>JAWWEU010000158.1:29160726-29211808 GCA_035583155.1 Acropternis orthonyx | reverse complement strand
ATATCTATCCATATATATGCTGTAAATTTCTGTAAATATATGTGTATATACCAGTTTCAGTTTTAAGGTTTTTTTCCTCACTTCTTTTAACTGAAACTCTGTCACATTGGGAATTGGTTGGCATTTTGCCAAGAGTCAAACCAAAACAATAACACCCATATAAGGCAATATGTGAAATATTTAACTTCGTATTGCACCAAAAAGGAAAAGAACAACAGCCAAATTGGATGACTTCAATAATTTAAAAGATTTCATCCAAGACTGTGGCACTTTGCAGCTGAAATCTAGGTGTGTGTTAGTAGATGGGAGAATAATCAATATTTCCATTGAATTCCTCATTGAGTCAATCCTGACTTTGCATTTCATCTCCCTTCTCATTGCAGCTACACTTCCCAACTTTTTAATATAAAGCTGTTTGTCAGGAAGCAACAGAGGCTGACAGCTCCTGACATGGCTGGCAGGACAGGGACTTCACTATCCAGGGCTCTGTCCTACAGCAAGGTGTGCACGGCAAGCCTGGAGATGGCTACCACATTCAGCCAAGAGTCCAGATCATGAGAGAAGTTCATCGGATAAGGTAGGACTAAGGTCAAGTCAGGACATCAGCCCATGGGTTGGGCCCAGCAGGACAGAGCTGGAGACCAACATCCTACCTGTGTCACCAGGGCAGGGACTTATGATCTCAGGCTGGGCTGAAATGGTGCTCCTGGGCCATGGAGAGACCCCAGGGGAGTACAGGACTATCCCCTCTGTTAACATAAAGCAACACTGTCAACTGAGAGCCAAGCAAAGTACATGGAGATTTTCAAACCAGAAACTGGGATGAAAAAACTGAACATTCATGTTCATTCTTATGAGAAGGATTAGGCAAGTTGTTGTTATTATTGCTATTAAAAATTCAGAGCACAATCATGGGTCAAAAACAGCCAATGGATGCAGCTAAAAGGGACAGAACATAGTAACAGGACTTTGTGTTTTATACCTGAGGAGCAAAGCAGGCTTCATTTCAGAGGGTTTTTCAACCAGCAACATCTTCAGGTTATTTATTTGCATTATATTATAATAATGTTCAGAAGCTGCAGGGCGGGGGACAAGGACACTATGTGAATACATAGGAGACCAGTGCACCTACTCAGTGAAAGGTGGTAATTTAAGAGATTTGATAAGTAAATGGCAAGAGGAAAGATACATCATTAACCCCATGTCACAGAGGTATGGTGAAAAAAGTGACCAGAGTTCAGCCAAACAGTATATCTGCTGTATAGTCAGGACTAAAGAGAACTCAAGTGAGGTGCAATGCCACACTTGTAAAGAAGATAAGAACCTACATCATAAGATGGGATCCAAAAAACCAGATGCTGCTTAATCCTGGGTGTGTCCAACGTGCCTCCCTCTTGGACCAGGACAATATTTGTCATGCTGCTGAGTATGCCCAAAACTACTCCAACCAAGGTACTGTGGTTCTTAATTCCTGTTGCAGTCTGACAGAGACCCAGTCTAGGTGAAGACAATCCACAGAAAAGGAGATGGGAGCTCCAGCACTTGTTCCTAAGCATGTTCCCTAGCGACTAAGCTACACTTTTCCAGCACTATCAAGCTGCCTATTGATTACTGCCCAGGGCCTCTTTCTCAGTCAAGCTGAGTATCATATTCTGCAGCTGCATCATAGCTGCATTCCAGTCATTCTAGAAAAATGATCAAAACTAGTGGTACAGGATATTGATTAAAGAGATGCATATACAAATCACAGTTTATTCACAGAATTTAGCTATTTCTTATTCTATACCTGAACCTCTCTTTACAGTCCTTTCATAGAACCTGAACATAAAGGGAACAGGGAAATCACAACAAGTATTGAAAGGTGTTTCAAAACTGGTCCTAATTTTTAATTTTTCCATCAATTTCTAAAATTGTATGTTCAAAGTAGGATAAAATGCAACTTGCAAGCTAGTCTTTACAGCTTATTAACAATGGTTAGTAATTACAGGTGTTCCATTGTCTTCTTTGATTGTATGAATTTCCTTACAAATTACTGTGGTTGGTTGCTCTTTTCTTTTTTTTTTTTTTCCCAGAATACTAAAATGTAACTCCCTTTTCTTATTTTATTTGCCACTCATGTCAGATGATTAGCCAGCAGATACAATAGCATGCTGCAACTCTTTGGTGCTATTATAGCATCCCAACAATACAAGGAAATTTTCAGCTTCTAGAAAAACACACCAAACACCACACCTGCCAGCAAGTACATCCACAAGTGCCTTTTGATAGCTTCAAGACTACTATGACCACCATAGGTACCACCATGCCAGCTTTAGCTGGTTCATTTTTTACTAGTTTTAACCCATAACTCAAAAATCTCTGTTAATTTTAAAGAGTGGACTACTTATGCCTAAGCAAAGATGGTAACCCTAACTCCCCAGGAGTACCTCGTCCCTTGTTTGGTTAGATACAGAGAGTGGGCAGCTCATTCCCTCAGAACAACAAGAGGGTATGCTGTTAGTGTTAGATGTTTAAGCTGATTCACTGGATCTCTGAATCTGGATAACCTTTTACAGCTTTACAAAGCGTAGTGATGGGTTTTGCTTAACCCAATATATTCTGTAAGACGTACCTGGGGGGCTCTAATAGGCCCCTTCATGTAATCTCCATAAGCAAACAGGCTGTGCCTAACCATTAAACATGTACACTGCTCAAATGACTCTTTCAGTCAAGTCAAAGCCCACTGCAGTGCATTCTCAAACAAAACTGTTCATATATAAAAGGATATTCAAACAGTGAAGGAAAGTCTGCTGAAAAAGAAGAAAATCTGGCAGGATTTGGAGACGAAATAGATTTTTTTCCTCTCATTACTCCCACCCTCAAATTATCATAAGCCTTCTGTGGTACACATGGCATAATCTGGCTACCAATGCTTCTGAATATTGTTCTAATGTAAGCTGAAATCCATACCAAAGAAAAAGCATCCTATCCCACCTACATTCATTGAGCTTAGTTGATGGTCTTACTTGGTAATGACAAATGAGCCCACTGCACAAACACAGCCTGTGGCAGTGCACGCTTTCCATTTCCTGCCTATTTTTGTTGTCATCGTGAGAGCAGCCCCATGTTTAGTCATCATTTGCAGATTTTCACAAAGGACATGCTTGCTAATTTTTTGAAGTCTAAATGAAGGGAGATTCTGTTTAACTGTGCCAAAGCAAAAAGCTGTGTTTGTTTCTACAGAGCTACTGAAATCCAAAGCTTCAGATTAAATACATTTGTTATTTAGGAAGGCAGAAGCTATCACAGATGTCTTGGAATTGTGTTGGTCAGAAATGGATTATTTTAATATATTTTCCCCATCTTACATTTATTAACAATCCTGTAATACAGAATTCAGATCATCTGAATAGCAAGCAAAAACATGTGAACCCAGCCACCCAAATCGTGAGGAGAAAATAATTCTGTCTTGCAACAGTGATGGAGAAGATTCAGCTGGCAGGTAGGGCAGAGGGGCTGGGAGAGGCATAAAGGCCTCTTGCAAAGTTCGTGGAGTTCATGGATGTAAGGGCATGTATCTTACCCTTCACTAAGCTGCTCCATCCAACTGGATTTTGGGATGCTGTTCCCACCCTGCATCCTTGCTAATGTTTCAACCTCTTCTTTCAGTTCCAGGACCATGGCTCCCCATGAAACACAGCCAAATGGCTATCCTGCAGAAGCCACTCTCCAAACACAAGCACACCAATTTCCTCTCACCCAGTAAAGAATCAAGGAAACAGGAACTGGAAAGCAGCAGCTCTGGGTCCTCAAGGCATGCATGGGCAGGGTAGGCAGCAGAGCCTTGGTTCCCCTTTCCCAGGGCCATTTTTCTCCTCATCAATCTGCCCTGTGATCCACCCAAGGACAGAAGACAACTCTGCAGACTTCTTCAGGTAGCAGAGATGCTAATATCAGCATTTCAGCAGAACTCCATTTGCTGCCTTCATTACCCCACATACTTTTAACTCGTGGATGCTATGAAATGTCACAAAGCACTAGTGGTGTGTCACTAACCACTCCAACTTCACCACAGAGATGGCAACTCCTGACAGGATTCCTATCAATAGTCTCTGAATCATTTTGAGATGAATCAGACTGCTAAAAAATTTAATAGTCATGCACCAGCTTTCTGCTTCCTTACCAAGCTCAAACCTTACAAATTATGAGTAATACTTGCATTTTGAAGAAAAATAATCTCTAATTGTCCCTGGGGTTTTTTTCCCTCATTGGCTAATATCAGGGCAACAACTTTCAGACTGTTGATTAAAATCTTATGAGATTGAACTGTCGTATCTTAAAATGAAGGGGGGAAAAGATCACTACATATGTTTTCCAAGTAATTTTTATCTTTCTAAATATTCATGCTACACTCCTTGCTTCCCAAGGGATGAGGAGGCTAGGTGGCACTGCAGGCTAATGGACTAATTTATTATTATAGGAATTAATTATGTCAATTTGGTGATCATCTCAACAAGCTTCATAGCTAACAGATTTCTTCAACCCTCAATCACTGAAAAATTCAAAGGCAGTGGACCTAAGTACCTAACTTTGCAAGATCAGTCCTGGAATGAGTAGCCAATGGGAGAAAATCCACTGCTCATCCTCATAACTTCATTTGAAATAATGGAATAAATATATAAAACTCTCAATATTGCTTCAGAGCTATATTAGAGCTTGCTGGTTCTGCCAGTTCCTCACATAGGTATCATGAACACTAAAGCACACACATTCCCACCTTCAGCCACAGAGAGTAATATCTGCTTCTTCCTGGTTAAAAAATACCTTAAAAAAGGTAAAATAACCTTAAATAAAATTAAAATAATAAAATAGTAGAGCTTTATTCTTCCTGTGTTGCCCACTTTGCCTAAGCAGTATGCCAGTATCAGAGGACTAGCTATGTTCCTATTAGGAATAAACTGTTCTATCAGTAAAGGTGTTACACACATATGGTCCTGCTGGCTCACAAAAATATACACAAGGTCTTATTTCCACCAACAAAGGAAAAACCCATAGCAGGCTTGCTCCTCCCAGTGAACTCTGTGCCCTGCTCTGTCAGGTAATTTCTAACAGCTTCTCTCTCAGTCTCACACTCTCCATGCACACACCCGTGTGTGCATCTTTGGTTCTCTGCATTTTCAAACTCTCCCAAGACCACGTGTTAGCCTTGTTCAGACCCCACCCTGGAGTCTATTTCCCATTCACTCCCACTGTCTCTGATTATTTCATTTCACAAAGTCATTTCATTTATCTTTCTGTGTGCCTTGAAAAAATACACAGTGGCTGCCTTGCCCTTACTTGCATCTTTGCACAGCAGTAATCACAGTCACCTTCTATAACAACAGTAATTCTCATGTATAAAATAACAGCAGGGAAGGATCTCCAGACCTGAATTAGGGTGAAAATGTTGATTTGAAGGACAGCCATTTCCAGAATAAAAGCTCCTACATGATTATTATTTAGAAAATTACTCCTTATTGAAAAGCAAAAAACACCCTTAGCAATATTCTAACAGAGGCAGGGTAAGTACAAGACACAGCACTTGAAGACAACAACAGGTTGAGACAGAAAAATATCTTCCAGCTTCTCAAATTTGACACTCCTACTTCTATAGTGTAATTTTTCTTCCCTGCTTTATGACTTACATTTTGATTGTCACGTGTTAAATCTAACATTATGACATGCCTTACAATGATACAAGGATTGTGCCTTTCAGTCTTCAATAGACCTTGTCTAAAGAACCTGGGGACTTAAATTATGCCATCTACTCTTTCATCTGCTCCAACAGGATAATGCCATGATCCTTATAGCACATCACACCTGCTACCTTGATTTCATATGCACTTTTGTTGCAGTGACACCAGCACTCCAGAATATATAGCAAAAACTTGGAATCATTGCACTTAACTAAAGAGATAAAATGGTTGTCCTTATACTAAGACTCCAAAGATAGCAGTTATACCCAGACTGCACTTTTGTACTTCATATGTCTCACTGGAGCAGAAAGGTACTAATCTCCCCATCAGCCCCCTCCCTTTCTTCTACCAGGGGTCTGTGAATTCCCAGACCAGTACCTCTCTTCCTTTCTAACTCCTAATCTCACCCACCAGATGTCGGGAAGGGCAGAAAAAAGTGACAGTGCTGGGGCAAGTAAAAGGCAATGAGCAAAACACCCTTCATGTACAGAATTCACAGGGTAGGAAACAGGCTGATGTGGCTCCCACAGGGTCTGTAACAGAGTCCTGGGGTAAGAAGCTTGCAGGAAGAAACAGCCTCTACATATCACCCCTACCCCCAACCAGTACCACTATCGTTTCTCACCAAGAGGACAAGACAATAGCTTATGCTTTCTAGTCTTATCCATTTTCCTCCCAGGTTCCTCTTGCCATAGAAGATGTCTTTGAGACCAAGAGGAAATACTGGCCAGAGAGCTTATGCTGATATGATGATCTCAACATCTCTGCAAGGCCAGAAAGCAGCCCCTCTGCTTCTGTAAGCCTGAAAGAGCCAGAAGAGGGAGATTATTTAGACAGAAGCTGATGGGAAAAGCAGAAGAAGAGGGAAGAGGGGGGAGGCAGAAGCTAAAAACTGACCCTTTTTGAGCCCATACTATGAGAGGCTTGGCACATGTGTATCTCAGGTTTTCAGAGGCAAGGACACACCTGGCTCAGTTTCTGATCTGTTCACAACCTCTGTCTTGATTTGCACTAAGAACTCCACTTAGTCCTTGTTATCTATTATTTGATGAAGGGCAGGGAACTAACCACAGTGCTGGCAGAATTTCTTTTTACTTTTAGAAGTGATAAAAAAATTGGTGGGAAAATAAACCAACTGGGCTGCAAATCAATTGAGCTAAATGGGCAGTTATTGTTGGTCTAGAAACCAAGAATGTCAAAGTAGTCATAGAAATGGCAACTGCTTCTGTGGTCTTTAACAGCAAAAAAGCTCAGTTATAGCACTGCAGCACCATCTGTATTCTTTGTGAAAATAAAGCCTTATGGGATACATAGACCCAAATGGCGTGTCCTATACATTTCCTGCTCACCATTAAATAAGTAAGATGACAGTGGCTGGCTGGCAGGGAGAAATGGCCCATCACAAACCTTTTTTTGGCTAAGATGTGTCAAAGTAGCAGATGAGAACTACACCAAGTTGGCACTACCATCAGAGGGCCTTGGCTGGCAGACACACCAGCCTGCTATTGCCTGGGACACAACTCTTGAAGTGGGAACCAACAAAGACTGCAATTAATCTATTTATACCACCGGGAAACTTTGTTATCTGAGTGAAAGAGACAGTTCTCCCAGTGCCAAAGCAGCATAACTAAACAGTGCAAGGCTCTGCTGTAACACAGAGGCATGCTTCTGACACATAAAGCACCATGGAGTGACTAAGCCAAGGCTATGGCCTCAATAAAAAGAAAACAAAGGAAAAGGAAAACAATTTTAAAAGATATCATGGGAAGATATATGGAATAGGTGAGAGGAGGGTAATGAAGGAGAAGCACAAGATTAAAATTCATCAGGCCTCCCCATCCTATCCTGACGTTACCATCTGTAATGCTCTGGAGGCCCCTCTGGGATGCCAGACACTGTACCAATTTCAGCACACAAAGATACAGAGACTATAGGCCCAGTGCATCACAGGAGAATAAGGGAGAGGGCAGTTAGACAATGATTGAGGTTAATCCAACATAGAGACTAAAGCCAACTGAAGGGTAAAGTCACAGGTGCAGATTTTGATCATCCCCAAAGGAACCTGGATTATTAAGAACCGAAAAGGAAAGTCTAATGAAACCGAAAATACTGGCATGGACGTTTTTCCACAAAGGTGCTCAGGCTTTCATTAAATATGTACGCACATGGTGTACATTCATATGTACACTCAGAATCATATACGTATAAGAAACTCAACTTTTGACAAGAGTTCAGTTCATTATTATTCTCACTTTGCTGAAATCCCTTTACTCACTCCCTTGGGTCTCTCCCTGGAAAATGAAGAAGAAAGGAATTTACTTCTTTTGGTAAATCCCACTGAGGCTGAGCGGGAAATCAGTTTCCTGGAACAGAAAAACAAACAAGCAAAAACCCCAAACAACTAGACTTTTGGATAAAAAGGCAGTTTTTAATAAAAACACATTGCAGTAGAACAACTCCTGTCAATATAAAGAAAGGAACTGCTTGCAAAATATAATCCCAGCAGGAGCTCAACCCTTCTCCTTCCCCATCTTAAAAGCATCCCAGCCTCATCAAGCACCAAGGTCTCAAGGAACTAATCCTTAGAAATTTAAGCAGTGCAACTCCACCTTTAGCCACCAGGTCACACACATCCACATCACCCACTCAGGTTGATACCATGCTAATAAATGCAAGGGTGTTGGCTGTATTTTGTATTCTGGGCATACTCCAGACTGGCTCTTGAAATCTCACTATGCTGATGGAATTCAGCTTGGCCTCATTTGCAGCTGTTATTAAGATCCCAAATGGAGTCAGATACAGACCAGGTGTTGAAGTGCATTGCTTTTGAAATCCCTCTGCTAGTCACACCCCTTTTACCTAGTATGAAAAGAGATATTCAGAAGCCAGATTCCAAAAAATGTTTAAACGAAATTTCTTAAATTCTGCTTAGGAGTATATGCTGTCTCTGCCAGTCAAACTCATTCAACCCAGAAATGGATCTGGACCCCAGCAGCTGAAGGACAGTCAACAATATCCTTTGCACCAGTTCAGCTATGTTTCTGCCCAAGATACAGCTGTAATAACTCAGAACACCTGAATTTTCCATCTGTGAAACTCACCGCTAGCAGAAAGGAAACTCTCACATGTGAGCTCTTTTTAGACATGCACAGGGTATGTAACAACACAGATATAACCCTACCTTCCATTCCAATGAGGTTTTCATAAGGGCTACATCCTCATCTCCCTTGTCCTTAATCCTCTACTCATCAGTGGTCAAAGACGAGCTTACCTCCCTGGGACTACACTGCAAGAGGGGCTCAACCATTTCTGTAGGAACTAAAGAATCACAACTGAATGTAATCTGAACAGTTCCCTGTAAACTGCCCTGTGTTGTCTCATCACAGTTCTAGGAATCTGTGAGTGAGGTGGCATCTAGAAAGAAAAAAATAGGATAGTTCAAAACCACCATTCAGCAGAGTGCCTGAGTTTACAGAGACTGGCCCAGGACCACAACAACAGCAGAGGAGTGACAATCAGTGGCTGTAAGTAGAGCAGGATAGGCAAGAGGTGAGGATCTAGGAGAAAGAGACAGAATTTGGAGCTACAAGAATCAAGGTGCAGCCATCAGTGGCATGTTTCACATGTGCACAATGGCATATCCAATCACTCAGGACTATTAGGGGCACATCTTTGTACAAGTGCTTGCCAGTACCTCAAGCTCCATTTTTCCTTGATGTGTGTTCTACTGGAACAATTACAGAGTAAAAATACTTTGGTAGTCTCATCTTTATATATACTCAACAAGGGTCATACCCTATCCAATGTCTGATTTGGTCAAACCAAGCTATAAGGAGACCAACACCTTCGCTCTCATACCAACCATGTCCTTCCATCACACTGGCCCAAAGCACACCTTATTCTTTCATAGTCAGTAAAACACTAGCAACACACAGGTCTTACAGTTATGATGGTCCTTGTACCTGGAGTCTCCCAATCTCACTGAGTTACACTAGTTTCTCAGGTGAAGGGAAAATCTGCGTAAGCTCAGCAGGAAACACACTGTGCTGTGTGTCTGGTGGATCCAGTATATATCCTGGAGGGTGCTCCACTATCAGTGCTGCAAGCATGATGTTATTTTCCATCATCTTCCCATTTCCCCTTTGGCCAGCTCACATTCACACAAACACTGCCTGAGAAGAACAGCACTCGTTTTTGAGCAAAGTTCGCAGACTGCAACTGTTGCTGCCCAAAGGTAGACAGGTGGGCACTTCACTCCCCTCTTAAAAGCCAGCACCAGAGCAATTAGATTTATCACCAGAAAAAGCTCTCTGTGCCAGTAACAGTGAGAAGCTAGAAGAGACCAGATGTGAAAACTTTCCAGGGAACCATTTTAGAGCCAGGTCTTCTAGGAAAGCTTTTGCCTCTCTGAAAAGCCCTGGAAGGTCAGGAGAAATAAGCTTTGCATCACATGTCCTTCGCTCAGCCTGAATGTCTGAAGCCTCTCCTGTTTGCTGGAAAAAGGCCAGGCCAGAGCTCTGAGCACTGACGGGAGAAACCTGATCCCATGCAGGCAGGAAGACAAAGTCAGCAAGAGGAGAGAACATGGCCACAAATGTTTTGCCTTATGGCAACTCAGTTCTAACCCAGCTCATATTGTGCCTCCAAACCACAGAGGTGACAGATGTGTTCTGCTTATTGCTTACCAGAAGAGTACCAAAGAGAAAGGAATACCTGATCATACCCTCTTTTTCCTCCACTATCAAAGAAAATTCTATTTACCTAAATGAAAAGGTATTCAGCCACACAAGACAGCTACAAGATGGGTGCTCAAAGAACCAATACACTCAACTGAGCAATGTAGAGTATATATAAAACAGAAGCCTATTTCCTGAATAAGCCATACCTGCCAAGCAAAATATCTTGTTCTAACACATGGTGTCTTTGACATTTACCTTCATGACGAGACTTACAATTCTCAAGTACCACAACCATGTATAATTCAGCAGCTGTCTCCACAGGACTGAAAAATAAATCACATTGAAACCATCATCAATTTTATAGATCCTTATTAACATGTCATAATGTGCCAAATTTGTTTTGCTTTGTGGAGTTGAAGGATTTTCTTTTTAGGACTTTATTTGTTTTTGAAAGCAGTTTGCCATAAAATGAATTACACCTTTGTGGGAAGATGGCTGGGGGTAAAAATTAGAGGAAATTTAGAAGTTATATTCACATCCTAACAGAAATTAAAACAGCACAGAAATTACAGGATAAAATGCAGCTACTCCCTGGATGGAACACGGCTGGCAGCTCCATGATGATTCCCCATACAACAGTAAGCAACTGCTATGGGGGATGGAACAGAGGGTGGAGTGGAGACACCGTGGCCAGGCTCTGTGGAAATCCTTGCAGGGAGGGGAACTCAGTGGGACTTTTTCAGATAAAATGGCACTGCACCTGCCAACCAAGGGAGACAGGAGATGTCCTGCTGCTGAGCCAGCAACTGTGGCAGAATTTCTCTCCTCAGATGATCCTGATTCATTAAAGCCTAATTGTAGTATTGACACACACCTCCATCCCAAAGTTACCTGTCTCCACGACCACCCCCACTGCGTATGCACTCTGTATTTTTTTTAACTGCCTCTTTAAAAGCAAAGTGAGAGAATCTTACACCAATCAGCAACAAAGGTATGTATGACTAAAGTCACTCAAGTTCCACCTAAAGTATAAAAGTAAGTTGAGAATCAGGGAAAAGTTAGGGAAGACTAATGGCTGGGATCAGTTGGCGGGCTGAACCTGTCTTCTCCCCCATAGGGACACCTATTGGGTAAGAGCCGTACTCTACACATGCTTAATAATTTCACTGGGATTACAGGTTGTCTGTGTATTGCTTTAAATATATTTTTGCAGTAAGATACTATCACTGGCAATCCTTGAACCCTACCCCATCACAATTTTACATTAATAAAGAGTGTTATTCTGTAAACTGTTAGTGGTGTTCCTTCCTGGGCGCTGGCAGTTGCCAGCTGTGGGTAACACGCTCGAATAAAGTGGAAAAACCTACTGAGGGGTCTCCCTTATGCTGTTGGTGTAGTTCCCTGAAAAGGGAAGTTGAATCACCCTCTGATCATCCAGCAGGACAGATCAGTGAAGAGTTCCCATAAAGTGATGGTGACTGACTGGTTGGGCACATGGGTCTCAGATTTCCTGGGGCACTGACAGACAAATCAAACACTAAGGGGCAAGGAAATCTCCCCTTCTCACATGACAACCTTAAAAAGGCTTTCCTGCTCAGAATTCATATTGTTTACTTTGCTTTCTAAGAACAATGTCCCTCTCCCAATATATTGAAATTATGGAAAAAAGCCTCACTGAATTCAGAAGCAAAATCAGACCAAAAAGAAACAGGGAGTAAATCAGATTTCAGTGCTAAAATCACAGGTTTGGGAATCATGGCGTGGGGAAAGAGAAAGTGTCCTACCACACTCAGAGTGCAAGGCAAGTTGTAGGGAACAAAGGAAGAGTCCATATGCCATTCTAACATGGGTGATAAAAAGGCAGTCCAATTCTGCAAAATGCTGAGGGCCTCTCAGACACTGATGAGAACTTCTTGTGACCCTAAGTCTCTGATCACTGAAGCATAAATGCCCCTGTAATACAATGCTCTTAAAAAGGAATTGCCAATGATTCCTCCCAGAAAAAAATTACAGAATACCCTTACTCTTCCTGTGACTGGGCTTTCTTACAGTTTTCAGCATATGCCCACTGGCTGATGCCCCACTTAAGTGAGCTGAACTCACCCTGCTGTTTATAGACAGTAGCAAAGTCTGGATGCATAGGCCCTGGGCAGCAGCCCCTCTGACATGCAACAAGGACCGCATCACTGCACATGCTGCTACATAGAGGAGATCCCTGTCACTGCCTCTACCCATTCCCAAATTGCAAACGTGCTCCCCATTAAGCTTTGATTCACAGGCTCTATGTGAGCAGCACTACTACACTTTCTAGATGAGTTCATAAAGACTAGTTCCTTTTCCGGTCCTGAAAAGCTGGGGCACAGTGAGAACTTGCTCTGAGCGCTGCAGAAAATTCGTTCAGCACATTTTCACTGGCACATGGTTCCAGACAGCCCCAGGCTCTTCTTCCTCTGCTCTTCCAACCCGAGAGTGCCATAATGGCTCCGATTCCTTCTGCTCTGCTTCTGGATGGCTGGGTACCGAGACCCAGGGGCCACAGATGTCATTGGCATTGCATGACCATTGCATCGTAGGGGAGGAATAAGAGATCCCCAGGAGCAGAAGCTAGCAGGGGCCAAAGTAAAGCTTTTAGCATCTCAGTGCAAGAGGCAGAAGCTGCAGTATTCTGGGATGTCCCAGCACTAAAAATACTTATGACTGTAGAAGAGCTGTTTTGTTGATACATGCCACCATATACCTTGGCACATGCTGAGCTGGCCATACCCACTTACAACAGTTGTGTTTATAGATGTAACTCGGAAGGTATTTTAGGATTAAGTCCAAAACCTGCTACGAAATGCAGACACGACACACACTCTCATACCTTGCATATGTAAACATTGACTTTTGAATAGTTCTCAAACAAATGGATTTTGTAGGTAGCTCAAATACAATACAGGCATGCAGAAGTCCACACATTAAAGCTCTGCCTTTGTAGGGGATGCTTATAAACATAAAGCTGAGTGCATGAAAAAGATCAAGTAGTTGTCAGATAGAAGTGACAGCCTTCAAATACTATCACTCCTGGTTTAACTTCCATTAAAAATAGCACAATAAAATAGCTCTCACAACTGTGGTGCTGTGAGAAAGAACCACTTCCAGTGCAGGTATCTCCTAACAGACAGCTTTAGTCTAAAGAGGAACTCAGATTATCAAACTTGTCTAGCTCTACTCCACTTAATTAAAACACTGCTAGTAATTAGGGAACCCCACTGGTTTTCCTCCTGTCTACCTGTTTCCACTCCTTGAAATTCAAATTGGTTTTGCAACCCAAGTCACATTCTACCATTTTGTTCTGGAAAATAAATAAATAAGTAAGGCCATTTAAAAGCCTCAAACTATGGTTTCTGCATTTGTATGCATCACCATTGTTCAGCTTTGGTAGAAGGTTCAGCATGAGCAATACCTCACTTAATTAAATCCAGCCACTCTGTGAACTCTGTGCCCCTGTCAGCAATGCAACTGCAGTTCTACCACTGTGCTGCTGAATTCAGGAGAGATTCCAGCCTGTGTTTCTGCCCATTAGGAAGACTGCCAGCTGTTTATTTGCCTCCAACCTTCCTGTTGCCGTAACTGTTGATGTTTGAAAGAGGAAAAGATAAAGACAAGGAACGGAGAGGGCATTTTGTGGATAAAAGAATATTAAGTGATCTCTAATTCTGAACAAGATACAAGAGTGGAACAACCTGGAAATGGAAAGGAGCTGTTAGAACACCTGTAATTATGGGGTTCACCACAGAAATACGGTAACTTCCTCTAAGGGATGCAGGTATTACTCCCCCAACACTACAGGGTCATTATAGCTTTATTAGTTTGTCCCAGAAAACAATGTAAACTACCTATTGGGAGATCTTCCATTTGCTTCACTTGCAATAGTATCAGATCACACCTTCCTAAATCTGTCTTGGTGTTATCAACCATAAAGGACTGGCTCTGACCGCTATACAACTTCAGAGCTTGTGGGAGTCACAAAAACCCACTCAGAGACTCTTCAATGAGCTGACCACTGACAGATGGCCAGAAGAGTCCCTTAAAGAGAAACTCCTTCCATAAGGAGTCTTTTGGGTTGGCACTCTTTTGACCTGCAAAATATCAGCAAAAGGACTAGAGTTAATGTAGTTTTCCTTTGGCATCTCAACTAAAAATCATACTATCTCTAAAGATCAGCTTCTGCTCTGGAGACAGGAGCATACAAAACACTGTTTTGATGTTCCAAAAGGGCACAGGAAGTTATCTGGAGAACTGTAAGCAGAAAGAATCTAACTTTTCCTTCGGGTAAATTTGAGCAGTGAAAGAACAGGAAAAATTGAAGTTCATGGAGTGAAGCAACTACAAGTCTCTACCCAGAGCTCACCTGCAGAAGGAGAGACTGGAGCTCTCTCTTCAGAACAATCTTTGCATTCAATGACCCATCACCAGCCACATCAGCACCCTGAAGTCTACCTCCATCTGTGAAAGGTTAGCTGACTTAAGTTTGATAATAAAGGTAAGAATCTACCATAATCAACAAAATACATACTGGAAACAGTAGAAAACCTAGGACTTACTATTTAATATGCTATCTGAAAGAGTTTAGCAGTCTTCACTGCCAACATGAACATACATCACTGCCCAAAACAAAGGCATTGCTGGGGTTGCTCAGGGGCTTTAGAAAAAGGGCTAAGGCATACGTTGCTTTCAGTAGAGGGTTGCACATACACAGTAACAGGAGAGTGAGTCATGAGAAACACCCACAGCAATCAGCACAGAGGAGGAGAAGAAAGCAAAAACTCTGACAGAACAAATAGACCTGGCTTGGAGAACAATTCAGGAAGGGAGTTTTGGGGTGATATCTGAGTAGCTCCTTGAAAAAGGCAAGGAGAAAGCACAGATGCTATCTGTCTAGATGACAAAACAACCTTAAATAATTTTATTAAATTAGAAGATAACACCAAATATTCCTAATTCTATCATGACTTTCTTTACTATAAACAATCCAAAGGGATTTGGACTGTGTGCAGCAAAGCAGAAGGCCTAGATTTGGAACTTTCAAGTGACTAGATACACTGTAAAAACATACAGCCTTATTAGGAACAGCAACTCTTCCACAGCAGTGCACTGAGGAGCTGCTAACAAGAAAACTTTCAGAATTAAATGGGAAAAGGTCACAGAGGTTTTGCTCACAGCCCAGCAAAAAAGCAATGTATTTCAGACATTGGAAAAAAAATCAGTAGAATGCCATAGCAAAGTAAAGTTTTAGAGAACAGTTTCCAGTTTGGTGCTCTTTAAACAGATCAGCATTTGACAAATAACAGAGACAACTATTTGTCATCCTCCTCCTCCTCCCATCTGCCCCCACTGCCAGGGGAATCATGGTGGGAAAACTGGTTTAACATTGCTTTTCTTCTTTCAATGCTAGATGTTGAACCTCCGTATCTTCTGTTGTTAAGCTCTGCATCAGAAATTGTTGCCCCTATTAAGGGTTGCCTACAATCTCACCTCTAAAATGTTAAACACCACAACTGTCAGAACCTATTTCAGTCAGCTGAAGCCTTTGAGAACAAATCCTTTTAATTTTAACCACTTCAAAATCAAGGGCATGTTGGCTTTATGCAAAAATATGCCTGAATTTTGGGCAAGTTGGGCCTGCTTTGCAGAGAATCAGCACAGATGCTTTCAAGACATTGACCAAGGCACAAACTTTGTCCTTTACCTGCAACTGTTGAGTCCTCGGGGTTATCATCCAAACCTTTCTCCCTCTCCAGACAATCTTTTACAATCAGTGCCTTTCACACCCAGCCCACATCTCCACACTGTGCTGTTCACCTTGCTTGCCAAGCAGGGAGAACTTGAATATAAAACAAAGAAGGCTTTTTCCTCCTCATCCCAGCATATCTAAATGTTGACACAAGAACACCTGAAGTCCTGCTTCAACCTCTGAGCAAAATGCAGTGGAGCCCAAAAAACACTGCACTGGATAATTTCAATACAGATTCAAACACTCCCTTCTAATTACCATTAGAAGAAAATTAAGAGTTTGGTCAGATCTCTTGACCATATCCTTGACCTACATGGCACCTCATCAGTGGTTTATAGTTAACTGGCAAAGCTGGGGCCACTGATAGGGAAATAAATCAAGCAATTTAAGAAAAAAGAGCTCAAGACTGACATTTTCCTGCAGATCTGTGATCTTCAAGTGCTGGCCTGGCAGACAAACCAGCTTTTTGCAGCACTCCTGCTGCAATTCAGCCATGTGGCAAGTGACAGCTCAGCTAGGAACTGAAAGGCCTACTCAGCTGCAGGGACCTGGATGAAGGGGTCAAGGAGTTTGGTTTCTGCTTCTGTGCTTTTTCTGGCCTTACTTCCCACCTGATGTATGCAACCCCTTTCCTCCCATGCAACTTCAACATGGCAAAGCCAAGAGTATGTGCATCCTTCCCTTGTACAGGAGCACTTTACAGCCAAAGGTATTATCTTTGCCATCACAGTGTGGGATTAGCATGCCTTTTTGTGCATCAGCTGACAACAGTCTGTGAAGGAGCATAAGCAGAACTGCACAAGTCTTCTCTACATTCACTAGAACGCCTTCTGAAGAGTATTATTTACAAAGTGAAAGAAGAAAAACATCCACATAATCATGGATTACTATTCATCCTTAAAAATTAAATTTCTGAACCATATTCCCAAACTTTGTATTAACTTGCTATATTTAAAAAGAAGGAAGTGAAAGGACCCTTAAATATTGTAATTCTTTTATTCCCTTTCCTGCTCTGTTTTATTGTTTCAGTGATTCAGAAGTTTACTAAAACATACTGAGGAGCAAAAGACCATTTGGAGGAACTGGAACCACTATTTCATGTATTGCATCTGAACTCCCATCCAGCGTATGTGCTTTAGTGGGACAGAAAGTATTTCATTAGTTAAGCAAGTAATTCTTTCATACAGTGTCCAGTTCCTCATGGGAATCCCCACACAAACAACTTTTAAAACCAGATTGCTAGAATCTCAAATAGTCTAAATTTAAAAAACATCTTAAGGATGTTAAGAGGTGGTGAAGAGAGATGAGAGGGAAGAGAACATTACCAAACAGAAACATGGCTGGAAGGCTTGGACACAAAAACAAGCATGAAAGCTTGGTGAATTATCTTAAATCATTCACATAGCACTTTGAATAATTACCCTGCATACTCAGCACAGTTTCTCTTCTTTACTAGAAGTTTCAGCTTAGAAAAGTTGGTTTTGGCAGTCAGGTAAGAGATATGGTCACTCTACAGTGAAGTTTGCCTGTGACCGGTGACAGCTGCAGCATCAAGCACAAAAGCTTTCGAATTTGAAAGGGAAAGCCATTTTGAGTCTGCACAACATTGCTCTTCATTTAAACCCGTGTATGTTCTCATTGTTATGTGGCTCTGTCTTGAAGGAAGCTTTGAATGGTCTGGAGTTCCCCTCAGCTGCACATGCAGAGAGAGCGGAGTTCCAGAGATGACATACCAAGCACTACAGCGCAGACAAGGGTATAGTTAAGGCCCTCCTTCAGATTTCACCATGTAAGCCTTCCCTTGGCCCCCCAGGTTGTGAGACACTGTCCCATTAATAAGTTAGCTCCTTCCTTCATCCTGAGTACAGTAAAACCCACATCAACAAATTAGGAAAGAGGATGGAGAAAAGACTGGCTCACAGAGATCACCTGACCTGATTCTTACCCTGGTATCAGCTTCTGCCAGCAAGAGAACAGAAGTTTACTGACCACTCAGATATAACCTACTTAGTACTACACAACATGCTGATGTTAAAAAGTCAATGCTATATATTATCAGAATGCATCCATTAAATAGACAAAGAAACCCACAATCAGGAGATACCAAAAGTTACTGACAAATTGTAACAATTTGGGGAAGATGCCCGTGTACCAAACTCCATTCGGTACTTTTGCTGACGACTGAGCAGAACGCAAAACCAGTACTGCTAAAGGTAATGGACTGGTAAATAATACAGCAGACAAGGCACAGCGAGAGTAATCTGGGCTGGTCAGCGAACAGAGCCAATGCAAACAGGAGGTGCAGTCATTCAACAAAATGCTTAAGTCAGACACCTTCCCCCCCACACTACGCAGGTCACATCAGGTACAGACAAGGATTTAGAAGCTGGAATATACACACTTAACACTCATGACCAAGCGGAATTGGTCTTTCGACTCACAAACTGGAATTAAGAGAATTTACCCCTCATTTGGCAATGGTGTTTTTAATATGGTTTACAGATTTCTTAGAGCACTTGAGACAGCAAATGAAGAATAGGAAAGCTGTATGCCACTTCTAAGAGACTTTTAGAAGTTATTTAAGAAAAGCAAGCTCTTCAGAATTGGTGTTTAAATTTGCTTTGCGCTTACCTGTACCTTAACATAAAAATTTTAAAGGTTTGCAGACAAAAATGATATTAAAAACTCCTGGTATAGGGTACTGGCGTGGGGGGGGTTCTGGATTTTATGAAGCAATACAGAAACTGGAAATGGTACACAGATTCACAGGAACTACTCAAAGAGAGAAAGTACCCGACACTGAGAATCTTAAAGGGCTCAGATGGCTTCATTTCTTAAAAATAATGCGAGATGTAAGGCAACTACAACACACAAATCCCCTCAAAGGGAGGAACTATCAGTTATTAGAGGCCTCTTTAATCTAGCACAGAACAACCTAACAAACCAGTTGTTAAAACCTAAAGGCAAACTGAAAGCAAGGCACCGCTCCCTCCCACACACTCCTTTCTAGTTTGTGTTAATTAAAAAGTGCCAGAAGTAGTGCATCTACCAATCTTCAGATCAAGTCTGGCTGCTTTTTCTCACTATTATGCCCTAGTAAAATATGTATTATTAGCACATACAATTCTGAAGACTCTGAGACACAAATGCCTACAACAAACTATACAGTCTTTAAACTATGGATATAAAAATCGAGTCTTCAACAGGTCAATAAGGTCACAATACACCTGAGGGACCTAGATATGAGAATGGGAGAGAAACATGCAAATTTAAGAGTTTCATCTGCCCTCAGTATTCATGGCAAATGAGTTCTTAAAAAAAAAACTCAAACAAATTACAGCGAGGATGCTTTATTACGTCTGTCTTAAAGATTTCAACTTACCTTTTTTTCAAAATCCAGAGATTTAAGTTGTAAAAAATCGAAAACTCTCTCTGATCACAGTAACAAGCTGTCCTCATTACATTGCTTTTTTTAATTCACTTCTTCCACAATGATAAAAAAAATGTATATACAGCATTTTGTGCAATGATTAAACTCAATGCTACAGAAACCACATGGTGTAAAAGACTTCGGAAAAAACAAAGTTTAAACGACACTGTCAAGCTGCTGAGAAAGTAACCAGAGTCACAGTTTGCAGGAGAGTTGGAATCTGAGGTATTTTCCACTTGGATTTTGTCAATAAATGGAACAAGAGGTGGCTGGGGATTGCAAAAGTGATTGTTTGGTACTCCTTAGGCACTAATCTGAGGAGGCAGACACAGAAAGGTGTTCCTGACTATTAGACTGGATGGTTTAAATTCTGAGTAAAAACTACTACTCAAATTTCTGGAAAAGCTACTGAGTGAATGCCATGGTACTAAAATTATTCAGCAACTGTGAAAAGAAATCCAAAGGAACACTATGCACCAGAACTGCCCTTTCTTGTTCAATAAGCCACATCAGTTATCTGGGCGTTGGATATAACCCTCTCCCTATAATAAACTGCTGCAACACAGATGGCAATCATGTCTGAACAGTATCAAAGTCCCAAAGCTGAAAGGTTAAACAAAACAAACAAACAATACAATAAAAAAAAAAAAAAGGCTTTGCTTTCTCTTACTTCAACAGGAAATCAGTAAAACTAACAACTCCCTTCTGCAAATCCTCATCCTCCTAGGCTGTTCCACATACTACTTCTCACCACAAAAACTCAACTCAGGCAAGGGCTAACAAGATGTTTGTTCCTTACTGTCTGCATCTTTATTCTGAAGGCTGTGACAAAACACCATCAACTGCTAATCATCCGTCTTAATATGCACATGTGCTCCACATGGACACCACAGCCCAATACTCAGAGCAGGTCACAGACAAACAAGCTGGTTCACACTGTATCTGCAATGATCGGTCTGAACAGCAGCCCCGCTGTTATCAGGCATAACTGGTTTGCAGGCCAAGGCAAGTCACTGCATGCACCAGCCCAGACTATCCAACACCAATATACATTCACCAAACCTCAAGTCTGTTCCCAAAGTCCCCTAAGAACAGGGAGCAAAATTCCTCCCATTTCCTCTTCCTGTTACACTAGAGCAGTTTATAGGAGAAAGCAGTATTTCATAAAGTCTAAGTGCTCTAAGACTCCACGATAATTTAGGAATGCCATGTATAACAGCATACCACTTCTATCTGCAGCAGACAGATGGACAAGTCAAGCAAACACCACAATTTCAAGTACCTCAGCAATGTCCTGCTAGAATAATAAAGAAGAGAGATAAGTAAAGCACCAAGACACCAGTTTTTCTTTGAATACATATATTGCATATGTGGGGGTTTTTTGGCACCATACAGACCAGACCATGCATTTTGTTTATCTTTTACAAAAACAACAAAACATTGATTTCTTGGAGACAAGAGAAACAGGTCTTACCCCACAGAGTTCATACCAGCTGGGGCATTTAACACTATTCAAAATCACAGTGAGAATATGAGACCCTGCAGGTAAATTCAGCAATGTGTTTTCCAGAGCAAGGGTCTCTCCCTCTGGTATTACTTGCTAAGCTTTACCCTGGCTTAAAGCTGTCAGTCCATCTCCTGAACATCATATAATACAAACAAGCAATAGCCAGGATGATCCCAGTCTGCTCTCAGCTTCCCCCTTTCAATCATCCTATGTTCTGACTGCAGAGAGCAAGTTACTTTATCTGAAATATTCTCATATGAAAAAAATAACCCCGAAAACAGACCTTCAACCTGAGAGATGCCCACCGGATGAATGGAGGGACTATTGCTTCATTACTACTTCAAAGGCTCTTCTGCAGTTTCACCACACCCAAATCTCTTGCCTTCACTTACCCCTGTGAATCAACTGTCTGCCTGTCTCTCTCCAGTATGCTACCATTTTGTGCAAAGCTTTCTCTTACCACCTTGACCCAAGAACAAGCCATCATTCTGACAAACAAACCCTTTTCCTAGTGGCAGGCTATCCTCTGTATTTCCACAACTGGCAAAACATTTCACTAATACTGCATATGACAGTTAAATCAGCAGTTACACCGATGATTTTACCAGCAAAACCACATATTAGATTTTACACATTTTTTTAAGGCATTTATTTAGCAACAACCAACAAAAATTCAACGGAAAAAATAATACACCCTCTGCATTGCTTCTCTTTATTCACGTTTCAGACAGAGATCATTAGTTTCAAGGAAAAAATTCTGTGGAAACAAGGCAAAACCTGTAGTAAATATTTTTGATTTAAAACCACCCTCACTCCCACGCCCTTTAACCAATAGTTACATCTTAAAACGTGGAACAGATGAGTGTGTTTGAAAGTTCATGGTGCAAAATAGAGGAGGATGGCAAAAACTCCTCAGATTTGTCCAAAAAACAGCTATCCCACTCTTTACATAAATGCAGTCTTCTCCCTTCCCCTTTTCCTCTCTGTTTCCATCCACCCTGAAACAAAATCAATATATTAAGAACATCAGCAGCAGCTTTGATGATAGGTAATGATCCTTTTTGACATCAGTCTGTGATACAATCGTTGATTCTCTATCTTTAAATTACATCATAGCTGTGTAAAATATGCAGTGATATCCCAAACATGAACTCTTCACATCTGTTGTCGATACCTCAGCAAGATCCAGACTGCTGTTGCGGCAAGTGCCAGACCTGGCACAAGAATGGCTGCTAGAGGAAGCCCACCTGATTCTCCATCGCCTTGATGACCCACAGGGCCATTTTGTGGCTGCAACTACAAGGGAAAAAAAAGTTATTTGTGTCAGAACCCATCACAGGAGAACCCCCAGTTTGGTGTCTGGACCAGGTGGTTCTGTAAGGATGTTCAAGACGGTTTCCCCAGTACCTGACAACTCCATGCTTGGGAGGGTCAAAACACCTTTGGATGGACTGAGATTAATTGCAGAGTACCCAGTCACTACCAGACATCTTCATGTTTCTCTGCCACTTTGTAAACTAGGACTCCAACAACTGAAGCAGGACACAGCAGAAGCAATGACACACCCCCCGCCCCCAGTCATCCACTGATGCCTTTCCCACCACACTATTTCCTGCTCTCACTACCAGGAAAAGGACATACCTCATTCTCTCTGTTTTTCTTACCTGCCTTGTGCACCAGTCCAGAAGGCTTACTCCTTTGTTAAGAGAGTAGAAAACAGATCTTAACCCACCTACCCCCATCAACATGCTTCAGGTTCATCAGCATTTCCAGCAATTTCAATGCTAGCCAGGAACTAAGGATTCAGTGCTAACAGAAGACTAACAATTCCTCTCTTTTTACATCTAAATGGTGCCAGCATATTTAAACTACAGCAGTTCACATTTTGTATTATTGTAAAATAATTTAGGTTGGAAAAGACCTGTAAGATCATCAAGTCCAACCATTAAACCAGCACTGTCAAGTCCACTATTAAACTAAGCCCCACATCCACACATTTTTAAATGCCTCCAGGGATGGTGATTCAACCACATCTCTCGACAGACTGTTCCAATGTTTGACAATCCTTTCAGTAAAGAAATTCCTCCTAACAGCCAATCTAAATTTGCCCTGATGCAACTTGAGGACATCTCTTGTCCTATTGCTTCTTACTTGAAAAAAGAGACTGACACCCACCTCCCTACACTCTCCTTTCAGGTAGTTGTAGAGCGCATTAAGGTCTCCCCTGAGTCTCCTTTCCTCCAGGCTAAACAACCCCAGCTCCCTCAGCCATGCCTCCTAAGACCTGTACTCCAGACTCTTCACCAACTTCACTGCCCTTCTCTCATACTCCAGCACCTCAATGTCTTTCCTGTAGTAGTGGACTGCACACACACCTCAACACTAACATTAGTGATGACCTCTGAAACAACAGAGGAGTTCTGTCTCCAGAAGATTTTGGACAGTGAAACAAAACTGGAGAACTTGAGATTCCGTCTTCACAGACGAACCTTCACCTCCGAGAAAGGAGATGTGTGAGCAAACGCACCGTACTGCAGCAAAACAAAGACCTGGGGACTTGTCCAAACTCACCTCTTCACTGACACTGTTACAAAGCAATGCACAGACAATTACAGCCATAGCAACTAGTAAAGGCCATAGGTCAAATAAGATCTTTATATGCACGTCACACTGAGCACCCAGACATAGCACTTTTCTCCCTTATGAAACAGACAGCTACCAATCATAAAAAAACAGTCCAAACTGAGCCAGAAATAGCCAGAAATAGCCCTAAGAAACAGGTAAAACATACCCTGCGCTGAATTTTCAGAGACACATCATAGCCTGCATTCCTGAACAGTTCCACAGCATCCTTGTGCCGCAAATCCTTCAAGTCTTTGCCATTGACCTAGCAAAAAAGGAAAAAGAGAACCAGATGCTGAAGGTAACAAAAGTAAATTTTTAATGATGCAGGTTAACACAGGAAGGATAGGAGATAAAAATCTTCATCTTTCACAAAATTCTGCATTTGGGGCATGATACTATAATCACCAATACCCATATTCATCCATTCATATTACAGATGATTTTTATATGTCGAGACAGAACATGAGAAACTCCAAGCCAAAACACACAGAGTACTGAAAAAAACTACCTAGAAGCAAAATCAGAATGTAAGATCACAGTTGTGTCAATAGCAGCTTCTGATGCTCTTGCCTTACTGGAAACAAATCAAAGGTGTGATTCTGAAAGCTAATGAGAATGAAAGAGCAGCTACAGTGCCTTCCTTCTCTTCATATTAGACACCCCAAACAGAAGTACATAAATATGCCAAGAAAAGATTGGATAATATTCTCTGTTCAACTTGATATCATTTTCTGGATCAATAATAGGCTCCAACTAGTGCAAGGCAGACTATAATGGCTAAAAAGATTGTACGTGGAACATAATAACCAAGTGTAAAATAAAATTAGCAAGTATTATAAGACTGTGTAACACTACAAGAGGCTACTTCTTCACCTATCACTTTGTAAAACATATTGTCTTGTATGATTGCCAGTTGTCTGAAGAACCAGTAGGATTGAACTTCAGTAATTTTGGAACATTTTTCTAAAAGGAGAAGCAGCCTGTATTATTCCTGAGGAACTGAAATGAAGAACTTTATGGCCTATAGATTTTATAGTCTAAAAATCCCCCTGAGCAAAAGGATCAGTAATCATGGATCACCAGTCAAAAAATGGAAATTCAGAGGTGGAAAACCTTTATTTACACATGTGTAAATGATGATCCACTGTGAGCAAGAGAAGGTCTGATGGATTCTATTGCTTTAGGGAGGCAAGTCACAGAGGAAACACAAATGTGGCACCATAGAGTGTTTCTGAGACAAATTAAGAAGGCAAAAGAGATAAGCCCGTGTAGAGGTAGCACTCAAAGCTCTCCCCAGACATCCAAGATAGCTTCTCTGTGGAGATTGCTTGGCATCTTCTAATTGCATTCACTGCATCACTCCTCTCTGTGCACTGTGATGGCAAACCTGCTTCTCATATCACATCACTGATCATGGCACTTCAAGAGCACACGGGATGACAGAAGAAAGGGCTTACCGCTAAAATTTTATCTCCTTCTTGTAATCGGCCATCAAGGTAAGCTGCCCCATTCTTTTTGATCCAGTTGACATAGATGCTGCTGTCATTGGGAAAGTATGGCTGATCTGTCCCACCAACAATGTTGAAGCCCAGCCCTAAAGTAAGCCAAAGAGAAAACTGATGAGGAAAAGCTCAAAGCTTCAAACATTCTTGCTGTCTTGCTTGTTGGGAACTGCACCTTTCCATGTTGTCCTGCTTTCTCCACCATGCTAAAACTCACAGCACACGAATCTATATCATCCTTTCCAACTATCACTGTCTAAAAATGTTATTCTCATGAAACTGGTCTTGAAAGCAGAGGAGAGACACTACATGCCTGAGGACCCAAATGCTGCATTCCACAAAACATTTGTGAGCTGTATTCAGGCAGGTGTTGGGGAATACTGAGGGACATGCCATCATTTCTGAGATGCCGATTCAGGCCTCAGCAGGAATACACTTCTTCAGCGCAGCATGAATTCTGCATTTCACATGGGGTAAATCATTACCACTGAGCAACAAAAAATTGTGCCTGACAAGCATTTTGTGAGCTGCGAAACTGAGTAAGGAAAGGCAAGAAACATCAGACCTGCCTAGAGATGAGGAAACAGGCAAGCAGAACTGTGATAGGGCTCAGAAGGCTCCCCTCCCACATCCCAGGAGCTGGAACCAGAGTGCTTCACCTCCAAGAATAAGACTAGCTACTTCAAATTGTATGTCATCACTTTGTTCTGTTTCATGAATTCAAAACATGACAGGAAATAACGGCAAAGTTCACAGATTTAAAGCAAAACAAAAAAGAATACACATACATTAAACAGAACTAATGTCCACTTCACATTTTTGCCATTTTGTATTGCTCTTTAAAGTAAGCCTCAGTTGCAGGTATCTAGTTGGATCCAGCTTCTGGATTAAAGTTAAAATTTCTGGTTGCATCAAAACCCAGAAGAACAAATTGAATTCAGAATCTGGAAAACCACAGGTTACAAGAGCATATTCCCTGTTGCACACACCACTAAGTTCCTCTATAAATAATAATATGTGACAAGGGACAGGAAAGATTCCTTAAGAAGACATCTGCAATGAAAAAAGGGAAAGAAAAGCCAAGGAAAAAGAAAAAAAACGAAATATACAATCAAAGTAAATGAAAAAAAAAACAATTTTTTTTTCTGACATAAACCAGTCATCCAAAGGCTATTGTCAAGAAGAGCTGAAGGTAAATTCAGCCCATATTCACCCAGGCTGATTTATTTGTTTTCACCTTCTTTCTTATCTTCTCTCAAAGTTGGGGCTAGAAATCCTGAGAAGGGGAGCTGCAAATGAAAGTAAAACCACTTGTGCCTGCTGGGAAGCAGCATTTTAAATCAGTCATAGGAGATCAAAGGACTTACAAAATGAGTCATGCTATTTAAAGTGTATATCTACAGCTGGGAACTAAAGAAATATTAACTGCAATCTTGCCACACTTTTTTTTTTTTTTAACTTGCCTTCCTGGCAGCTCCAGACAAGCAAGGAAGAAAATGAAAGCAAGAGCAAATTGAATAAACACTGACATTTCAACTAGACTAATATCTCTTTCAAGAAGGGGCACTTGAGCCCAATAACACACCCTTCAATGGAAATTAAAAAGGAAAAAAAAAAAATAAAAATCCACAAACCTGAAAATTATTTGCCATAAAGCCAATAACCTGGGAACAGGGGAAGTCAATACTACAGAAAGTTTAAGGCTTAATCACCATTTATTAAAAAGTCAGAAAGAAGGAGTCAGTTTCAGAACACTTCGATTCTCTTTCACGTATATAAAACCCCTCAAATCCATATATATGAAAAAAGTATATATTTTGCAACTTTTCATCCACGATGGGAAAAAATAATCAAAAGTCACAGCTTTCATCAGCAGAGGCAAATCTTTGTCACAAAGAGGCAGCAATTCATGCTAGACCAAGTTAAGCATTCACAGGACTTTTTCACTGTGTCTTTCCCACCAGCACTTAAACTTCCACTCTAGCTAAAAGTATCTTCCCTACTGTTCCCTGAACTCTGTACTATTCCGCCCCTTCCAGTTCAGGCAGCCATAGAAAGAGACAGCACAGCCAGAAGAAAAGGAGGTAGGGGAAGAAGGGAGCACATGACACTAATTCTCTTGTCTACAAGGGACCAGACGCAAAAAGGCAAAGCTTTAACAGCAGGCTCTGGAGTAAACTTCGGACCCTCTCTGAGGCTGTAGACCTTGCTATGTCTCATTTGCCCTCCCTGAAACCAGAAAAGTCCCTCAAAAAGACATTAAAAAATTATGATTGCCAGAAGTAGGAAAAAAGAAATTGAATAGAAGGAAATTTGAAAAAGAGACATATACACATCATTTTGCCACTGGAAATACATTGAACACCTCAGCAAACTTTTGCCAGAGCTGTTTAGCATCAGACTTAGTTAACAAGTTGTAGTCAAAACTCTGATTCAGGAGTCTACAGTATTATATTGTGCTTCAAGATAACAGTGTTTTGTTCCTTTCACAGAAATTAATAATATTTCATATGTAAGTGCATCAAGATTGTAAGCGTCTGTAGAACCTTCAAATCAGGTAACATAGAACCCTAACTGAAAATGCACAGCCTATCTTAACAAATGCTGCTCACGGTAATCAGACTCAAATCATGATGGCCACATATTCAAGACCATTCTCAGCTGTGTGCTTCAACTTGCCCTTTCACCTACCTCAAAATTTTAGGTTCCCAAACACATGGAAACAGCTTTCCCATCAGAACCGGCTTTGTTTAGCAAACAGTTTTCACTGACAAGCATGACTTCATTAGTTTGAGCTCGCGGCTGTACAGGCTGGGGTACGCAGCTTTCAGAGCTGGGCGTTCTGGGGGAGCAGGGGAGGCAGGGGGCTGCACCAGGGGCTCACCCCCCGGGTTCTGATTGCCACCATGGGGGCCAGGGCCAGGACCAGCTCCAGCCCTGCAGGGGAACTACCTTCACCCCAGAAAAGGGAAAATGGCAAATACACCAGCGCTGTGGGTCTCGGAGGGCCCATGGAGCCAAGGCCGGCCAGCAGCCGCACCCAGCAGTGGTGCAGGCACACAGAAGAACTGAAACGTTTCCTCTCGTGCTCATTTTAATTAAAGAGAAGGCCTCACGCACTAAAGTGCTGCTCTAGCTCTGAAACCTTCCTGGAGCCTGCGGTTCTTTAGAGCCAGCATTTTGCTCCAGAACGGTACATGTGGTGCCACCTTGTCTCACCTCTGAAAGTGTGATTTGAATGGCACAATAAGTCCTGTAAAAATACAAGGTTTCCACGAGAGCCCACGCTGCTTTGACAGGAAAAGCAAAGCCAACACGATGCGCCACGGACTGCCCCGCTCCCTCTCCCATCAGCGTGCGCTCCCCTCTCTCCCCACCCCGAAGCCTCTTACGCCGCCCCGCACAATGACGGCCGAGCTGACACTGCAGGGCACGGCCACCGGCACACACGGCTTTCACATGGCCCCTGGCTCAGAGCATCCAGCGCGGCTGGGCTCCCAACGCCTCCCACCCCACTGGGAAGCAACAGGAACTCCGCCGGAGATGGCAGCTTCCTGAGAAAACCAACCGGGGGCTGTTCACGGGCACTCCGGCCGGGGGGCCCGCAGCGGAACAAGCCTGACCGGGGAGGCGCTCCCGCACCGCGGGGCGGCCCGCCGGCCCTCCCTTCGCCGCCGGCCCCCTCCCGGTGCCGCCCCGCGCCCCCGCTCCGGCCGCCCGGGGGCTGCGCAGGCCTCGGCGCGGCTGCCCCGGCCCGGGAGGCACCGCGGGCCCTCCTTACCGGAGGGTCTGCGGGTGAGGCTGATTATCTCCTCGGCGTAGCCGCCGCCCGCCGCGCTGCCGTTCATGCTGCGACCTGAAGGAGAACTTGGCTCCCGGGGCAGCCGCGCTCGTCCCCTCGGCCGCCGCCGCCGGGCCGCGCCGCGGAGCGCTGGGAGTTGTAGTCCGCGCCGGGGAGCGGCGGGCGCGCCGCGCCGACAGCCCGGGAGCCACTCCCGCGGGCCGGGGCTGCTCCCATGGGACGCGGCTGCTCTGCCCCCGCCGGGCACCCTTCGGGCGCTCACGGCAGAGCCCTGAGAGCAGCGGGCCCGGGGGAACACAGCACAGCGTCCTTCTGCCCCCCGCACCTTCCCCGTGTCCCCCGCGGCATCTGTGCCCGGCCCTGCTTTGCTCCCGAGGCCGGAGCAGGCTTACTCAGGAAGTTTAAGGAGTAGGTGATAGCTGTCTAGGGTGAGCGTAGCAGAGAAAGGGAAATGCCTGACTTGTTCCCAGCCCTTTTAACTGGCCTCACAGCAAACCGAAATGCAGATCAATTATGGGCAGGGGCAAAAGCCCAAGCAGGCAAGTGGCAGAGAGAGCGCCAATGTCTAGTTATCCTGTGATGCAATGAAGTGGTGATCTAAATTCAGAAACACAAATGGTACATATAATCACCATGCTGACTGCCACTGCTGGGACAATAAATACGTAACTATGCCCTGCAGAAGGCGTTTGGTTTGAGGATTTGAGACATTTCCTCAAAACTCTACAGAACAGATAATTATCTAGCAATAAAGGGCAAAGTAGTTCAACTTGCTGTCTAACAAAGGACCCACTTGAACCTGGCACTTTGTACCACAGAGATTTCTTGAACCAATAGATTATTGGGATGTAAACAGCAAGACAAAATTGATCCTTACTTATTTCCTTATTAAACATTATCCTTATCTATGTCAGCACACATTAAAATTGTGTCATCAATACAGACAATGACAACGGAACAATGAACAGGCCTGACCCAATTGAACTGCTTGACTGCTTGGCACTATGAGGACAGCCACATCTAAATGCTGCAGGAACTTCTCTGATGAAAATGAGGACCAGCTGCTCTGGTCTTCAGTGTTACACTATCAATTGGTTTGTTTGCTATTACAGTACAGAGAACAAATATTTTTGACTGCATTCATTCCCAGATGATCTGCACTTTTGGATTCCTGAATTTAATAGGGAGAGGCAATCTGGGTGATGGATCTCTGAATTAGAGTGTGCTACATGCCTCAATGCTACAACATTAATGCTTAATGGTAACCTGCATGTTAGAACACCTGCCTCAGAGGTGGGAGCCAGGCAGTCAAGGTCCAATTACACCTGCAATGATGAGCAAAATCATGACTTGTCTATCACAGGAAGACTTCTTAAACCATTGAGCACAGTATTCAGTTTCACATCTGTTTCAGTCCAGTTCCCAGAGTTATGTTGTCCTGGATATCTGTATTTACTCATTCCCACTAAATAGGAACACTGGAAAACAAAACTTGCACAAAATAAATTATTTTTCCCCATGTCCTGGTTTCAGGTGGGACAGAGTTAATTTTCTCCTCGGTAGCTGGTACTGTGCTGTGTTTGTTTGGATTTAGTATGAGAATACTGTTAATAACACACTGATGTTTTTGTGCTAAGTAGTGTTAACCTTAAGTGGAGGAGTTCAGGATTTTTCAGCATCTCATGCTCTGCCAGTGAGGAAGTGCACAAAAGCTGTAAGGGAGCACAGTCAGAACAGGTAACTTAAACTGGAAAAAGGGATATTCCATACCGTAGAACAGACTAGTTCTAGACATAGACATGTTCAGTGTATAAACTGGGGGAGTAACCTGAAAGGGGGCCAATCACATACTGTGATGGGATGAGTATCAGTCAGTGGGTAGGAAGCAATTTTATTGTGCATCACTTGTTTCTCTTGCCTTCCTTTACTCTCACCTTTGGTTTTGTTTTGTTTCAATTATTAAACTGTTTTTATCTCAACCCAGTAGGTTTACCTTTTCTTTCATGAATCTCCTTCCCACTGGAGAGGGGTGGGAGGAGAGTGAGTGAGCAGCTGCGAGATACTTGGCAAACTCCTTGAAGATATATACCGTTCCTTAGCAGCAGTTTAATGCATTTCAGAGATGACAGTCTTGGTTTAGAAGAAACCCAATTTTATCTTGATCTGAGCTAACTGCAGTATTAAGTTTTTTTAAAAGTCTTCTTTAGCCAGGAAAAAGTTTCAAACAAGAAACATGGGTATATGTTATATATTATTCTTGTAACTTACTCCTAGGCAGCTCCAGGCTTCACCTATCACCCTGTGTTAACAGCTGCCTAAGACTTAATACCTTACTGCACTGGCACAGACCATTTTAGACCATTCATAGAACAATTTGGGCTGGAAGGGACCTTAAAGACCATCTAGTTCCAATCCCCCTGCCATGAGCAGGGACATCTTCCACTAGACCAGGCTGTGTCTTCTGATTTCCTCTGGCACCAATTCAAGTACTGCACTGACCCATATCTCCTGGGAGATGATGCAGCAGCATTTGCACGCTGCCTCTTCCATGTTCAAGTGACATATACATTAACCAAGTTCTACCATCTATTTAAAGTATTTTAAAAGGCAATTAAAACTATGGGGGGTGGGGGGGGGGTGGGAAGGAAGAAACCAGGAAGATGAGGACTCAGCTTAGATTTGAACCTTCCCAGCACCTTCAGAGTACCACCTTCAGGGTAGTGGGACATTGCTAACAAACTACTACAAGAATGAAGTTATTCATTGCTATGGCAAAATCAGAAACAACAGTATTTTCAAGGAGAAAACCTTAGCAAGGCAGCTCACTTTTTATAAAACATAGACTAGGTTTATTGTGATATGTGTTTGTCTTGTCTTGCTCATATGGCCTAAGCAAAAATAGGAGAAAAGTGTACAGAAATACTCCTATCCAAAGTTCACTGAAAGCCTCCTCCCAATTAAGTCATGCTTTTTTACATCAATCCTTAATCATAGAGAAAAATGGAAACTACAGCATTTTATTGCTTTGTCTTTTCCAAAACTACATTTGCAAGTAGCCTAAATTGTGCTTTTATTTACACCTCTGTCTCTTCAGTATGCAGGCCGGTAAATAAGAACTTTCTAAGTGTTTCTCTGGTCTCAGCATGGATCTATACTTGGCAATTTATCGTATGGTATAGTATTGATCAGCAACAGACAGCCATCAAGGTAGCAGACTGAAACTTCTGCCACTCTTTATCTATTTAAAAAGCAAAATATAAAAAAGTCTGCCAGTCTTACCAGTTGTGCATAGCTAGTCGGAAGGTGCTAGGTGTAGTGCTTGTATTACTTTTTATCTCTGTCTTTCAACTAATACATATCCCCCTTATTTGTCAAGTATCCCTCATTTGCAACACCTGCATTGTGATTGTTATTTCTCAGAGGACACCTCCCCCATGCCCTCCCCGCCAAAAAAAAAAAAAAAAAAGAAAAAGTCTCTGGTTATAAGGAATAAATTTGGGGTCTTAGTCAAGGGGCAGGTATCTTGTCTTTTGACATACACACAGGATTACATTTTCTTCATCTAATCAAAACCATCCATGTTTTATCAAGACAACAAACCTCGCCTGCTGAGCAAACAATGTGTTTCCTCATTTCCCCCAACATATATAGATAACTATTTAAGGATCCATTTGCTCTAGACAAAAAACCATAAAAAACTGTGACTCACATCCTTTGTATTTCACATCCAATCATAATGTAACCAGCCCTTTTTGGATACAGAACACAATCACAGAAAGAAAAAAAGTATTACAGGAAAATGTGTATTCTAAAAACATAAATGTCATACTTGGGAGGCACCAAGAATTGACCGTCATCATTAGTAGAGTCACCAACATATTTCTTCCTAAATGTTGCAAGTGTTGGGGTACTTATCCTGCTTTTATAAACTATTTTCTAAAAATGTCCTCTTTGCTTTCTAAATACAAATAATTCTTTTGTTAGCAGACAACTGCATTATAGTCCTTAATCCAGAAACACCAGACCTTTAGAAAAAAGTTTTCACTTTAATCTGGACTACAGAGTCCTCTTCATGCTGGTCTGATAGAAAGATCTAGTCACTGCTATAATATAAATAATGAAAATAAAAGGTATTGAATGGTATTTCCATGTCCCTTATATTTTTTCAGAAGTTAGACACATTTTATCTTGTGTTAAAAAAATTTAAAATGCAATGCTTCTGTGTGACACTCTGTAGAGCTGCAAGGAGACATTCAGTTATAGCTTAAGAAACATAGTAAACCAAAAGAAATTCCCTGAGAAAGTCAGATAAAACATCTATCAAATAATGCAGGAATTCTGGATGGGGGAGACTTGTAGAATAATCCTAAATACTTTAGAAATTCAGTTACCTTGTGCAACCCCACAGATGGCTCCTCTTAGTGACAATAAAACATACAGCACTTCTTAGAAGAAGCCATCAGTCAAGGCACTGGAAAATTTCCAGAAAATAAAGCCAATTTGTTCTTGTGAAATGTCAAATTTGGTGTCACTACGCTGTTGACCTATATCTGATGGTTCATAAATGTAATGCTTACTGGTGTGATCTGGATAATCCTTCTCTACTGTCTCACAAAATGAGGACCGTGCTCCCTATGATCTACCTCCCTCCTGAAGGGCAGCTCCCTGTAAACACTTGGAAACACTTATGAAACAGACACCTGCATCTCACTGCAGTATCTGTTTCTTGACTGTTTGTGTGTCACAGATGTGAATTAAATCACAGAATCATAGAATGGTTTGTGTTGGAAGGAACCCAGTGGAGACTGCAAGAGCAAATTTTTTCTTTGGTTGTTACTGAGTGACAGAAGCAAGATGTTCACAAATCTCTCTCTCCCTGAATCAAAGAAAACATTAGATGGAGTAATTTGAAGCAAGTCATTTATCCATACCTGTTTTAAGAAGTTTGCATTTTAAACTGTTGATATGAAGCATAAACACTATCCTGACAGTTTACCTAATTAGGTCAGTTTAAGAGCTCAGGGTACAAAGAACAGCATACCTTACTGCCTGCATTTATTAACTTAAAATAAAATAAGCAAAGATAACTTTTACTCTGCATTTAATGATATCACATGAGATTAGATCGATTCAAAACTTGTTGAAATATTTTGGCGAGTTACCAGATGGTTCTGCTAAAGGGGAGATTTCCACAGGAGCATCCAAAGCTACTGCTTGTTGGTCTTCGGTGGATTTTGACTCACCATGAGGTGAGTCTTCTTTAGGAACTTCTGTTTCTTTCAGTCTTTGAAGCAACTGCAATATTCTGTGGAATTGAGCCTCTATGCTCCTAAGCCATCCCACTGTTTCTTGTCTATAATGCATGGTAAGGTTTACTCCAAGGATACAGAGGGAAAATAAAAAAAGTAGTACTAGTCTTACTTTTCCTCTCTGAGAAGTCTTCCTGGCTGGAGGGGGTCCACTGTCAATGCTACCTCCAAATCCTTCCAATTCACAATATGGAGGAGCCCAGCCATACTTGCAGTGACAGTTCTTACGATTGTTACACGCTCCTCTGTCATGACACTTTGTCACGTTACAGTCATAGTTCAGCACTGATACACTCACACATGTCCTGTTGATACAAAGCATATCACTACCACATGGTGTGCCATCTTCCACAGCTCCCACATCAGTTCCTGGCATCCCTACGTGATAGTCAAGACCCCAACAATTTTTATCTTCAACAGGAGTTTGGATTAGCGTTACATGGTTCTGCAAGGGAGGCAGTTTGACTATGTTTTCACATTGAATCCTACCACATAAGATATTCTCAGTACTGCATTTTGTAAAATGGATATTGTTACGAATACCACAATTCCCAAATCGGTCACCTTGAGTATTCACTGCCTTGAAGCAATCTGAAGAAGCAGCCCTGGCTTGTTTGCCAAAGAGATCCTGGCACTGTTTACTGTGGGAAGAACATTTTCCTTGATAGCAATAAGCACCATATTTGCAAGGGGTTCCGTCTTGTAGGTACACATCCAGTGGGCACTCGGGGGAAATCCCATTGCAATACTCTGGCAGGTCACAGCGGCCAGTGCTTTCTCTGCAGAGTGTTCCTGCTGGAAGGACCTTACAGTTCTTGCAACATTTTCCAGATGCACAGACTGAACCTGCAGTAAGTGTACAGTTTGGGTGGCAACAAGGATCCTTTCTGCAGGCTGATGCTGAACCACAGTCACATTGTTCTCCTCTTTCTACTATCTTATTCCCACAGTATTCATGCTTTGAGGTGTAGAAACTGCCAGGTGCTGGTGGTTCACGAAGGCAGTCGGCGCCCTTTACAAGCAGATCAAAGTAGTATTTGTAACTGCACTCACTGAACGAATCAGTATCAGCATTGCTTTCATACATAATGCAATGCTTTCGTTTGCATTTACAGCCTGGTTTATCATGGCTCATGCCAAGATTATGACCCAGCTCATGGACAAATGTGATAAAAAATGTGGACAACTTTTTCTCAGTGAAGGAAGCAACAGCTGATGACCAGTGATTGTCACACACCGTCCCTATATATGCCAATCCCAACGTGCTTCCAAAGCTCTGAAATGCAAATAAGTGAGCAACATCATGGCGCATCCGTTGGGCCAGGTTTGACTTTCGCCAGTTGTTAAAGTCATTAAGTGCCTTGCCGATAGAATTAGTAATATTTATAAAGTTGGTTTTGGTCCAGATCTCCAATCCGATAAGAAACAGCCTGACAGAAAGCTGTTTGTACAGAATGTCCCCGATGTTGATGACTTCCATGACTTGCCTCAAGACTTCGGATTCGTTCCTGCCCGACTTCACAAACCGCACGTTGTCCACGACCACCACTATCTTCACATACCTGATGTGCATCCACCAGACCTTCAGTTCCTCGTTCCCCTCTCCTGCTTTGGGAGCCCTGAACCAGGGCAGCACAGCCTTTTGGTGCTGCAGCACCTCGGGGGTCAGCCCGCAGGTGGGGCCCAGGGGGCTGTTGGCCTCCTCCATGCGGTAGAGGATGTGCCGAAACGCCGGGTCGTTGGGGATGGGCTCGATCTGGAAGGTGTCGTCCTCCACCCAGAGCACGCCGTGCAGGCCCCTGTCGCAGGCACTGAGAGCCACCAGCGAGCCGGGGCTCCCCAGCACCTCGCCCTGGTAGAAGCAGCTGTCCCGCACGAAGGGGTGCTGCTCGCGACGGGCGCCGTCGCTGCCGTAGGTGACCAGGGTGAAGGGCCGGGACACCAGGCCCCGCCGCGGCCGCAGGCGCAGCACCCGCGGCCGCCCCGCCACCGTCAGCCAGTACGTGACGGCCGGGGGGTCGCTGCCGGCGCGGGGGCTGAGCTGGCGCGGCACGGTCACCCAGGCGGCGCTGGGCCGCGCCCCCCGCGCCCCGGGGCACCCCGCCAGCCCCAGCGCCAGCGCCAGCGCCAGCGCCCGCAGCGGCCCCATCGCCGCCGGCCCGGCCCGGGAGCGGGGACCGAACCGGCCCGAGGGCCCAACCGCCCCCGCCCCGCCGAACGGGCACCGCCCGCCTGCCCGAGCAGCGCCCCGACCCAGCTCCGCGCTCCTCCGCACCCTTGGCTGTGCTCACCAAAGGCATGCTTTGGGTAGACCACAGCGGGGGAAATCGCTTTTAAAATCTCAAAGGCTGGCTTTTGCTTTTTCCACTTTTCCTGTTAAAGAATAACTTGTCAGTGGACATCAGAAACTGGTTACTTCATCTCAGAAGAGTATCTGGAAAAGCTTAAGAGTCTGAAATGAAAAAGTGTGGAAATACTCTTTGTGGTAACCTTTCTTAGTTAGTGTGTGCCTTACTATAGCTGGTACAGCTATACACACCCCTCCAAGAAAAAAGGTAGGAGTAATTCACTTCCACTACATTCAATAATACAGAGGCAAACTAATAGCACCAAGTATAAAACCTCAAGCCTATCTACACCAAAGGTGATACATACCTACAACAATATACCTTAATGATGCAGCAGCCACATAATTTCTAAAGGCTTGTGCTTGCACAGCACTGGAAGGAGAATGCTTGCAGGTACATCTACGGCTTGGCTGCCATCCCCAGTTTGGGACACAGCTACATCAAGACACAGCTAGAAGACAGTGATTTGGATTGTGGTAAAACAGCATGTCCTGTGCAACACAGCCATGCACACTGGTTTTTTGGCACATAGTGCTGGAATTCCACAGAGCCACAGCTGTTATCTTTTGGGAATTCTTCACGGTTTTCATTTCAGCACTGAAAGCACAGCTGGGATAAAGTCCAACCTGCTATGGCCCTTACCTTTCTCAGCTGCAGGAGGTGCACCCTCCCACCACCCCCATCCACCTCAGCAATCCTGCTTTTCAGCACCAATTTCTGTGTGCTGGCCATCACTCTGAGACAGGCAGCAACATTTAAATTTCAAACTACCTGAGACAGGCATTGCCCCTCAGAAGGCTGAGCAGTGAAAGAAGCAGCTGGCAGCATGCTCAGAGCCTCCTTCTGCTGCCTCCTGCTCCAGGGCCCCAGTTGGGTTGGTACTCTAAGCTGGGCACATGGCAGGCCTAACCAACAGCTGTGGAGGTTACTAACAGCTGTCCAAAGGAACCTCAGATTCTGTGAACTGGCACCTTGCTCACTCCTTGGCAGCATGGCCAGCATTAGCAGCATACACCCCTTGTAATACAATACGGCAGATTAAAGAAAACAAGATGCCTGCTTCTATTAGGATCCATCTAGAAGGATCTTTCTAGATATACATCCAAACTCATGACCTGTGTTAGCCTTAGATTTATTTTGTTAGTTTTAAAATTACAGGAACTGGGGGTTTTGTGAAGTCTTTTATGTGCAGCTAGTTGCTAAATAATTGTCCACTATTTTTCAATTATTAGTTTTGCATTCCAGGGCTGTGAACTACGTCAGATTATGTCTATAATAGAAAAATCCTGTTACATAATTTGTGTGCAGTGTCTGTAGTGCTATTTTTAAATACATACTTCTGCTGTGTGATCACTCCATAAGTTATACAAAAGGCCATACTAAATCACTCTGCCAATTTTCTAGAGACATCTCTTACCATCCATGTGAATCCCTTGACCTGAAGTTGCCTACTACTTTCTTTTTCTTTTAATACAAACACAGCTATATAGCTAGGACTAGAAAATACTCTGGTTCCACTGCTGAACTCACAGCAGATTATTCTTGTTGGGTAGTGTCAATATAAGTTTGTGACACTGTATTCAGTACCTAAGCAAGCCCTTCAGCATCAAGATTACATAAGAAGGGATCACACTGTTATGTTCAAGTTAGCAGAGCCTTGCACTTCTGTATTCTGACCAGGTAAAGATCAAAGGGCAGGGAGGGACAGATTCCCATTGTATGGCAGTCAACAGCTTGGAAGGAAAAAATGACTGACCTTAGAGTAGAGCAGGGAAAAAATACCACAGCAATCTTTGCTAGTTCAACTGCAGAAAGATTTGTTTGGCAGGTGTTAATTGGCTTTCTCATTAGTGATTTTTAAGTTTTTTTCAGTCTTGTAGCCCCCTAAAATTTCCACTGAAGTACAAGCTACTATGAAACTGAATTCTACCAGCAAGATGTCTTTAGAAACAAAACCCCCACAGCCTTGTGGGCCACAGGTTGAAATCCACTGTCCTGCCAGAAAGAAATTAAGCCTTTTGATGGCTGAGAAATCAGTAATACATCATAACTTATCCCACTGGGAAAATTTCTCTCCACCACATTAGGTTACAGAAGGACTCTTGTCACATAAGTGTTTTTTTTGTGCATGATTACAGGACCAATAATCCACCTTCCTCTACAAGAAAAAGAATACTGTCTTGAACCTTGAATGCCTAGTTATCATTTGCTTTTCTATTGAAAAAAATATTGAGAACAACCCTGAAAAAGTGTATCACATCAGCTTTTGTTCAGAAACCATCTGTTGGTTCAGTGAAACCACAATGTATTTGCATAACATATCTTCACCATTTTTCTCACAGGGAGCTTCTATGTCTCAAAATTTTTTGCCTTGTCCTTCCTATTTCCTTCACCCTTCTAACCTTGCTCCAAGTACAGCTTGCTTTGGCAAATGACACGTGCTGACTGTCCAGATGGTATCTAACTTTCTTTGTGGGAAAGGGTTACCAAAATATGAAGTATGGGAGCAGAGTGGCAAAGAGGGATGGGCAAGAGCAACACATAGCCTGGTCAGACTTTACTTAGTGAAAAGTTTAAAAAGAAAGTATTTCTGCTGCACTTGAGACACCATTAGCTTTACAAAGTACATTTAGGTAGCTAGACTGCCCCTCTTTCTACAGTCTGGCTGGATTTTTACATGTATGCCTATATATACACACAAATATACATGTGTAACTTTGTGGGTATACATGCATTTATATGTACTTTCAGACTCTGAGAAGAATTGTTTCTATTAGAGTTCTAGGTAATTTTTAGCTGCTGCTGTCCTGTGATTTAGGCCATGAAAAGCCCTTTTGAAGTCTGAATGGTTATTATCTAAGAGCAAAGAATAAGATATAGCTCTCTTGTACAACCAAATCTCTCCCTCATGCAAAAGAAAGTGACACGTGGTCAAATTTCAGAACTGCTTATTTCCCTTTCATCATAAGCTTTACAAATACTGAAGGTCCTTTAGAAGGACTTTGGACTTCGGCTGTCAGGCTTTAAACCAAGAGAGTGTATAAATACCAGAGAGAGCATATAAACACCAGAGAGAAAAGGCTTAAATTTTCATGCACTGAAAAAAATTACTGACTACAAGATAGCTGCTTAACATCTTTTTGACAGAAAATTACTTGGAGTTTAACATTAATATCTGACAGAATGCTACTTCAGTAAGTTAGTATCATAGCTCACTTAACTGATAGAATTATTTTAGAATATGTGGTCAGCAAGTAACAGGATCAGAAGGTATTTCAGTCCCTTTTATGGCAAACATTTAGCACTGAACAGCTGCTAAGAAATTGACACGCTCATTGGTAACATCCCTTACTACTCTCTAATGTAATTCTCGCTGGAAAAGATCCTTTCTCTGGAAGAGGCTTAACACATTCAAATGCATTGTTTCGTGAATGGAAGCTATTTTCTGTCCTCTCAACAGCTTAGATGTTGGCACTTTAACTCAGATGGGATCAGACCAGAAGTCCATCCTTTTTAAAGCCCTTTGACACCAGCCTGTATCAGGTATTTCTGCAGAAGGCAAAAAGGCTGCTAAGAGATGCAGATGTGAGGACGTTTGCCCCTTCGGGTTCCCACCCTTATCTCTGAATTGGCTCAAATTCTGAGCATGGAGTATAATGATTCAGACTAACTGTAACTCTGGTTTGGCTTCGTTAATGTGTCTCTCTATTCTTGTACTACAAGACAGAATAAGAGTTCTTTATTTTTCTACTTGCTTCACTACTCAGTTTTACAAAGATTCAGTATTTGTCTTGTCTTTCCCAAGGAACTTGGTCCTCCCAGTGTCATCATAGGAGAAACTTTCTCCTACTCATTTTATTGCCCTTCTTCAAACCCCTCTACTTTAGAGGAATTCTTTTTCAGACATTGACGTATACAACACACTTTATTTTAGGCGAAGTCCAGTGACTGATAGAATACTTTGCTCATACTATGCTCCAGCATCCATTTTTTACCACAGCTGTATGTGTCTTCAGCAATAAGCAAGATACCTTTCTTCTGCTAGTAGTGTTAAATATTTCCTTGGTGTACGAATAGATGATTTTTCTCCATTTAAACCAAACCAAAAAAAAAAAAAAAATCAAACCAACCAAACCAAACCAACCAAAAACACCCACATAACCCAAGTCCAATACCCTAGACCTCCATTACAGTGCAGTCTAATTATCTCTCTTGCTTAAGTTTTTCCAAATTACATACAGGTTTCTCAGCTCCTTAAATGGACATTTCCAAGGACTTTATTCTGAACATCAACAGCAAGGACCCCTGAGTTTCCTCACCATTCACGTTCCATTTCTGGAAATGCCCCCTTTCCATCATGGGGGTGGATGAGACAATGGCCTCGGTGCTTCTTCAGCTACTTGCTTCCAGAGGAATTTCTTTAATAAAAGAAGGAATCAACACTGTTTTGTTCCGAGAATATTCACACCACCTAAAATAATTCAATGCTGAGTTATTAGCTCTGTCTTGTTTTAAGCATCCCAGAATAACTGTTCTATATTTTCACTTGATCTAGTAGTTCACACTAGCTTATTATCTACTTTTATCAACATCTGGAGAAACAGCTGTTCAAACCTGACCGAGGTATGAAATAAACCTACTACACACTTAAGTACACCAGTATATGAATTTCAGATCGGTATCTACTTCAACAGAGAACAGCTATTGGCTTACCTACATCTTTAGCATTACAGCTTTGGTTTACAGGAAAAAAATTACACGGGTCTTTCTATCACTCAGTAATAAATAGTTCTGATAGGTTTTTCTATCATTCAGTAATAAACAGCTCTGACTGGGTAGCTAAGTTACTGAAACAGAGTGTCTTGTAACCTGAAAATAAATTTGGCACAGCTATCTAAGCATATCTTAGTCTTCCATCCTATCTACATTTTGGTTGCTATGTACAAACCTTTTTCTTGCTTACTACAGTTTACTACATGAAAGCAGGTAACAGTTGTGGAAAGAAAACACACTATTTCAAGGATCGCTCCATTACTTCAATGAAAAAAAAAAAGTCTGTGTAATAAACATGCTTTGATAAGCGTATAGCTGTCAGTGATGCTTCTCTTCCACTGCCTGCCTCCTCAGGTCTAAAAGGCTGATGTCTAATCAAGGAGTAAGGAAGTAGAAGGAGCACAGAGGAAAAGATGTAACTGGTATACTTCAGTTACAGTGAAAAATTAGAAATATAAACAGCTTCACTAAATGTGCAACAGCAAGAAATTTTATCCTGTTTTATGTTATAAATCTGACAGCACACTAGCTTTTATAATAAAGTATCAGTTCAGCCATTAAGTAAAATGAGTGCTCAAGAACATTTAGAGACTGAGAGCAGTCTGAAATCTAATTACACGGATTTGAGGCTCCAGTTATCAAATATTTTATCTTTAGCCCAAGCATACTAAATGCAGAGCAATTTATAGCAGGCAGCCTTAATCCTTTAGCTGAATGTTTCCCCCTCAAAAGAGAACACCGTTTATTCCAATAGCCAAGCTGCCAGCACGATAAGGCATATTTGCTACTAACAAAGTATGTATTTAAGAAAGGCATTCAAGCAGCCAGGAGTTTTATTTGCCAAGAATTTCGATTTTGATATATAAACATATATATAAATGTTTTTTCTTTTCACATAGGAAACCTTGACAGAAGGGATGCAAGAGTTTGTAAAGTTTTCAGGAGGCTGTTAAATATGTCCATGTAAAAACCATTCTCAGAAGCAAACATTCAAAAAAAGATGAACACTGAAAACACCTTCTTTCAGGCAGCTCACATCCTGACAGTGATAATTGCATGAGAGGTCTCTACAGAAAAAAGCTGTTACAGGGACTTCAGTTCCTAAACTGTCAGTCTCAGTGGAAGAGCTTAAATATACAGAAAAGGAAGCAAGAATCTCCTGTTTTCCGGGTAATGACTAATCCAGCAACAACTTCTCCCTTCACTGGAGTCTCATTCGTTTTTCAGGTGGTCCTTTAGCAGCAGCACTCTGCTGAGCATTCTTTACAGTCTCTTTTTCCTCTGGCTTGACAGCTTCGGGGGCTGGTTCTGATTCCTTCTTGATTTGATCCACTAAAGATGGAACACCAAAAAGGAAATTAAAGCTCTGATTTTTATTGCTAAAATATTGTTCAGAATACGTAGAAAATATTGTTGATGTTAGAGGAGCAAAACTAATCTCAAAAGTGTAAGAATAAGTGGGGAGTAAATTCAGACTTATATGGGTTAAAAAGTGGAATAGATTGAAGAGGTACAGTTCACGTCTTCCCTGCTTTGAGGTTGCTTATGATCAACTCAAAGTCTTCAGAGGCTTTCCAGAGCTTGTAGTACAGTGCAAAATCACTAAGGGGCTGGATGAACTAAACCGTTCCCTCATTCACCCTTTCACCCTTCTACTTTCAAAGACCACTTCCTGCATTTGGACTTTCAGGCAATCTTTACAGTGAGAGCAGGAGTAGAATACACATTATTTTCATTTTCACTCTGGCTCTCACAGAGAACTCTTATCCAGTATTTTGCACAACTAGGCAATGCCACAATTCCAAACTACCTCAAGTAGCAGCAACTGCAGCAGCAAGGACCTTACATGGCAACTAGAAGATACTGCCCTACAGAGCTTATTTTTTATGTCTTGTGAGAATATTAGAGTTTTACCTGGGACGGGCTTTTCTCCAGGCTTTTGCTGTGGGGGAAGAAGAAAAAAAGCAAAATAACACATCAGTGGAACCAGTCATAACTCTTAACCCTTCCAACTGTTCATTTAGGAATAAAATCCAGGCAATGCACTCTTATACATAAGAATTGAGGGTAGAATGGATCACTAAATACACATTAAACAAAATTCAATTCACATTTTATAACATCAAGTTTTTCCTCTTACAACTGAAAAACACCAAAGCAAAAAATATGTAGTTAGCCAGTCTTTCCCACATCCGAGAAGCAAACAATTTTGTGAGATGCTGTAAACATAATTTCCTTTGCTCCCAAGCAGACCATCCGGTGGAACAAATGGCTACCAAAGACAATCAGAGGTAATCACAACAACTTCACAGAATGCCAAGAATTCCACTCTAATTAATGAGTCTCCAGAACAATGGAGTAACTAAAACAAAATATTGCGGTGGCTTGATTGAGCTCACAAAGCAGGAAAATGAAAGCAACAGCAAAATCTGAGAGCTAAGACCCTCTGCGATTAGATAAGGAATTTGTACAATAAAATTCACTCTGATAGTTTTGTCAAGGTCTTAATGACTTCAGCAGTTACAAAGGGGAATCCTTCACTCCAATCAGAGTCTTCCATTTCAAATGTATTATCTAATCCATGTTACCATTGCAGAAATACACAAAATTCCCATTCAGTTTCAGCTATTCAAGTACTTCTGACTGTATTTTAATTTCTAAGTAAGTTATATTGCAGTTTATAAGTGTCATACCTGAACAAATTTGGGTGGAAACTTTTGTCTTAGGTCTAAAAGCAAAGCATCTACTCGTTGCCTTTGGAAAATAGAGCTTGGTTCTTCTTTCTTCTTGGCTTTTGGTTTAGCTTTCTCTGCAAGTCACAGAAATGTTAAAGAAATATGTATTTAAAATTCTTTTAGCAGCTCTTTGTTGTATGACAGTTGATATTTGTCTCCTCTAAATTTCACCTAAATTTTCCCACTGACATCAGTTATTTTTCTTTGTGGAAGACATATTAGGGGCAATTCTTACCACTTGACAAACTGGTTTGGCTTCTGAAAATGCACTTTTATCTCCAGTGGGTTGAAGGGTCCCCTACTTTGTTGACACACAGCTCACCATTTTTCATCTCCCACCTATTCTTCAATGTTCATCCCCACCAGCACAGAAGAACAAGATTCCTTTCCCCTGGTAGGGAGCTCTCACTTCCCCTTCAGACACTTCACCTCACCTCTACACCATCACTGTGCATTGCCTCAAACTTTTCCTTACATTACCTTTCCTCTTCCAAAGTACACAGGAGCAACTAGGAATCATACCTCGTTCTTCTTGATCTTTAAAATGCCACCAGTAGCCCTTGGATGGGTGATAGCGACAGTAAGACATAGCTTCTTCAAAAGCAGACTGAATTCCATGCACTGCAGTGAGCTTTCAGGACAGGAACAGAAGGCAGTGTTCAGAATTAAGGAGAAAATACAGTATACATTTTTGAAAGTAGGGATCTTAAAATTAGTATTTTCTATTCATTTTTGTTCTCAGAAGGGAATGTGGGACATCTACTTTTGGACCAAGAATATAATTTCTTTAAGTTTCTCACAAGGCATTTTCTGAAGTGCTTTTCTAAAATGACAGAGAAAAACCTGCAAAAGAACAGAAGGAATCAAAACAAACACAAGCATCCAATTTTAAAAGAAGTACTGCTACATCAGCCTAAGAACACAAGCCTCATTTAAAAATAACTATTACATTAGTTTAATATTAACATTCACATTCTAAAGCAAGCTTCACTGAATATGTATTAGTTACTATTTTATATATATTTGTCAAGTAATTTTTCTTTTGATTATTCAAACCCCATGCTGTTTTGGAAATTGTGTAGCTTCAGTTATTCTGATCCTTCATCCTTAAACAATGTATCCCACTTTTTGGGCAATACTGCACTATCACAGGATCTTTCATTTGCACATGGGATGCACACAATATTAACCACTGGGGTTTGTTTTAAGTTATTGCACTGTTACTACACAAGATCTTTCCTCAAAACAGTGAAGGAGAGATTTAAACAGCTTGGGGAACAACCAAAAGCAAAAGCAGATACAAACCAGGATGCATCAAATGCACAGAACACTTACAACTCTGGAGTTAATGACAGACCCTAAGTCAGGTGCTTGATAAATCACTCCAGCAATAATATAGTAGTCAGCCAACGGAATAACTGTGGGGAGAAAAAAGAAAAAGATAAAAAAGGCAGGATCAATTTAAAGCTCTGGCTGAAGACTGTGTATTTACTGTTGAATTTCAGTAGTAACAGCAGAAATTGCAGTATTTATGTGGTCATAAAATTTTCTATTCTTAACCTTTTCCTTCAAGATGCTTTATTTGCACCTTAGTCATACACTGATAAGAAAAAAAAAACCCCAAAGTCTCCTTTACAGATAGAAGAGCACCAGCTTTAAGTCCTCTCCTACTGCAAACAAATAACTGGCCTCACAAGAGCTTGGGTTTTCAGAGCTACACTAGTGGAGTCAAGTGAACTGCACTGGAAGTAATTTCACTTGCCTTGGCTACCAGAAGAAACTCACAACAATGCAAGATCTCATTCCTCTGGCCTAAGCTTTCTCCAACTGGTACAGTCCTCTCAGCTAAACTTCCCAGACCCAATGGAGTTAAGCACACACAGAGCATGCCTTTCTAAATTAATAACATTTTGCCAAAAAAAGACTACCTTGCAAAGGCATTAGAGCTGCAGTGCAGCGGAACATTGCAATTGCCTCTGTGATACTGTCAAACATTCCCCAATAGAGCAACGATCACAATGCTATCAGCTTTGCATTCCTAAGGACTTTACCTTTGCACACCTTTGTTCCAGTTCCTCCATCTGTATTAACAAATCATCCAGTACTTGCATTTTATGAAGCTTGGACACCTGCTTAAATTAACAGTCCAAGACAGCTGGGTGCATACTACAGCCAGTACCCACTTATCCTCAAAAGACTTTCAGCACTTCCTTACAAGTGGAGCAAGATACAGAACATCAGCTTCACTGTCTCAGAGCTCTGTATCAGAGCAGCCTACTTTCTCAGACAGGTAGCTCTCCCTCATCATTGGATCTAATGATTTTTCTAAAATCACTTCAAACAGGGAAAAACTTGTCTTAGAGAATTTAAAATATAAATACATGTTTTTTAAAAACACACAGAAGTCGTAAGACAGGCCTGCACCAGTTGTATTTGAGTACTCTACAATAACTGTGAACTCATTAAATTTTAGTTTTCCATCCCCATTCCCATGTCTTAAATACACTAATATTTGTACCATTGCAAAATTGAACACATGGGTAACATCTGAGCTAGGGAACTATGTGACTCAATCAAGGTACCCAGCACAAACTGTACAGTCACAGTGAGAAAAAAACGTTACCAAACAAGTCCCAGTGAAGTTCCACCAAACATACATTTGCCCTACAGCACAAGTCTGAACATGCATACTGTGGAAGTAGCAACTCCAACCTTGATCTAAAACGTGTCAACACCAGAAATCAAGGGTTGCATGATATTTCCATACTCACCTTTTGAAAGCTAGACTCAAAACCTTTAATAAGGAAATGACTCTAAAAATCTACTAAAGAGTATTACCCGATATAAGCAAATAAGAAGCATTGCAAGACAAGGCACATCCTGTACAAGACCAAAAGGCATATGCAGAGCCTAAATCCCTAACAAAAGAAGTTAAGAAATAACTAGCACTAACCCTGTCTTTCTTTTCTGTAAAGCTTACTCTGAGATAACCTGAATTATTTTATATAATCATGCAGTAAACAGAGAAGACAGTCCAATAACTATTGAAATGTGACTATTTTTTTGATTAATCACACACAAACAAATTCAAGGTAAAAAAGGAATAATTATGTCAGTTGCATGCAGATGGGGAAAAAAAAGCTGAAGTATTTTATTTAAAACTTAGAAAGGTCATCAGTGACACTGTAATTAAGAGTGGTGCTGTTGTCACAAGATTCCATCACGATAAGAAATCAACATGCTTGCATAGCCTAACAAATAAATGCAACATGGAATGAATGCTATTACCAATTTCCCGTGGCAAAATGTTACTAGAGGGCAGCACTTTCTCATTCACTCCTCCCATTTTACCACAAGATGGCAGTCCCTGCTGCTGGCACACTGCAGGTCACCGCTGGAGAACTACCTCCCCCCCACCACAAAGCCTCATATCCTTCCAGTTACATTTAAGATAAAGACAGAAGAATGGAAACGGAAGTGCTTAGACACAAATTAGGAACTGATAAAAATGACTAACTGATTAAACTTCTCAACAGTGGCAAGAACTGAGTGACAGTACCTTGTGTTGGAGATTGCCTTTGCTGCTTTCGGATAATGAACAGAATGGGCTCTTGAGCATGAAGAAGGATGTACTCAACTCCAACCATCTGGCTGAAAAAGAAGCAACCATAATAAGTATCTTTCTCAAAGTAAAATCTGTAGGATGTGAAGAGCTGCTAAAGGGCCCAGCAGTAAAGTGATGAAGTTCTGATGCTTTGGAAGCACTTCCATATAATGTGCAGTAAATAAAGGCATAAGATCTCCTGAGTTAGCTATCAAACCCTGGGTGCATATACAAAGGGAGTTATAACAATCTGACACAATATCGAAGTAGAACATAATAGCAACAAAGAAACGGCAAGAAAGATAACAATCTATCATCGTAGAGATGTCATTTAAACACAGCAACAAGGAATCCGTGTATGATGTGACCAACTGCACGACTGGTGTAAAAGCCTCTCGGCTACCACAACTGAGCACAAGCAACTTTTCCAATAAACTTCTAGCTCTGCTTGCCTGCTCCCTATCATATTGTGGAGTCTTTAAATAGTTCTCAAACAATTCACTTGTGCTCAGCGTAACAGATGGGGAACTGCAAAGAAAGTTAACTTCCACATGCTGCAATCTCATTACACAACCATATGCGATCAGTTTATTTACAACACTTGCTACTCTTATTATCCATACTGAAAAGCCAGCTCTTTGGAGGAATTATGTACTGATTATGGCACAAAGCCAGCAGGATATGGAAACACAAACTATTTATGAACTCAAAGTATCCCCTAACATAAACCCTATTCACCACAGAGAAACATTTAACTGCATTACCATTACTCAAGTTCTGTTGGGCTGGGAGTATGAGAGAAGACAGCTTTTCTATTTCAGAGAAATATCTGAAAGGTGATTTACTGGAACCTCAAAAGATAAACAGAATCCCTCATGCTTAACACCTCCATGAAATAGTACAGAAGAAAGCAGAAGACATCCAAATATAAAAAAAAGCTTGGGTCCCTGGCTAGTGGTGGGACTGAAAAGCACAGAGCAGAAGGAGCTTTCCAGCATCCTTCCATTCAACCATCAAAGCCTCTGGATGGAGGGACAAGGGACATTGCACAGGAAGCAGCTGCAAATTACAACTTACTTCAAATGGTCCAAGGTCATCCGCTGCATTTTGACGACTTCATTGTTACATGTTCGGTCATAGAATGGGTTACTTCGCTCTGAGAAATAGTCCAACACACTCCCATTGTTTAATATTGGAATCCAGGAGCTGTCAACCCAGGAAATTCCTAAGAGGTTATCTGAGAAGATAAATCTACACTGAGTACCAAAGCAGTCAGAAACACTACAAATACATCCAAAGTAAATTGCCACCAGTTAATGATTATAGCAGAGAAAGGAGATGGAACACAGCCTCGCACAAACCAGTTATAATTAAAAGTGTTTCACAGCATTCAAACAATAATTTATAACCTCTAACCTTCTGCAGTTCTCCTGGAGGTACACAAAAGAAACAGTCGCTTTTTATGACTGCACTTTTCTTTCCTTGACCATTAGCTACTGGTATAACTTTGTGTCTCAAGCATGTGAGCAGGGTCTGTGTGCACATGTATGTACACTGTGCTGCTGGGAGTTAACTGGCTCTGATACTGGATACAGTACTATCATACTACATCTACTCAGCTGTATTATATACAAGTTTACTTTCTGAACCCAGCATTAGCTGAGTAGAAAGCCAATACAAAGCATGGTTCCTTTTGAATACTAGGTCTGGTAAACTGAATTTACTGAACTAAGGCAGAATCAGTCAAGGAGGAGATGGTAGAGGTGAAGTGATACAGTCCACACTAACTCTGAATCTGGTCATGTTTAGAACAATTTATTTTTTACAAAAATAGTTTACAAACTGTAAACTGTGATACTGAAAAACAGGTAAAACACTACAGATTAAACCAAGAATTTTCTATTGCTAAAGCCACTGTGTAAACCACTGAGTGAAACAAAACAGTGTTATTAGAAACATTTCCAATATGTTCTGTTACTAAAACATGCATCACCATGATGTTTCAAAGATTTTTATTATACAAAAAAAGAAAACTGACCCCAAAAAGCAACAGCAGATTCAAAGATGCTATCTTTGGGCAAATGTTTCCCAGTAGTTTTGAATAAGAGAGTCTATTCCTGGCTATATAATTAATCTGCCAAATTGTCTGCAGAAAATTATTTATTCCATAGCTCAGTGGGTATTACAGAAATCAAACTACAGAACATTAACAATTATATGAAAAAAAAAAAGCTTTTTAAATGAAACACACTCAATAACCTAAAAGTCATTATATGCCAGTTAAATTCCTACTGATTTAGGGAAATCTGCATTACAGTCCATGGATTTTATTACCACACTGCAGCAAAACAATATTCCTCAAGCAGACCAAAGAAATCAGTCAACAGTAAGTTCCATAGTCAACAAATCTGCTAAAACTGGAGATCTATGAGGCACCTTGAAAAACACACTCAACTTCATCCATTTTAAAATGCAGAAGCAGTAAATAGAATTTCCAAGACACAAGAAAGCAAGAAAAGACATGCATTGTTTAGATTTTTTTAAAATGTAAGTGATAAGAAGTCATGAAAGACTGACTGAGGAACAGAAATTCCCACCTCACAGGGACCACTCCCTGAAGTTCACACATTAAATACATACCCAGAATTCCTACTTATCATTCCACCAAGAATATTTTACTTCTGTGCAAATCTGTGATAACTCAGCATGCTCAAAGATGACTGGATCAGTTCCAAAAATGTCAGTTCATACACTATTAGCAGTTTCTCTGAGGAACAGATAATTAAGTAACACTACCTGCTTGGCAAACCAGGAAAAATGCAGCATAAATAGCTACACACAAACCATTTTTCCTCTTTACTCTCCGAATTGCCAGCCTCTTTTTCTTTTTTTTTGGGGGGTGGGGGAGTGGGAGGGGCAGTCTAGAGACCTTCATGTTATTTCACATATGCTATTCTGTCTCCTCACTATAAAAAAGGAAATCTCAGAAACACAGCACTAAGATCCATTATTAAGCACTTAAGTTGTGGTAGTGCTCATTACTCCAAATACCTTTCAAAACAAAAAAAACCCACAAAATCTTAAGTACTTGCATTCTTGTCATAAGAAATGCTCACGTTATATTTCAAATACAAACTTTTCTTGTTTGCATGATTCACAATAACTGCATTTCTCAAGGGAATGTCAGGCAAGCTTTAGAGGTAGATAGATAGATAGATAGATAGATAGATAGATAGATAGATAGATAGATAGATAGATAGATAGATAGATATAATGCT
>JAWWEU010000158.1:29144930-29160318 GCA_035583155.1 Acropternis orthonyx | reverse complement strand
TAGATAGATAGATAGATAGATAGATAGATAGATAGATAGATAGATAGATAGATAGATAGATAGATAGATATAATGCTGTGTATAGACTGATAAATGTATCATAAAATGGACTATGAAATTGGACTCTAAGGCTCAATTACGCACAGATGCTTAGTGCCAATATTTATAATTGCCTTTATAACTAGAAAGATTGTTCTCCTAAACTATTCTCAAAAAAGGGGAGGAAGAATAAAACCAACCATGAACCTGACATGCCTGACTCCTGAAAGGAATACTGTTTATCCTGGGTATGAGAAAGAAAGGATGGTGTTCCTGCTTCCCTGTTCCTGTCAAAAATAGGACATCTTGTTCAAAGCTTTTCTTGTGGAATTTGCATCACAGATGAAAAAGTAAAGTGCTTGTGACAATACTGCCAATCTGTCATGAATTTCAAGATAATTTGGGAGACAAGCCAGCAAACCATAGCAAAAAAGAAGAGAAATTCACACAATGGGCTGTACCTGGCCTTGCCAGCTGGATAGAACAGCACTAGGCTTTGACAAACCAAGAGAACAGTAAAATAGCCTCACAGGGTATTGGGTTTGTGTGACCAGGTTTTGGTAGCAAGGGTACTACAGGGGTGGCTTCTGTGAGAAGCTGCCAGAAGCTTCCCCCAGGTCCCACAGAACCAATGCCAGCTGGCTCAAATACAGGCCTGTCACTTGCCAAGGCCAAGCCAATCAGCAATGTTGGTTGCACCTCTGCAATAATGTATTTAGGAAAAGGGGAAAAAGCTGCACAACAGCAATTTCATCTGGAGAGAGGAACAACCCTGCAGTCAGTGAAGAATGAGAGGCAGGAGGTGCTCCAGGCACCGGAGCAGATTTGCCTGCAGCGTGTGGTGCAGACCATGGTGAAGCAGGCTGTCCCCATGCAGCCCATGGAGATCCACGGTGGAGCAGAGATCCACCTGCAGCCCCTGGAGGATCCCACACCAGAGCAGGTGGATGCCTATAGGAGGCAACCCCATGGGAAGCCAGTGCTGAAGCATGCTCCTGGCAGGACCTGTGGTCCCATGCAGAGAGGAGCCCAAGATGGAGCAGGTTTGCTGGCAGGACTCGTGACCCTGTGGAGGACCCACACTGGAACACTTCGTTCACATTTCTCCTGAGGGCAATATAAGCCATGCCAAGCAGCTCCACGGGTTGCCAGACCTTGCAGAACTGCCAGGTCTGGTCCACCTCCCTCCCAAATCTGGCCCAGAGAACAGCACAAGTCAGAGGCCATGCTCTCTGTGACAACAGGTGGTTGCTCCAGTCCCTCAGAGGGCAATGTCCATGACACAGCCCTGGGGGCTGCAAAGGTCTTCATCATTTTGGAAAACCGAGGGATCACTTCACATAAACCAGGCTACCCATCCTGCATAAGAAGTGCTTAAAAATTGTAAGCACGTTGGTTTAAGTGCGGAATGTTAATCTGCATTATTAATTCCACCAGTTTAAGAGACCAAGATGGATTAAACAAAATTCATTGCTGACCTGTATTTTAGATCACACATGGTCCGATTCCAAAAATTCATGGAGATAAAATTTTCTCATTCTCTATGATTGGTGAAAACACAGTTGTTTTAGTGTCAGCAATATCTATTTTAAATTTAAATGATACTCCCATCATTATAGTGGGCCCAAAGGCATACCATAGAAACATATATATATTAGCTAAGGTAGAATTATACCAACAACTCCATTTTCAGAGGTGCAAAATTTCAGATTTTTTTAATGCTAGTTTTGATGTATCATGCACAGAAATCTGGAATGCCTGTTTATAAATAGACCCATTGACCATCCAGCATCCTACCTTAATTTCTAAACTTTCTTCCTGAATACAGGGAATATCATTATCAGCTTCACCCTTATCTGAGCCCCCTTCATTTATCAAATATATAATCTGAAAATGCCATCCGGGATGCAGTACTGAATGCTACTTAAGAGCATCAATCTGAATTTAACACCAGTAAAGAAGCCTCATTCTCAGGAGTATAGGCTGGTACAGGATTTAAGAGCAATAAATCAAATGTCTCGACTCTGTGTGTGAATGAGCTTCTTGCACACTGAGTGAAAGCACCCATTTCGGAACAACAACACTGGAGAAGTTCATGGAAGACAGTGTCCCATGGGAGGGAGCACACACTAGAGCAGGGACAGAATGTGAGGAGTCCTACTGAGGAGGATGGAGTGGCAGCGACAGCATGTGTGAACAGATCACAACCCCATTCCCTGTTCCCCTTTGCTGCTCAGGGGAGAAGAGGTAGAGAATTTGGGAGTAAAGTTAAACCCAGGAAGCAGGAAGGGTAGAGGGAAGATTTGGTTTTATTTCTCATTACCTTCCTCTGATCTGATTGGTAATAAATTCAATGAATTTTCCCAAGTTGAGTCTGTTTTGCCCATGAGAGTAACTGGTGGGGGATCCTCCTCAGTCCTGATCTCAACCCACAAGCCTTTCATTATCTTCTCTTTCCCCTGTCCTGTTGAGGAGGAGAGTGATAGAGTGGCTTTGGTGGGCACCTGCCATTCAGCCAGGGCTAACCCAGAGCACATAGCTTAAAAACAGAAGTATGCCTCAAAATCTATTTAATATATTGAACCATGTCAGATAAAAGACTCTGAGGGAACTTAAATGATCTGGATTAAGACAGAAGGTCCTCCCACCAACTAATAACTTAACACAGCACTCCTCCATTAATTGTCCAAATAGTTCCTTCCTGTAACCTCAAACAAAACAGTCAGAAAAACACACAGGATTACACATCTCATTAAGAATTTGAAGAAAAGAGAAGAAAACCTTGTGGCATTATATATCTGCTCTGGATCACTCTCTGAGACTCCACCACACAGGCTTCTGATGTGATTCCATTCAGACATTCTTACAGAGAAAAATAACTTCCTTTCTTGTGCCCTCTCAATCCCCAAATCCTCTCTCAAAGTTCAAATTCTTCAGTTATTTAACTTACATTTTGTTTACAGTGCAAACCTTCTTTAATACTTTATTTAAATATCATGCTTTCTTTAAAACATTCTCTCTTTTTATTCATATTTCTGAAATCTTATGCAAATGTTTCTTGATCTGTTACTTCATCTTGCTTTCTGGTCCTCCTAACACCTGGCCTGCCTCACAGCATCCACCCAAAATGCTTTTAAGATTACCAGCCTCACTTGCTGCTCTGGTCTCATGGAAGTCCTGCACAGGTGCCAATGCTTCCCACTTTGGTCCACATTTCAGAGCTGAAATTCTCTTTTTTTTAGCTATTCCCTCCTGTCACTCTCTCAGCCCAGGACCTTCTCATCACACCTGCAAAGGCAGAGTTTACACCAGAGGGAGGCTTGTTATCCCCAGGCGGCCTTGAGCACACCCTCCCGGCCTGCCGCATATCCAAGAACACTGTTTTTTTGGACAGCTGTTCATCCCCGCAGTTCCGTCTCGTTACACGGACGGACAGACGGTACCAGCAGCGCTACCTGTGCACGGTTTCCAAGGGCTGGCACATCATCACACCGACCCCCACCTCCGGCGGCCCCGCCGCGCTCTGCCCCACGGAGGGACCGCTCTGCCCCACGGAGGGACCGCTCTGCCCCACGGAGGGGAGGGACCGCTCTGCCCCACGGAGGGACCGCTCTGCCCCACGGAGGGGCAGCTCTGCCCCACGGATGGGAGGGACCGCTCTGCCCTACGGAGGGCCCGCTCTGCCTCACGGAGGGGTCGCTCTGCCCCACGGAGGGCCCGCTGTGCCCCACGGAGGGCCCGCTGTTCCCCGCGGAGTGCGGAGCTCGGCTCGGAGCGGCGGGCAGACCCCCCTGAGCGGCCGCGCCGGGCCGGGCCTACCTCGGATATCCACGGCCGCCATGTCCGCGCCGCGCCCGCCCCGAGCGGGGCGGGGCGGGGCGAGGGGCGGGATGCGGATTGCGGATGCGGGGAGGGGAGACCGCCCCTCATCCCGGCACGGCATCGCGGGGCAGGGAAACGCCCCTGAAGCCAAGGGCCGTGCTGCTCCAGCGCCCCGCTACAAGACAGAGTGCCCCGCGTCGCACCCATAGAGTGACGCGCAACCGGAACGGCGGCACCGGCGCCGAAAATCGAAACGCTCGTTCCGAGCTGTTCAGTCAAAAACGGAGACACAAGTGTTTCGCACTCGTTTTCTCCTGATCTTGACCCTCAAGTTTCGTGTCTCGTTTAATATGTCACAGTCACCATCTGACTTGTAAATATCCTGGGCTTGTTTTCTGTTTTCTTGTGTTCTGCCTGCAGAACACTTGCTTTATGTGTTTCAGGTGTTGAAAGATGAGAAGGTACCAAGTGACGGTTGCAGAAAGTGACAAGATCAGGCAGAATAATGCTGCTTTGGAAAACTGGACTCTAGTCTTGGCAGTGGTATAGTCATACATTACATTAATGAAGTTTTTTTCAACCTAACGTCTGATGTGCTGAGCCCTTGATGCAAATACAGTAATGGTGGTCATGCTTCGTGTGTCCTACAATTCTCTGACACTGAGAAGCTAAGTTTTCTGAAATCTCTCACACTTTAATCACCCAAAATAAGATTTTTGTAATCTCGGTGCCTCGAGGCTGCATCTCTGAAAGGGGGGTGATAACATGCCCCTTAGCTCAGAGTGATTCATGAAAATGAATTTAATCATGTCTGCAAAAATATGAGGCCGGGATGGTAAGTATGCTGAGAAAATTGATCCTCTCTTCAAAAAAGATCTTAATGTGCAAAAAAATAAGTAAAAAAGATTGATTAGTGGAAAAAACCAAACTACTGAACAGAAGAGCACTTTCCATCTGTAACACTGAATTCAGAAAAAAAGCTATAAAAGCACACCACTTGGTAGTCTTTATTGGCACAAATACGTTAGGAATTGAATCTAACACTAATTTTTCAATTTACGATTCCTGAGTGCTCATTTTTGTTACTGAGATAATATTCTGTGTAACATATACTTTTCCATGGAGTAATTCACTTGTGTGTACACTGCAGATCCCCATTCATTAGGTAGCTGCTACTTGTCAGCAATTTCTACCTTTGTCAAACACATCTCTCTAGTGTTATCTGCACCAGAGCGTTTCCAAATAATACTATGATAGGTTGCCATTCTAAACCAAATACTTCAGTATCCCTGTCATGAACAATCCTCCTGAAGGGCAAAAATGCCAACAGACATAACAGCCACCCTTCTGGAGCATTTCTGACACCCTGTCTCATTCTATTTTTGTGCAAACCATTTCTTTTCAGAGAGAAGCGGGAACTCAACCTCTACTTTTTAATTATTCATGTTGTCCGTCTTTCCTGCTGACTCTGCACCGCTCCTCAGCAAGTATGTCTTTGGATGAGTAAGGGACTGAAAAGTAAGGATTGCTGGATGGGAAATAATGGGGTTTGATGGTTTACAATACATTTTCAATTACATGGTGAGACTAGCCAAAGCAGGCTGGAGAGAATTGCTCATCTGGTAACATTTTCACCTTCTGCTGTGGCATAAAAGACTAAGTCTTTTTCACTCGACTTCCTCTAAAGAGAGTCCTAATGAGCATTGTGGTTCTGTCCTTCTCAGCAGGAGGTGTGGGTTACAGATGGAGAGCTAATGAAAGCTATCAGGTAAAATGAGGAATTTATGCACACTGCTTTTGATGTCAAAGAAAGGCACCTTAAGCAATGAATATTTAGACATAATCCTTCCATCTGTGTGCTTTAACAATGCATAGAATACATGGATAAAAACTGACACATTTTCATACCCTCAGTGTTTGGATGTCATTTAGTGTCACCCTGCCCCAGTGGAATTATTTTGTGTATTTCTCTGGTCAGAGTTAATGAGGAATCTCATCCTATTATGCCCTACTCTACCCATATATATATAACAGAAAAGACTGTCCCTAATTTACTATGTTTGTTATCTCCAGTGGATGCAAGATTCGTAAACCACATTATGGGTACAGCAGGGAGACTACCAAGGAGTCCCTTTATAGTCTCACATAAACACAGCTAAATTGAGAGGACTACCTCTAAAAAAGGGATGGAAGACGTCTCTGTGCACATCTCTAGCAGTCTACAGGGACTGAAAAATAATCTAGCTATACACCATCAGGTGAAAAGTATTGTATATATATCCTTATCATTATACTCTGGGCAGTTTCCAAAACCTATTAGAGGCTGCTGAAGAAGGAGATCATCACATCACAGCACTTTGGATTCTGCCAACCTGCATTTGAACTCACAGATTAGTAGTAAAAGGCTCCGAGTCCCATTCTGTGTTCTAGTAAATATAGTTCTGCAGTGAAGCACAAGGGAAATTTAAATTCCTATGCTAATGAAAAATTGCTGGGCTAGAATAACTTATGAAATGAGCAATTTGCTACTGGTTTTATAGTAAATAGGAATGGGAGAATATTCTTTTAAATCCTTATCTTATAGTTTAAGGGAAAGACATAAAAAATAAACAACCCAGTGACAGAAACTTATGTGCAAAGCAAGGTAAATGCTGAAATCACAAAATTTGAAAGGGGCAAAAAAGAATGTTTGAGTGGGCTACCATGAGTTCATCCCCCGCATTTTAACATTTTTGCTGGTGAAGTTTTCTTTCTTTCCACCCTGAAAACAATCACATTGCCAGTATCTTCAGATGGCATTTCACGTGCAGTCATTTACAGAATAGCTTCCAGTAGGCCTCAAAAGCCATCATTGAATTGTGCTTTAGAAACCCATAGCACAGCCAAATTGCAAAATTCTGGTTTTTAAATCCTTAATCAGGCACTTTTGCTGACTTCAAAGTCTGTTAATTTCTCCTTTTGCTCAGTGCATCTGCATGTACTTTTGCTTTTCCCGAGATGCTGTTTTCTGCACAGTTTTTATAAATACTGCTAATCACATGCATTGACTATAAAAAAAATAACCAGGATTGTAAGCTCTTTTTTCCTCCTGGAAAAATGCCACTGGGAAGATCTAACTAAAGTGGCTGCAGTGATGGCTGCAGCTGGTGCCTTTCTCAAAACTGGGTCCCTCCTTGTTGCCCTCGACTCTGGGCTGCGGAGAGCAGAGAAACTGGGGGACACTGAAAAGAGTGATGCTCCTGGCCTCCTCAGATCACAGTGCTTTATTAGGGTCTCCTGTTTGAAAGGACGACTAAAGAAAAGATGAAACCTTACTAACAGTCTAAAAGCTTCCTGAAAACAATTAATCTCCCAATAAACCCCCAAAAGGCTATCTGTCAAGAAGTTAATAAAGATGAAATGTCAGGGTGCCACATGGCTGTTAACAACTCCAGGCAGGCAGGGAAATGAGCTTCCAAGCGAAGAAGCACCAGCTATGTCATCTTGCGTATGATCATGTATTAAAACCACAGTGAAACTCCAGATTCTAACTTCTGTGTCTCTGCAGACATCTCTGACCTTAGCAACTCTGCTGCTGCATTGCCATTATCAGTGCAAAAGCCCATGACAAAGAAGGGTGCAGGAAGTACAATCCGCAGGTATTGGATAATCCAGAGGGGACTGGTGGGCGAAACAAGCTGCCACATGTCCCAAGAGCTGCAAAGGTCAGACACAGGCTGATGTCCAGCAAGGTGCAGATCAAGCTGTGTGGCAACCTTGGCGTATGGCCTCCCTCCCATACAGCTCCACTTGTCTGCATTTGTTTGCTGGACTGGGAGTCAACCAATGTTTTATTTCCTCCCAGTTTCCAAAGGGCAGATCAGAGCCCTGGAGCAGAGCCCTGGCCCCACTTGGTGACAGCAAACAAACACTGTGTGCTGACAGCCAAGGCTTGCCCAGGACAGGGAGCGGGAGAAAAGCAGAGCAATCTTCTTGCCATGCACTCTCTTTATTGCACAAGTCTAATAATTCCCAATCTCTGGACTGCAACACAATCTGAGCACTTGAAAGACAACTCTCAGTAAGCTTTGAATGCCATTATTTTACTGTGCATTATAATGCCTAGTTTGGCCAAATTGCAAAGTCCTTTATTTTTATGCCTTTAAGTCAGGTACTTGGCTAATCTGAAAGAGAGTTTTAATAAACCTGTCTGATGAAAAAATCAGATTTGTTTTCCTGATTTACTGTATTTTCTGTTACAAAACAGGGTTTTGGTTTGACAGTGAGCCCTGTGCTACCCAGCGGGAGGATGCAATACATAAACAGGCTGACCAGAGCAGGAAGCCAAAAGAAACAATTTTAATGCTTCATGATTGTAGAGAGCTACAAAATCCTGCAAGAAGTGCCGGTGGCAGAACATTAATGAAACCCTCTTAGCATTCTCTCTGCCTTAGGCCTCATAATGCTGAAAGGGTTCTATTTGACTTCAGTGAAGAACTTTCATGTCTATTCCATCCATTGTCACATATGTTTTTTCCCTGCACCTTCTGTCTACCTAAAACAGATATCCTCACCTACTATGAGGTCTTAGTGTACACACTTCATCACTGTCTCAGGTACCTAAAGGGCCAGGCAGGTGTTTGATTGTAGTCCATCGTCCCTGCTCTCCTTTTGCATTATTTTTTACTGGTGTTGGTTACCTGGTAACTCTAACACCTTTGCTTCCTTCACAAGAATTTTACGTATCCCCACCCCAACAGGTACTGAAAAAACACATTATTTCCATTCTGGCTGCTATTTCCCATTTCATCTATGCCTCCGCACTATGCAAAGTTGAAGTCAGACAAGTTGCCCAAGCGCTGACCCCAGGAAACAGCCGCATAGTCAGGGCTGCACATGCCTGGGACCAGAGTGAGCGGCATTTAAGACTAACATCTGAGCTAAGCTAAGGTGGGGAAGCTGGCCTTCTATTTGCTGGGCCTGTGAAAAATGATCTGTGGCAAAGAGTTCCTTCTGTGCTAGGTAATACTGCGTTATCAAAGGTTATTTGGGAGGTAATTGGACACTGTTTTGGAGAGAGGAAAGGTCGAGTTTGGTAGAGGTGACCTGAGTTTATGGGGGCCTTTCATCTCAACAGCTAGATGGGGCTTTTGGGTGATTAGTTTGAACAAGGTATTTTCAGGGAGGGGATTTCCTTGGTCACTGCTAATGTGGCTGAGAAGGGAGGGGTTCTTCTTCCTTTCCGTTCAGAAGTGGCTGCAGAAGGTGTCATTAGAGGCTTCACCTTGTTGCCCTATAGCCTCTAAGCTGCAAGGTAGGGGTAGGAAACTACTAGTGAATCAGTGTTCAGCATGGGCTCTGGGATCTGTAATTTAGGGAGAAATCCCATTCTCAGGAGCATCCATTCCTTTTCCCGCAGGAGTAACAAAACTCTTATCACAGGCTGCATTAAAAAATTACGGGGTTTTCCTACCCAAATACAGATTATCTTGTACTTGGCTTCAGTATGGTCCCAAAGAAGCAAGGTTGATCCCTTGTGTATCAGAATAATCTCAGCCCATCATGCTGGTGCTGCACTCTCCATGATCAGACACTGAGATTAGTTTTGCTATGCCACTTCACAGAAATATACAGAGGCTGTATTTGTGACCCTGAACTCACAATGTACCAAGCTGGAAACAATGCAGCTTTGCAGGAGGGCACTGTCCAGTACAGTTTTGCACATAAGAGAACCCTCCATTTTGGGGTATTCCCTCAGCCACATCAGTCAAGAGTGGGCCAGTTGTGAATATTTTACATTAGGCTTTGATAGGAAAGAGTACATTGCAGGAAGGCTCACATTGCAGAGATTCAGCATCTGCTCCAGACAAGTGATGGACATGCACTGATAGCAGAGCTTCATCTATATAATGGAGAGCACCACAGCACCCCTATGCTTTGCAGATCAGTAGGTATGTGACAACTTACAGAACATGCTGGGATAGTTGCACATCCAGCAAAGAACTAGTCATGTTTTTCTATCAGTGCACTGGAAAGTCGAGCCAGGATGCTTATGGATTAACAAGAAAATGATTTTATTTGATCATTCTCCCCACTCTCCTCTCCCCAGTGTTTTAAATATAGTTTTGTGGAACAGGAAAAAATTAGAATAGCTAGGAGATACATGAATATATCTGGTCTACTGGAGTGAAGCCAAGCCAGCAAAGCCAGGCATGTGTTTCTATAGTACTTAGCACAGGGGGCTCCGTTGGGACTCAGAGGCTATCATGATGTAGTGATAAATAATGATAATAGGAACATCAGGAGGTGAATACAAACAAGCTATATGTCCTACAAATCTGTCAAAAATTAACATTTACCATCAGCATACACCACATGACTGACCTTAATAGCTTGATTCAGTGCCATGAAGCGTAGACTGTTGTTTGAGGGGAAAAAAAGGTAAGGCAGGGTAATAGAGCTGTTTCTCCAGGACAGGCTTCCCCAGAATGGGACAAATCAGCACCAAAGTGTTTCATTCACATATAGAGCACTGCATCTGTAAAAAAATGCATCTGTTAAAATTGCATTTCTGCCCAGCAGGAAATGTCCTCACATAATCAGCTTGAGCTCTGTACTAAAAAAAGGACATCATTACTGAGCCATACAGCCCCAAAATAATTGTTTTCTGGTGTCTGATAGTGTATCAAGTATCTCAATCATGTTAATTTTTTATGTTTTTATTCCAAGTTACAACAAGATTTGGATTTAATGAAGTGTAGATTAAATGAGTTTCCATGCCTTTGTAAATCCACTATCAGGCCTGTGGTAAAATCAATATCCTTCAGACTTTAGTTCCAGGATGACTGGAGTATCTTTTCCATCCATATTATCCTTCTATTCAACTTACTATTGTTTCTCCCTAAATGGGAAAGGTGAGCAGAGAGGAACATTATGTGTCTTAGGACTTCCTAGCCTTTGAGATGAAACCTTGGACTCTATTCTGGGCAGAATAACTGATCACTTCAAACTGATTCCCAGGTGACTATCAGGGATACAGAAGCAGTAGGCTGAATTTTTGTAGTGCTCATGGGTTTTCTACTTTGTCATCCATACTGACTTTTATGGCAGATCAAATGTCTCCTCTGTCTTTGAACATTTACGTAAGTGGACATGGAAAGCTGTATTCATCCTGTGTTTCCCTTTCTGTATGAATCTCATTTGTTAAAATGCATATGATTGCCCGTTTTACAGTCCTTTTTAACAAAATTTATCACTACATTTTACAAAATAAAGAATACATTAAATATTGTAAAAAAAATTAAAAATAATCTCAGGTAATGCAAGTCAGGAGACATTGACATTCCCATTTGTGAATACCAAGTTTCTGAAGCCTGACTGCCTTTCAGTGCTGATGGAGTGGAACTGACTATATATGGCATTTATTTTCCGGATTGTAACTCATCTTCCATACCCATTTTCTATGCAACAGCTTGTCTCAATGACTCCAGAATCCAGTTCTTTTTAGATGCTGTGTTTCTCATTTCTGTAACTCTGACGCCTCAGTCAGTTGAGCAGATAAAGACTGGATTTATGAGTGCAAGTGTATGTCAGAAAATCACCTTAAAAACAGAAGAAAAAAATCATCAATGAAATTACAAAGATGTTTCTGCTTATCCAGTCAACACATATAAACCTTTATATAAAATACTTCCTATGATACAAAAATGGCCTGTTTGCTTTTAATCTCTAGATGACTGTGGTGTTATACAATGATCTGATTTGTAACACAAGCATGATACTAAGTGATTATATAAATTCTTATATGCCCATTTCAGCATCTATATTAATTTTAAAGCACTCTTAAGGCATATGGTAAATAATTAAAAGCAAATTTATTTATAAGTATTTTGTCTATGCCTATCTTCTCTTTGTTCCCTCATTCAATAGGAAAATGCTAAAAACACATCATATATTTATAAGACAGCTTCACAAATATGCTGATACTGGCCCTCATCGCTAGCCCCCTAGAAGAGATGCATCAGAGAAGCGTCATCCCAGCAGGAGGTGCTGCAGGACACGGCAGAGGGGCGCTGGGTCACTGGGAGAAAGAGGGAGAGACTCAGGGAAGAGAGCTGAGAAGGTAATTCGTCTGAGATGCTTGGAGATGTTGTTAAGAGGTTGGACCCCCTATCCTGGACCACACTCACAAAGGTTAATGCCCTGGCATGCCGCAGGCGTCCGTCCCTCCAATCAGCAGCTTTGAGACCCCTGTGCTGCTCATGAACATGTGTTCACCCATTTTGTGTTATCAGCTGATGGGTTTGTGGCAGTATCCCCTGTTCTCATGGTACCTTTCTACAGAGGGTATTATCGAAGAGTAACTTGAGTAAACTGTATGGTTTACATGGAGCCCTTCATATTTATTAACCTAAGATGTATGTATGAGTTCTGTAGGAAGGACCCTTAAAGACAATGAAAAAAAGAGTAATCAATAAACTGAACCAAACTAAACCCAAAGTGGGCTAGCAAGCAAACAAAATGAGGACAATTGTGACATATACCATTTCTCCAAGCACAGTGGATCAATTCCCACAATCCTCAAAGCCTCCCAGTACAGAATGAGTGATCTTACTAATAAGGTCAAGCATAGCTTATTCTTCTAACTGCTCTGCAGTTTTTAGCACTGGTATTTCTAAGCCTAGCAATGTGATGAAAACAATCATATAATTGTACAACTCCATGAAGGAAGGAAACAGCCCAATGAGAGGTTTATCTCGGCTGAGCCTCATGAGCAAACCATCCTTAACTGGAAATCAAATGGGCTAAGAATTAAATGAAGTCTGGATACTGAAGTCAGTGGGTAGTTGATAGGACATGCAATCAGAGAAGCAAACAGAGGCATGGTTGATAAATATTTTCATTTTGGAGGAAAATAGTTCATTTTCTTTCTGTTTGGTCTCCTCAACACCAGGAAGCCTTCCTTTCCTGAGCTGCCAGGACACTCCCGCTCAGGACTAAGAAATTATTGTGACAGCTGTACACAGACAAGTAGGTCCATAAGGGCTGCTCATCTGACTATCCTCAGGGAAATTTTTTTAATATAAGATGTCCATGGCAGCTTATGGGGAAAGAAATACCTTTTGCAGGAGTGTACCAATGCAACAACAGTGTGTTGCAGGAATCACTAAATAAATTTTCTGCAGTGAAATCCTCAGTGAGTTTTGATCAAATAGTGATAGCGCTAATCTCTACATGTCCACACTTGTGACCTGACATTTACAATATGACGTGGATCCACTAAATGAGCTTAGAAGGCTTTCATAGATCAATGTTCATTAGAATTTCTGTGCTTTGTGCAGGATGAAGCCCACACCATACTGGCCACCTTCCTCCACTGCAGTGTCCTAGGAGATGAGGTCTGGCCTGGAAAGCTGTCTGGATGGAGAACAGAACCATTTTTGCAACAAAAGAAGAAAGCTGAGAACCTTACATGTGAACTGCAGGGTTGATGCTACTGGGATCATGCACAGCTGGTAAGTCTGTGACCATGCTGCCTGGGGCTTTGTGCCCACCAGACCTCACAAATTTCTTTGTAGCAAATCTGGGAATGCATGGCCTTGGGAAAGACTCACATGTTGAACAGTGATGAATGCTGGGGATGCAGCAATAAATGTTCTTCTTTCAGGGCTTTTCTTCCTTTTTCTGATTTTCTGTGAGCAGATACATGTGGTAAATGAGCTTAAAGATCTCCAGTTTCCACTGCAGTTTTCACTCAACTGGTTTCACTTGAGCACTTCTTTAGATACAAGAATCCCCATGCTCAGAAATGGATCTGTCTCTAGGATGAAGTGAGCCATCTGCTTAGCTGTGCACTGCAGCACCCTCAGCATGTTAGGAAAGAGAGAGCATCAAGCAGAATAACTACATCTAACTGGACAAGCAAGTGCAAATGCATTTACACTGAAATTTGACCCAAGCCCTGCAGTTTACACTTCAAACTCAATAACAGCACAAACATATTAAAGGTCAAGAGCATAAAACACCTTCAACTCACCTCTCTTCCAAAGATAGCATAGCTAACTGAGCTGCACGGCCTGCCAGTCTGCCGACACGGTGGCTAAGTGCTCTCTTAGGGGCGTACCATTTACTGTATCGTCAGCCACACTTCCTGAAATAGCCTGTTTCTCCTTGGAGGCCACTCATCTGATCACCATCAACAATTTGCAGGTACTTTTGAGACCAGAGAGGAAAACAGTACAAACTTTTCCTTTGACATCAGCCCAGTCAGGTATGTCTAGCACAGCAAGAGTCTTCCCAGAGGCTAGGGTTTGGTACCCCTCAGGCATGACACAGTTAGTAGACATAAAAAAGACTGTCCCATGACATGGAGACAATGAAAATGGATGTGATGTGTAAGACAATTCATGTAAGCTCTGGCTTTCAAAGACATTGCCAAACTAGGAACTTTCCAAACATCTTTGGTTGTTGTGAGATCTTAACTCCTTCACACATTGCCAGAACAGATATTAAAAGGGCAGCCACTTCTCCAGCAGGTCTGCTTGCCCTGTAAAATTAGTGCTCATAGTCTTCCTCTTGCAGCTCAGCTGTAAGAAGGGTTGGGAATAGCTGTGCCTCGCACTATCTGGCAGTTGCACAAAGCAAGCAATTAGAAGCACAAGCATCCCCATTTGCTCCCACGTGTCAGTTTAAGTCTCATAAACAAAGACTAAGACACAAAACTGAGAGAGAGAGATACATGTTTAGAGATGGAAGAATTCAACTGAATGAGAGTTACAGACATATGTGTGAGTTCAATCCAAGACGGCTGCTGCTAGCTATGTAGCTAACGGGCAAGTAATGATAAACATGCACTCACCCCAAAGTGCAGTTGCAATCATTGCTTGATCCTGAAGGTGTAAGCATGGTGTAAAGGCTAGGCAACAGTTCTAATGTGGACACACAAAGTGAGCAGGTTGTACTGCCGGTGGTCATTGGATGGTGGTTCTATTCTGACTGCCAACAATTCAAGGTTCATGGGAAGTCAGTGCATTTTAGGATTCTTTTTGTGTTGTTCAGTAATTCAGTTTCCAGTTACACTCACATACTGTCTCATTAGACTCAAACCCAAGTGACTTACTCCACACTCCTGTACAGATCTGAATGCCAAGTGTCACCAAGTGTCACCTGGTCACTCCTGGAGTTAAGTGATCTTTACTAACCTTGAACTACCTGGCATTTACCTGGGCAATAAGAAGATGCCAGACACGAGCAGACTGGCAGTAAGTGCTTCTATGCAGCCTCTTATTCCCCACTAATGCTGCACAATATGCAGTCTCCCAGCATTATGGGAATGAGTGTCTTCACCTTCATGAAGGGTCAAATAGGCACCCTGCCAGTCACGGTGGAACAACTGATGCCCAGTAACTCAAGCCCAAACTGCTGTGACACAGCATTAGGCAGTTCTGCAGGTCTCCCTGGGGCAGTAGTAACTGTGAAAGTGGAGCGAGGGTCTGCTTCCTTAGGGTGTCAGTAAACTCATTGTTCTCCAGTCAGATCTAGGTCACTG
>JAWWEU010000158.1:29122007-29139109 GCA_035583155.1 Acropternis orthonyx | reverse complement strand
GCCGGAGGATGGGAGCGAGCGGCGGGGCCGGGGAGCGGCGCGGGGGCAAGGCCGGGAGCGCGGGCGCCGCGGCATCGCCCGCGTAGGGCGGCGCGGGAGCCGCGGCCATGGAGAGGGCGAGCCCGGCGGCGGGGAAGCTGAACGCGGGCGGCCGCGGGGCGGGCGATGGGCACGGCCCCGCCGGGGGAGCCCAGCCGCGGGCGGCGGCGGGCAGCGCCGAGCCGGGCGAGCTCATCGGGCGGGCGCTGGATTTCAAGAGCGAAGGGGCGCAGTGCTACAAGGACAAAAAATTCCGGGAGGCCATCGGCAAGTACCACCGCGCCCTGCTGGAGCTGAAGGCGCTGCTGCTGCTGCTGAGCCAGGAGCCGGCCGGGCAGCGCCCTCCCGCCGCCGCCGCCGCGGCGGGGCTGAGCGAGGAGCAGCGGCAGGCGGTGGAGGCCATCGAGGTCGACTGCTATAACAGCCTGGCAGGTCAGCGGGGCGGGGGCGGCGGGTCCTACCTGCGCAGCGCTCGCCTCCCCTCCCTTCCCTTCCTCTCCGCAGAGCCGCGGTGCCGGTCCGCTCCCGCATCCCCTTCCCTTCCGCCCGCTTCCATTTCATGCTGGCGCTCCCGCCGGGCACGGCGGTGCTGCGCGGCCGCGGGTGCCCGGCTGCCTCGGGGGGCACGGCTGCTGCCTCTCGGGATGCCCCCGGGCCGCCCCGTCCGCCGCCGGTGAGTGCCGAGCCCTCCTGCCCGGACAGGTGTCAGGGCGGCGGTGCGGGCGCCGGGCGCTCCGGCTGGCAGAACCGCGGCTCCCGAAGTGGCCGAGATGGCCATGCTGCGCTGTGCCGCCGGCCCGAGGTGTCCTTCAGTCCCTCCACCACAGCTCCGGTCCTGGTGCCCGTAATTAACGGTATTACAGAGTGACAGACTCCTACCACATCTAATGTAAGGAGGTGGAAGGGTTTGGTCGCTACTGCAGTAGCTCCAAATAGTTCTACTAGATATAAAAAGAATTTTTTGGCCTCTTAGCACTTAAAGCTGAAAGGAAATACAGCCTTGGCTTTTCGCTAGCTGCCAGTCACCGCTGTGGTCAGTAGACATTTGATCATCCCTCCCTTTGCTCCCTGCCATCTGTTTAGAAGTGCTGCAGGAAGATGGAGGGGACGGGCGGGGGGTTTAACTACTTTGTAGTCAGATTCTGAAGTCCTTACAGAAACAGAACTCCTGTTGACTTCAAAAAGATTTACCCAAACAAGAACTGCAGGATCAGAGGTTATTTTTCGTCCACAGCAGTATGTGGCTTTTTTCTTTCCAAGCCTGAAAGCATCTCTGAAACAAAAACTTGCGTCTAGGTACGTACAGGGAAGGGAGGATTCATAATGTGGACAAAGTACAGAAACTAACAACATTAATAAAGCTCTGCTGTTTTCCAGAAGGATGAAGAGTTGCTCATTACCCTTTATATCCTTGGGGCTGAGAAATGGCGAAAATCAGGACATTAGCTTTTGGCTTCCTAGACTGAGTTGTTTAGCTTTGTTTCCTGTTTTCTAGCACTAAAAAAGATGCAGAATGAAGCGAACAGTTTGAAACACCAACCCAGCATCCTCTCCTGTCTTAATGCATGCCAATCTCTTACATTCAATATGCCTTTTGGGATGTAATGGGGAGCACAATTTAGCTCTCTTTCATCATGTTTCCAAATACTCTTCCTTCAAAAGCCTATTGAAGTTGCATAGAGGGAAAGGCAAGTGAGATTTCAGAGTGATACCATAATTGCACAGCTGTAATTTTGTCTCTACAAATTTCTGTTCACAGGTTTATTAAAATCCATTGTATTTGGCAAGGACCATTTAGGTTGGCAGGGTTATACAAAGAGCCTATAATACTCTGAACAATATAGCTTGGTGAGTTCCTGGGCTTGAAAAAAGGCTTGCAGGCAATATCTCTGCTAGATACAAATGAGACATCGTAGGTAGAAGGTAAATGAAGTGGGAGGGAAGGATGGAATTTGCTTCTGTGGCACTTTGCTGAGTACACAAGTCCCACTTGCTAGAAAGGTGTTGGCTACTGCTGACAAAGTTGTCCTGTGTAATGGTCGTTGTCCAGCTCATTTATTTACCATTTTGGGTTTGTGCAAGGAATTTTTGTCTTTGTTGGTTGTATTTGATCTTGTCAGCAGTAGCAATTGGTGTGAGAAACATGCTCCATTCTTTAACCTAGATACGAACAGATTTTTTCCTAAATTTAACCAGTATGAACACAGGAGGAGATGAGTATAATTAACCCTGGAGTTACAAGCAGTGCTTTCCCTGGGATAACCTCACAGCAGGTCAAGCTGTCATTTTGCACAGGCGGTTGTCACATGTTTTCAGTAGATGGCATGCACAGAGCAGAGAACAGCATTTGTCTTGGAAATGCATGGCTTCCTGTGGGTCTGCTGGGCTGCCTGCAAGCAATTTTGAAGAAATGCCTTGCATGTTGGAGAGGGCAGTGTGCAGTTAAACTGGAATTGCAGTTACTCCTAAGCCCAGTTCCAGAGCTCCCATTTTAGCAGGAGAACGTGTGAATTCATGTCTGAAGTGAAGGGAAGAGGGGAGAGGGGGTTTCCCCAGAAATGAATATACCTTTCTAATAACAACTTCAAGAGGTGCAGCTGTGGGACTTTATTTTCTAAGCGTGATGCCACAGACGGCACCCCTTTCTTTCCACAGTAGGCTCTAGCAGAGGCACCAGTACATGCTGTTGGAGTTGAAGTCAGTGTTACTTGACCTGAGGAGGAGAGGAGATGCAGGGAGTTTTGCTTCTGAGCACTACTGGGTGCCTAGAGCTGTTTCTAAAATAAGTAAATCTGTGTAGTGCAGAAAGCATAACAGCAGCGCATGTTAACTCTAGAGAAGTCAGTTTTTCACTTAGCTCTGAAGTATGCCTGGTAGCATTAGCAGCTGTCATCTCAGTGTCCTTATTACCAAGTTCTTTTAGCACCTCCGCTTACTCTCTAAGCTTGGCATTTGAGAAGCCCACCTTGCTTTTGCACTGTCATTTTTCATGTGGTCACCACACATCCACCTGTCAGAGGTGCTTTGCATCACAACTGTAGATGCACACATGCATTTACTTGTTTAGATGCATCGTAACAGTCAGAGGAGAGCATTGACTACAGGTAAATATGCGCATAGGTGAGAAATACACCCAGAAGGGATTTGGAGCAGCCTCCTGGGTGAGGGCTGGCATGGTTGGTTTGTTATTTTTTTGAATCTGACCGTTTACATGACTAGGAGCATGAGGGCAAATACTAAACTGTTGTCAGTGCCTGTCATTGCCTGCAGAAGGTAAATGTAGGCACAAACAGAGATTCTTGTTTTGCTCTGCTTCCTTTGCAGAGCAGCTTCAACAGGCAATTCTACTGTAAGGTGTGGTGGCCAGCTCTCGTATTTAATCAGTTCCACAACATTTGGTGTGTGTTTCCTAAGGTCCCCTGTTGTGGAGTTTTGGAGCACCCTCACAGCCTAAACTACTTCGCCCATTTCAAACGATCACAGATCTTCTGGGTTTTAAATTCTTGTGATTTTTTTTTCATTATTATTTTGAATCAGCCTAGGATTTTCACCCCTTGGCATTGGCAGAGCTGCTCATGTTTCTTTCACTAAGCTATCAGCTGGGCTTCGGTTTAAACTCCAAGTTTTGCCTAAAAGGGACTCCTCCTCACATCTGCAAAATCCAGTGCTGCTGCATTCTTTCACGGGCCTGCCAATGCCCCTTCATTTTACCACAAGTCATCCTGATGTCACTAGAGGCAAGAGCAGCAGCATGGTCAAGGCTCCCAGAAATTGCTAGGGTAGGCAAAGAAAAAGCCTACCAGCAGCAGAGAGCCTTGCGGAATGAATGCAGGGTTGTAAGGAAAACAGTCCTTTCTTTATGACTCACTGATGGTCTCTGACCTTGAGGGAGTCACTTGACCTCTTTTTTGCCTCTTTCAGCTCTGTGGAAAAATAACAGGGACCACGATCTCATCCTGGTGGTGCATTAACAGAGTTTTCTCCAAGTTAGTGGTTTATGTTCTTTTAAAAAACAGAGGGATGTACAAAGAATGCTTGCAGAAAAGGAAACTGGCCAAATACACCTCAGGTCTTGGTCTCCTTTCTGCTCCTACAGCATCTTTGATCTAGAAGATGCTTAAATGCTTTAGGTACTGAATACAGAGGGGGGTCATTTACTAACTACAAATGCAACCATTAAGTGCAATGATTATTTTATTCCACCATTACTGCCTGAAAGTTTACAGTGTGAAAAGGACGGTGTCTGCTCTGCAGAGAGAAACAAGCCCTAGTCATTCTAACGCAGGAAAATGCTAAGGGTAGGCATAGTTTTAAGCTTTTCTGGTGAGGGAATGTTGCAGTGTGATAAGCAAACCTTTGTTGATTTCCCTAAGCATGCAGAAATGCTAGAGCTAATCCTGGCAGGAGAAATGGAACCAGAGAGAGATCTGGGAATAATGAGTGGCACTGGGGGATCTGGTTTCTCATCCTGCCCCTCTGCGCTAACCATTTGAATTATCATCAGCAAATCTTTCCTAAACTTCAGCTTATCCATCTGCATTTATAGCCTCTTGGGAGTACTGTAAGGCTTTGCTAATTACACAAATGTAAATTAAATGTAGCATGTTTGTATTCTCATACCTGTAGAGAGTATTAAAAATGTACCCCTCCAAGATACACTTCAGCCTGGGTAATGAGGTTTGTTGTCCTACACTGGCAGAAATGTGCACTGCTACCAATACGACTATGTGAAGGTCATAGTGATGGTCCCACAAAACATGACACTTCGGCAGCATGGGGACCTAACTTCAAGCACCCTCAGGCTCGGGTGTAGGTACTACTTCCGATTGTTACCAGTTGCATGGACTCTGATGAGTGGTTCCACTGAGAAATCCAAGTAAAAATACCTGTAATACTTAATCCAAGCAAAAATGTAACTAAACATGAGAACAGTTGGTAAAACTTTCCACTGACCACCCACTAGGACACATCGTAAGGAGTTCTCTGCTAAAAGCCCATTCCAGCATATAGCTGTTAGCAAGTACAGACTCTACCAGGAAACATGGTGCTGTGGGTGTTAAAGCAGTCTTGGATTGTTGCTTGATGTGATTTTTATTTTTTTTAATGTGCTGCATCAACAGAAAAACACCCTCTGTAAGGATGCCATGCAGTGGGAAAGAGGGACAGCAGCAAATAGAGCAGCGGGATGTGGTCTGCATTTTCACTGATTGGTGTGGGCGTTTCCTGACACTCTTGGTTTAGATACATCTGCCCAGCCCAGAGTGCATGGAAACATCTTGTTTTACAGGACTGATGCAGTTACTGCTCCAGGTAGGTGCAACTGCAACAGAGAATAAACGCAGATGACTGTGTAAGGGATGGGACCAAAGTCTGACATATATTTAGGAAAGATGGGGGATTTCAAGCCACTGCCATTAATTACTCTTTAGAAATACTCAGTATTTACCTTTTCCCTTTTATTTAGGATAACAAAATTCTCCCTATTCAGGGTGTTTCTTGTGCATTGAAAGGATGGGATGGAAATACATCCAGATGCTGGAGGAGGGGGGAAGGACAGAAAGGATAGCAAACAGCCACTAAACTTGATTCAAGTGATACATGTCTGACAGCATCTGTCTTGATGAGGCAGATGTGTTTTCGTCATATATGTCACTATTCATCCTAAGCCTTTTCAAAATGTGAGGCTCTCTGGGTTGGTTTGGTTTTTTGCAGCCACTTCTACCACATGTTTAATTCCCTTTGCATGAGGAAAAGCTTGTCCCTGCTGACCTTGCCCCCATTTGCCTGAAACAGAGTAGTGAGAAGGTATATATCTTCTGGCCAGACTGTCCAGAGGTTCTGCAGTCTTGGGAAACTGAGATCCCACAAAGTCTTGCTACAGCTTACTATGGGAACTGAAGCAGAAGATACCGAAAATCACAAAGCTTCTCCAAGAACAGAGCAGTGGTTAATTTGTTTACCTAAGAGTACTGGTGGTTCTCCACCTTGATAATACTGCTGTTTTCTCAGAGTTCTGTAGTAGCACATCCTTCCAACTTTATTTCATCTTCTTCTGAAACGCCGTCCTAGAGTTTCATCCAGCAAAAGTTATGCAATGAGTCACAGCCTCTTAGACCTGCACAGGCTTCTGGCTTCTGTCAGTTCTGTGCTGAAGATGTTTCAGCTGGTTCAGTAAAACCTAGTGTTAAAATCAAATCTGGGTCCCAGTCTATTCCTAAATACACCCATGAGCTCCATGGTTACCACCTTTTCTGGGAGCTGGGCCACTTCTGCACCGTTCAGCAGGTGGGGATCCTTCTCTTCTTGCTATTCTCACTTGGGCTCAGGCCCAGAAATTTCTAACACAACTCCAGACCTCTTTCTCCAGCCTTTCTCCTAGAACTGCTTATCCGTTCAGCACATCCCAAGTTCCTCATCAGTGTCCTCTAGCATGGCAACTGATGCTCCAAGAAGGGACGATCATCAGAAGTTCTCACATTAGGATTTTAGGATAATAAAGGAGTTGTGTGGAAAGGAACAGTAAAAGTAAACAGTATATATAAAAGGGGAGGTCTGAATGTTGTGTTTATTCTGGACATTGTGCTATCTCACAGAAAATAACATACAAAGGACTATGAAATGGAGGAAATAAAATTTAGAAGAAAATACATAGTAAACTTCTGAGTCAAATTACTGTCTATTTATTTTCTTTGTTCTCTCACTTAATGGATGAGAAATTGATAAGAAGGAAGACAACTGTTCATGAGTTCTGGTTTCAGCTCGCTCAGATGACCATACCAGTGACTAATACAGAGGGTTAAAAATGCTTTGAAAAAGAGTCAATACTATCATTAACTAGAAAGTTATTACTAATGGCTGCTCAGGAATCTGTCTCCTTTTGTTTTTTTCTGCACTGCATCGTGGATGGGAAGCAGTAAGCTTAAGACATTGATGGATTAATGCAGGTAAATCTTGTTTGGAGTGTTACTATTCTGTTCTCTTAACTGAGATTGTAGAGTCAGTGCAGTTTCTGAAAGCTTTGCTGGAATTGCTGAATGTAACTTCAGCTGCAGCACACTTGCTTGTGTGTGTAGTAGTAGGGAGGTGGTAGCAGTGTTCTTTCACACTTGCCTAGGCAGCTGCAAATGGCATCCATTAAAGGTGGGGCTGGAGCAGAAAAATCAGTCTCAGTATAGCCATTTGGTCTTTAGGACACTGCTAGAAACAGTACTAAGACAGTTCATGGAATTGAATTAGGCACAGTCACGTTTTCTCTCTGATAACCTATGGCAAAAGTGACAGCTGGGAGCAATGATCTTTAGCCGTCATAGCTTGACATTCCAAGCTCATCTGTTACTATCCATATGCAATAGCTAATGTCATTATCTTTACCTCAAAATCCACTCCATTTTCCCCAATTTCCAAAATTCTTGACACACCATTGCCCTGAGGCTCATAGGCTGGATAGCACCATCTGCTTCTCCTTGTCTTTGTCCTGTGTACCCAGTTCTCCCCATTTCATTTCTCAGCACAGGAGCCGGGGCTGCTTACACAGTCCATGCCTCTGTGCTTTGAGTTTCTTTACTCCCTCTCCAGTTGCAGTGCAGGTTTGTCAGACTTCATAGTCTCCCACAAAGCTGTGTCCCTTCCGAGACGCCCCCATCACTGTTCTGCCAGGGAGGCCTTCCCACCCCCTCTGTGGGTGCTGTGACACTTGCAGGAAGGCAGTCAGTTGGTGCTGGTTATCTATTTATATGTAACGACCTGTTCCGTATCTTTATGTGCTTTGTCATTCACCTTGATAAAATTACCAACTCTTCCAGTCAGGGGCATGAATTTTAACACATGCTTGTCCTGTGTGGCCATGATCACAACTTTCCCATCAGATTAGCACGTACTTATCTTGAAAGCCTTGTGAAGTGTAAGTCACCACCACTGAATGTTTCTGCAACAGCCTCCCAGAAGGAGTTTGGGTAAAAAAAAATTCAGGCTATTTGCACCTCTAGTAGTTACAGATGTTTGCCAGTAAAACCATAATTGCCTCTGACAAGTCCTGTGTCCCAAGCTCCTGACTATGGTGAGATCTCAGTCCTATTCACGCACATGTACCATGAGCAAGGCAGGAACTGCAACCCTTTACATGTCCCTAGGGGCAGAGAACAATGCCATCCTTACATTGGCTGCATAAGCTTTTCAGGATGCAGGATGCTGATTGTTGCTTGCCAGGCTACAGCACTTTTCCTTCTCCAACACGTTCATGTTTGACAGGTCAAATCTCTCCCCTACTAAAGCAAATACTTTTACAGTCACTGCTCAGTATTCCCTTTCTTTCTTCAGTAGGAGCACTGCCCACTGCATTTACTTGCTGCCAGTTTAGGGGGTTGTCATGTAGATTGTTCTGCATCGGTGGCAAAAGCAACCCCTTTCATATCGGAGTGGCAGACAGCAAAACTCTGCTAATCTAGCCATCCATCCAGTTGCCTGGGAGCTGATGGAAACAAGCAGCTGGGTCAGCCAGCAAAGAGCCACCAAATTAGTGTTCCTCAAACTTTGATTCCAAAGCTCCTTTGATGTCCTGATTACAACTGTCATTTTCCATGCCTCTGGCGTTACTCTGGCCTGGCCACATCAGGGACATTTAAAGAGCTCATTTCCTACCTGTTGAAACTGAAGTGAGGTACCTGGAACGTAAGTCACCTTACTCCTGCTTTAAGTCACCTTATTCTGTAAAAGCAAGAGGGTTCAGGACCGTCTTGGTAGAACCTAACCAGGCAACGGTGGAAGTGCACTACCCATCTGATGTGTCTAAGGCTTAACCTAAAATGTAAAGACTGCTTTCAGATCAGCCTGTGTGGATGCTGCTTATCTTTGGCCTTTTCCAACTTGAGAGACTTAATTCCAGACAGTTTACTGCTACTTGAAGCGGGAGAGGAGAATACAAAACAAGCAGTGGGTTATTGCCCTGCATATTCCCCAGTGTAGTGTATGGGAGAGGAAATTTACTCCTGGAAGCAAATTAAAAGCAGAGGAAGTGTCTGGGATTTAAAAATTTACGTTAGACTTTTAGTGCTTCCTATGTCTACTCCTGGACAGATGTGACTACCAAACATCTGCCTCTGGTGTGCTGCGTTATCTCTACAGGGACCATATAATCCAGGAATTCATTCTGAAGTGAAAACTATGGTACAAAGAACAGTCTTTCAACCAGCTAGAGGAAAGAAGATGTGAGAATTCACGTTCGTCTGCTTCAATCCTGCTCCCAGAGAGGGCAGAAAGATTATGTTTCATCCACACTTTCAGAGAATAAGTCCATGCAATGGCCATAGCCTCTCCCAAACAGGAGCTGCCCAGGGAGGTCATCATCCCACCCAGGTGATCTTGCAGAAGCAGAACTGCAAGGTCAGTTGAAGGAATGAGAGAAGGAATCTGTTAGGATGCTCTGGAAAACCATCATAAGTCAGCCCTAGCCATTGTTCTGCAAAGACAGTTTTTTCTTGTCTAGTGATTCAAAGAGAATCAAATTAGAATATCTCCACTGTGCCTGTAGCAATGATTCTCTCATCAAACAGTGTGGTGCAAAGTTAAACCTCAACTCCTTTAGTTACCATATATTTTTAATACGAGTGTAATTCAAATCCCAGATTACTGTACTCTTAAATGCTTTTCAGTGATTAATTGCTTAAGACACAGTAGTGTGTTCATGTTGCAAGGAAACCAGATCAGCATCAGATCCTCACCTATACTGGAAATACAAAGCAAATGTGTTCATTTTCCTTTTTACATTCTCTAACTACTGGGATGGACCTCAAACTGAGGCAGCTTAAGAGCTTCACTCATGGAATGGGGTGGTAAATTAAATTAATAGATTAATACAAAATAATTTTTAAACCCCAGGTCTGATTAACTCTGAGTACAGTGCCAGAAGGTATCATGGAGTTAAAGAACCTAATAAGGTTAGAAAAGAAGGCTTAGACACTCACTGCTCAATTAAATAGGATAAAAACTGTAAAGCAAATACTGTATTTTTCATGCTTCAGAACTGCTGCTAACTGGTTTGAATTTTTTAATCAACTTCTCTGAGATTCTCATTTCCCTGTCCACGGCCATGTCACATTAGTGACTCAGTCATTCTGTGATCAGCTGGCATATTCACATCCTTTTGCTCTTCAGCTGTTTCCTACAAATTCTTGCAAAAATTCTTAGTAGTCCCAAAGTGTACCGTCTTAAATTTTGTATCGCCAAATTCCATCCCAGATAAATTCACTGCTGTGTACCAGGTCATGTAGTTCTTTTTATATCACATTGTCCTCCTCATCCCTTTTGACAGTACCTTTGAACTTGACAGTCAGTAGGTCAGTCTGACTTTTACATAAGGGTGTTAATAAAATGCTAAACGAGCTCCATTCTGAAATTAATTCCTGAGGTATTCTACTCGTGATCTCTTTGCAGATCAATATGCTTGTCAGCAGAACCCATTTCAACCTCTTTAGCCATCATATAATTCTTATACTGTATCTCCACCTTCCTTTGCTTACCCAAAAAGGTACTGTCAAGACAGAGAACTGTATTGATTCAGTTTGATTCTGGTGTTCATGGTGCCTGAAAACAGCCTCTCTAGTTGGGGTGGAAGTTACCCCAAGTAAGACACAGACTCCTACCTCATTCTCCCACTGCCAGCAATGCATTGCACAGACATGGTTTATGAACGCTTTGTGAGTGACCTGATACCACCTGAAGCACTTTGCCACAGCTTATATTAAAGAGCAGACGTCTTATTAGAGGATTGGCTTATGCTCCTACACAGTTCAAACTCTGACTTTTTCGAGGAAATAATACACTGAATCATCCCTCTGGTCTTCAGTTTATTCATTTTCAGCCTGATTTCCAAAGGAAATGAGTCACAATGCACGTATGTTTTCTGCAGTCTGCCTGTCAGCCCCCTCTCAATAACTTTCAAACCTGTTGGCCAACTAGGTTTGACGGAGAGACAGATGTATCAATGATACTAAGTTTGTGTGGTATAAATGGAGGGCAGGGAAGAGGTAAGGACATGAGAGGCACAGCTATGTGAAAGGGTGACACTTGAACTCCCTTTACATGTTCTGTCAAAGGTCAGGCAGATGACAGCCTGGCACAGCCAGGGTTAGTTCACTGTTGCTGACAAACCACTCTTCTCTGTAAGTTTGTTTCATGCATTTTTAAGGAAAATAAGGTTGGGGGCTTTGTTTTATGCCTCTCTTGCTTCAATTAGAAAACAGTTGACTTGGGCATCCTCTGCCTTTTTGATTCTGCCAGTTGTTCTTCTCTCCATCCCTCCCACAGAGGCCACATAGGTTTCTCTCTTCTTCAAAACATTCATTAAAATGGAAAGGCTTTGGGCTACACTAGACCTGGATAAAGCATGTGAATGAGTAATTAATTTAATGGAGGAAATACTCCTCCTCATTTGACATCTCTGTCTTACCAGATGATTCTTTTCAGCTCAGAAGAGTTCAAGGAAAAGCAAAAAGCATTTCAGTCCTTATCAATTAAGCATGTTACAAAAACACAGGGAGGTGGCCCCAGAGCAAGCCTGCTCTCTTGTGCCTTAGCAGACTCTGCAATGGTCAACTCTCTCATGTGTCCTGGGAAGTGAACTATGAGCCACCACAGGGCACAGCACACAGATATTATGCAGCCACATCTTCGGAGTTTGTAGTACAGGATAAAATGCTAGCTCTCACCCCAGATTCAGTATGCTGCAGTAAGCCAGGCTTGAGGCAATCATGGCATGCACAACTGTCTGACTTCATTTGAGAGCCTTCAAGATGTTCCAGCAGCATTTCACAGTCCTGTTAGTTTTTTGAACCACTGTGAGCACTTTTCAGTAGAGAGGGCAGCTTGAAATCCACTGCTTCCTCCCTATTTACAGAAATCCTCTCCTTGTGTCAGATGGGTTTTAAAAAAAGACCATCATTCCATTAAGAGTTTAATTTCACTGTTTAATGTATTCTGGTAAGAATCACAGAATATTTTATAGCACTTGTTGGAGTTGGCCTCCTGTTGAACACCAGACACTTATTAGATAGTTGTCTGGTGTTGCTGCTCTCTTACAAAGTCCTATGTACTTTTCCCTTGTGAAAATAACTCAATAGGCAAGATTTCTTCAGTGGGTATCCCAGGAGGCCAGAGGAGGAAAGGGTAAGAAGTAGAGAAGGTCCCACAGTGAGAGAGTAAAGCAACACAAGGTGAACAAAAGCAAACAGCAAGGAAGAGGCAGTGGAATAAATAGCAACTGGAACAGATCTGAAGGCCAAGCATATCAAATTGACTGGACTAGATTGGACTAGATGAGTACTGATTTCAAAAGATAAAGACAGGTCAAAGATTACTAGATAAAGTTAGAGAGGAGGAAACCTCCAGGGTGTTTAACCTGAGAGATCAACAATAATAGCCTTGGCAGAAACAAACAGAAGGAACTTCCATCTCTCCTAATGTGGCTGCAGTAGGAGCTAGTGTTTATAGCATCAAAATTGTCTAGTAGTTAAAAGCTGACTGAAGTTCTTGCTCCACCAGTGCTTTGATAAGACTTTGCTCTTACCTCTGGGAAAAAACTAAGGCTTGCATATTAGAAGATGCAATATGAAGATCATCTCCATGTGAAGCTCTTTATTTCGGTAGAATAAAGATTTGCTGGTACGCAGCTGGAGGCAGATTTTGGCTTCAGACAACAATTCTTGTCTACTTGACATTTAGGTTTCAACTACTGCTTTAATATTGCCACAGCTAAGAATTTTCAGTAAACTTCTAATTTTGATTTGAAGGACCAGTAACTGTAGGAAGTGGTAGGTCAAAATATCCATTCAAAACAGAAGCTGTGGGGATCAGATGAAAAGTTGGCTGAAATTCCTTGCTTCTCAAAGCTTTGGCCCTTTGAAGGAAAACTGCAGTATTATATCACTGGGCTTGTGACAAAACAGAAGTGCAAATCACCACACACTTATCCTAAAGTAGCTTGAGAAACATAATTTAGAAATCATGAACACTTTTAAATAACTGTGCTCTTCAAAACTACAGAAGTCTGAAATATGGGAACATAAACACATGGCAAAAGCTAGCAGTCATGCCAGCTGTTACTTAAATGCTTACCTGTTCACATGTCCTGCTAGAATGTTTCTCTGACATCCTCCAACAGGACCTTCTGATAGGAATTAGCACTAAATGGCAGCTGTCAAGGACAACTCAGGATTGTTCATGCTCTGAGTGTTACAGGACAATCAAGAATGGGACTGAAGAGCTGTCAAGAGCCTTCTATCCATACCCAGGTGTGGTACAAGTTTACAGGTAAGACAGTATTCGAGATAACTTCTGCTTAAGCTGTTCTAGACACTCGGAAATCTGGGAACCTTAACAACTTTCCCAAGCAGTCTCTTTCAAAGCTTGTCTCTCTTTACTGCTATAGAGTTTTTCCTAGCTGAAATGTAAGCCCTTTTCTCACTTCCCGAGTACAAGAAGAACAGATGGCATCCTGGTTATGCCCTTCTTTGCATTAGAATAGCTTTTTACCTTTTTATGTGGATGAACAGGGTTAGCCTTTCTTCCCTCACTGTCTCCTTGAGGGCTTATATTCTGTCCTCTCTGGACCATTTGTTATTGTCAGGGTACTCCTGTGGATTTTCAGCTGGATTGTTCTCCAACCAACTGTTCCCCTACTGTGCTTACACAGCGGGGTTTTTTCCTGCCTGGCTGTAGGACCTTTAACTTGCCCCTGTCGAATTGCATCCTGTTTTTATCAGGACATGGCCAGTTTGTGGGGATCTTTGGAGTTTTACCCCTACCTTCCACCAGACACTGGCTCCTCATATCTAGGTGTTATCTGCAAATTGACAAGACAGTCTGTAGTCTGTCATTTAGGTCTTTATTGACAATACCAAATACCACGGGGCCTAGGACAGATCAGTGCAGAACTCTACTTAATGTTGCCTTTCATTTTGTTAACAGAGTTAAGTCTGTTCATTTAGACAGTGCTCCTCCAATTTGCTTAAGAAAATGTTGCTACAATTTGTCATTTGACTAGTGTAAAAGCCAAGATACCTACTGTTTCTCTTTTGTCTTCAAGATTGATCACTCTATCACAGACTGAAGTTAGAGTGATCGGTTCTGACAGCTCGTATTAGCTGTTACTTATCTCCTTGTTACCGGCCCTGTGCATTCCAAGGGGAGTCAATAGGCAGAGTCCTAAGGTATGCTGCCAGCCACAGAAAGCCTGACACACGGGCTCAGCAGCTCATTTGAGAACTACTGAATACCTTTTAATGTGTACGATGGTGGAAGGATCAGCATACTTCAGTCACTGCTATTACTTCTTTCTCTCTCCTAGAAAAGCTAATTGGAATGGTGAAGTCAGGGTCCTTCTTCTGGAGGAGGTGAGGTATGAAGGACTCAGAAGCAGCAGAGAACTGAAAGATACCACCTGCATGTTGTAAGGAAAGCATGGTCAGGATGGCAGGATGAGGAGGAACAGCTGGCATCTGTTTGCAAATTGAGAGTCAGGCTGAGAAGAAGAGGAAGGCAGTTTGGAAGAGGTGGCCTACTTTGGGCTCTCCAAATATTTGTGGATCCACACTTCATTTAGCATTAATCCCTCCCTGTGGAGAGAGACAACCTGTCATACAGTTTGGATTTTAGTTTTCCACACGCTTCCCTGCAAGCAGAAACATACGGGCATGTTTAGGCCTTTTTGGTACCTGGAGAGGAATAAATGAGAGCCAGTGGCTGGAAAGTTGTACTATCATTGTGATATTCCCTTTTCATCCCTTTAAGGTTGTCTGGGAACTAGGAGTCAGCTGATCAGATTATTGCCAGACATTATCAAGCTGTCTATAATTAGCTTTTTGTTGGGGAGAAGCCAGAAAATCCTCTTTGTTTGCAAGCTTGGACTATAGAGAAAGAAGAAAAATATTTAATGGAAGAGATTGTTTGGAAACTGTAGATCCTAGTTAGTGCCTCAGTCTAGTAGTGAAACTGCATGCAGCATTTCTCTGAAAAAAAAAAAAAGAATATACTCTTTCAAGGAATGCTGGGTTGCATTCCTTGAAAGGCACAGCACACGCAGAGCTCTGTGCAGATACGGATGCTTTACCCTATTCCTTTGGTGCAGGCTTCTTATGTTCAGCATGTTATATGGTTCCTTTGAGTGCTAATCTGTATTGAAAATTTAATAAAAGATAAAACATAGGTTAAAAATTGGGCTGTGCCTTCTACATGTAGCCTGTGCAGTTTGCAGACTCAGGATCAGTAACTTCAACTTTAGAGAAATTTGGATAAGCATTCAAGTAGCCAGTTCTTTTTATGCTGTAAATTAAAATTACAGTAGTTTAAGTTGAAGGTGAGTTTTAAACTAAGATAACCTTCTACATTTTCAGCATCATCTTGTGAGTCACATGTTACCGGATTTATTTTAGAAGTTAGTTATATTAAAATGACTAACATATGACTGTCATTTTCAGTCTCATGTAGTAATGGTATCCCTTTTGATTCTTCCAGTGGACACTGTAAGGTCCGTGTGCTTTTTGTAAACACCACTTACAGTCTACAGCACACAGAGATCAGTGATACATCCGTTAGTGGCATGGTTAGAAGGTTGCTGTCTATTCCAAGACAAGTATTTTTTCTTTTTTTCCCTTCCTGGTTTGTTGTTATTGTTATATTCCAATAATTTCTCTTCACAAATGCTTAAACCAGAACTTACCTCTACCACGTTTTCTCATTTCTGAGGAAGAGCATCACCATGCAGAATGCCAAGCCTTCTGAAGTACAGGACTCTCCTGGTCTGCCCTATTACTTTGAGTCTTAGATATGAGAACAAAGCCTGTTCAGTGATATATAAAGGTATTAATGAAATAAAATGCTGAAGTAGTAATATCAAAGTATCAATCATGTTTCCCAGAGTAGAACCAGAGCAAGAATATGTACCATCTTTCTGCAATTTAAACAGATTTTAAGTGAGCTGTTGGCTGTTATACTTAAGGTGAGATCATGTCCGAAAGCACAGTATTTTGCAGAGTTTAATTGTGGTTGGTTTTGGGCATGACAGTGTCAGTTTGTGAAATACACGTTGAGTTTGTAGAGATTGAAGTACCTAGCACTAGTTAAAGAGTAACAATCCACAGAGGTTGTTAAACTCCAGTGATGGAGTCAAGAGTAAACACAGTAAAGAGGGAAGATCCACTTCAGGTTTAAGCAGTAGTAGGTTTAGCTACTTCTCCGTGCATTGCAACCAAACAAATCGAGACAGGTTGTTTTTTTCATTCTAAGCAGAAAAAAATCAAAGGTCATTTGGATTCAGACCCTTTTGCATTGGTGTATGAGAGGGGTTCAACCACATGATTTACCATTACCTCTTGTATAGGACACCTGCTCCAGTCTCCAGGGAATATTTGTAAGGGCTAGCTTGCAGTGCTGCAGGTTACTATCCCTTGCTGAGTACAGCCAGCAGAGAAAAAGGTCATTACAGCAGGAATGTGATTGTGGTTAAGTGATCTGCTAGAGGAGCTGCTGACATACACAGACAGAGAGGCCAGTTTCCTTTGCCTGGATTCCAGTACTATAAATGCTCCTTTTGGTCTTGTGCTGGTTTAAGGTAAACCAGCAGGAGAAAAGAACCCAACTCACAAAAAAACTGCAAGTCGGAACTACAATTTAATAAAAAGATCACAATAAGTTCAAGATTACAGAGGAAATAGCCCATTTGACCCATGGAAAACAGGCATGTAACCCAGCCCCCTGGGGCAGGAACAGGAGGGTGTTCATCAGCCCCTGTGCTGAGCCCCACCTGACCCCCCCTCCTGAGTACAAAGTAAAAAGAACAAGGTAACCTGTTCGTGAGGATGATGGTCATGGTCCAGTCGAAAGTGGCAGTCACAGTCCTGCTGAGAGTCTGGTCCTCCTCTGGATCCCACAAGAGAGCCCCTCCAGTCCCCAAACCCTCAGTTTATATATGCTTAGGCTCAGGTGGGAGTGCCCAGCACCTCCCCCTGGGTGGGGAGTTTCACAATGGGTGATTTACACTCTGGGGTGAATCATAGCATATTTTTGGAAACCCT
>JAWWEU010000158.1:29032491-29118216 GCA_035583155.1 Acropternis orthonyx | reverse complement strand
GAGACAGAGGGTGATTCCTCTGAGGTGCAGGGTTGGTAGATGAAAGAAAAATTCCATGATTTTAAACCCATAACATAAATTTACACAGCCATTTTTTTTAATAGCTTTGGAGAATAAAGGAAAACAAGGCACAGTCATTTCAAGCTCCATTAGAAACAGAGTGAGAAAAAATCAATGTGTGATAAATAGGAAGGGACAAACTCCAAATAAGGAAATGCCGCTAAGCTTTTAGAAACATGTGGTTTTTAACTGACCATCAAATAGCAAGCAACCAGAATCTTTTGAAATACCTTTGCACATTAGTGGCAGGAACTTTTTAAATACATTGACATTCCATTATTAAAGCAAATGGGACCAAGTTCTTGTTAATAATGGCTGCGTCACTCAAACGTACCTGCAGTGGGCCTAGTTCTGCAGCCCTTGTTCACCACATGTGTACCATCGGTACTCTGCTGGTAAAAGCCTGTCTATGATTGTTCATAGCAAGATCGTTAAGCTTTCAGTGTGTACTTGGGTTAGGAATGTTTTCTATCCACATTACGTGAACATAGGCTTCGACTAATTTAGGTTGGAAGGAATCTCTGGAGGTCATCTAGCCAATCTCCTGCTCATGAAATGTTAACTGAGATACAGAGGGGGTGGAAGGCTTACTTTAGGGGCACAAGGAGAGGGGATCAAGAACTGCATCATATTCTTGACCTAGCATCATATCCTCTCAGCTGCAGTTACCATGCAAGAAATGAAATCTGGCTGTTCATTTTTGACACCTGAACTGTGATGACTTGGATTTCCAGGAGCAGTGAGTCTCCTCCTTGCCAGAGACACACTGAGAAACACCACCTGCCATGGGAAATTTCTCTCCATGCCCTGGCACTTGACACTGCCAGCCTGTGAACTGATCCTTATAGTGGCATTCTGCCTTCCTTCCCCAAATTGTGTCATTCCTGAAGTTGCCTTGGAATACAGCACTAGATAGGCTTATGTTTTTCTGGCAGCACATTTCAACAGGGCAGAACCCCTTGTTTCCTACAGCAAAACTCCATATGGGATCTCCTGGATAAATGGCAGTTACATATTATTTTTAAGCCTAACATCCTTTGATTAAGCCAAATACAAAATCTGATCCAATTTACCCCCCTTTTTCCATGTCACATAATGATTAGACTGCCTTTTTGTATTTTTTGGAGATGCAACCCTGTCTGAAAAGCAATGTCCCTACAAATGAAGCCAGCCACTGCCACGAGATAGTGTGGCATTCCTGAGCTGTGGAGGGGCATTTGCGTTCTCCCTCTCTGCCCCAGTGCTCCGTATGCGTGTTGCATGTGTATGTGTGTCCCAGGAGTAAACACAGTCCCTTTGCTTTGCAGTGCCAAAAATAGAAGCATTGGTATTTAAGTTGCGAACAATCGGGTTTGGCAAACAGTCCATATGACTGCACCCTTTCTGAATCACGGGGCTGAGTCATTTCCCTCACCTAAGCTGCTCTCTTCTCCCGTGCAGATTGCAGGAGCAGGGAGAAATAAGGCACTAATGTTCTTTTGTCTGTCTGTCTCCCCACCATGTCCACCCCCTGCAGCCTGCCTGCTCCAGGCCGAGCTGGTGAATTATGAGCGGGTCAAGGAGTACTGCCTCAAAGTGCTTCAGAAGGAGGGTGAGAACTTCAAGGCGCTCTATCGATCGGGAGTGGCATTTTACCACCTGGGTGACTTCAACAAGGCCCTCTACTACCTGAAAGAGGCAAGATCCCGCCAGCCAACAGGTATGGGGAGGGGAGCAGGGGAGCTTTGCGTTGAGTGCTTTTGTATTTCTTTTCATGAGGCTTAGTCTGTCCCTGACTTGATTGCCTTGATTTCCACAGGGGGATGAGCATGACTCACTGTGCATCCTTTGCTGTACTCCCCTTCAAGCACTCCTGGGTAGTGCAGCAAGGTTGCAGTGCCTAAAGATTAACCAGTGCCAAGGCTGCAGCATGACCTGGAAGATGACAGCATTGCTGGAATGCCACTGATCTGCAGAGGATCCTTCCTCCTTTTCCCTCACTAGTTTATTTTTGAAGAAGAATACAGGATGGGGGAAGAGTGTATCCCAGCCATTACCCCAAGCCATCAGTTTTCTGACTCTGAGAAAAAGCTTTTTCCCCTTAGCAATGCCAGGAGAGTATTTGTAATCCTCAATAGCTGTGCCTTCCACCATCTCAGTAAAGGGTTAGTACTTTGATTTGATCAAGGAGACAGACATTTACCCACAAAGCGTTCATCAGGATGCTTCAACTTTTGCTGTGAGATCAGCCAATTGCCTGTTAAGTTTCTGCCATCCGTCTGTCAAAACCATACAGTTCATTTGGGGACAGTAATGAAACTGTATATCCAAACAACTTAGCCTTTCCAGAGCCACCATCTTTATGCTAACCTGCCCAGCCTCAGAAGGCAGGTGGAAGGCCATGAGGTAGAAATGATGCTTTTATTTTTTAGGTAGTAATAGGGAGATAAAACAGCACTATGGTTTTAAACATAAAGGAATTTTGTAATACTCAAAGAAAAATTAAAGGATCACAAGAAAGCAAAATGGAAGCCATGTGCAAAGAAAACCCCACAGAACAGCTCTTCAGCTAAACCTAAGAGGGAGGAGGGAAAACTGGGTGTGAAACAGGAGTGACCCTAGGTCCTGGCAGAGCATGGTGGAGCTGATACTAATTGAACTAGAGGAGGGAAGAGAGTCTGTCGGTGTTAATGTCCTGCAGGCATTGGCTCTGCGGGGTTCCTGCAGTGGCTGTGCCCTGGAGAAGCATCAGAGAGGGTGCACTTGGGAGCGTGCTGGGATCTCCTTCCTCTTCCACTTCCCATAAGGGTGCTTTGTCCCATCTGCCACGCTTGGCCATGGGTTCTGGGCAGTCTGACAGCACAGCTGTGCACCCCACACTCCCAGAGCAAATGTGTTTAAAAGCTCAGTTTAGCCTATTTTAGTTTACAGTGTGCCCTTCTGCTTTCAGCCCTTGCCAGAAGGACAATGGAGGAGCATATGCAAGAGAAAAATAGTCAGTGGAAAATAAGAAGTTATCCTAACCTTAAGGTTTTGACTAGGCTCAGAGGTGAAAAATTCCTTTTACCTGAACCACTTTGCTTCCATTTTTAAAATATATGTTTCTGTGTTCCCCTCCCCACCCCACCTCATGATACTATTTATTTGGTATTCCTCCTTGCTTCTTGAAATAAATACTAATTTATTCAACAGCAACAGCTTCAAATACTACAGCTTGGTACAAAAACATACCAGAAAGTGTCCCTAAAGGCCCTTTATGTATACAAAACCAGTTCTGGCCTTCAGCTCTGCATCAGAGACTCTTTCCTGTTATTTGTAGACCATTCAAGGCTGTTGTTGCACTGTTTTATTTATGATTATGGAAAACTTGAAGGGTATTCAGGGGGGGAAAAATTGAGCATGTACAGTAAGAAAGGATGTGGCTGTTAAAACACAGCGGTAGGAACCAGGTAATACTATAAAGAATTATTATGTGACTGGCAATAAGTCAGTGTCTCCACTTCCAGTGTCTCCATCTGCAAAGTGTGATGGCTTTCCTTTATCTGGAGTTTCACCAGGCTCACTGGTAAAAGCACTTGTTTATTATTACTGTCATGTTCTGCGTGTTCTTTTTTTTTCTTCCTAATAAGGAGTGTTTTTGGCACAAATAACTGGCAGTTATTCTCTTTGGTGGGAGAGATTTTGAATGGTAATGAGGAATTAGTTAGCAGAGGGTTTTACTGTTCTAAAGGGCTGTCAGCACAGCAGATCCCTTATGGCTATTTACTGTCTATCCAGGGTGAAGGAAGGTTGGGTTTGGCCTGATTTCTTGTTCTATCTCCAAACAAAAATCACAAAAGCAGACACAGCACAAGCTAATTGTATAACCCTCCTTACTCAGGGAGAGGGAAGCTGCTGATAAGTCATGTAACGCATGCATGGAGCCCTCCACGATCTCTGTGTGCAGGGGCTGGCACAGGATGGGCAGCCAGACATGCACCTCATTCAGCCCTCTCCCACTGGGGCTGATTGTCAAGGCAGGTACTGACAGGGGCTGGGACCAGACCATCAGCTGGTCATGGCCTGCTAATATCAGACACAGGTGTCTGCTGGCCCTGTGCTGAGAGCTCACCTTCACACATCCCCTACAGGATGGCTTCCTGTGCTATGTGGGGAGGGCTTGCAGCCACCCTTGGGCACTGCTTATTTGGACTCCTGCAGCTCAGAAATCCTGGGAACAAAACCCAGACCGTGGTGTCTGCACGGAAGATAAGCTCTGAAGCTACAGGAGAAGCAAAAGTTACCTTTAAAATGGCATTAGGCCACACTGCAGAGGGACAGGCACACTCCTAAGAGCCAGGAGACATGTTCCTGTTACAACATTGCCAGTATCTCTTTGCATGGGCCCGACCCCTTATCTGAGTTGTCCTTACCTGTTACTTCCACATCAGCAGAAGGGAATCACTTCTTCACTGAGAGATGAGATTCTTCTCCTCATTAACACTTACATATAGTTTTGAAATACTTCTGTAGGCAGAGCTGGTATGGTGCAATTCTATTTGGTAGAAAAAACTTGACAAAGTCCGGGCTCCACTTCTATAAACAGAGTGCCAATCTTACTATTTCTCCTTGGTGAAATAGTGGCCCTCAAAAATGAAGCAAAATATGCCAAAACCTGCCAGAGAGACTTGTAAGGAACTCAGAATAGGAGCATCTCCCACCCTCTATCAGACTAAACCTTATTTTGCCCCTGGCTTTCCAGGCATGTGGAAGTCTCCCAGGTGAGTGAAGCTGTGCCATCAGCAGACACTACCTTATCTGAAAGCCAAAGGGGGCTGGCAGCCTTTGCTTTCCCAGTTATGCACTGACCCCACCTCCACCCCCTCAGCTAGGCACTGGGTCCCTGAGGGCCCAGGCAGGTGGGATTTCCTGGCCTGCCCACGCAGTTATCCCTTTTCACCTGCATCAGTCAGGTGTTTAAAGCGTGAACCTCGGTGGCAGGGATGTGTACCCAGGCACAGCCCATCAGAGCCTAGAAGGGCACAGAGCAGAGAGGTTGTAGTGAAGTGTGGGCAGCACAGCAGGATCCTGTAAAGCTGTATGCCCTGTCTTTACACTGCTGGGAGTGAGTCAGGCACCTGCCATCTGCACCCATTTTGTTTCAAGCCTAAAATTCAGGGCTGCCACCTCAATCAAATGTCTTCATTCCAGGAGGCTGTGGAATCAATTCTGTTTTTAAAAAAGATGCTTTAAAATTTGCTGGCTGGTAAGAAATGCTAATGCATGAACTGCCCAGGATGCTGATGCATCTTGTTTGATACAAGCAACAGCAGAATCTCATTAAGAATGCCCCAAATGGGGCAAGTAGCTTAGGCATTGAAGCCCAGCCTCTGGAATGCCTAGGATGATGCAGTAGAACCTGCAGAAGACTCAGCAGGGAGACCCATCTCACCAGAGACAGCTTGAAAAGTCACACCAGGATGACAATGCCACAGCCCGTTGATGCTCCATGGCATGTTTGTGGATAGAGATCTGTATGAAGGGAAATGGATCCATCTCCCACTAATTCAGTGCTAGCAGAGGGCACAATAGAGATGTTCCTTTCTCGTACTTGAAGGGAGCTTTGTACCCACAACAGCTTTAGTGCTGGTGCCATGTTCCTATCAATTTGTTCATTGCTTTGGAAGCTCAGGCACTTCTCATTTCCCTAGCTGGTGTAGAGCACATTGCTCTTTGGATGAGGAGGAGAGAAGATTGCCCTCTGACTGGACTGCAGTGCACTTCAGATTGGTTTCTGAGGATCTAATAAATGGACCAAGCTGGCCCTGGTTGGCTGTCTCAGCAAGGCTCTGAGCAATGAACCATTTTTAAATCAATACAGAAGTGAAAGTGGCTATGGTTTTGCTTTCTTGTTTCTGGTCTCGTGGCTTTTGCCACTATGTGCATGCCATGGGTGTGGGAAGTCACCCTCATGATAGAAATCAACATGATTCACTGTGACTGCAGAATCATTGGCTCTATCTCGACACACATACTAATTTAGATCAACCTGTGATTCAGGGTGAACAGGTTCTCTTACAGCTGAGGCCAGGAGGTAAAACAAAACTTACATGTTCTGTGTGGTCTGTTGATGCTCTGAAATGCTGGAAGGAAAAAGAGGGTTCAGCTTACCACCTGCACAGTGCTGGGATCTCATAGATCTCTACAGGGTTGAATCAGTGGTTCTCTGCCCCTAGGAACTTCATTAGACAGGACAGACACAAGGCAGCATGCAGCATATGACAAAAATGCAGATACTGTCATGGTGGCAAGAGAAAACAGAAAATTTAAGGAAAGCAAGGGTAAAAGGGAATGTGAAGGATGCTCTTCCCAATTCTACTCAGCATGGAATAATGTGAAAAGAGTGAAATGGACTGTAAATGGAACAGGAGAGTGAAAAGGCAGAGCATAACTGTACACAAAATACCTTTAGGGGCTTGCGTGCAGACACTGCAGGAAGGGAAGCCAGTGGAAGTGCCGTTCCACAAGTACAGGCAAGGACAACCTGGATAGTTTCGACTCTGAGTTCAATTGTACTGACTAAGAGTAATCAGAGAGAAGGTAAAAACTAACTGAGGCAAGGCTGTGACCAACAGGGATGGTGAGCACAACTCAGAGCAGGTTCTCCAACACCAAAACTTCAAGGTTTGGTTCGGAGCCCCTTTCGGCTGGTACTGTTCCAGCACACAGTGTTGGAGCTGCGCTGCTCCCAGGTGATGTACCAAGGATGAAGATGCATCCTGTCTGTCTTCCACAGGGAGTTGTGTAACCACTGTACCTGTATGTGTGTGTTCTTTCCCCGCAGATACCAATGTCATACGATACATCCAGCTGACAGAGATGAAGCTCAGCAGATGTTCCCAGAGAGAGAAGGAAGCCTTGTGAAAATGAAGCCACTTCAGTTGAAGTGCCCAGGGGGGAACATTTCCTTCCTAGAAGTTCATTTGGTGGATTTTCCTGTTTGCTCTGCCTCGTCCTCATCTCCTCATCCATCCACTCTCCCTTGCTCTTCATTGAATACCAGTTTTGAAAAAAAAAGAGACTGAGACGCTGGATATGGCTGCTTGCCAACCATGGTAATACCCCTTCCCTGTGGCAAAAGAGCACAGCTACAGCCAGCCTTGTTCCCAGACAGTGTCACACACCTGGAGAAGGCAATGCTGGGGAACCTGTCTGGTCCTGAACTGACTGCCTATTACCTATTAGGGAAGCAACCCCAAGAACAACGACTCCTGACCAGGCAGGTTGGAGACAAAGAGTTTCTGATCTGAGTGACCACTGGAGCTTGGAAGAGCTAAGAAACCAAGAGAGCCGCTGGTCATTTCACAGGGGACAGCAAATAAATGCCTTTTTACCATCAGTTCCCTCTGCCTGCTTCTCCAGTGTGTGTTACTGGTCTCCAGTGAGAGCTCACATGGTCCCAGTCTAATGTCAGTGAAAACTGTTTCTAAACATCCTCTTTATGAAAGCACAGAGCACCCTATGAACCCCCTGCAGAGCTGTCCCGGTGCCAGAGGAGAAGGCTGTGGGCCACCACAGAGCACTGAACGGACTGTGAAAGCATGGTGTACAGTGTGAGGGAAAAACTGTGAAATAATTCATTAATGGCAAATAAAAGTTATTCATAGGCAACAAGTCCAGGCATTGCTTTTCAAAGGGACCTCTTGAGTTCCCCATATTCAGACAGACAACATTGTCTAGTGGGGAGGCAGTATGGGGTGGGGAACAAGGGATGTCTCCATTCTTACCTTGGCTCTGCCAATGCCTTGATGTGTGATCTTGGGCAAGTCACTTAGCCTCTTGGTGCCTCGGTTTCCCTATCTGTACACTAGGGATAATAATACCTCCCTACCTCGCAGGGGTGTTGTGAGGATGTATTAGTTAATGTTTGTAAGTAACAGTACAGTGATGTACAGTGCTAAGTATTATCAGTACATTGGATTGAGGTCTTGATTCTTCCACCTTGTCTTGGTGCTTCCTGTGTCCTGTTTTTTTCTCTTGTAGAACATGGTGCTGACAAATAGGAGAGGACCAACTGCTTTGGAGCCTATTTCAGCAGCCCATAGGGCCTGTTTAGACCTCCTCCAGCAGTTTGATTGTTTCTAAGAGCTCAGGCTCCTTGGCTCAAAGGTCCTTTTCTGAAATTGCCAGTAATGGGGTCACTAAGTGCCACAAACACATTTCCAGCATGACTTACCACAGCAGTGGCAGAATGTGCAGTAGTGGTTTCATCCTATGGTGGTCAGTGTCAACTGAGCATACCCAGAGTTACTTCACTCAGCCCTCAGCTGAAACAGGGAAACTGAAAGAGCTGAACAAAGTTCAGCTAAGTGCTGCATGCATTTGTCCCAGTGGTATCTGCTGGCAGTTGGCTATGGCAACTGTGGTACCTAGCAACATTTTTCTCCAGCCAAAATTTGAAGGAGTTGTTAGAGAAATATCAAGAGAAAAGGCGAATTGAATATTAGCCAGCAGAGTGCCCTGGCAGCCCAGAGGGCTGACCATATCCTGGGGTGTATCAGAGCATCACCAGCTGGTCAAGGGAGGGGATTGTCCCACTCTGCTCTGCACTGGGGCAACATCACCTTGAATATTGTGTGCAGTTTTGGGGGCCACAATGTAAGAAGGATACAGAGCTATAGGGAGTGTCCAAAGGAGGACTGTAGATGGTGAAGGGCCTTGAGGGGAAGCTGTTATGAGGAGTGGCTGAGGGCACTTGGTCTGTTCAGCCTGGAGAAGAGACTGAGGGGAGATCTCATTTCAGTTACAACTTCCTCATGAAGGGAAGAGGAGGGGCAGGCACTGATCTCTGTGGTGAACAGTGACAGGACCTGAGGGAATGGCCTGAAGCTGTGTCTGGGGAGGTTTAAGTTGGATATTAAGAAAAGGTTCTCCCCCCCAGAGGGTGGTTGGGCACTGGAACAGGCTCCCCAGGGAAGTGGTCATAGCACCAGGCCTGCCAGAGTTCAAGAAGTGTTTGGACAATGCTCTCAGGCACATGCTGTGACTTTTGGGGTTGTCTGCAGGGCCAGGAGTTGGACTTCAAAGATCCTGGTGGGTCCCTTCCAGCTCAGGATATTCTGTGATTTTAAGAAACCTCTGTCTCTGAAAAAACTGAAGTAGTATTCTTTCATATCCAGTCGGGGAAGAGATCAACTTAAAGTAGCATATAAATCTCTGAAATAAGGCAGAGCTACATCAATTGTGTAAAACTTGTATCAGCTGAGATGGCACCAGGAGTTCACGTTCCTCTGGTGGGTGGTGGAAGGGAGCTGCTTCCCAAAATTGGGAACACAGTGTGCAGGTACTGTGAAGGAAAGGGCTGCATCCTGGAGGCAGCACAGTCACCTTCTTCAGATGGCCCACAGTTCATTCATCTGGGCCAGAAATAGCAAGCACCCCTGCCCATCACTACAGATGTCTAAGCAATGAATGGCACTACAGCTGCTGCTAAGAAAGCAACTGATATAAAGACAAAGAGGACAAATGAGGGAAATTCTCTAAGAGGTTGTTAACCAGACCAGAAAATAAAGGTTGAGTAGAAATGTGCTTGCCTGCATGTAAGGTATACCTGGTACTGTGTAAGACATAGAGTTAATAAGATTCTGGTTCTCAGGCACTTGCAGTCCTCTATATCCGAAATACATCACAGTGCACAAAAAATTCACATAGAGGTGACTCTCCCCTACTTCATATTGCTCTTGAAATTTCATCCCACAGCCACTTGTGTCCCTTCACTAGGAGTGAAATGAGGACTCATCCTGCAGGCCGTGCAGGAGGACACCACCTACGCAAACAGTCGCTGCCCCAGGAAAGCTCAGACAAGCAGAGGCAGGCTTGTTACTCATGACCTTAATGCAAGAGAAAGGGCATTCTCTAGCCACTGGAGATGTAGGGCTGTGACTGTCATTTTGTCTGGAAACCTTTTTAGCCTTTACAATGGCTTCACTGACATCCTGTCACTGCATCAGTCCCATGTATATATTAGCATAGAAAGGGCACATCAGGCTCCGGCCTCCTAGGTTTTCAGCATCTTTCCTCCAGGAGCACTGGCAAGGGTGAGGGAAAGAGAGAGGTTTGTGAATGTGCATAAGAAAAAGATCTCAGAGAGCCTTCAGGTGTTACACAACAACCTATTTTCTGAAGAAAGCTGTTACCTTGACACCCAGAGCACCTGCAAGCAGTGCACACTTAAAACAGAAGGGGGAAGAAGGAAGTCACTAAAGAGAAGTCAGGGACTGTTTTGACACCATGTAGCATCTGTGTGTTTCCACAGTAACACTGAGCTTTGAGAGAAACATGAACAAAACTCCAGGCTGGGGGCCTTCCACATGTAAGGAGAGACATGGCAGCAAAGCCACCAAAGCCACCAGAACTCCTGTGGACTGCACACTCCCAATAGTAGCCAGTTCTGCCTTGCAGTCTAATTAGAAAGATGTGCAGACACATCACTTCTACTGTGTGTGTGTCAGGGGAGTAAGAAGGATCCTTTGAAACTTCCAGAAATGCTTTGTCTTCTGCAGAAAGAAAGAGAAGGCATATTTGACATCTAGCATATCAAGAGGGTCTTCAGTCCTAGAGAAGCAAGGCCCTACAGGACCACAGGCAAGTTTATCTCATGGTAACTGCTGAATTTAAGAATATCTAAGGGAGAAACTTGTGTTTTTATCCAAGAACTGTCTTAACAGGAAACAGAAGAGTGAAATAAGGGCTGGCTGTAAAGGAGAGAACCTAGTATTGAGCCCCCAAGAAAGAGGTCTACATATACAACAAGACCCTCCAGAGTCCATAGTTAAACAGAGTTACACACCTTTTCCACTGAGTGGTCCTTAGCAGCCAGACGTGGAGGTGTGGGCAGAGGCCACCCAATCCCACCCAAGTTATGCAGACAGTTACAAGGAGGGACCTGTCTCTGGTGGAGGTAGTCTTGTCTACTACAAGTTGATGGTATGTTTCTGTGGAGCAGTCAATTGGCAATGTGAAGATACGCATCCTAGAAACCCAAAAAAGCAAGCAAAGTTTTAGCTCATCCAGGTGGTATATCTGTATGTCATCAACATGCAGTACATAAGGGAATGAACACAGACCCCCACATGTATCCAGCAGGGCTAGAATCTCTCCAATGCATTGAGAAGCAAGCCCATTCACCGATCACATGTGAAAACAGCAGGAACAAAATGGTAAGTGCCAGGCAGAGCAGCAGGATGGCAAACAGGAACTGAAGCTGAAAGGAGAGAGGAATGAAATAATCATGGGATGCAAAATATGAGCCAAACCCAGGTTCATAGGCAGAATGAGGACTGAAATTTAAAAAAAACCAAAACAAACTGACCAAAGGGTTAGCCACATTATTTGCAGGTCATAACAACAACCTGTTTTGGCAGGATACACAGCAGGAAAAAAAGGCAACAAGATTAGATGTGATTTTTCCAGCTGGAGGGAACAAAAGGGGGAGGCTTCCTTCCTCCAGCACATTTTTGAAAGTGTGAGGAGAAGACAAAACAGATGTTGGTCACAGAATTCTTCCAAATATGTGTTAACAATTGCCACTGGTGGAAGTGGCCTCAACAGGGTGGAGAAATCTTTGTTTAAATTAGGAAGAGGGTATGACTGGTTTCCGGAATTGATGGGAAGGAGAAAGTCTGGCTATTCTTGCTTGCTAGTGAAATCCAGGAGCCTGTAAGAAGACGAGGGTCTTGAGTGCAGAGCAACCCCCTTAGCTGTTCATTGACCTTCCACAGAATTTCTCTGCAAGTTTAATTTGTGTAAATGGTCTCCCCAAACTACAGTCAGCAGGCCCAGGAATGGCTCTGTTCTCCTCATGCTTCGCATGAGATCTGCATGGCTCTCTTTATGCTTTTCACTTTTTCTGAGGGGGAGGACAAGGGAAGGGGGGAGGGTATGCACTGGACAAAGAGGAAATCAAAGTAACACAGTACCTGCTGACTATCTCTCTTCTCTGCTTGTTTATTCACCTTTCCTTCTGCACCTTGAAGCACACTGATGTTCCTCCCAAGTTTCTATGGCAAAACTTCTGGCTCTGCACAGTGGTTTAGAGGCTTGGGCAGGGGTTACTTAAGTAAGGAGGAACAGCGCTGGGCCAGTGTGTCATCCAGATGGGATGCTTGGGAGAATGCAATAAATTAGCAGGTTTCTTAATACTATCCATGTGTTTGCATAACCAGTTAGGAGGACTTTGTATCATTGCAGCTGGTAAGAGGCAGATTCCAGAGATTGTTCTGAGCTGATCTTCTTAGGAGTTCTGTGGTTACTAAGTGCTGCAGGCTGTACCACCACACCAACAGCCTCAATGCTGCTTCAGTGAGGGTGATGAAAAGACAAGACACCCTCTTGGCTCCTCTCACACCTGCAATTGTAGGCAGGTAAATTCCTGGATACTCAACGAGAACATGAGAGGAAACCTGTGGCAGCATGGGACTTCGAGGCAGTCAGCAGCCTGTGAGGTGGAAGGCACAGAATTAGAGAGGGGTAAAAACCCCTCACCTTTGCTTCACAGGGACAGTTGCTCTCTCTGTCACAGCAAGGGAGGACCAGCTCAAACTCTCTTCAGCCCAGAGAACTGTACTTACAGCAACTGTTTCCAGTAGCAGTTGGGGTCAGGAATCAGGAAATAAATAGTCTGTTGTAGTGCCCAGGAAATTACCTTGTTACTCTACTTTCATGCTCGCTCCTTATTCTATGGAAAGCACCTGTTGTTACATGGACAGATAAGGAGGCACATGCGGCACTATTCAAACATGGCCATGGTGAATGAAGCTGCTCTTCAAGGGAGGCTTCACCAGCCCTACCCACAGCCTCCTTCCTTCCTTTATTACCAGACAGGTCTTATAAATAGCAACAGCTCGCAAAACCAACTTCTACAACTTTTATTTTCTTCCAGAGGGCTCCCCTTTTGCCTGCAGGGAGTGTGAACCTGTGCCAGCTGGTACCTACCTCTGGTGACTCCCTGTCATTTGTGAGGAAAGAATTTGTAACGTAGCCAGGTGGAATTGGCAAGGGCACCAGGAAATAAGAAGAATTTGGCTGGAGCTTTGGGACCAACACAGATCCTCATACAAGTAGTGCCACCAGATCTTCACTAATTCCACATGTCCATATATACAGGAGCACTGTGTGTGTGTACACATGGCACTCACGAGAGCTGCCTATTGCCCACCACAGCCTACAGGGGAGATGGCAGATTAGCTCAGAGGAAGGGTGAATCACTGGTGTACTCTCTTCTTTGTACTATTTTCTCCCCAGAAACGAGCTAACAGAAGCATATGAGCATATGTTCTCTTGTCTATTGTCAGAGCTTCAAATCGAAACTGTGATTAATCTGAAACTGTACATTTTACGTATTAGACCCCAGCTTACCTCAGTACTGTAAAGGTTTGGTGTTAACTACTGTGTAATATTGACATCCGAAATACAAAATATGAGCACTGAAAGTGGCAGAACAGCTTTCTAGAAAGAACTCTGCCAAGAGAAAAAAATCACCTTGCAACAGAAGGAAAAAGATCTGGTTACTAGTAACAGAACCATTATTTAATATTAAATCTTCTCGACCAGTGGCTTTTTTTCCAGCACTTATGGAGGCATTCCTCAGTCTACGTGTATGTGAATGTGCGTGTGGGTGGGCACACAAGGGAGTTGGGGGGTGCAGCCCTGAGGGCAGACATGTACAAGATAGAGCTGGACCAGACCACATCCTACTGCCCAGTCCATCCCACAGCAAGACCTGCTCCAGCTCAACCAGTCCTGACACGTTCTTACTGACTGCTTGACTCTTGAAATGAGAGCAGGGCAAAAGTTTGGTTACCAATTATTGCTGTTATGAGTTCCCAGTTCTGCAGGCTTTTATCTGGCCATGAATCTGCAGTGAACATAACTGCTTACACGTGCTCCCCAGGGAGAGAAAGGAGGGAGAAGATATTCCAAGGGAAGCAAGAGCTTCATTGAATGTGAAAACCAGCCTGAGTGAAAACTCTCATGACCAATCAATCAAAGCAGATGCAATTCAGAGTCTGGGATCCTGTTTGAGCGAGAAAGGAGAATACGAGTATGTCAAAGGACAGTTTAGGTGGGAAAAAGAACACAGGAAAAAGAGACATGGATACCCATAGTTGCAAGTCTGAAGGGCCTGGCAGGAGCTCTGACTCCAGAAGAGAGGAAGGGTTTTCGGAATGGGAGATACAAGGAGTGAAACAGAAGAGAAAAAGGAAATAGAGAAATGGAATATAGTAGAAAAATCAAAAGATAGAGCTGATAACAAGACTTCCAGTCCCAGTGGGACATGGACATCTGGGTGACAAGACCATACCATAGCTCTGACTCTGAAGAAAGAGGGAGGAAGAATGAGACCAATATCATCCTGAGAACAAAAGTAGATCTCAGGCAATGGCTATCTGCTGGACCTTTAAATCCTGATCCCTTCATTTTGCCTTTGTATAGCTTTCAATATGGTGAACAAAGAGACAGACCAAATGCTTTGTCCTGATCTATTTTTTAATATATGACAGCAGCATCAGGGCTGGGCGGGACAGGGACAACATGTAGAGGGTCATTGTTTTAAGACCTATATTAGCTAGAAGTGCTAAGCCACCTTCATTATGCATTTTGAGGACAGAGTAATTTTGAGACCTGAAACAAAACAAATGAGAGCTTTTTTCCAAAGTTGATATTTTCTCGATGACTTCATGTTCCAGCCCTTCTGCCAAAGCTATCCATAAAGCAGGCTGCTGTTCCAGTTTGGTGGAGGGAGCTTTTGCTGTCAATGCCTCTGCTTCAGCAGTGGCCCAAACTCAGATGTAGTTGCACCTGGTTCCTCCTGCAGCAGCATCTTTAACTCATATTCTAGACAGAAACAATTGCTGAGCATGTGATATGAAAATTAAAATGTATTTTAGTGGCCACTAGAAAAAAGTGGCCAACATTCAGATTACCCAGAATAAAGCAGATGGACTAAGCATTTCTCTGATTTTGCTCAGCAAAGACAGCTGGGGAATTTACCGTTGGAAAGAAAGGATTTTCACTTTCTTAACTAACAATGGATGGTTTGCAGCCAGTCTGGCTGCCAGTGTTATTCTCATTTCATGATGGCAGCCCAAAGAAAACAGCTTAGTGTGGCCTGGAACAACCTCAGGGGAAAGTCACCGTGCTGGGTGGACTGTGTTATCAGCTCCTTGAAGAGAGCTGGTGATAGAGCTACAGACTTTGCAGACTTCCTCCACTTCACACAGCAGGGGTGCTGGGTTGCAGCAGATCTCTTGGCAGCAGATAAAATCCCAGCTGTTTTATATTACCTCCTACAAACTTCTGGTTAGAGAAATGGCCACATGCAAATGGCATATTCCTCACTCAAGAGGTGGTCTCCAGCAGCTTGCTGGGGCTGAATTAGATCCAACCAACAGCTTGCTGAATTCAGTAGGTTGTCTTTGAGGCTCAGCTGCCTCCTGGCAAACTCTGAGCATTGACTCAGGGACAGCATATAAGCCCAAGGACACAAGCCAAGATGCAAGCCCTTTCATGGGGTCCTTTAGGCGGCATCTGGCTGAGCGAGGTATGAGGGCTGAGCCAGAACGCTCACAAAAATCCAGGTCTCAGCATCAGCTGAGCAGAACAGACGTTTGACCCTTTGGTAGTCCAGAGGCCAGCTTTCACATCAGTTCCACAAAATGCAGGGGTGAGTCACAAAGCCAGCACTGGCCTCTGACTGGCATATCCACACTGCTAACAACCCTCATGGGTTTTGACTGTCCCAATCTTTGGTGCTGAGATTGCACTGTCATCCTGAGGTAGAGGTAGGTTTCCTTTCTCTAAAAGCCCTTTAAAACCTGAATAGTAAGGACTCCAAACACCAACAAGCAAACTCGTAAAATCCATGAGGTTTTTGGAGCTCACATGGTTCAGAAGGGCTCAGCTTATCACTTCTTCATGTTTGTGACTGGCAAGCCTGCCTGCTGTTGTATCACACAGGCCCAGACTTGCATATAAGCACAGAAAAATAGTTATCTAGTCATGTCCCAGCAAAACGGAAAGGCTGAGCAAGAAAAAAGCCTGCCTTGAGCATCACCAAACCCACGTGTCACAGCACCAACCCAAATTACGTTTTCAACTCAACCTGGCAAGCTCAAGTTGCTGTCCAACAGGCTGTCAGTCTCAGAGATTTGATTGATGTGTGGGAAATTATTTCCATATAAGAGAAGATGAAAAGCTGTGCACAGGAATAGGGTCTGAATCTGCAGATTACAGGTAACTGCATAGCTTGACTCTCAGATCAATGTCTGGGAATACAGCACTCTCAGTTAGGAAAATCCTGTTATTTATAGCATACACAGTCAAAAATCAAATCAACAGAAAAATGAGGAACCCTATGGTGTCATTAGTACTGGTTCCCATTTTAAAATAAGCTCCATTTTTCTTCCCAAGCAATGCATCATCTTTTATGACATATGCTGTTCTCGAGAAACTTCCCTCTTATTTTCGGGGTTCTGGGGCAGCTATTTCCCACTCCACCTGTTATTAGTCTAGAGTCTGATGTGGAGCTCTAAGGATTCCAGATGTTTACATCTCTGTAATGTTAGATGAACTCACATTACTAATGAAACATGGCTGTCTAATAAAAGATGAGATCTCTCCTTTTAACTCATCATCAATATAAACACGAAGTCTCTGCAGGGACTTCACAGCTCTGTTCATGATGAGCAAGCCAAGCCAAGCCAAACCATGTCATCTCATACCATAAATCTGAGGAAGTATCAACTCTGAAAACAGGATTTGAAAAAATCCTCAAGAGAGCATGTACGTCACCCGTTACCTTAAGGCAATTAGGTCAGATCAAGTTAAACTGCTGCTGAGAGATGTTTCTCTAACCTGTTCTTAAAAGCCTCCTATGGCAGAGTAACACTGCCTTTTTAGATGGAAAGTTAAGAGACCTTTTAGTAAAGCTTAAACTAAGTCTCCTTTCCAGTAATTTAAACCCATTGCTTCTCCTTTCAGCTATAATAGATATGACTAAAAAAGTTAGTCTTTCTCTTTGCAGCAATTAATGATTTTTGTCAAAGGCTGTTCTCTAGAACTGATCTTTCAGCTTCCATCAACGTTTCTGCAGCTCAGCAAGTTTTCCGACTCTTGCTTGTTCTTCTCATTCTCCTCTGGATTTCTTCCAAGCAGTTTACATCTTTACTGGAGTACAATGCTGAAAGCAGGACAGTTCTCCAGCTATGGCCTTCCAGTGCAAGACAGAGCAGAAGCACTATTTCAGAAGTGCTGTATAAGACAGGCCTCCTTACATATTTGTTGCACTAGCAAGATGTTGACTCATGTTCAAGTCTCACCTCAGACTGCTTTGACTCATCCCAGTTTTTCTTCTGCTATGTCATCGTCAGGTCCTTTTGTATCTGTGCAGCCAGCTCTTACTGAGTTGCATCCCATGAGATTGAGAAACAGTCAGATTCCACAAAATCAGACATTGTTTGTTAGAGAGCTGTGCTGAGCCCCATTTCTCACTTCACTGAACTAGCTTCTGTTGCTGAGTATGGAAGAATTCCACAAATAATGTTTCCAGTACACTTTTGAAGGGACTTTATGAGCATGAAATATTATTGCTGCTGTTGTCAGAATCAAGAACATGGTCTGCTGCTGAATAATTCATTTGATGTGAAAAACAGCCAGCAAGTTGTTGAACAATAATGCTGTACAATGAGACATAATTACAGAGTGGTTACAGGGTGCAGGATGCAGATGGAGCTCTCAGGTTGGCTGGCAGTGACATCAGACCATGGACAAGCATGGATGTGTATCAGGTTCCACACTTCATTTTCTGAATTATTGAAACACTTTGCCTTTAATCTTTGAGATATCCAAGGACTACCTCATTTGGAGGGACTATTTCTGGTGGAGAAAGAGGATTTGGTGCCCCCAGGTTTTTTGGTACTTGGCCTTTCTGGTAAGGCTCTAGAAGTGGTAACTACTGCTGACTGGGATGGACTGTCCTGTCACGTCAATACTGGTTTTCTTGGCAGGAGGAATGGGCAGAGCTGCTCATTCCCCACAGTTGTGTCATGCTGTGGATACCAAAACTTCCTCTGGCAGTTTTTAAAAATGGGAAGGAGATTCCCTACCTCACATTGCTCTTGAAAAAAAGATACCATCATTCACAGAGCCCAACCTGCAGTGTGGGACCTTAGAGCTGTCTCTGTTCTTAATCAAATCACACAGGAAAACTCCCTTTGCCTTGGTTTGGGAAGAAAACTGATTCCTCTCTACTCCACTCTCATGAGCGCCCACCTGGAGTACTGCACGCAGCTCTGAGGCCCCCAATACAAGAAGGACATGGACCTGTTGGAGCAAGTCCAGAGGAGGCCATGAAGATGATCAGAGGGCTGGAGCACTTCTCCTGTGAAGAAAGGCTGAGAGAGCTGGGGTTTTTCATCCTGGAGAAAACAAAGGCTCTAGGGAAAGCTTATAGCACCTTTCAGTACCTATGGGGGGCTTCAAGAAATCTGAAGAGGGACTTTTCACAAGGGCATGTAATGACAGGATAAGGAGGAATGGCTTTAAACTGAAAGAGGGCAGTTTTATATTAGATATAATGAAGAAACTCCTTACTGAGAGGGTGATGAGACATTGAAACTTGTTGCCCAGAGAAATTGTGGGTGCCCCATCCCTGGAAGTGCTCAGGACCAGGTTGGATGGGGCTTTGAGCAACCTGGTCTAGTGCAAAGTATCTCTAAGGCTATGTCCTTTGCTCAGACTTCGTCAAAATCACTGGCTTGAAAATTAATAAAAAACCTCAAAAATCTGATGAAAACAGTACTGTCACAGAGCTGTGGTGCCCTGATTCTTGTTCAGGGACACTGAAAACCTTCAGTATACCAGCAAAAAATCGGCACTGAATCAAAAACTAAACCAGAAACTTACACATACTTCAGCCAATTGTCATCAGAATTAAAAAAGCCCATAGAACTTTCAGATACTCCTGACAGATTCAAGCCTGACTTAAGAGACAGAAAAACAAAAGATCCCTCTTACATCCCAGGTCTCTGGCTATTTCTGGCCTGTAAGCCAGATTCAAGGTATGAGGGAGCCTGGAAGATATGGATGGCTTGGAGCCAGGGAAAGTGGAACACGAGAAGAGGCTTTATCATGCATTTCCTTTACAATAGCCAAAATACCCTTCTGTTCTTTCTCATATATCTGAGAGAGAGCACAACTGAAGTGTGAAGAACTGTTTAATGGATTTAGTAATAGTATTGATCGTCTGTCATTTAAGAAGGGACTCAGAGCTTAATCAGATCTGTTAGAAGTGTCTCATTATTTACTTTGCCAAAGGAAAGGATTAGGTATCATAGAAAGAAAAGGCCATTCTGCAGGCATGGGTTTGCTCTGCAGGATAGAAATGCATCCATTTACTCTTACCCACATAAGTATTTAAATAGGAAAGAATCCAAACCACTCTCCATGAGGCCCTGCCTGAAGGAATTAGTACAGCAGCAATAAACAGAGGTAGACTCAGCAACAAGCTCTTAGTCCTCCAACACCCTGATTTAGCTCCATAATCTGGTCACATAAGCACTGATGGTAGAAATTGTATTGCTGGTGACAGTCAGAGACAGACTGAACAAGTTTTCACCTTCTGAAGTGCAATCCTGCTACTGAGATACAAAGTCATGTTTACTTGCAGGCTGAACACACCTGACTGGCAAGCAGCACTGAGAAAGAATAAATCAGAAAACCTCTAATGGTATTTTTACAGTCACCTCTGACACAACAGAAAATTGTCTTATCACACCATTGCCTGTAATGCCCCTGTCTCAGGAAACACTGAGTTTAATTTCCTTGACACTTAAAGGCATAACTTCCCAGTCATAGCAGCTGTAGAATTGGATACTCAGCATGAGTTGGGTCTACCAGCAGAGCAACATATTTCAGGTTGAACATAAACAGTGACTGCAGTGAGATTTCTTTTGCAGTGAGAATTTTTTCATGTTAATGTCTCAGAAATTATCAGTATATTCTAGGATAAGCACACACACACACACACACACACACACATACTTGCATGGTAACTGTGATGAATAATCTGGTTTGATTTGGCTTGCAGGAGGTACTTTAAACAGCTAATCCAATTCCATGCAAACACTACACCAGTTTCTACCACTGAATACCGCAAACAGTACTGAGAATTCAAGAACCTCTGTGTTTTCCATTGCTGGAAAGATTTTGCATTAGTTCTCTTTCAAGTACTTCTTTTTAGAGACTTTTACTTAAAACACGTCACTGTTTAAAATAGGAAGCTTGCAGGTGGGTTACATTTTTGGACCAACATTGATCCGCCGTGCTCAGCACTGTCATTGTACCTATACATCCTGATCCACAGCTGCATTTAGTCATAGGTTTGCCATATCTCTGGCAGGTTTGTAGCAAAGTTAACGGAATGTTATTTGGGACATGAAGGTCTTGGATATCCCCTATGTCCCAACTACATATGTGAGGAAAGTGCACAAAACCAAATGACCAACAAAGGGTTAATTCTTTCATTTTCTAACTATGAGAAACCTTCTTTCAGGGCAGAGATGGGTTAGCATGCGAGCAGGGTTTCTGCTTGGAGCAGCACAGACAAGCAATTCCAAGGTAGCCTTCAAAGCACAAGGACATTGCTCTCTGAATCAGAGACAGTTTCACCATGGCAAGAAAAGACACTGCCAAATTCTAAGAGCAACCTGAAAGCAACTGAGAAGCCCACAGCCTGTGCCAAAATGGCAGAGAGCAGCAGAGGGTGGGCCGTTCTGCCACAGCAGCTCCAGAAATGCCCCCAGGCCGGTGGTTGCTCCCAGGGCTGGCAGTGAGGGCTGGGGAGGTCGAGGGCAAGGAGGAAAGGTAGTGGGGGTGTAAATTCTCACTCCATGTACAACCAGTGGATTTCACCTGGCAGTCACTGGCAGGTGATAAATTTAGCAGAAAAGGAACACCATTTTTTTAGTGTTCCTATTAAAAAGGTGACAGCATTGGAAAGCTGCTATTTATTATTTACCTATGCTGCAGTACGTTACATACTTTAGTCTGACATTAGAGTCTGGTATCCCAGAGACATTTTAAGAAACCTGTACCTTTGAAATTCTGATGTAGTTTCAAAAACTTGCAGAGGCAGGAGTGGCCAGCTTCTACAAATACATTTTCTGATTACACAAATTCTAAGGGGAGAGTAGCTTTGTCTAAAAAGAGAACTTTCTCTAAGCTCAACCATCTATTTTGTGCCATAATTGAAAGTCTGCTGAAAAACTGTCTTGTGATCTGTTGCAATAAAAGGAATATGTTTGATCATAGCTTGGTTGTGCTCACTGAAATGCTGCAGCCCACAGCCTCGAGGACAGGAAGCCTGACACGTTCCTCCTCAGAGCACCCCTCATTCATACAGAAATGTTTTGGGGCCCTTGGACATTTTGCCTCCAGCGCCAGAGCCCTTTCATTCCTGAAGCAAAATCCTTCAAGCTCTCCTTCCACTGCTGGAATATTTTTACAGGGAGGGATACCTTGGGCTTTCCTTCCCAGATTTCATGCTCTGTATTATATCCACAGTCGATCACAAAAATAGTCAACAGAGTTCAGTCTGCACCCTACTGACTTGGCAGGAGCGGGGGAGATGTGGTGAATTCATCTTAGCTTGTATCTTATCCTCTCTGCACTGCACCTTTGTATCTGGAGGAGGACCTGCCATTTTATGAAAGCAATCTACTGCAGCATGATCCAGACAGCAGTTAAATGCTCTACTTCTATTTTTTTCATTTGTCATCACATTTAATCTAAATCATGTCTTACAACCTAAAAACAGATATTCCTTAGAAATGCAGATAATTAAGCACAAGCAAACTGCCTTTTTTAGAATTGTATTTTATAATAAGCAAGTGTTACTAGGATTGTTAATATCATTAGGAGTGAAGAGATAATTTTGTTTTGGTTTTAAAAACCACAATTGTGTGATGCTGAGAAGCACACCACAGTTGTTCTGTGTCGTACTCCTGTGGCTGCTGCAATGCCAGCTCTAACACCCTCTTGGAAGCTGTACAGAATGAACGTGCTGTTCTGAGCTGGGTGTGGGTGTTTCCCCCAACTCACGCTTGGGTGTATGAACACACAGGCACATACACACTTGAGAGGTATTTTATATTTCCCTCAACCTTATCCCACTACCTAAAGGACATTGTTGAATAACCACCTCAGAAGCTCAGTGTGTAGCTATTCCAACCTTTCCCCGGCTATTTGCTCCCTCACTGAAACTGATTTGAGTTCTACATCAGACTTCCCCTCATGTAGATTAACTTCATCAATTTTTGCTTTGAAATGGGTGACCCAGTGACACCAGTTGATCCCTGGCCTCTCCCATGGCTCCTGCTCTCCAGCTCAGAGAATCACATCTCTCTCTCCTTGGCTACTCACCAGTTCAACTACTCCCATCCTGCCCTCAGTCTTCTCCATGGGCAATAGGACTGGCATGGCAAACCTTTTATATTTCATTGTTCTTTGGTACAAAGAGGTTGTTTATTAGAGTGATGCCCAGAATACCATCTTTGTTGAACACACATAGATAAGAGAGGGCAAGGGCATAAGGAGAGAGAGAATTTAAAGTTGTGTCAAGGTCTTGACTTGCCTTCCTCTCTCTTACCTATGCAGGAGAGTATGTTATCTATCACACCTACCTGTTAGCAGAGGTCAGAAATTACCTTCCTCTCCTTGTGCCCCACTGGAGCTAGAACAACAAAAGGACTGGGTATGAGAAGGATGGGTTCAGTCCATAATGCCAATCAGAGGGTCATGCAATGAGATCAAGACTCAGAATTTAGCACCGAGTAGCTGTTAGGAACACCTGGTACTTCAGGAACTGAAACGTGCAGAAGAGCATCAAAGACAAGCTTCCAGGGTAAAGGCAGTTCCAGGATATACTGTGCACAAAGGCAAAGCAACTTTAGTTCCCTGGGCTGCTATCCGCTCAACTCATTTCCCCATCAGTGGAGAACAGTAACATACAATGACAGCTCAGGACTGAAGTCCATCCCTTCTGTACCATTCACCTCCTTTAGCTGGTATACTAGGTCCTAAGTAGTGTAGAGAAGAGAGGACTTTCTTCCTTAGGTTATGAGGAAAACCCTGTTCCTTTCTCCACCAAAAGGTATTTTGCCATTTTTGTTTTTTTGATAGCATTTGATGTTAAACCACAGGCAACTCTACTTCCAGCCTCAGATCCTTTTCTGATGTTCTGCTCTCAACCAGCATTTCCCTGCTCCCTTCATGTTGGTAAAGCTTATTCCCTTTTGAATCAATACAGCTTTATTTAGGATGGCATCTTTCATAGAAACTGTATTCTCAAATGCCTGTGAATAACTCCAGGTCATGGCCTGTATCTGGGACAAAGTACTGCATGCAGTAAATATTGCACGGGGTGAAAAAATTCAATCACATTTTATTTGTTTCACCAAACCTCATGTTACTGATTCCTTACCTTTTCTGCAGCTCATAGATTTCACATCTGCATACTCTTCCTCTTCCCTCAACTGCTGGTGTTGCCCAGCTTTGTCCTTTATGCAGACCTGATTACAGCAGCATGAAATCCTCAGGAAGGAAGACATTTTCAATTAAAATATGTGCCCAGCCTATACTTGCGATGGGCATTTGAGATGCTCAGCTAGACAGATAGCTCCCTAACTCCCAGTACATCCAATCTCATTATTTCTACCTAGTTTATCTAAAACATTGCTTATTCAAAAGAGGTTCTGAGTGTTGACTCCAGAATATCAGCACCCATGTGTAACATGCTCCTGTAAGGAATACCAGAAGCATACACTGAAGGACTAGTACCTGCCCTGAAAAGGACACTTTAAGCCCAGGCTTGACAAGGTCTCAGATCAGTAACATCAGGCAAATGGCCACTCTGTAGTAGGAAGATGAAAGGCACATAGGTGGCCTCCTGGGGGACACTAAAAGGGAAAATGATAGTTCTCCCCTAGCAAAGCTTCAGACCCTCTATATCCTATCCCTGTGACAACCTCCCAGCCTCTGTCTCCATCTCCACACCCACTGATGCAGGGGTGCCAATACTGACTTTTCCAGAAGCATCTCCTGAATGCTCAGGATTGTCCCCCTGAAACGTGAGCAAAATAGAGGGCAAAATGGGAAAAAGAGTCTCTGGCATTAAGATTTGGTTGTTTTTATATGACCAGAGAGCGTGGAAACAGGGATTAAAAAGTATGAGCACATGCAGTGAAAACTAGAAGCAGCAAAGACTCCATGTACTCTGATCCCAAAATAATTTGGTTCCCCTCAGGACTCACTGAGATTGCTAGTCCTGCCCACTAGTTTGTGTGGCAAATAGCCACCAGTTGCCAGCACCTGGCTGAATTCCTGGATCTGGTGGACTCAGGAAGCCCAGTGCACATCTCTGAAGGGCTGGCTGGGAGACACTGCCACCCTCAACACGTCATGGCTCAGTAAACACCACACAGAGATCATCTCTGGTGGTGTGCATAAGGGAACCCAAGGCTCAGACTGTGTGGGCTCAGCACTGCAGTTCAGAGGTGCTTCGTGTAACACACAGCACTGCTGAGGGATGCTGACACTCACTGTGTGTTTTAGGTTTCAACCAAGAGAAATGCTTTATCATTCTGCACTCACACGCTGATCACTAACCTTCCTTTATTAGCTAAAGCCCGCAACACTCACAATAAAATGTTTGACTGATCCCCTGGGTAGAAGGCACCATTCTCTTAGGAAACAATGATCAAAACCAAAGAGTAGTCTCAACTTCTGTATGTCATTTTTCTTCTTAATGGGCCATTAAAAGGCTCATTCTTGTGCTACATTACTCAGCACCTACCTATAGCATTTATCTCTTTCCTGGCAGTGCTGCTCTTATTAGAACATCTCGTGCTTTCCTTAGACCTCTAGAGACATCCAGCCATTTTGTTTTAATATTATTATCCTTGCTAACAGCTGAATGCAATTGTCAAAGAGAGCAAGCTAATGTATACCTCAAATGAAAAACATTTGTGGAAAATCAAAGAAGGGAGCTGTGGCCAGAGAAGGGAATTAAGAGGCAGGACTCCCAGGTTCTACTTAGAGCTTGCACCTTGGGAAAGAATTTTTTTTAACCTCCTTTTGCCTCAGTTTCTAAACTGTAGAATGATCCATGGAAGAGGTTAGTTTGGAATATTAAACAGTGTTTGCAAAGATCCTGGATTTAAGGTACTAAATACCCCCAGAAATGAGTCAGTCTGCACTTCTGTGCCCTTTAATCACACCACTTTGATCTCAAAATGGCAATTCTACCCGTTTCCTTCTCCCATGCTCCATCCTCAACTTTTTCTCCTTATGATTTTTCCCTCCTTTTTTGGTTATTATGTGCACTAATTTAAATCACAGACAGAAACATCTGTAGTGGATGTTAGGAAAGCAATTCTAACAGGAAAGACAGTGAGGTGATGATCGTTTCCCCTGTAATGTATTTAGAAGAAAGGAAATGAGCACACAGAAATGCCCTCCCCACAATTACTCTATGCAGCTGCCAAGCTCTGCTGATGCTCAGGCCACATGGCTGGAAAGGAGGTCACAGCAGTGCACTGCCGTGGTTTCACGTCCTTCCTGCCATAGTGGCTTTGCTGCCATCCCTCAGCCATCCTGCCTGCAGCATACCAGTTACCTCTTGTCCTTCAGTAAGTGGCTTTGCCTTGCCTCCACAAGCTCCTGCACCTGAGGCCAGGAACGAGGACATGCTGCATGGTCTTGCTGAGCCAGAGGCTCTGTCCTAGTGTTGATGTTGGAGGAACACAACTTGTATCAGCAATCTTCACTTATCTGGCTCCCTCCTTGAATCTAGAGAAAGTAAAAGTTGTTGGTTTTAAGATATGCTATGGCTCTAACCACCCACAAGATGCGTAAGGGTAGCCTAAACACAACTGACAGATCACCAAGGAAATTTAGCCAGTGAACAACTTACACAAAACAGAAGGCCTAGGAAGAAATTTTGGGGAGGTGGAAGCACATGATTTGCACATAATTTTGCATTTGAATCATGATGTTCACTGCCAGACAAAATCAGCAAAAGCCTTAACATGTGACTGGGACAAAAATGACAAAAGGTTGATGAGCCTTGATAGAGAGAAAAAGAAGTGAAAAGACTGAAAAGCTGTTACAGAATCAAATGCAAGCAGCTGCAAGAGCAAAGCCCAGTTCTGTGACAGTCATATGCTCACCTTGGTTATTATGTTGTACCTCCTTACTAGCCTATGATTTGCACCTATGAATGCAGAAAGTCAGCTCAGCTGGAAATAAATGTGATCTACACCAATTAGTAACCATTTGCTCAAAAATACAGAAAAAGGCATAGCTCCATAAGCTGCAAAACTGAGTTCTGGTAGATGAGGCTCTGGAAACACATCCAGGAAGGTCGTGTGGGAATTGGGAAACAGAATGGGTACACATGGCAGCAAAGAGGAGGTGAGGAAGAGTATATAGGGGGTCATCACTCCCAGAGTTAGCAACAGGAGATAGGGTTTCATGGTGCTCAAGTCAGCAGACTGGGATGTGCAGGCATCCTTTAGTCTGATGACTCACTCGACTTAGGTGTAAGGCTGCTTGGCAGAAAACACTGAAAGCCCAGGGACTCCAGCATTTTGCAGCTTCTGAAGGCACTAGGTGCATGTTGGTAAGGCACTGAATGTCTGCTGGAAAAGTCAAGTCCTTGGTGAAATGCAGTTTCCGCACAAGCAGCATGCCGGATGAGGGGAGGGCAGCAGGGGGCAGGAACATGGCACACACCTGCTGCCCACAGCCCCACAGCTCCCCACCCTGCCCACCAGAGCCAGCTAATCTATCCCACAGATGCTTGATAGAATCATCTCCTCTCTGCAGACCCCTCCTCCAGTGCAGTTCAGGCTGCAGAGCCCAGATTGGAGTTCTGGATGTTTTGCTTTCTATGCACAGAAGCACTTATCTTTCAGCTGCCAACGAGGCATGTGGATCCTGACAGGAAAACAACCAGCAAGTCTATCAGTCAGAGGCATCAGGGACACAGGCATGTATAAGCCTCACACCCATTCCCAGCCCTTATCTGCGAGGTCCCTTGAAGAGTCTGAATTGCTCCTTCACCCTGCTCATGTCCAGGGTGATGATCATTGACCTGCGCAGGTCTGCTGTGAGCTGCCTGGCCTAACACACTGGGAACAGCCCTGCCCTTTCAGCATCCACCTGAGATGAGTGACAAGGGGCATTGACTGGAAAGGGAGTTGTAACACCCATGGGGACCCTTGTGACTTGTCATCTGCTGTTGTGGTTCCTCCCACTTCCCCCTCATCTGCTCTGAACTGGCACCAAGTGAGCAACATGAGAGACTGCTTCTTGCCTAATAATTATGCAAGAAACCCGTAATCTATTTTTAACTAATGGCTGAGTACTCTGAAAGATGAGGGACTGGGACAAGGAATATAACTAAACCAATAACATGGGGAAGAAAATACACACATATTCCCAGCATCTTCCAATACAAGCTCCAGAAAGGTTATGCAAAATGGTGTTCACATCCACTTTTTGCTGCTGTTTGGAGCTGCAGCATAGTCCTGGAGATAAGGAGCTTTCAGCCCTGGGATAGATGCCCCCTCAGCCCCTCTGGACAGTGTCCTTCTGTTCTGCCCGTCAGAGAGCCAACCAGTAGTAAGAAGAAGATGAAATCAGCTGTAATCAAAATCCACCACCACCATTCCACCTAACAGCAAAGGGAAGGGCTTCATACAAAATGTCCCCTGCTCACACAGAGAGGTCTCTGTCCTCATGAGCCTCCTGAGATGGAGCAGGAGCCCTGTTCTTGCAGGTCTGTGCAAGGTCCTGTTTGTAATGCCCAGAAAATACATCCTTCGAGTGTATAACAGGTCTTGAATGGGTTAGTGGCTTCTGTGTTGTGACTGAGCAAGGGGAACCAAAATCTACACAGCATAGGGCTGCACAGCGTTTGGTGCCCACGAGTGGCTGCTGGCTACCACAGGACCTGAAGCAAATCAAACCCAGTGACCTTTCTGAGCAAGGCTCTTTACCATGATGTCCAATGCCTGTGCAGTAAACTGTTTTATTTTTGGCCTATCAGTGACACAGCATAGCACCGAGACATAGATGTGGTAAATTTTCTCGGGCATTAAAGTGCTGAAATTAAACAGTCATTGCAGCAAATTTTGTCCTTCAAGTTCTTAAAGCAGGACACAGACCATCACATCATGAGTCATCCAGCCTCACAGCAGCACAAACTTGCTGTCTATACCCTGGGTTGCCTTTTTACAGTAAATCCACCTCCTTACCAACCTGTCACACCACAAAGCATTTAGCAATGAATAATATTCTTGCACCAGTAGGAACATCCCCTACAGTTTGAGGATGCAAACAGTTTCTTCCTGGCAATCCACAGTGCAGCTGCCAGAGGCTACCAATCTGAGCTGGAGCCTCAGTGTTATTTTAAGCACTGCTCCCAGCTGCAGTAGCACTGTGTTTGCCAAAACCCTTCTAGAAAAGAAGAAAACTAGCCAGGCCATATGGTGGCTTTCAGGGAGATCAAGGGTTGACTTTTCTCAGCATGTAGTGAGGATAAAATTAATCCATGCTTTAGAATAGCTGGTGAAGAATCCTGTACACCTTGCATGTTCAAACCCATGTATTTTGTCTGTCCTTTTAATACTAAATTAAATACATGTCCCTCAAACTCCAGCCAGGACATACATGAATAGTTTGTTTGTTACTATCACTGAACAAATATATGGCATAGCCATTGAGCTGCGTTAAAAGCCAAAGGTAGGGACCCACCTGTGAGGACGAATGAGGTCTTTGACAGACAGGAGGTTGCTGACACAGGGGAGTATGCCAAGAAGAATTTGTGCCCTTTGACTCACCTCTGGCTAGGAAGCCAGCCCTCCTGCACACTTGCACAGACCCAGGGGTGGGCTTCAGAGAGCTTCAGACTCAGGGAGGGAGCACTGATGCCACAGGGTCAAACTCCAGTGAGCAGTGACACCCCAGGAGCATGGCCCTTGCAGCGAGAGCGCTGTGCACACACATGTGCTGTCCCAGGCAGAGGGGACACACAGCTGTTCTGCACTTGACTGAGGGCTCTGTACTGCTTGCAGGCTTGCTGATATACACATATATCTGACAAAGGTGATTAAGACATAGACTCTGCTTCATAGTCACCAAGCACTTCTGGACAAGTCCTGATGCTTTTCTGTTCCCCTGGCAGAACTGAAAAGCTTACGTACATCCATAGGTAGCTGGGTATAATGGTAGATGCAAGCATTACTGACAGAAACTTCACAGTGCCAGCAGAGAAGTTTGTTTCTCCATACGCACAGTCACTGCAGGACACAAACACAAACAGCTTCGGTTTTAACTACCCATCAAGAGAAACACATAAATATGACCACAGTCAATTTAGCAAAGGTTTGCTTTAGCTAAAACAAAACTGAAGTAAGGTGAGAGCCTTGCATAATCTAAATTACATTTACTCCCACACACAGAGAAAATAAAAAAAAATCCTGTATCTTGTGCACGACAGCCTATGGAGAAGTATATACATCATAAACATCCCCATTCTAAAAGTGGTTAAAGGAGGGGAGCAATGAGCCATGGGGGAAACACATTGGGAAGATGAATGCAAATGCTCAGCCAGCTCCAAAGTCTCCCAACTTCAGCCTGCTTTCCTACAGCAGATCACAGCAGTCAGCATAAGCAAACTGAAGCGGCCCCATTGGCAAAGAAAATCGCTATTTGAGTTACAGGATTGAGTTACTGTGGCACTTAAAGTAATGGTTGGCATAGTGCTTCAGTCACAAGAGAGAGACTGATGGGGATGTTGCTGAGTGGTAGGCCTTCCTCTCAGCTGATTTTATTTAGATTATGTACAGGCAACATCCTGCACACCAAAACTTTTGGAGAAGAGTAACTTTACAAAGGGTATGCCATAAGGTTAAGACCACCAGTGTGAAATGTAGCCCAAGGTCAGAACTGCATCAAAATAAGGCAATTTGAATATGCCACAAAGCCTCAGGGGAATCTTTTGCGGGATGAGACAAAACAGGAGTTGCACAGAGCTGGTCAGGCCCCCCGATTCCCTTAGCCACATGTCCCAAGTCTGCTCATAGCTTGTATGCACGATTGCCAGCTGTTACCCAACCACTGCGTGGTCTAGATGAGGAAAGAAAAACCACTTCCAACATCCTTAACATTATTATTGCTCAAAGTCTCTCATGACAGCTTCTGCTTGGCCCTCCCTAGTTCTGAAAGCCCTGTTGTTTTGGAGAGGTATTAGACAGCACTTACATCTTCAAGACTGCATAGATACAAGTCCAGAAAGGACTTAATTAAATAGCAGGTTATTACAGCAAATTTCTAAGCTCCACAGACACTGAGTTTTGCACTGTCCAACAATGTTTTCCAAATATCTGTTCCACGTTTAGTTGGATGGAAAACAATTTCTGATGTAGAGATAGACATCCATTTTTAGGATAGCTGTTTAAGCTGAGGAACCCTGAAGACTAAATTTCTGTGATACTATTTCAAAATTAAGAACGGATAACTCTGTGTCCTCATCCATTCTCCAAGCAGGAGGAGTAATGGGCATGGTTTGAAATAGTACTGCTTGTGCATAATCTGTGAGAAAATAGTGTCTGTCCTATCATGCATGTAATTTGGGAAGCGAAAAATACTTCAGGCTAACCCAGAAGAGATGACATGTGGCTGCAGAAGTGTGGTCCTAACGTCAGAACTGCAAGCAGGTGAGAAAGCAGTTGGCAAACATGGTTATGACAGAGAGAAAGCTATGTGATTGCAGAAAAGGATCTTGGATTATAAAGATGGAAAATTGCACAGAAGAGAAGGCCAGCAGAGAATCTCAGCTATTTGTACTAAAGATACTAAGCACTGTGGCTGCAGGAGCTGCTTCTTCCACCAGACTCAGCAAAAACTGATGTTCTGAAGCCTCCCGTGGTAGTTAAAGCTCCTGGGTCCTGGCCCTCCTCTCATCCTCTAACTGCACTCCATTACAATGATGAACTGCAGAACTAGACAAACAAAACTCAAGATAAAAATGAACTTTAACGGATTTTTTCATTGAATAAGTCTCTACACCTCCAATACCCAACAGCCTCTGTAACTTCTTTTCCCCTTCTACAGGTTTGGCTGCTTGGGCTCACAGTCAGCTCAGATACAGCTGTGTGGCTGCAGCTGGGACAAGAGCTTTTATAAACCTGATCACAGCCCCCCTGCTTCACCAGGCAGCCACATTTTTTTGCCCATGGTCCTTGCCTCAGCTAAATTAGCTATGCCTGCCCAGAGGCCTTGCTCACCAGGCTCCCTTCTGTCTTCCTAGCTTGACCTTGGACCTGTCTTATCCCTAGACTTGCCTGACAATCACTGGACTGTGACTGCTGCTGGCTACTGTCACTTGACCTGCTCTGCTTACCTTGATCAGGTACCCTTGTGTCACCTTTTGCTCCAGCTCATCTTCCTTTACAGAGCAGCACATGACATTGCTGCCCCAACACAAAAATCTAATTAAAGAAACCCAAACATTACAGGAATAACCTTGATACCACCAAAGGTAATTGCCACCAGCAGCAATGGCATAGGCAGGCTGTTCAGAAGACCTTCATTTCTTGTGAACCATACAGATGGGTTTACCAGATGAGTAGAACAAAGTTTTTTAATTAATATAGCTATAAATGTATACCTGGAAGTTTTGCTCATGAGTTTGCAACCTTACTGGTGCGATACCTCCTAAGGAGGGAATTTATTTAGTTATGCCTTGGATAAGTCTGAATTTAAAATCCTTTCAGTGATGACTTGAGAGAGTCCTGAAAACAGCCTAGAACAACTGTAGAAGTAGCAGAAACTACAGGTGTGCTACAGAGCTGGCCTGAAAGGTTCTGCCTGCCCAGAGACAGCACTGACATTTACTTGTTTGGAAGAAGATGCAGTGAGATAATTGGGCCTACAGAGACAAGGTTTTCACTGAGTTTGACAGGGGCTGAGACCTGGAGTTGATGATGGGACATCTATCTCCCACTGTACTTGCTTTTTGTCACTCTAGGGATTGACCTTTTCTACTCCCAAAAACAGAGAGATACAAACTCTACCTCTCTCTTTCAACACCAGATACGGTGTGAGAAGTCTGGGTTTGGTCTTCCTTGAAAACATTCTCTCCCTGGATTCAAAATCACTGTAAGCAGATCAGTATTTCAGGGACACCAAGTATTGTTTTGCTGGCGGAAACCAGCTGCATGATCAGATAGCCAGGGCATTTCTTCTTCTGGTTTCTCCTTATTTTCTGTAGCATCCCAACAGGGTCTGGCCCATTCTCCTCAGTGCTGGTTCCTGTTTCACCAATCTTTTGCCCCCTGCAGGAAGACGAATAAGAAAATCTTTCACCTTTTGCCTCCTTCCCCATAATCTGAGACCTCTTCCTTTGCCCCAGCTTCACCAGTCACAAATCATCATCAAGAAGAAATTCTCCTTTAGAATGCACACCAGCTTAGATCTTCTTATTTCCAGCTATGGCCTTCAAGATCTAGGGGTATCTGTGGAAGAAGCAGATAGCCTGATGCAACTGCAGGAAGATCACCAAAAGAAAAATGCCAGACTGCTGCAAAAATAGTAAGCTCTTTGTACAATGATCAGTTGTCCAACTACTGTCTCAGGGTGCCACTGGATAACATGATGCTCACATCCGTGACAGCTGGTTCTTTTAATACTAGCTGCAATCTGTGACAGGTAACCCCATGCATGTTTGTTGTTTGGGGTTTTTTTAAATATTCAAACACCTGATTTGTTATAAAATTAAGATACTAGAGCATGATTTGGGGAGAAAGGAAAAAAATTTCAGAGTTAATTTTGCAGGCATGAAGTGCAAACAGTACAGACTTTGGTTATATTTCATAAAGCGATTATGGTTTTGTTCTACTTTGTGTTGGAATGCCATCACTTGATCCTGCTTCTTTTCATTCCACTCAGATTAGTTAATTTTTAAATTAATGAGTACTTAACAGAAAGTAAATCACATGCCATATAATAAGATTTCATATGAAGTAGCAAAGAGCCACAAAGCATGTTGAAGTCTGCTTGAAAGCTCCAGAGCTTTGTCCAATCCTTAGTCACAATTATTTCCTCTTTCACTGCCAAAGCAAACTGCAGTGTCCATTGTACTCAAACATGAAGACAAAGCTTGTTAACCCTTGTTAAGCTGCTCTGACATTTGTTGTTGCCGTGTTCACTCCCGAATTTTTTCTAAAACTTAGTCTGCTTGAGCCTGATAGCAATATGCCTACAAACTTTTCATCTTACAATTAATTAGGTTCTTGTTAAGCCTAGCTTTAGCAAGACATCCTCTCCTTTTCCTTCCATATCAGAAGGGCCAAGAATGTCAAAATTTCACTAGAAACAGCAGATATATGAGCTGCATACTATAGAAAAGCCTGCTCTCTTTTTTGCATTGCCTTAGAAGGCTACTGCAAGTTTCAACAGGGTGTGTAATGGACTTTCAGAGCACCACTTAGATCTGCTATTTTAGCAGGTACCATCTGAGGAACATAATGTAATGCATGCTGATTTCCTCCCTTGAGCACATTCATAGCTACAGGCCTATATACAATTTGCACTGTGGAACTTGTACACCCCACACCTGCCCACACATCAACCAATGATAAACTAAAGTTACTCAGCCTACAGCATCTGCTGGTGTGTTCATTCTGCATCCATGCTGACCTTGCCAGCTTTCATTTAAGATGCTCCCTCTCTGCTAGAAGTAGGTTAGTTAGATTCCCCTGCTCAGAATACTGTTGTTTTATCTTTCTACTCTGCCCCAGTGCTTTGCATTCCTGCCATGTTCTGAAGAGGCTGCAGTTGCTTGCAGAAAGGTATCTGCCATGATGCATGTAGATTTTTGTTGCTGATGAGGCCAGCTTGAACACTGTGGTAACCTTGTGGTTGTGACAGGTGAGTGAATTCAGCTAGAAAATCTGCTTCTTTTAGGACAGACTCCTACTCTGCAGAACACTACAGGAGGCAGAAATATTTGGGTTTTTTCACATAGGCAGAATCTGGGGAGGAGGAGTGGAAAAACAGTTTGAAAGACAAAACATTGTAAGACACCCAGTTGTTAAAACAAGTGAAAAAGCGATTCATTTTACATGCTATTATTTCCAGCCAAATTGACTGTCCACATTCCTCCCAGTTTATCACAAAACAACACTACAGCAGTTTGAATGCAATATATGACTAAAGGTAGCCTACCTATGCATTGTTCAGTCTCTGTATGGGTTGGAAGGATGTAGGATTTCTTGCATGTACCTGCATTAGAAAAAAATCTTTTTTCAAAGGAAATTATGAAACCTAAGTTCTTATAGTGCATAGTCCTTCATCAGTACAGGTACATTTCTTAAAGCAGAGAAACATGAAACAATGGCTTGGTGGCAGAGAAGAGCAAAAGCACAACCCAGGAATCAAAACCGCGACCTAGGAATCAAAACCACATTATTCTGGCTTGCACACTGACAGCAGATGAAAGCTTGGAAAGATCCTTGTTCCTGCAACTGTGTCTCACTGAATGATGTGGCAGGGACAAAGGCACAGCATCAGAAGAGAATCTAAACCATCTGTTAAATGTCATCATGCACAAAACATGTTACTGCATTAGCTCCAGGTTCAGGCATTCAGATTAACATTCTGGCTGGGATATGAAATAAAGAGTAGAAAAATCTCAAGCTAACAGAATAGAAATATTAGCCTTAATAAAAATAGCATGCAATTAATTACTCAGTTCAGACAAAAACCAGAAGGGGGATAGCAGACAGGTAGTGTGTGCCAAAACTCATACTGAACTGGGGTTTCACAGAAACATTTCAGAAGCCCTGTGGAGGACTCAGAGCTGGAGCAGCTGATCAGGACCAAGATACTAGCAAAGAAAAATAAACTTCCTGCTGCACTGGTAAAAATTCTGAAATCCTCAGAGCAAGGTAATGCCACTGCAATTCTAAATACCTGCTTGAAATTATTTGAAGCACAAACCCAAGAACTCAAGGCCTAAAGACAATCACTTTTATAACAGTTTTATTCAAGTCTGTGTGCTCTAGTGTTGAGACAAGGCCTAAATCAGCATTACACTGTAATACAATAATTTTAGCCATTGAACCAAGCCTGCTTGGCATCCTTGGTTTACAATTTACAGTACATCCAAAAAAAGAGCAAAGAGAAAAGAAATCCCAAAACGCCACCAACTTTCATTAGCTCTTTGCTTTGCTTAAATATTGTTCTATAACATAAAATAATTTAATACAAAAAGAACTGTAATCCAAATACACATAATACATTGACACAGAACAGAGGAAAGATACAGTAGATTATGCACAAGAGTATTCAGTTGATGTGTTACCTACAGTGAAACAAACCGGACATTAATATCATTTAACTATTTAAGCCCAAGAGGGTCAGAGGCAACAAGTCCAGGTCACAAATAAAGCTTTTTAAAAAATAATGGAATCCTCTTTTCCTCTAAGCTTGCTGCTGTACAGAAGTTAAAGGAAGGCTCCAACAAATCACTTAATTTGACAACATTTCATCACACAAACAAGAAAAACTTGGTGGCCTCTCTTATTTTACTCAACTCTGGGGTACATTGCCATTTGCTAATGCAACTGTTTCATTGCAGGTCCCTCAGGCAAAACATACCTTCAGGTGCTACTTCCATAGCAACAGACTTTAGAACGCCATGAACAGAAGAGAAGACATACAGAGGTCTCCAAAGCCAGACTGAAATACTTGAGCTGTAAGATGAATCTCAGTCCTACAGGGTTTGGAGTTCCTTACAAAGTACCCAACACCCTCTACACAGTGATTTCAACACAAGCAGGAACTGCCCCATATCTCAAAAGATCAGACATGGGGGCATGATCTTATACTAGAGTAATCTACTTACCTGGTTCTTCAGATTTACAACATTGTACCTAGGAAAGTCAGGTCACCAATTTTTGCATCTGGCTTTAAATAGAAGCAGGAGCAGATCCACAATTAATAAGGCAAAAGAAAGAAGTAGCTTATAAAAAGAGGGAGGAAATACATTCTCTGGCTGAGAAATTCTTGGACTTTCAAAGCCACAGAAGAGACATTGTTAAAAGCACAGGTATTTTCCCTGATTTTTCCACCACTGTTGCCAGCCCACTCCATATAAGCCTCTCAACTTGTGTCAGGCAAAATATCTCAGATATTTCCAGCTTGTCCTGAATTTATGACAACAAATTCACATATAGCAGCACAAAATGCTGTGCCAACAGCTGACAGACAAGAACCCTAGAACTCTAGTAAAGTGGTGGATGTTGATCACTGCTGAACTTGTCAGGTCTGTTCACTACCCTGGAGGGATGCAATTTTAAAATGAGAAGAAACACCTGAGAAAACGCCCCAGGTTAAATCACCATTTGCACGCACAGCCTCCAGTCACCACTTGCTGCCCCTTTACAGTAGCAATCTGCTAATGCCAAAGTTGTTGCTCTTTCATCTAGTGTCAGAAAACATCCTCAAAGCTTCCCCTGCTTATGGTAAGGATTAGCAGTCAAATAGGCATGGCATGTGCAGTCATGGAAAGGCCACACGAGTCAGCAATCAAACCAGCATTTACCCAGAGGCTTGTTGACGAACTCTTTCCTCAAGTTAATTGACTCTTTCTTCTGACAATCAAAGAGTCTGGTCCTTCACCATTAGTCTCTACAGGACAATCCCCCAATTTAAAGAGCTTTGCTGAATTAGGATCTTGTGCATTTTCACCCACAGATACATTCCACTGACTTCAGTGATGTTTAAGTATGTCATGAAGAGCTTTCTGAATTGAGGCCTCTTTCCTTTTAATTTGAACTTTTACTACTAGATGCTCTTGGTTTTATGTGGTTTGTTATTATAACTGCCAAGCATGGTGGGCACAGGTGCCTACTCACTTTAAGTGGATCTAGGTATATTCTCCAGTTTGAGGTAGCCATCCCCCAAAGAGACCTATGTTACACAAGAATGGATTCTACTCTCTGCAAAGAATACTGTCTAAACTCAAGCAGTTCAACTGTTCAAGTCACAAGTATGCTTTTTTTCTTTACTGCCTTCCACCCCGCCCCCCCTCCCCGCCCCTGCCCCGGCCCTCCGCCCTGTGGCTTTAGTCTTTACAGACCAGATATCTGGATATTATGGTTGTCAAAATAACCTTGAAAACAGAACAATGGCAGAACTGATGGAGTAACAACTGCTTGAGTAATCTCAGAGATACTAGCTGCTCTGTTCACATACAAATGCTAACCCTGTTGACATTTTAAGAGCTGCTCACTAAAGCATGTAAGACAGAAGAACAAGTCTACTGGGATTATCTGGGCAATCAGTCAAGGGCGACAACTCATTTTGTGACACTGACTTGGCCTGTGAGAAAAGACATAACCAAAGTTGAGAAGTGGCCACATTCACAAACTCCAGAAGAACCCAAGGAAGAAGCTCCATTCTCCTCCCAAGATATAGTTAGATTCAAGAAGCTCAGTGCGCAACTAAGCTATGCCATACAGCAATCAGAGGCCATGCTTGTTCTGAAACTTAACTGCTGTTAGCAGCATTCTTATCAATGAACCTTGGAAAAACACCAGCATCTCTTCCTGCTCCATTATAACCTCTACTGCTATGACTGCAAGACAAAAGCTTCAGGATAGGCTAGAACAATGTTTCTTCTTTCTCAGATATGTCTGTCTCTCCAAGACAAGGAGGCTGGCTTTATCCAGCCTCATCAGCATCTGTTCTTGAGAAAATGCTGAACTGAAACAATCAAGGTAGAACAGGGAGACAGTGTCAGTCCCTCCGAAATTGCATATTTAAAATGCATTATTCTGGTCTTTCCTTGGGGTTTCAGCCAAAAACTTTTGAACACAATGTAGTTTCTCAATAGCTATCCTGGCAGCTAAAATTTGAGCATGGACAAGATCCTAGAAAAGTACTTCTGAGTAATGAGGGACCTCTCTGTCCTGCCATGATTACTTTTCAAATTGCTTATTTTAAGCAAATAAAACTTTGGCATTCCTCTTGCAGACTTGTTCTAAGCCCCCTCTTGCTTTCATCGCATCCATCTGACCCATCAGCTACTGACCTAACAGTAGCCCACTTCAAGCTGAGCTTATAAATTTACTACACTGCACACTAAAAATGTGTCATAGTTTCTTAATATTAGCTATATTGGGCTGTCTGCACATTATTACCATTCAAATACAGCAAGGACTGTATTAGGAGCTGATACGTTAGGAAAAGAATACTGCAAAAACAGGAAAAAAATCAGAATCATGTGTAGGTCCACTTAAGAGCACATGAAATAATTAAAAAAAAATACATTTTGAAAAAAACAGGCCGTTCCTTTTACAAACAGTAGTGACCAAAATCACCACCTTTTGGTCTGTGGAAAAATCAACTCTTCCACAGGTCAGAAATCAAGAAAAATGCCCTGCCTTGTACTTTATTGTTTATTTTGGAGACACAAATATTTAAAGAAGTATAATCTTAATAAACTGAATGACTGATTTTATTTTTCCATCAGGAATTTATATGTCAAGAGCCAAATACAAGTGTTTGTCTCCACCCTCCCATCTCATTCCAGCCCCAATTGCTTACTTAGAGCAATTCTTACCAAAACTTAAACTTTCTTCCCATTCTGTCTCTACAAATGAGGTAGTTCAGGGTAAAATAAAACAAACCAACCAGAAACTGAATGAGTTGGATGGGGCTTTGAGCAACCTGATCTAGTGGAAAGTGTCCCTGGCCATAGCAGAGGGACTGGAACTAGATGATCCCTAAGGTCCCTTCCAACCCAAACCATTCTATGAAATTAAGTAACTACACAGTCCTCAAATTCTTCTTTAGGACCCAACTTACCTATGATGCCAACAGATTAACAAGCAGCTGCTATCCTTTTGTCCCCTGACTTACATTAAGAAGGATAATTTTACTCTTTTATTTGCTATTTCCTGTCAACCTCCACTTTTACTTCCCTCAGTTTTATCTTATGCTGCTAGCTTGGAAACCTTTGAGGTCAAAGCACACCTAAAACATGTATTATTTTCTGTCTTAGGCTTGTTACTGTGGTAACAAGAATAAATAACCAATAAAGATGGGATGGGGGCAAAATTCCGATAGAGAGATACCGAGAGCCAGTAATAGTGCACAGGTTGACACAGGAATGTACGCACATCTCTGAACTGGGAGGATGTGAACACTGTGCTGGTATTTGGCCTGATGTGTGATGACGAATATAGTACTGAAAGCTACAACCAGGAGTTCCCTCCAAAAAACCTCAGCCCCTAGCAGGTAGACCTGTGAGATGGAAGGCACCTAACACATACATATATGTATTTCATAGGCTTAAAAAACAAGACCAAAATAAGAAACATCCCCAAAAAACCAGAAAAAAACAAAAAATCACAGAGTCCAAGAAGCCAGTCTCAGTAGGAAAATTATGTTACTGGTCAGGAAAAGAAAAAGGTTTTTCACTTACATACAGGAGAAGATAAATGTATTTCTTGTACACAAACATTGATGAAGTCCTGAAGACTTTCCAGTTGCAAAAAAGAGAGATCCTCGTTAGAGAGGAACAATAATAATTCTGGTAACTACATCAGACCCACCATGCAGTCACCAGTGACTTTTTAATCAAGCACACACACCTCATTAGGTTGGGAGTGACTACTTTCAACACAGACCTGATAGAGGTAATTTCAGAAGTTGTGTTCATCTCTGACCAGTGGCAAAGCTGCTTAAGAAAGCTTAGCATGGGAAAAACCAAAAGCAAATACACATCTTAACTGCAGCATGTGACTTTCTACTCGTGTGTTCAATAGACGAAGAAGTAGAGTAAGCCACGAATTCATTTCCATACTGCCTCATGAAACTGCAAAAGTAAGACTAAGGAAACAATAAAACATAAGTTCCTCTTAAGAAGAAAGAAAATGCAAACCACAAACTGGATTGAAAATAGAGGAAAAAAATCAGAGATACAAATTTTTGTCCAGCTAGTTACCATACTGTGAAAACCACCATATTCTAATCTTAACCATATTCTAATCTTTAAGCAGTAAACTTAACAGAAAAACATAGGAAGTCATTCTTTCCTAAAGATACCTTAATTTTATCAACCAAAGGTTTATGAAGTCTGAAAGTTACACTCTGTGACAGCATATATTGGTTCTTGTATTTGGTGTTCTTATTGCTTGTTTGCAAATGTTTTAAAACATGCCTATCCCCCTCATTCTTCCTGTCCAGTTTAACTCAAATTGTAGTCTTAAGTGAGTTATAGACATGGAAGATAAGAAAATGTTCTGCAGTGACAGGATAAGGATCAGAACTCTTAATTTCCAAATATAGATGTCCTTGTTTCATACCAAAAAAAGCAAAGCCAAAAGGACAGCCTAAACCACTGTAAAGATATAAGCCTCCTTATTTGTTGCAGAATTGGTAAGAGTTCTTGAGAATATTTCCAAAATTCATGGAAAACGTTAGAAAGCAATAAGCACTTTTTCCCAGAAGATTAAAAAAAAACCCAAAATGAACAAATCCATTAATATTAGCTCAAAATTACTTGTAAAAGTACCAGGCTGTCATTGAATTTTGGGATACAGTATTAGGTTTGGTTCCATACACCTAATGGGACTCCAGCTCCCATATTCATCCCACAGAGATGAATTAAGTTTCAAATAAAAGTTAAGCTCAAGATAGGAAGGTGACTCAAGATGAGAGGTTTCCTGTCCTTTTCTATTTAACAGAACACTCCAGATGGCAAAGGCCTTTCTTTACTTGACCATTACTGCCTCACCTTCAACAGAATGAGAGATATCCAGTTTCGCAACATATTGAAGCAACATCTCTACGCAGTATTGTCCACAAAGTCTTAAGATAACAGCATGCTATGAAGAGGAAGGCAACTACTTCCGTTCTTAGAGGTACAGAAAAATACTTCATCATATAAACATGCCAACCTGGAACACATCTTTCCACATGAACAATGAAAAATTCACTTTAAAAACACTCATTTTGTTAGAAAACCATTACAAAAAGAGCATTTTCACTGAGGGTCCCTGCTCCATACTGAGTATCAACACACTGCAATAATAATCCAGAGGAAAAGTACCTATAAAAAGTTACATGTGCACCTCTGAAAAGGCTTGAAAGGAGATTAAGACCTACTTGCTGGTAAAAGAGAGTATTGTGCAGTCCATAAGAAGCAACAGTATTAGAAAAAAAATCTGGAACTATTTAATCACCCTAGTTTTGACACAAACACTTTCTTCTCTCTACTTGTCCCACACTCAATTTCTATGAAACCAGTAGAAATTTATAAAAACGTTTGTCCTTTTTTTTGCACTGGTTGCTATGTCTGTGCTTTTCCCCCAGTTTTAGAGGAAAACCAAACAGGCTATAAGGATACCATATTTTGAAGAGCTGACAAACTTTGTTCTATTTCCTAAATCAGCACATCAATTACATAAATTAGTGATACATACTGCCAGCTGACTAAACAAAAATACCAATATATTTCCAGATCAGAAACATTTCTCTCAGCTACAATCTCACTATCAGTTAAAGAACTGCCACTTCCTCTTTGTAAGGCCTGTAATTAAGACACACTTTACTCCATTCTTTTGTCATTATATTTTAGACCACTCAGTGATTTTTGTGCTCTCATGTTTTCTTTTTCTTACTTTCTCAGAAAAAAGGTGTAACTTATTCAGATATTTAGCAAACAATACATTTATTAGAATTTTTTTAAAGTAAGATTTTCACCATCTTCCTCAAGAATACTAGAAGGTATGTCAATGAACATTATTCCGAAACTTTTGTCTCACTGAAAAATGAGAATACTAGTAGGAAAAAAAAAAAGATTTGTGAGCTGGTGGGCTCATATATTCTCACTATCTAGTGGACTATAGTGGAGGACTCCTTTGGAGATGTGGAGCACCTCACCTCCCACAACAAGGAAAGAAAAACCCCAATAGATTAAGAAAGGAGAGAATTCAAGCCAGGATGGGACAGATGGATATAGTGAGAGGTCTTGGGATGTGTAAGGTAAAACACCTGACAACTCTTTGCCTTGAGAGCCTCTTCTGCCTGCCAGAGAATACCCCACCACCTACTAAAGTCAATAGCCTTGTTTCCACAAGCCTCCTCTTGCCTGATACCTCAGGTTATTTGCAGGAGGACAGTTACAGGCTGATGCTCAAGGCTACCTTGGGTTAATTCACATAATAGATTCAATGACAAATGCAAAACAAACACACACCAAACATTGTACTTCTACCTAGTCTTTCTGGCAGCTTTGTAATAACATTATCCAGTTTAGAAACCCTGATCTGGACCTTTGACTCCTTTTCACCTGTTGGACCCAGTTATTTGATGTACCAATGTCCATTTGGTATTAGGGGAAAATGCTCCTCGGAGCATAATACTTCTCATCCTTCAGCTACACATCACTTTCACCAAGTGATTATCTAAAAGGGAGAGAGCAGCAAAGAATGCTTGATATATCATCCTCAACTTTCTTAATCAAAAGAGGTGACACAACAACTTGCCTTTACAGCTGTCTTGCCTGATGGGAACTTAACAGAAACTTCAGAGTTTACTTGGTGAAACCAACTGGCCAACTATCAGAAAGTTTAGCAGGCTGAGTTAAAGCAATATGATCTAGAAAGGTGGCCTTCCATTTTGTGCCAGTACAAGGAATTTAAAGATTTCTGTTCAAATGGAGCTATTCCAGGTGATGCCTTTGCAGAGCAGATGATACTTCCTATGACATTTATAATGATTCTTCTTGAATAGAAAACATTACATTTCAAAGCAGCTGATCTAGTTTTGTTTCAGACTTTTTCAAATGGTAAGGCAGACTTTGAAAAACAGACTGTTTTAATCTCTTTCTTTTTAATCCCTCTGACACAGCCTCTCACTGAGATTTCCTTGAGTTTGATTTATAACACAATCAGAATTAATCATCTGTTGGATGGGGTTTGCCTTTTTGTTAGTCTTTGGATCACAAATTGATTTTTCAGAAATGGAAAACAAAACCATGAATGCTTAAGAAATCGATAATGTTAAAGGTCTACATTTAACAAGAGAGTTGGAAATACAAGTTTTCTTTTTTAAGTATCTTAGTCCCACATCACAACACCTTGCCTATGCAGTCAACAATCCATTCAGCTTCAACATCTACTGTAGCACCATTAAGGCTAGCTCCGGAGCATTCAATGAGGAGGGCAGCAGAAAGTAATTCTGCCATTAAACATTTTTCATGGAATGTGAAAAACAAGAAATACGACCTTTTTACACAAAACATACTGTAACTGCTTGAAAAAAAGGTGCACTTGACTAATTGCAACATGCTGGTTTCAGTCCTCAAACAGAACTAAAAAACCTTATGTACAGTTCTTCCCCACATGCTGGTTTTTAAAATCAGATTACAAACATCTAAACACACAGGTTCTCTGTGCTGTCAGCTGCAGGAAATATTTGGCTACACTGCTTTCACAACAGGACTGGACTGCCCCAACAGGCTGAGCACTGCATTGGCAGCATTGTCAAATGAGTTATTTGCAACGAAATGGTCAGTAGATTAGCAAAACAAGCACAGACCTGTACAAGAAGAGTGAAGAGATATGCTGTACCCTGCAATAAAGCAGATTACCCTATTACACTCATATAAAGGCTACATCCCTTATTTATAATGCTGAACCTGGGGAAGAGTGAAGCTCTCATTACAGCCAGTAAGATATACCTGCAGTGGCAGACTTGTAGTCTTTGTACAGAAAGCTGTGAACATAGGCACACCCTATTTGTGTGACTTCCTCGTTCAAGACAGGGGTCTGTTCTTGCTCCAGATCTAGTTTTTTACATATTTGAACAAGAATAAAGTTTTACATGTCTATAGAGCCTTTCACTCAAAGATCTCAAAGGACTTTATACCTATTATGTATGTCCCAACCCCTCCCCTTGTGAGGTAGGTATTATTCCTATTATTTACAGATGGGGAAATTCAGGCACAGAGGTTACATTATTTGCCCAGGGTCACACAGTGAGTCAGTGACAAAATAAAACAGAATCCAGATGTTCTGATTCCTGTTTGCACAATACAGCTATTAACAAGCCTCACTTTCAAAATAGCCTTAAACAAGTACCAGTGTGCATAAGAACAGTCTTGGGTTTCATGGGTCACTCCTAAAAACTGTAAGAAAGGAGAAAAAATAGGAAGAAAATAAATTTGGGAACACATAACTTATTTCTGCAAGTCAACACAGCTTTAAATAAAGAGTTCCTGCTAAATCCCTTCCCAAAGCTGAGGCAACTTGACTATGAGCCTGAAAAACAGGCAGTGGGGAAAAAAAAAAAAAAAAAAAAAAAAAAGAGACTGATGGAACCAAAGTTTGAAATAAAAAAGCAAGATAAACAGCCATACCACAAGCTCCATCTTCTTGAAAGCACCGGGTCATAGAAAAATAGGGCTGAGAGGGATCTCAAGAGACCACTCAAGTTCCTCCAATCTACCTTGAAGCCAGATCAACTATGCTTACTTGTTTCCAACAGTCTGGTTCACATGCTCTCAAAGACCTCCATTAGTGGAGATGCCATGCCCTTACCCTACAATCTATTCCACCTTACACTATCAGATAAGCAAAAGAAGACAAACAAGCCTTAAGATAGCTACTTCTCATCTTTCAGTGGGGGTAAGATGATTCCCAGGCCTGTCTAATGATCGGAATATATTTCAGAGAAGGTAGTCTCTAGATAATATTTTGTTTCTGTCCTGGATTCCTTAGGAAAACATCAAACACTGACATCTGCTGTAGTACAATATTTGAGTTTTGAAAATACTGATTAATACCAGCATAGACACCAATATACTTACTGCAAGTGCCAAATCCTACAAGGTCAGTAACAAAAGGCTTTGATATGATAATTTTAGCTCATTGCAGATTCAAACTGCAATAAGAGGGCAGGGAAGACTACAGAAAAACCCCACAGCAAAAGTCAGCAGCTCAGAGTTTCCAAGTTTCACCCAACTGCAGACAAAAATTAGGCAGTTGACAATGCATCTTCAGCAGAGGCAGCACCATATGATCTCTGTAGCATCCGTCCATCTCATCTGTCTTCAAAGTGCATTCTCAGTGCAAAAAGTAGGATTGAATTTAGAGGGACTCGCTGTCCCCAGTGGTTTCATATTAAGACCAGAATTCTTGCTTGAGTTCATATGCTGCAGCTTTGTGTGTGTTAAGTTCACTTCTGCATAGCGGAATGGTGCTGTCCTGGCTCTGCCCCTCAGCATCTATGTCCAACAGTGTCCGCTCCTCTGCAGGAGGACCCACCTGGAAAGGAAGCAGTGCAGGCAGTCCAGCTCTCTCTTCTACAGTGCTGCTGCTACTAGCAAAACAGGAGTCCAGATTGCTTGGAGTATCAGTACTTGAACTGTTGGCAGAAGATTCACCCTTGGCATTGCTGGGTGACACAAACCACCAGGGATCAAGCCGCTGCCGACTGGCTGCAGGACGTGGCCGGGGCAGGAACTCCAATGTCTTGGGTCTTTCCAGTGTGGGATCCTGCTGTGCATTCCAGCGTCTTGGGGTTGGAGGAAAAACAAGGTTGGGGTCTGGCAGGCGAGGGACCTCACTGGGATCTCTACTTGGACTAGGTGTTTTTAATGCACCTATCCAAAACAGACAATGTAAAAAGAAGGGGGAAACATGTTAGATGTCACTGTTCCAACAGATCTTAGTTTATTGTATGTACAGTGCAAAAGCATTTTGAAAGCAGAAAGACTCCATTCAGAATCTATAAACTCTGTATCTTCAAGATGATGCCAATCTGAAGCAACTGGCTTCTTTATCCCTACACCGTTCCCAACATATTGCAAGACACCTGTGTCACTGACCTAACACAAGCACTAAGACTTGTTCATTCTCTCATTTGCTTTCTTCAGTTTTCAGACTGAAGAGAATGGATTTGACCTCCTACCAGAGGGGAGGACTCTCCAAAGCCTTTGGAGGGCACATTACCCACTAACAGCGTGAACTGATCAGGAAGACACTTGCATAGCATGATACATAACACCTGTTTGTCACAAGCAGGACCAACTTCCTGGAAGAGACACTTACTACCTACTGCAGACTTCCATTCAAAAGACAACCTCCCATTTTGTTTTACATTGGGAAGAAGTCTAGTTAAATCAGATTTTAGTTTATTATTCTAGTCCTTATTTTTTTTCTCTGAATTACTAGGACAAGAACAGAGCAACACATTTTTTTAAGCTATGAAGTCACAGTCACTCCTAAACACTGCAAACAGTGAGAACACTACCTACCCAGAGAGACCATCTTATTTGCAAAGGAATAAGAGCAACAGTGGCACAGCCACCAACTGTTTTAGAGATCCTGTTTTCAATGCCTTAAAGATCAGAATTTACTTTGAAGTACAAATAGGCATATAAAGACAATGGAGATGGAATCCTGAGGAACTGTTAAAAATGTGCAGTATTTGTACTTTGGTACCATTTTTGTCTAAGAAACAATAATACACTCTGCCTTACAGCATGGGGGGAGTAGAGAGTTCCTTAGCACAGAGATACTGGAACAAAAACCATTACTGCATTATTCTGTTAACTATGTGTGCAAAGACAGCATTCATAAGCAAATCTTGTGGGCTGGTCATCAGAATGGATGCTGTATAAGTAACAAGTAATTATACTGTTTGTGTCTTTATTTTGAAGAGGAAAAGGAAGATGGCTGAAAGCCTACCTGCTCCCAGTGCTCCAGTTAAACAGCTACTGGAAGGGCATCCACTGGTTGGGCACCCATTGACAATTAGTCCGCTCCCTTTGATGGCCCCGTCAGAAGGTGTGCGCCTGTGCCCGCTTTGCTGGGTGTGGGAAGAGACCGTCACATGTGTGGGAGTCAGGGACTGGTTGGGGTCTTGTTTGAACCTCTCGATCTGGACATTGACTAGTGGATTGGTAATGGCTGGCAAGGGAGCCTTGACTGTCACTGGGCTGACAGGCATTTCATATACCACAATCTCATCACTGTCTGAGCGCAGCAAGGATCGGGTGGAATTACATTCGGAAATGGAAGACAGGGAAAGAAGGGTGAGGGATGTGGATGGCTCGCCTAGCAACAACATGGGATCCTCTTTCTTGAAGATTTTTCGGGAAGGTGGACTAGTGCTCCTGCGTGGGCGTCCAGCTCGCTGAAAAATGCTGTCACGCTTTTTCTTCTCTTCCTTGGGCACCTCTGGCTCCTCCTCAATCAGCAGTTGACACTTGCCTGCTTCTAACAGATCAAAACCCAGGCCTGCAGCAGCCAGCACTGCTCCACAGCCAAGCAATGCAACTTCACATCGCTTGTGGTGGGAGCCACTACGTTTGAGGCTGTTGGTGGGTGTCAGCTGTGGGGTACTAGTAGCAGAGTTTACAGGGGTGGACTCCTCATTGGCATCACTGGAAGGGCCATCCCAGTCTTCATTCTTCTGAAATGGGATACAGAGGTATGACTGATTGTGCACAGGTGAAGGGTGCACTTTCCCCTCTCCATTAAGACATTCGTTGTCTTCATCATCTGGAAAGCAAATGAAAATAAACTTTGCATTGATGTAATATTTTCACTACCAAATTTCATTGTCTTAGAAATATAGACAAAAACAAGCTTCTCCTCAAAAGATGTAACTGTTCTCATCACAAGATCATTCATCAACTGCCAAATACTCACAGGGTATTGTCTCCAAAGCAGATAGGCTGAGACAAATACCTGGAAGCATTATCAAAGTGGAAGAAATAGTGACACATTAATCTATTTGGGATTAATTGCAGAACAGCATTTCAGAAGCAACCTATACCTCAGTTACTTCTAGAATAAATTTATATGTTTGTGAGTGAGGAGCAAAAGACAGGACAATTATAAGGATTGCTCCTTGCAAGTGAAAGTGTAACCATGTTGCACATCTAAGTATCAATGTACAAGGAAGGCTGCTGAGAGACAGCATGAAGCTAGAGGAGAATTAACAGAAGCTTGCTAGCTTGACAGATAAGCAAAAAGAGGTGAATAAAAAGAAAATCCAGAAGGAAAAAGTTGATACTTCACAAAGAATAAAAGAAAAACAGGTACCAAACAAAATGAGGACATTGCTGTAAGGCATCAGGTGAAAGTCCAAAAAGAAGAGGTTCGTTTAAACGTGAATGGAAGTAGAGATGAGAGTATCAGGTTCAGAGAATTCCTTTACCCATCTCTGCTAAGCTGGTGAATCCTGGAAAAGCAGGTGCAGTTTTCTGGATCTTCCCAAGGTTTGGTGCACTGGATGACCACTGTTTGTATCCTTCTACCAGAGCTTTCAGACTGAAATAATAGAAGGATGTGAGAAAACCATGCTCACAAACAGTTTCCATGCTCCCTTTCTATATTCTCTATCACCTTATTTAGAGTATGCACATATCCATCTCAACTACACAGATTTGAAGTCCTCCCACAGCAAGAAATTGTGACATCTTTATAGCACCTTAAAATAAAAGTTAAAAGGTTCCTCCACCTTTTGTTACACCACAGCAGTCAAAAGACCTCTGCTGATAACTAACAGCTATGAATGCAGAATAATAGAAAGCACCACTACAAAAATCAGATGAAATATTTTCTCTTGAAATCAAGACATCTTGATTTCTTTTACTGTCAATCTTACCATGATGGGTAAAAAATAAAGTGCTCAGCAGAAGGAGAGGAAAAACACCTTCCAAAACATTGCCATGTGAAACACAAATGAACAATGAAATTCAAAGATCACTCACTAGGACAAATAAAATAATAAGCTAAAGTTACTGTAAACAGCAAAGCCATGACTCTATATTATACACTCTAATATTTCCCCTCTAAAGAAAATACTGTATTTAAGTACAGACAGTTAAAAGTCCAAGTTCTAGATTATGGAAAAAGAAGTAACTAAAATCATAAATCATGTCACTGTTGCTTTTACTTACAAACAAAAAACCACCACAAAAGCAAAACAAGTAAAGAACCCCAAACCAAGTCTCTACTTTGACCTGCCTATAAAAGTGTATCACCACCTGAACTTATTAGTAGTTCCTATTCATAGGTATTCATTGCCATCATCCTGCAATACTTGAATAACATCAGACATTTCAACAACCACACCTTTCTGACATATCAATATTCAAAGTTTTATTATTCAGTTATCAATGTAGTCTGAAGTGGAGAATTGCTGGTGGCTTTCTCCACAAACTCCAATATGAAACATCGTAGTATTGGTGAAAAGCCACATACACTTAGGATAGGCAGAAAGGAAATGAAAGCAATAAAAAGATCTGTGGATAGTCTGAATTATCTCAGCTGGACACATAGAACATTGACTTGTTATTGAAAGAACAAAAAACTTGGGAGATGAGACCTCTTCCACCTCCATTACTAACTTGTACTGCTCTTTGGTAAGACATGTAATTCATTCCCTTACAGAGAAAGGAAGATGCAAGTATATGGAAACTACCTCTCACGATGCTTATTTTCTAACGCAATCTCTCTGCATTTCTAAGATAGCTTCCACTCCAGGATTTCAAAATTTTATTGTATCAGAGGTATTTTCTTGCCTTGGTATGTGTTTTTCCTCTGCCCTCTACCTAATTGGGATGCCCCGGGTTTCACCAAACTATGTTCCAATAGCAAGGCCACAGGATCTAAACCCTATTAAGTATATGATCTGTTGGTTGAAGACTGTGCTATAGGCATTATACTAAAAGTATCCTGCACAGTTCTCAACCTGCAAGTCCACCCCCATCAACCATTCTGGCACCTGCAGTACACTGCTGTGAACTTGAACCCAGACAGCAGAGTGCTAACCCTACTTGTCAGAACTGACAACCACATGGCTTTATAATAGAGATGCAATTCAGTCTGGGGTCTGTTCTGATTTACGCCCTCCATCCTATACTCAGCTATGTAACACAACACACCAAACAAATATGTTGGATCTAAATTATGTACAACATGTCTAGCTAGGATACATACTATAAACAGAGATGCATATTAGGGGAAAGCCAGTGAGTGAAAACAACCCATGTTAGCGGCATGATCACCTACAAAACTAAGTGTCAAAGCTCTAACAACATGGGTAGCCAACTGCTGAGGAAGGTGAGATTTCCATGGAGCTGGGAAAACACATACGCTGTTCTCTATATGCAAAGATAGAAAAGCTGTAAGTAATGGGCAGCAGTAATCTCAAATTTATTCTTCACTTCACAGTCATAGTTATCTAAAGGGTCTTGGGAATTGCCATCTATTGTACAGGAGGACACATCAGCTTGGTTTGCTTCCCTGTGACTTCTCAGAGCCATCTTCCCTTGCAAAGAACAGATTGAAGATTTGCTGTAACTTACAAATTTGAACAAGAAAATAAACAGCTACCAGAATAATTTCAAGGCCTGCTAGGGTTACTTCGAGGTCATAAAACTTTCATCACTCCCTTTTATTTTTTGCTCCTTCTCTTTCTGCCCCAAATTACAAACGAACCTCAAAGATCTGTCCAGAAGACAGCTGCACATCATCTTAATTAGGCAGTAGTGTGCATTTGTAAACAATTCAAAACATGCTTAGAGTACCTTCCTACAACAGTAGTATTCTCTGCTACTGCCCTAAGGAAAGAGCTACTGGAAGGATTTGAAAGCAGTAGCAGTAAAATTTATTTCAGTTTCAGTCACCAACATGATAATTCAGGAACCTAAAGACTTCTTAGATGAAACCTATTTGGATTAACTAACCAGGAAGTTATTACTTACTTAGTTGTATTATGATTGAGTTACTACTTTGTTGCCTTTTTCTGTTGGCAAGTCAAAGGCTCCTCTCTTTAGGAATGACCAGGTTTATTTGCTCAGCAAATTGCAAAAAACTTCTCCACAACTGAAAGACAGCACCTTTGGTGTCTTAATACCATTCTGTAACACCATGTTAAGGCATTAATACAACACTGTCATGAATAAAAAATTACTCTTCCCAGACTCACCCCTATTTAGCTTGTAAGATTTCAAGAGGTAACTGCTAAAGGACTATGACTACTCCATATCCACTGTCACTTGCTATAAAATGAGTAATATCACCAGCATGGGGAAAGATCACCCATGCCACAGTAACAGTCTGTGACTAATCCATGCCAAGTTTAAAGACAATCAAGGCTTCAACACACATCCTTGAGAATATACTGTAAGATCACCACTAAAATGTCACAAAGCTAGTCCAACATAAAGCTTCACCCAGTCTCTGCAATTCAGCACAACAACCTTCTGCTGCTGTGCCTATTCCTTATGCTTGAAGATAAATGCAGCAGGGTGAATAATCACTCTATCATCTTTTCATGACTGACTGCCTTTACTTGATGTTAATTATAGGTCACTGCAATTCTCACAACGTTATTCTTGCATAAACTTGAAATTATCTCCTGTGAAGAACACATGGAAAATGATAACAAATATGAAGCTTCAAGTTCCCTTCAACACAGAGTCATGTAAGCAGCTGGAATAGCGGCACTGTTGCTACCAAACAAGAAGACTCAAAGTGGATTTTTCTATCCTAAGTTTAGCTCTTCACTTTACCCCAGTTTTCCCAGGGCTCAGTATTGGCGTCAGCCCTGTTTAATATCTTAATCAATGACCTGGACAAGGGCGATTGAGTGTCCTCTCAGTCAGTTTGCAGGTGACACTGAGTTGGGTGGGAGTGTTGATCTGCTGGAGGGTAGGAAGGCTCTGCAGAGGGATCTGGACAGGCTGGATCAATGGATCAAGGCCAACAGTATGAGGTGGAATAAGGCAAAGTGTGTTGGATTCTGTACTTGCATCACAACAACGCCATGCAGTGCTATAGCTTGGGGATGACTGGCTAGAAAGATGCTTGGTGGAAAAGGATCTGGGGATGTTTGTCAACAGCTGGCTGAACATGAGCCAGCAGTGTGCCCAGGAGGCCAAGAAAGCCAAAGGCATCCTGGCAGGGCTAAGGAAGTGATTGCTCTGTACTCAGTGCTGATGAGGCTGCACCTAAATCCTGTGTTCAGTGCTGGGCCTCTCACTACAAGAAAGACGTTGAGGAGCTGCTGCATGTCCAGAGAAGGGCAACGAGCTAGTGAAGGGTCTAGAAAGTCACTCATATGGGGAGTGCCTGAGAGAGCTGGGGCTGTTTAGCCTGGAGAAAAGGAGGTTTAGGAGAGATTTTATTGTTCTCTACAACTACCTGAAAGGAGGGTGTAGTGAGGTGGGGATTGGTCTCTTCTGCCAGGTAACATGACAGGATAATAGGAAATGGCCCCAAGTTGCACCAGGAGAGGTTTAGCTTAAATTAGGGGAAATTTCTTCACTGAAAGGGTCATCAGGCATTGAAACAGGCTTCCCAGGAAAGTGGTGGTATCACCAGCCCCAGAAGTGTTCAAAAGGTGTGTGGATGTGGCACATGGGGATATGGTTTAGTGGTGAACATGGTGGTGCTGGGTTAACAGTTAGATTTAATGATCTTAAAGGTATTTTCCAACCTTAACTATTAATTTTTATATCCTTACTGTGTAAAATAAGAATTAAGAAACAGCAAGAACTATCTTTGGAGTCACTAAAGTTTACTGCAACTCTGCTCCCTTTAAATTAAAATCTGCAGTCCAGCATGATCTCAGCAAGGAGTAGCTCATTTTATGTTAACCATACTGCCCCCTCAGCAACACGATCATGTGCCAGACAGTCTGCAAAATGCAATAGCTGTATCAAGTCTCCCTAAAAAAGATTTTGAGTACTGTGGAACATCTCAGTTGCAGAAAGAATAGGATAGTTTTATGAGCAACCATAGTTAGCATTCAACTGCTTTCCAGCTGTCTGTGCCCAAAAGCCATCAGTGCTTCAGACAGTACAGTAATGAACAGAAAACTGAAGAGCTTTATTCCCAGAATACTAAAAACATGATTTCAAGATAGAAGTGGTTTTCTTCCAGCTTCAGTGATCTCCTGTCCTTTTATATAATTAATAATTGTAAAGTGTGACATCTGTTTTAATTCTGTAGAATGCTATACTTCATCTGTAGAACAGGTAAAGCACAGACAGCAGTCAAAGAAGCTTTCTCCACATTGCCCTGTCAACATGTCATGAGTATATTTGAGAGAGAACATATTCTAATAGATCCAGACTCTCTTGGAGAGGACTGCGATAGTAATGCATTATGCACACATCTGTTTTTCAGGCATTTCACACTTGAGAATACAATAGTAAAGATAAAGATTATAACCAGTTATCTTACTTACCCTGCTAAAAATATGGCAAGAGTCAAACTATCAATTTAGCAGAGGGGGAAAAGCTTCAAACTCCATGAAAAATACCTCTTAGAAGACCAAAACACTTCCATGTTTAAAGCAGCATTTCATCACTGATTCACTGAAGTCCTGGTATAAATAATTCACATGCACACACCAAAAAAAGAAGCCACAGAACAATAACCTATAGAAATAGAAGTACAATCTGTATCGCTGCAAAAAGCACTTTCAGGAGGTATTCACTCAAGGCACATGTCCTTTTCAAAAGACTGAAGTGAAGATATTTGCCTGGCAATACCAGATAATTTTTAAATAATAGCATTTAAGACACAAAAAAGCATAGCTGAGATGTAAGAGAGAAGTATTTTCAGATGTGATACTGCTTAGAAATACACATAACAGTGTAGTAGTAAACAGTGAAAGCAGTGACCAGCAAGGGATTGAATGCAGTTTTGTAACTTGATCTGAATCTCTAACATCTCTGGGACAGGAAATAAGTTTGGAAGCAGGAAAGTGTTTGCAAGACAATAGGCAAATTTCCTGTGAGCCAGTTCATAACCAGTTTTAGAACCTGGAAATAAGTCTGCTTCCAGGCCCCCTCTTACCCATCTTCTCCGGCACCTAGCTCCTTGTGACAAAGTGAGCTTGGTCCCCAAGTGCGTCCCTTTTTCTTCTGGCCTCTCTTCTCTTCTTCCTCTCCCTCCTCCTTTGGAAGGACTGAGCTTCGCCCCCACGTTTTACTGCTTTCAGCAGGAGTCACTTCACAAGTTGGAAGAACAGTGGAAAATGGGAAAGAAAAACAGACACACAAATTAAAGAATTGCTTCCATGGCAACATAAGAATAAAACAGGCCAAAACAGTAATAGCAGTGAAAACTATTCTCCTGTATTTCTGACCATTTATCAACACAGATCTAACCACCAAATCCCTTCAAAATTCGGTATTCCCTAATCCCTTGTAAGTAGAGGGAGGTTTTACAGCTCTATTCCATCACCGGTTTCTCCTTAGAACCACCAGTTTGATACCAGAAACACAAACACTATATGTTAGTTAACACGACTTTCATAATTCTAATATATGCATGTGTGCCTAATGCTGTTTAATTATAGGAACACTGTTTGTATGACAAGCTCCCTTGTTTTTATTTCCTTTCAATAGTGACTTAATTCACTTGAGGAATTTTTCACACATCTACTCTGCGAATTAGTATTTTCAAAAATTAAACTCTACACCTAAGGAATGTATTTTCTATACAAACACCAGTATTTCAAGAACTTGGGTAAGTATGCTTTCAACTCCAAAGGAGATGATATTCCCCCCAACACCAACAACACTCCATTTTTCTCTCTAAATGCATACATACAAGGCACAAGGCAAATATTTTAGGTACTTTCTTTTACAGTCCTGTCCTAGATATGGAATCTGGGCATCTTACCACACTGACAGACTGCACATTTCCCAAAGTCAATACTACATTGAGCTCCTTACACTGTATGGCCCTGAGTCTGGGAATAATGGTAGGACTTGCAGGAGGGCTGGAGCAGCTACTGATCAAGCTTTTCCTTTTATCCATCGTTGGAGAAGCCTGCACAGTGAATTTATGCTGAAAATCTGTTCAACAAAAGAAAAGAAAAAAAGAAAAAGAACAAAACAAAAGCAGAAAGACAGATGAATTTTTTTAACATAAGGAAAAAGAAATACTTTATGGTAACTTTCAAAGAGCACAACTTAAAGGATCAATACAGAAATGAAGTTTTACAGCTAATTGGTATTTGCCCTTTGTACACACTGTTACTTCAAAAGAAAATGTGTGCTCACATCCATCTATCTTCTTAGTGTATGTGAGACACATTCACGCACAGACCCTATGTGTTGACTGACATTTATACCAAAGTATATCCCTGTATATATTCCTTTCACCTTATCTCTCAGTTTCTTAGGCACCACCAAAAATAGGCATTTACAGAACTAAAGAAAGGCATAGTTAACACACACATTTTAGCATAGTTGCTCACCTGAACAGCCAATATCTCCCAGAAAACAAAGAATCTAGTGTAAGCCATTAACCTTGATGTAATGATGAGTCTTAGGTGATTTATAAAGCCCACACTTTTGTTCTTATTGAAACTGAATCTCCATACTGAATCTGCAGTAGAAATGCTAAGGATTCAGTATTTCTAAAAACCACTACCTTCGCTCTTAAGAGTGACTTCCCTAACACTTCACTAATATTTAACATTTCTTCCAGAAGGGTGGTATTAGAGGTCACTTGTATGTTAACACAAGTTCACATATGTACTAGCAATCTAGAGCTATGGTCTCTCAGCCATCAATGTATTCTTGGTAAATTTTAGACTCTTACACCAAAAAATTCAGTACATTACAGCTTCTGCTGCAGCATTATGTAAAATACTCCCAGAGCAAGAACCTCCATAATTTTTTATGTACATCCTTTATTAAACTGGTATTTTGAATATTAACATGTATGCATTGCTAAACTGCAACACCAGCATTTTAACCATTAACCATATACAGCCACTGACTAACAAACATGTATCATCTCAAATTTACTTCTGGCCTTTGTCTTGGATCTTTGGGCAATGCTAGCCACAAAAGCATCAAATTTAGTTTACTGATCCAAAGAGGCATGTTTTTTCCCAAAATACATCCAATATTTTCTAATGCTTAAGTATCAATAGTAAGGAGCTGCCAAACTACAGGTTGCTCCCATTTCACCTGACACAGCCTAACATGTCACCAACCTGATGGTAGACTGATATGATTTCCATCTTTTAACTTGAGCCGGTTCCTCTTGAACTTTCCCATGCGCTTCTTCACCCGAGGCTTCTCCTGACACAGCTGGTGGATGATGATGTTGAGCTCCCTTTCCAGGATGTCAATCTCGCGTTCTGCCAGCTCCTGTTCCCGCCTTCGCAGCAGCTCCTCATGGTTCTTCTGTTCAACAGCAGCACGAGTCAGCTCTTCTTCCCATGTGCGCAGCTCCTGTACGGAAATAAGAACATAGAAAAAAAATCTGCCTTGTGACCCGTGGGTTAAGACTAACATTACCTATTCTGAAGGTACAGCAGCAATGACTTGTGCTCACAGCACTGCTAGAACCACTGTTAAAGGCTCAGCTGAAAGTCAAAAACAATCCTCAGGGACTTCTATGCTTGCTGTTCTAGGACCTTCATACCAGTATTAAAATTTGGACATCATCACTTGTGAGGCCCCACCTGAAATCCTGAGTCAAGTTCTAGACTCTCCAGTACAAGACAGACATGAACATACCTGAGAGAGAGTGCAACAAAGGGCAATGATGGTGCTTAAGAGACTGGAGCATCTCTCCTATGAGAAAGGGCTGAGAGGGATGGGACTGTTCATCCTAGCACAGAGAAGGCTTGCAAAAGGGGACCTTATTGGTGTATATAAAAACCTGAGAAAAGGGCAGAAAAAAGATAAAGCCAGGCTCTCTTCAGCAGTGCCCAGTAACAGGACAAGAGGCAATAGGCACACACCAAAACACAGGAGATTCCCTCCAAACGCTTTTTAACTAAGAGTGTTACTAAGCACTGGCCATAGGTTGCCCAGGGAGGTTATAGAGTCTCTGTAGCTGGGGATGGTAAAAGGCCATCTGGACATGGTTCTAGGTAAATATACATAAAGCAAACTTTTCAGTCTATCCCTTGTTGACAAAATGAATGAACTGAAACTGTCCTTGAAATCTCACAAAGACTTCTCCCTGCATTCCTCTCCTCTCACCACAAAGACAAAAGAATTCAGCACTCAGAATAATTCTCTCCAGCTAGCTAATTCCAGTGCAGAAGGTAAAAACTGAAGAATTCAAATTAAACTTCAAAAAGATAATCTGATAGATTTTAGTCTCTTTTTTTTTTTTTTTTTAAATAACAGCATTGTTACCTGTCTCACCACCAGGGAGATTTGGTACAGTTTACTCCTTCAGTGAACAGCATATAAAATTATTTCCCCATCACTTAAGTGGCATAGAGCACTCAACCTGAGGGCAGTCTAGTTACTGCTGTCTGGCTTTCTGTTTGTCTGTTAAGTTTCTGGTTTTCAAAAACCATTCCAACACAGTTACAACACATGACAACAGCAGCAGGGAAATGCCTATTAGCTATTTTATTTTTCCCAAAAGCTACTATAATAAGTGAATAGAAATGTTATTAGTATCGTTGTAGGACTTCACTCCTCTGACCCAAAGTCTCCTTTTCCTTCTCTTGGCCTCCTAAGCCCAACCTCTGAGCCCTAATCAAGCTGGACGCTTATTATGAATTTATTTTTAGGCAAGAGACCGTGAACTTAGAAAAATATTACTTCAGTGATTTTGCTGCAGTTTTTACCATCATCTGTAAAGACAGTCTCTGTAAGGACCTTAACTTAGATGCAGCAAGCTGTGCTTTCTGAAAGTATGTTTAAATAAAACTTCAGCTTCTTCACTTCTCCTCTCTGAGGCTGATAGTCACCACTCCTTTTATTCCTGCTAGCATTTTTGTTTCCTGCTTTTTGCCCAGATGGACTTCAATTATAACAGTTGCTGGACCACTCCCTTGGTAGCACTCATGTTTATTATAATTTATGCACTTTGTGTTCAAAATCTGGAAAACACAAACCGGGCAGAATCAAAGCTGCAATCGGTTCAAGGGTGTATCTGCTGCAACTACCCCTCCAACATCTCCTTTTATCACTGGGCTTCTCAATTAAGATGCTAACAGTGAAACAGTTATCAGATGCATTAAACAATTAAGACAACTCATCACAGCAATTGCACAGTGTGTAACAGAAGCTCACTACAATATTAGAAAGAGCAGCAGCTCAGGGAGGAGGATTTTTTCTCATGATTATACCCTTGTGTGCATCATAACCTGCCATTGATTCCAGGACTTCATACAAGTTCCAGTAAAGCACAGTCAAAATTATCTTTGGGATGCACTAAACAAGGATCCCTGTTTGAATTATGAAATGAGGAAATTATAATCCAGAAAGCACAAGCAGGGAACACTGTTCTCTACTTACCTTTTCTTTGGCTCTGAGCTGATCGAACATCTCTTGGATCTCTTGTTTCCAGTCTTCCTGCAGGGAGTGGAAGGAATCTTTGGGCATTTCAAAGAAACCAGACTCTTCTATGGCGGTAAGATGGTCTAGGATACTGGCAAAGGAAGGTCGTGAGTGTGGGTCTGGGTTCCAACAATCTAGAACAGGACAAAGACAAGCAACTGTCAAGCATCTCTAAGTATGGAGGTGTGAGAGGATGAGTAGTACTCTACTGATCCCCAGTGGCTAAGAGCAGCATGCACACTATCTGTGTTACCCCATCTATCCCATTTCCCACTTGCATTGACCACTGTCTATTTTGCAATTCATGCCTTCATGCTTATACAATATCCAACATCACTTAAAAATCCTGAACTACCTAACTACCTGGTCTCCAAGTTCTATGGCAATAATATGGCAAGTAAAATATTAGCTTATTAATTGTACAGAAAGTTACCTTTTTCAAGAATTTTTAAAAACTAACAAATCATTTCCTTCAATATTTTGCTTTAAAACATACATATGTGCGCACAGCATGGACATTTATGCAAGGCTCTTTGCAAACAGTTCTTTTATAAAAGTTACACTGCAGAGTTAACAGCCGTGCTGCAGAAGGATATCTAAGGGTTTTTTCTAATGCCAAACTCCAATAATAAGCTGAGTCATTATGAAACGCTTCTCAAAACTGAAAACCTCTCCTGCAAAGCAAACTGAGCATAACATGAGTAAAAACAGAAGATTCAAGTTAATAATGACATCAAATAGTGCATTTAGAGTTTTCATATTTGTAAGGGTTCTGCTTTATTATTTGAGGGAAAATTGTTTGTTCAGGACTTTTGCTTTTAAGAGAAACCACAGATAAACAAGTTTTTCTATTTACAGTCTAATGCAATTACTTAGCCAATTACAGAGTTCTAAAAATGCAGCATTTAGGGTAGCTATCTTACCAAATAAGGCAACTCAAAGAGCAACAGTGCAAAAAGTAATGCTTTTACAGTGATGGAAACTGAACATTGGGAAAAAAAATAGAAAATAATATAAAATAACTGTTCAAGCTACAAAATCACTAAGACCATGTTTTTAAAAAGCCTTTCTGTAAAATAATTTAATTTAACAACATTTTTGAATAGAAAATTTGTACTCACTGAGTTCTCCCTCTTACTTCACCCTCACTTCTACTCCTGCAGAAAACTTCACTTTCTCATTCTATGTTGTCCTGTACTGGCACTTATACAGGTTTTTGTTCAACAAGTATCCTTATTCTCTGTAGTACTACTAGACTCCTGCATGCCAAAATTTCAGAGCAACCACAGAGAAAAACTTAACATTCAAGTGTATTTCTAGGGAACACAGCTTTTCTGCATGAATGGAAGTAACTAACGTGAGCCTCTCCCAGTATGTTCATAGTATCATTGCTCTACGTGGTCACTGAATTTTAGGCATGCATTACCATAGCATGAGGCAAGAGTTATAAAAATGTTCTAAAAGTCTTTTAGACCTTAAAGTTGGAAAAAAAGGAAACATTCTTAAAAATATTTGGTGATATCCTGAAAGACACTCGTTCATCAGTTTTGTGGACTGAAATACACCAAGGAGCCGCTGTAATTAAAACCAAGTATCACTTTGCAAAATCTGTGCAATTGCTGAGCCTTGGTTTTGCCAGCCTTTGATTTCAGTGTTACTGAGATTTTGCGTTTGGGACCTTTGGTTTCAAACCCTGGCTATCAACAGGTTCCATGAGGCGTAAACTGGAACATATTTGTGTTTATGGCTTTCAAATTGCTTCTGTTACCAAAACAGAGAACCGATGATGTTAAAGAGTCCTCTGAAGGTCCCCTGCTGTTGGCCAATTAGTAGCAATGGGTGTTAGAGCTGGACTGTCAGTGCCATAATCCCTGTCTCTTTACCCCGGGTTTTAAACATGGCAAAGCAAACATGACCCAAAGTAAAACAAAATGCTGCAGCCAGGCAAATGCATGAATGAGTGAACAGGATAACTAGCAGGTGGCCCGTGGCTTTTATTTTCCCAGGCCTGGATCTGCCATTATTTGCACTAATGAGGACAGTTGTAACATACAAGTCTTTTCTCTGAAGAGTGAAAGTTCAGCTTTGTTGTCTCAGTGAAGACCACCAGGGCAGTAATTCAAAAGTAAAAGCAGCATTAGGGGAACAAGAGTTCACTCGAGATGAGAAATAGCCCGTTTGAAAAGCAGTTCTGGTGAAGGGGCAGAAAGTAAATGTTTTTTTTGTTCTCGCCTTACCCCTGCACATGGAGAAGCCAAGCGTTCCAAAGTCATGTGGGTGTCACCCTATGCTGCTGGGTTCAAGCGCTGGCCACATGCCTCTACCTGACTTTCCCAATAGATGGCAATATTTTTAAACACAGATGCAGATACCTCACTTATAGTTAAGACATCCAGGGTCCTTGTTTTAGGGAACCATGTCAAAATAAACTGCCATGGCACAACACTGAGCTGGTAGTTCCATTAACTGTTTCAGATGCAGTTTCTTTGTTTATGTTGTTTCCAAGCTACTCTACTTGCAACTCTTCTGCTGTTTACTATCCAGTGAGATGTTTCTTTTTAGCAGAACAGTACATGCAATTTTCTACTTCAAATTAACTAAAGACTGTAACCTAAAGAAAAGATCAAGGAAATGCAAAGGTATTCTAAAAGCAGAGAAATCCATGAGAAACATTTTAATTAAATGACTCATATTCCTTTCTTGGGGCTAGAAACACCACTGTACGCCACATTGTATCAGTTCTATGTTGAGATTAATTCTTTGTGCACCAAGACTATAAGCCAAGTTTGATTTCTCTTTACCTCAGTTTTGTTTTCTGCCAGATAGATATAAAAATGTTTATTACATATAAACATCCAGTAATCCTTGGGAAGAGGGGTGCTGACAAAAATACTAAAAGTAATACTGGAAGAGGGGGAAGGAGAGAGAGGGAAGGAGGAACAACTGAAGCTCAGGAGACAAGAAAGTAGTTGCAATGGCCAGCAGAGCAGGTCACATATGTACACCCCAAAAGCTACCTCACTGAACCCTTTTTAATAACTACAGCAGCTCTGATGAGATACTCCTGTATTTCTTTCACCTCTATGCAGCCCACCTCCGGCATGAACTATCTCCACCTACAAAGCAGAAAATTATATCATTCTGACTGAAAATATCGGTTGTTTAGAAATGTCAGTCACATTTAAACTCCCTCCCTTGAAAAGTCAGTAGGACAAAGTTTCATTTCAAATCACTGCCTAGCAAGATGTTCAAGCTATGAATTTTAAAACAAGTTGAAGATTTCTACCTAGACCAAAATATGTGATGTTTTGGTATTGGTGAGTCTTCACTGCTAGAAAACAAACCAGGTGACAGCAATGGTCGCCATTTTCCTACAAAGTCAGTTGATAAAAAACAGCAAAGAAATCTCTTTCACTGCTCTGGTAATAGCGTGACTGCCACTGCACACTAACAGCCCAGCCTGGTTCCCCTAATAACCTGCACTGCTGAATAAAGCCATTTGAGACACCTGTGCTCTTGGGTATCAAAACCAACACAAAGAGGCAGTGCTCAACAGTACTCTAGAAACAGCACAAACCACACTCACACCACATCTGGCTTACCTTCCATGAGTTTGGCAAAAGGCTCTGGACATGTGGAAGGGATTGGAAGGGCAAGTTTATTCATGGCAACACCATATGCTACCGCAAGACCATCAATTCCTCGGAATGGTACTTCTCCTGTTAGCAGTTCCCAAAGCAGCACACCGTAACTAGCAGGAAGAAACAGAAAAAAATGTTTGACTTAAACAGATTCTTAAACAACAAGAAGGTACCTGAACCTATAAGAGTGAGTTTGGCATACTAAAGAAATTGCAGTTTTCTGAATAAGCTCATCATGACTGCCAAGCTGGTGATGTGCCTTATTTTACCTGCTTTTTTTAAGTAGTCTGAAATAAGATGCCATTTTCACCTTTTAGGCAAAAATAATTCTCTGGAAACAGGGAACAATTGAAAAGCATCAATCTTCTAACTAATTTAGCAAGTTACAAACCTGAACCTCTCAAGACACTTAAAAACGCAAATGAGGGTTGTTTGGTGCATTGTGATTTTTAAAAATAAGTCAAAAAAACTTCTTCAGAATTCAGTTGTTCTTAAGATGTTCTACAAAATATTAACTAAGAAGTTATGGAAATGGTTTCAGGACTGTTTCCCCCCCACCCCAGGTATATGATGAACAACATATCCTCAGAATATTTTCTCTGCTTCTGAAAACCCAAACCAGAAACTGCTTCTTCATACTTGGTGACTCAACAGTTTTTTCTTCCACTGGTCTGTCTTACTCTCTGGTCTTACTCTCTTCTGAACCCATTAACCATTCACTATGTTCTGCAGTGGTGACCTCTACAAATTTAATGATGCATTGCCAAAAAATATTTCTGTGTATTTGTTTGGAGCTTGTCACTTAGTAGTTTCCTTTGCTTCCCTGAAGTTCTTTCAACATAAGAAAGAGTGAACATATGTTCCCCTATTAGCTCCTTCCATGCCATCCATGATTTCACAGGCTTCCGTGCATCCTGCCTAAATCATCTTCTTTCTAGACCCCCAAATCCTAATCTAGGTACATCCTAATCTAGTTACTATCCCAAACAGAAGCCATTTCATGTGTTTCATTAACCTTGACATCTTCTGTCAGAATGAGCAATATCACAAGGTTTTAAAGATACAGTGAGAGGCACAAACGGTATTGCTTTAATTTCCTATTAAATTTTAATTTGCCACTTGCCTTTCTGACTCTACAAAATGAGCTTGGTTACCCACAGTAACTCCAATGTTTTTAGTGCCTTATCATAGTAAAATTTGGAGCCCATCATTGTACATGTGAAATTCTCCCATGGGTACTACTTCGTATTTATTACCACCTATTTTATTATCCATTAAAGTAAAAATTTTCCTCAGCTCTCTGCAGCAGATTAATTTTTCTTAATCAAGAATAACTTGATACCATCAACTGTGCTACCTACCCATTTACTGTTTTTTCAAATCACTTATCACTGTTGAACACAGAATTCTCCAGCAAGAAAACTGATTTAGTCCTTTAGTAACTAAGAATTGACTAAGTGATGGGAAACAGACTTGCCCTCTTTTCCCACATCAATTTACTTTCTTTAAAAGCCTTTGATGAAAGATTTTGTTTAAAGTCTTTCTAAATCCAAATATAGTATAAGCAATCTTACCACTTATCCATGTACTCAGTAACTCCTTCAAAGATTTTTGCTTTTTCACAAAGTATACTTTCTTCTATAAAAGCTGACTCTTCCCCACATATGCTCATATGTCCACCAGCTCCCTGCTCTTCAGTGCCATTTTTACCATTTAGAAGAACTGAAAAATCATAATTGCTAATCCTCTGGAAGCTCTTTTAAGATTTGTCACCCTGTTTGTTGCCTTCCATTTCTCTGGTACTACAGCAGCTTTAAGCAACATTACACAGCACAGCTATTAACTCAGCTGACACTCATGTTCTTGTAGAAATCTTGGGTGTTACTGTAAATCTCAGCAATTTTTTACTGCTCATTTTATCAGTCAGTTTTAACACCTCTGTGGACTGTACTTCACTATGATATGTCCTCCAGCTTAGCTTCTTATAGAGAAATTTTCAGCTTAAAAAGCCTCTCTTTGCTCCATTCCAGCAGACACAAGTCACTAAGGGTTTTTCTTCTGTTATATGGCCTTATCTTCTTTGCCCTCTAACATCTTGGTCACCTCTGGGCTGTATGCTCTCCTGCAGAGTTCTCTCTCTCTTTCCTTACAAGGTATCCATGTTGCGTGTTCCCCTTTAGCTGTTTTTACACAAAATTCCCAATATTGTCATTAATCTCCCTGAGATTAAACCCTACTGTAATGGACTAATTTTTCTTAATTGCTCTTGCAAAGGTATCAAATCTAAGTATACATATATTTGGACCATGTCATACTGTACAATCTTGAAAGCCTCGCAGTCCCACCTGAAGACCAAGTGAAAAACTGCTTCTCCTGCTACAAGCCCCTTCAATAGCTGCTCCAAGAAACAGTAATTTCTGAAGCTAAAATATTATGTTTTTCTTGTTTCAAAGCAACTGTAGCTCTACCCCCTTGGGAGTACATTATGATAACCTGTACTCTTGCAATCTCACCCCCCCCCACCCTACCAAGTCTTTAACATTTACTGTAACTGCTGCCACCTTAGTTGGTCATCTGTAACAGTACTTTTCCTATTTAGATACAGGACTTTAGTCACCAAAGATTCCACCTTTGCTGCTAACACAGTTAGTTTACTCTATTAAGTGAAGTATCACATTTTTTCACCTATAGAATCTTTTACATTTTTTTTCTATGTAATTCATAGTCTTGATATTATAGTCATAATGTATTATTCTTACTGTACTAAGAGCCTCATTTATAAAAAACAAAGCAGAGTTAAGGAGTTCCCATTTACTTTTTGGCCTTTTCAAATTCATAAACACTCAAAGAAAATGAATACCGTACTGAATGTATATTTGAGCTGTCTAAATCTGATTGATTCACATTACTCTTCAGTTTGGATACAACTCTTGATAGCAAAAGGTAGTAAAACCTATCAGATAGCTATATCATTATTTTACCACTAGTATTGGGCAAAGCACTACTAACGTGCTCAAAGCACTTCTTCTGCAGGGTAATTTTTAAAGGCCAAAGGAATAGACAGATTGGTGTTTCTACTAATGCAACACTACAAGTGCATATTGCAGGAAAGGTCACTTTGCTTCTGACAAAACTGAATGCCACCTCTTCCTCACATATTTGCAGTTCATTGCTGAGAACACTGCTTCCTCAGAACTAGTGAAATACTGCTTTGTGGCATTTGAACAACAATAATCCCAAGTGATTAAACAGCAAGAGAGGTGCTGACCAGAGTGTTTTCCATTAACTCTCAAGCAGTAAATTGGGAAGTACAAAGGAAAAAGATAGTCAGAAAACTTACACAAAAAAAGGTATAGGAAGAAAGAAACAAGGGTCTCTACTCATTCTCAGCAGGGAGAAATAAAAACTGATCAAGGTCATTTATTTTTCCAGCACCCAGTAGTAATTTTTGGACTTTAATTACAAAATGAACCATGTGATACAGACCACGCATCCAAGTCAACTGACACTTGTGTGAATAATTAACCATCTTTCAGTGATCCAGTAATCCCTTAAGCCATTTAACATCAGGTTCAATCCTACACACCGGATTTTCAGGGTGAGGGAGGCTGGAGGTCTGCAGGATTTCACATGTGATTTTGCCACCTCCCTTGTTAGTCTGTGAACTTATTAAAAACCAGTAATTTCTTCTCACTGGTATCGTTCCATGGCATTTTTACTACAGTTTCTCTTATTCATTTCCCTAGGTTCAACACTTTCCATGAGGAAGGAATTAGCCCAACAAAGAGATCCTAGTTCCAACAGAAACTAGAACATTACTTCTGTTAAAATACAAAACCCAAAAATGTCATTACATTTTAATGGCTATTAACAGTTAGCATTTGGCATGTTATTGAACTGGCAGCTCCAGAGTTGACCTTTCCTGCTCATTTCACATCAGTCAGTATGCTCCTCCCAGGTGGGTTTCTACTAACACTGCTAGTCATCACTTACTTGCCAGGTACTGAAGTCTTGCCAGTGCTTCATTACATACAGTAAACTACAAAAGCCTACCAGCAGTCAGTTGTAGATAGAAGTACTCGATCAACACTTGATTAAGACTAAATATTCTAACGACTGATGTTTCTACACACAGCACTGAATACCTCAAGCTTACTGATCTACTAATCTGATGTTTTTAGCTAGTGCTGATATTCCCTTCCTAAATGAAAATTAAATTTCCCATTATTTCTCTGATCTCAGAGTAGATACATCTTAAAAGCACCTAAACCGAGGAACACAGGGAACTCAGATGAAGGTTCTATGGTGCCTTTACATTCCCCATACCAATCATACTGACAATATGACGGTCTTTTAAGCAGCACAAGTGAAAAAATGAAGCGTGCAGCAAACAAGAAATACATTTAAGCAGTCAAATGACACGGAAAACTGATCTATGGGCCTACTAACATTAGCTTGCTGCACAGTACTGCATAAGCTGCAATATCCATGCTCCAACTTCACCCCTGTAAATACAAAGCAAATACAAACACGCAAATAGATTTTCAGGAATTGACTTCCTTAAAAAAACCTGCAGCTTCTTTGTTCTCTGTGCAATATAAGCACAAGATTTCTGCTGTATATCTAAAGCTTGCAGGTATAGTACAGCAAAATTCATAGCAACAAGTTTTCACTAGCAAGATCTACTAGTTACTGGTACTATTAACAAGCCCAGACCCTGGTGATAGATAAGTGTGTGGGGCCACTCCTCACTCTCTGAAGTTCTTTGCCAACCCTACTTTAGAACAGGACATAAAAAACAGTTTGAGTTTTTTTAATGGAGCTTGATATATGTTTAGAAAGGATGAAACAGTTAGTTATGATGAGGTAAGATTGACTCAGGAAATTTCAGTCCCAGCAAGCACCTTCTTCACTTGTTTATGCAGTGACAACCCAAGCAGAACCAAGGTTCTTGTTCAATGACTGGGCAACAATTCAGCAGCAGTATTATTCTAATAAGCTTTAAAGAAAAGGTGTTGAAATAAAAGGGTTTGTGAACGTTAGAGACAGACAGCCAATTCTCTTGATGCTGCACAGACTAACTAACTGTAAGGCTGTCAAGTAAAAAAACTCCCTATGACTCCAACGATTAACCAAGAGGTTGAACTGGACAAGAGGAGGGGCAAGTCTAATAGGATGAGAGAGTTCATCCTGTTAAGAATTTCAAGTTGCATCCTTGGGTGGGGACAGAATTTATTACACAAGTCCATGACTGCTTTTCTAAGATCTAGTGCTAACAATCATTGACACGCTAGTAGTGACTGCACCAGAAAATATTTGTCCTCTGCACACATGCCTCAAACATCTTGTTCTTTTCAGTTTATTTAACTATGAATAGAGGCTTTAGCCACCTAAGAGAAAAGGCTTATTAAAAGACAGCACATAAGTTCTCTTAATGGGGATGACACTGTTTAAGGGAGAGTGTTGCAAGGAACTCAACATGTTTTCAAGGGAGGACTGGTAACTACAACAAAAGAAAGAGATGAAGGAATTTTAAAAGTAAAAATAAAGTATTCTGAAAAACGAACAAATCATTTAAGTTATTTACAATCCTTCTGTTCAGAAGTGATTCACAGTCCTTAAGTCAATGACAATGGTACTTTTGCACAGGCATAGAGACACGTGTGCTACCTTCATGAAAATCATTAACTGATCAACTAAGTCTTACCTCTTCTGCAATGAACTCATACTGATACAGAACATCTACTGAACTGTTCACAGCATGCCTAGATCACTAAGTTACAATTATAGGGAAACAGTTTCCCTGTTGCCTTCTCCCCCTCCCTCAGGTTATGCTTAAAGGCCATTCTTCGCACCATTTTAGAGAAGAGCAAGTTGAGGTTTGAGTTTGACAAGCTGTGTACAAACCAGTACTGCCATCATGTACACAGAAAAGGTGCTCAGCCCAGCCTTGAGATTTTCATTTCTCCCAGACTTCACTCAGAATAAAAGCCTGGTTTCTTGCTCAATTTGTCTTAGATAACTACAGAGGCTACCACATTTAATTACATAGTCAGAATTTTATCCATGCTATTAGTGTGCAAAATACAAGTTCAAATACTTATCACAGTGCAATACATTATCTATTCAGCAAGTCTGGATAAGGAAAATGAAAATCCCTACACCAAATCTCTGCCATAACAGCCAGGCAACTCTGCCAGCTGGGATATTTCTCTGTCCTGACAGATTTCACAGCATGCACACACTTGTGCGGGAGCATTACTGGACGGCAGCAAAATCTTACTGCTCTGAAGATGAAGTCACCCTGACATTTCAACACCTCTTTCTCCACAGGAAAAACAAAATTCCCTCTAATTCATCTGTTTCAGCTGTCCAGTACTAATTCTAAGTCATCCAGCATCCAGAACAGTCACTGTCCTAGAGCTACTTACTGAATTCTGTATTTACCAATTCACTTAATGGCAGGATTCAAACTCAGCTTCTGGAAGTCTTGGGCTGACCCTTACACTCCTTCCCACTGAAGTAGTTCATTCACAAAAATCCCAGTGCATGAATGGAAAAGACAAGATACACATGCAAGTTACTACTTATGGATTATGTACTCAGATGGACCTAGATAGGAGATTTATTATCCTATGTGAAAGACTAGAAGGGTGGAAATAATTAATAAGAATAATGAAACTGAAAAATAATGTATTTTGATTGAAACTCCATGGAGAATTCAACTAAGTACAGTGTTTTTGTGTATATGTATACCAGTGACAGATTACTACCAAAACATAAAATTATCTGTTGGTAAACAGTCAAGTACTTCTCAGATCGTATTATGGCCTTTGATTATGTCAGCCAAGAGCCAAAAAAGCACAAAAAGTTTGGTTTAGATAAAACAGTGGGGATTTGGATTACAAATCCCAAAAGAATCTGAATGCAAATTTATAGAACAACAAAAATTTAAAGGCATGCAGTAGCTTATCCACCACTTTCTACAGTAACATTAAGTCTGAAATAAGTGTGACAGATGGAAAGTTTTCTTAAGACCTGAATTTTAATACTTGGTTCACCATTACTCATTCTTAAACATAAAAGAGGTTTCCTGGCAGGTCTAGTTACTCTTTAGTATCCAATTGCTTAATGCCAAATCAATACCTCCAAACATCGCTGCCTTTGGAGAACATGGAGGAGCGGATGACCTCAGGAGCCATCCAGGCATATGTCCCAGCTGCGCTCATTTTGGTAGTTTTATGCCATTCCCTGGCCAAGCCGAAATCCGTGATCTTCAACATCTTGTTGCTCAGATCTCCATTTTCCACCTTTTCGAGTATCAGTACTGGAGAAAAGGGAAGGGGGGGAATAAAAGGTATGCAAAGTAAAGCTAGAATTTACACAAAAAAAATTCTCCTGGAGATCTCCCAGATTTCAAGAATCTCCTTGGCTTTTAGTTATTCAAACGTACCATACTGCATTACAAGTTATTTTAAGCTAATCCCTTGATCTGACAACTGAACAGCTGTCTGGCAAATATCTTCAAATTTAACAAAAGTATGGAGACCCAGACAACAAACACATAACAATATAATTATTTAATATAGTGCCTAGTGTTCTGTATAATAATTCTCTACTAAGAGGAAGTGAACCACTGTAACTTCTAGAAATCCAGATAAGGGAAGACATTTCCTAATTAATCCTCTCTCAGCAAGCCAGTAATAGCATCATATTCTTGAACTGCTTAGAGGACCTTTTTTTTTTTTTTTTTAATCCAGGTACACACACAGGCTGGATATACCCTTCATTTAAATGTGTTAGGAGTGGAAGCTCTATGCACAATTTTATTCTTTTTTTACGTCACAACTGAAAAAATATATTTATGATTGGTAACAACATGTCCAATTTCAGACTTCATATACAACACCACAGATTCCCTCTGCCTCTCCATCATTATTAAACTACTTTTTGGTTAAGCTGCCAAGGTTTCTATCACGTTTCAATGGTGAAGGAGTCTACACTCAAGAACTTTAAAAACAGCTTGAGGCATAACTCCAGAATGCTTTGGTATAAGGCACATATTCCTTTTTAGCCAGAAAGGTATACAGTCACACCACTGAGAAAAGTATGTAAACCAGAGGCCAGAAGTATCCACTCTGCTTTAGCAGCACCTCATTATCCTTTGTATCTGAGTGTAAAGTGATCACATGAGTTGCATCAGCAATGTAACATCAAGCAACAGAATATAAGACGGCATAAAAGAGGACACTAAACGTCCATAACTAATGTAACCACAAGCCTGTGAAAGGATTTTCAGCCCCTTTGTAAAGGATCACAATGCAAAAATAATTGTATTACTATTAGTCCAAAGACTTCACAGCAAAAATCATCAAGCTAGTAATACACTGTCATCACACAGCTACTCTATTTTAATGTCATTATAGACACAGGTTCTTAGAAAACATGAGATTGTTTTTTCCCTTTTCTATATATGCATGAATTGCAAAGAAAAAAACCCAAACAAGCAAAAGAAACCACCCAACAACCCACAACCAAAGAATCATGAATCAACAGAACCTACAACAGGCAAAAGTGCTGCAAAAATTACAGAACATATAAAAATCATCTTCAGTCCATGAAAAGACACAACTATCAGTCTCAAGCTAAGATAGCTTTTTTTTTTTGAGGGGGGTGTGGTGGCGCGGGAAGGGAGAGGAAGAGGAATCTTACATTCAATCTCATACTTCCCTACAATAATCAAAATGGGGTTTCCCATGAAACAAAAGCCAAAAGTGTTATTTGAACTCTTCTGGATAATAAGTAGCACACACCTAAATGTTAAATTACTGCATTTACTTTTACTGAAGTTAAACAAATTGTCTGTTTTTTGAAATTTTAAAAAAAATCAGTTACTCCTTCCACATGGCTTCAGAATTCACAAAATACTACTTCAAAGACTTTTGTGGACCAACTCAAGCTGTGAATAAATTAGACCTATGGTTGAGCTCTTGGTTCTTGTTTCTTTTGCAAAATTCCTTTCTAACATGACTGAACGCTCCATTTTCCTCACTACAGAAGAAAGAGGAGACTGAGGCCTAGAATTACTGTTCTCTTCATTTGGCAAAAGCGTATGCATTTTTAGAGCAACACTTCCATGTAGAACAGAACCACCACAAGAAAACAAACTACAGAAGGCAGCTTCCTTTGCGCATCTTCTTCTAGTAAGCCTAACTTTTTTCCTTCTTTCTAGCAGATGAAGAACTGCTAAGAGGAATTGCTTACAAGTCATTCATTGATTACAAAGTGAAAAGTTTCCAAAGTGAAAAGCTTCCTAAAACAATACATACTGTTTCTTCTTCTAGCAGATACCCATTCTGTCTACAGAGCTGGCAGAATAACAAAGTCTGACTTTAAATTTAAATGCAGTAATACAGAGATATACAGTGACATTGTAAAGGCAAAGTGCAACTTTGAAACAAGAAAGTGTGGGTTTGGTTTTTTTTTTTTTTTTTTTTTGCTTCCCTCCATAAGAACAATAAGGAAAAGGCAAATTTATTGTTCACAAGGTAGATCATATTCTGTCTGAATGAGCTCAACGGCAGGACAGAGCATCATATATCACAGCTAGCTTGTACATACCTTCCTGGTAAGAGATTATTTAAATCTAATTACCTTAATTTGTATTCAGTTCTAACAAAATAATTAGTACTTACATAGATCTTTTGTATCCAGAACTTGTTCTTTTGTCAGATGCAGCGTATTAAGAAAGGTTACCATGAAAAAGACCACAGAGAAGGAGAATAAAAGAGCTGGATTTATTGCAAGCCCTTGATTCCTTAGTTACATCCTTGTCTCCACTCCTGTTTCTTTGTAATAACTGCTTGGGATAATAATCTTGCAATGCAAAATCTTTAAAATTAATTTTAAGAATGGTATCTCTTTCCAGTATCTGTTTCAGTTCTCCTTATCACTATCATATTATTCAGTATCAATGGGCTCACTTGTAACTGCCAGGAGCTTCCCTAGCCCATCTGTCAGATTTTTAAACAAAAAACATTGACTCTCCCCCTTTGCATTTGCTTGAATATCAATGAAGAATTTGTAAATAGGTGAAATATGAATTCCTTTCAGTTTTCTCCTTAAAAATCTCTTTTATGGAGAACACCAGGCAGGTTGCTAGGACACAGCAAATGCATTCTACTTCTGCTAATTAACGTGGTCTCATTTACTTCTGAGTTTTATCTATGACCAGTTAGTGCATCTTGTTTAATAATCTGAGTGCACGTCCTCTTATGCAAGTGCTACTTCTGCACTCTTCTTACTCTGGTCTGCTGATTTTAAAGATCTGCATATGATACAGAGATTTAAAATAGGTAGAAAATTGAATAGAAAAATCTTTCACATTCCCAGCCTTAAAAAAAGAAATTGGCAGCAAAGACACTGGGCCTAGCTTTCAAGCAACTGGGGAAGAACTAGACCCTAATCAGCAGGAGCATGCAGCAAGTGTGTCACTTTGTTAGGGGTTGATCAGTCTTTTGCTGTTCTAGCAGGCCCCATGCAAAAAATCTCTTCCTGTGTGCGTGCACAGACCAGCCACGTTATAGATGAGAGTCTGCTACGTACTACTGCTCCTCTTTTTCCTCTGTAGCATGTGCTAAAAGCTGATCTTAACTAGCATGGGTAGGATCCAATCAGCAGTGTACAAAGAGGACTGGTGAAGCAAATCAGGTATGACAAGCACATTCAACAGCTTTCAGCATCCAACCACTACAGCAAAACAACTTAATATAGCAAATCATCAAGACCATGTTCTTTGCATACTGCAAGTGCAAAGCAAAGCATCGTGGCTTAAATAGCATTAAAAATTGCTAGCATCTTTAGGTGAAGTGTACCATGAACATGTGTCCTTACAGGAGTAATCCCGAAGTGCTCACATATGTTTTCACATATTCCTGAAGCACTTGGAACTTGTCCTCCAGAAAATAAGCATTTGACAATGAGAAATTAACTACAGCTCACAAGAATTCTGTCCAGAAAGACAGCTCTTCCATATTTCCAGGTATCCCAGCATGGAGGACTATAATCAAATTTGCTCGCTCCTAGCAAGACTTTCCCTGGACACAGAGTAGATATGATTTAGGTGTGTAATTTCAACCATCAAGAATGTAACTAAGAACTTTATTACCACAAGGACTCTCAAGAATAATTACTGGTAATGATTCAACCCCACTGTTTTATTTCTTGGGAGTCAGGCATACTGCGGTGCTAAAAAGCAACAGTCAATGTAGAAAAGGAAGGTCTGAGCTGAAAGATACAAAGGTAGAAATTAAACACTGGGCCTCTTATTTAGGTTATGATGAAGACCAATCTTTTTTCTTTGAAATGAAAATGTCTATTGAGGTTCTTTGAGAGCATCTTTGGACCCCAACAAGAAGCATCAAGGGTATTTTCCTATCTGACTCTTGTGAAAAATTTTCCTGAAGTACAGACAAAGAAGTAGGCACCATATAAACAAAAAGGTTAGATAAGCAAAGGCCAACACTTACTGATAATGAGACAGACTAACCAGCAAAACAGTACAAGGCTGAATTCAAAGATCATTTGACAAGACTCAGTTTGGTGCAGTCCTTAGTCATATTGGGTGACATTACAGCAAGGAAAGGAACAACTGTGTTGCTAGAGATGAGAAAACTTGCTATGGTTGTATTTTGAGTACTTTTAGCACATGTTTCCATGTGATGCTTTGACTTCTGCTCTGGACAAAAGGAGTTGCAGTGGCAAGGAGGAAAGGCAGCATTGCATGGCTTGCTCTCATCACTAACTTGACAGCATTTTCAGTCATCTCTGAGTAGTTCAGAGCTACAGGTAGCAGTTTGTAGTCTACGCTCTGAAAATTTTGGATACCCTGTGACTTTGATACTTCATGAACAATTACCATCATGCTCACAGTAGTAACTGCAGCGCCCAGGCATGTAAGACTGTTCTCAGATACTAAACACCCTTTCTTAATTGTGTCCTTTAATTTGCCTTTGTTGTCATAAGTGAATTCAGCAATCAAGATCCGTATTACCAAGGAATCATCCTTAGTCAACAAGTCCTTTATCCCTTCCGAATTACAGTAACGTGGAAGAGGATAATTTCCACAAGAAGTCCAGTGACTTAACATATGGTTTCCTTTGCTTGTTTTGATATTGAAGCAATAGTTAAAGAGGCCAGAGCCAAAGCAGACTGATAAAGCCTATAAAAAGCATCTTCAGTACGGTCTGCAGATCACTGAATGATTGCCATTAAGCAGATCTTTCATCAGGTTTAATGCTCTTTGGTTAGGAGACAACACCAGATGCTGAAACAAAAGTATCACTAGAGACTTTCCTAATAAAACTGGAGTTTCTCATTCCAGTCTAAACCTGCACAAAGAGTCATGGGATGTTAACTCAGTCAATGCTGGTACCATATAAAAATGATTTCTTAGGTTGGAGGAGAAAAAACGGATGATGCATTCAAAATCCTCTTATGCTTGTTTGTGATTTGATCTAGCAGCTTTTCTAGCAGAGTTGGAAGTGATGGAAACCAACTTCTTCAGGTCGGGTGAAGGCAGTTTACCTTCCCATTTAAGTAACATTCTTACATGCATGAATAGCTAGCTGGCTTTTCATAGAATTCAGTGTCAGTGTTACTGAAAGTCATCAAGCCTGCAGAAGTACACAGATCCCAGTGACAACAGATCCCCAACGATACGTATGATTCTCAGTTTCTGAGTCACTGTTGTATGTCAGTGGCATCAAGAAGAATAAAGGCTTTTTAACTAGAGCCAGGGCCAACTCAGATGCTTTTGTTGCTTAAACAAGGATTTGTACTGAAAAGAGACACCACAGAAACAGATCCACCAAGGTACGACTGACAGAATTGGTAACTGACACTGAGTCAGCTCTTCCTCCTGTTCCACCCCATTCCGAATTATTATGCTTTACTAGAAAGACAAAAAACATCTTCATTCAAAGCAACACAAAAATCAAATTGAGTAAGATTTCTAAAATGCTATCATATCCTTCAGTCCTCATGCTGGGCCTCCAGTTCTGTTTTGTCATCACAAGTCACTATGGAGAGAGATGCCTTTCAGAAGGAGAAATCACCACAATGAAAACACTCAAACTTAAACTTTAAAATTTTGTTGCTGTGGACATCCTGTACTATACCAAAACAAATGGTTAGTTCTAAGTAGACAAAACAGGATCAAATTAATTCTGAAGGAATAGAGACTGAAGTTAAAAGAAAATAATTATGGATTAAATGCTAGCCAAGTTACAACTCTGCCATAAACTACTGGATAAAACTACAAAAGGGCTGCCCTGGAGGCAAGTAAAAACCATTTCTATGATGAAATTATGTCTTGCATGCATGAAACAGAAGCACACTTGCCACAGCCTCACATGTTCAAAAGGTGAATTTTTTTCCTTTCTCCCTCCTCCATTGTCATGGATCATTACAATGAAAGCTGGCTTAGGTGAAATAAAGTCACAGTATCTCAGAAAGCAATCTTCCTAGACTCCAACCACAGTCAGAGAAAAGACAAAGCCTTGACAGAAGGGGATTCCAACCAGAAATCTAATACACATGCTCTGAATTACTCTCTACAGGAGTCTTGTTTGACTGGAAACACATCTGTGCTAAGTGCCCACTCAAACCATACAAATCTCTGTGGTCTGGTATAAGCAAGCTATTTCAATTACAGAAGTTCCCCTACACATCAGATGTTAGAGACACATCTGGTGAAAACTAAGTTATAGTTGCAAGATTATCTAGTGTTGTGAAATTCTTCAAAATTAAGTTGTCAGAAATACACTGTTCTATTAGTGGACAGCTAATGTAAGTAAAACTGGTACTCCTGTGAAATCAGTCTTAAGTAAAACTGTCCCTTTGCCTGTAAAGGCAGCTGGAGGTCACAATCATTGCATGTTGCACCACTCACCTTAATAATCACTGAATCAGTTGAAAAGTCAGTGGTCAACGTCACTGTCAAACACCCAAAGTCTTATTACAAAGAAGGACCTGATTTCCAGATATGTAAGAGCTGTGGTTTTATTATTCAAATATACAAATACACCAAGACACAGTAAAGACAGGGGTATACAGCTGTATAACCTTTGAGGGGTATAAACCTGTATATCCTTTGAACTATTTGTACCTATATTTTAATAAACCTTAAGAGGACTGGGTAAGCCCCACCTAATAAGTCAGCATCACTACTGCTTCTTAGCCATTACAGTAAGAACTTTAAAACTGCTGAGCAAATTTTGTTTTGGAAATATTCTCAACTTTATTCCAGTGTTTCAATGCAAATAACTGCATTGTTGATATGTTTTTCACTCTGCTTAACCCAACTGACTTGTATTACAACATGTTTTTCATCATTCCAATTATGATAGAAGCACAAAACAGTCTGAAATTCTTTCCTGCTCCCAGAATATACACATTTCTACCCCTTTCCTGTAATTTTCTTCTCAAACCCATCTACCCTCCTTCTAAACACACCTCTTTATCCTACATAAACAGATACACTGTCTGCACTGAATCTTTCAATCTGATCACTAAAAGAAACATAATAAAGCTTTACTTAGGTTTCAAGTTGGTCATTTCACAAAGCCTGTCATACACATATTTTTAATCCAGCACCATACTACCTCTAGTATGCATAAAAAGATAGTTCAAAGAAGTAGATTACTTCCACTGAAGGAAATTTTTCACAAGTGAAATTAATAAAAAAGTTTTTGGTGACAAAATTAACAACTGCTGTTTTAATTCTCTGTTCTAGTCACATTACATCAGCAGAGCCAGAAAATATATTATAATCTCCTTCCACAAACTTCCCCTGGAAAGCACTAACGCAGATTTTATCTTGTTCCTTTTACAAAGGTTATTTTAGTTTTCAGCTATACTTTTGGGCAGTTAGGACAGCATTCTTAGTGTTCAGTAAGCCAAAGCAGCAGAAAAGAACAAGTAGGGCAAAATAAACACTTTAACCCATGCTGATCCAGTTACAAATAACATCAAAAAACTGGTAGAAAATGGCTCCTCAACTGCCAAAATAAGTGTCAAGGCAGCAAAATATGGTCATATAATCGCCTTTTTCTGCTTTCTGAGCCTAGGGAAAGGATTAGGTTAATCTGCATAGTGTAGTGCTGAGCAGAATACTCCTTTGCTTTATTTATGCTAAAAGCTGACTCATCACTTCAGAAGCAGAACACCATTCAGGGAAGAACTAATACAATGTGATCTTCCACAGAAAAATAGCCCATTTTTATATATGAAGGTAGAGGAAAGGGGTCGCTGTCTACTGCACAAAATAGTATGAGCAGCTAGGCACATCAAAAGCAGACTTTAATTTTTCCAACTACTCTGCTGTTGTATTCCCAATTTATTTAACACACAGAACATCAAGAAAATAAAGAAATTCCTGACTTAAAAGAAAAAAGCTGGTAACATGAGAATACCAGGGAAAGCAGGATTACCTTGCAATACTACCACAACAGGTAACTTCCAACCTGCCCATCAGTCCCTGCATTTCACAACAAGAGCAGTATCAGCAGCTTCATGCTTCACTTCCCAGTCCAGAGAGCATGTGTGTTGTGTATTAAGAAAGATGAAAAAAATTACAAAACATCCCAGACAGTCTCTTGTATGGGCCAGTTTACAGTTCACACCAAGTCACTTACCTATGTGTGATGCTACTTGGTAAACCTGGCACACAAGAATAGAAATCTATTAGCTAATGAACATCAAAGCCTGATGGAAATGGTTCCAATCATTAAGTGAAAGGAGAAATAAAAAAGAAATAAGAGCAAGACTGAGTGCAACGAGAACTGCAAGCATATAGGAAGAAATACAGAAGGAAGCAGGCTAGAAGACCAGGAAACCTACTGTAGGGTAAAATATCTGAATTTGTCATCTGTGGTACACCAGGATATAATTCTGACTTGATGGATCAGTGCTGGCTTCACATTTAACTTCCATAAAACTTTTCCCGAACTGAGACAATAATCAGATTTTAGTGCCAGAATACCTGCCATTCTTTTATTTAAATACAATAGTTCTACACAGACCATGAAACAATAGGGCTACTACCTAGTGACAAAGCAACATTAACTCATGTATTCCACTGTTACATTCTGAAGCTTTATCAATTCTTCATAGTGGCATGTACCATCAACAGTGTTTCTAGCCCGTCAGGGTGGAACAGTGGTGCTTTGAAACAGGCTGGAAGAACAATCTGAACAAAAGAGCAGATGCTTGTTTGCCAGAAACATAATAAAAACTGATTATGAAGGTATTTCAAGTTAGTCTGAACTTAAAGGGAGCGCCCGGACCTGAAGACAAAGCAGATGGTGGAGATGCCATGGGAGGCCCTGACAGCAGGATACCAAACAGACACAGCAACTTGATCATGTAGACTTGAGAAGGCCTTAAAACCCCAAAGGTGGTGGAAATACCTGAATACCTATAAGTGTCAGTGCACTTCAGTAGTTCTGTATCAGTCTTCACCACCATTAGCACTGCTGTGGATCAAATGCTTTGCCATCTAAGATTCTAGGAAGGCAGAAAGCAGTCATATCAATATGAGGAAAATTTCCAAGCAAAATACATCCCACTCACACCCATTCCTAGGAGCCACTAGCCATTACTTTGTGCTGTGCTCTTGTCTCCTTAGGGCCACATCAACTGCTTACACAGTACAAGAGGTACATGGCAGCAACAGTGATGAGTAGGTGAGATTGACAAGAGGAAGGACTATAAATAGGATAAATATGTTGTCTTTGTTATTTTACTTGGTGTAGAAACATTCAATTCTAATATTTAAATCATTAAGAAGTCATCCAACTAGCTGCACACCCAGTGAAGTTTCTTCCCCAGTCTCCCTTATTTTTTATCTGGACTCTCAGCTAGGTTTCTGCTTTACTTTCTGTGCTTCACCATATCTATTCTCATTTTGTTAAGATTGACGAGAGGTGAGAAGACTACTTATGACCTTGAAGGCTTAAAAATGGCAAGGGAACTCAAACTCACACGAAATGATACCACTCCACTTAACTTATCTTTAATTTCCCAGAATAATACCACACCTTTATGCCACAGTTGGGTGTTTTTGCAGATAAATCCACAACAAGCACAAATAGATACAGCAGCCTAGTACCAGATTTGTTTACCCACAGGCTTTGGCTCATCTGCTACTGTATGATCACTGCTTTCAGAATCAGCAAGGTCAACTGGAAGCTACAAAGAGGGGAACTAACGCCTACCCTGTTATAGCTGGAATATGAAAGACCATTGCTGAAGTTGAGTACTCATTTTGGGTGGAAATATTGGATACACTCTAATTGTTTCTCCATCCTGAAAACAGAACAGCTTATTGTGGCTTTACTTACCAAAAGTTGTCAGAATCAGCACCCACCCATTACTTCCTCCATTTACATAATTCATGTACTGTAGAGATGTATCAGGTACCAAGTCCCTCAAATACCAGGCGCAAGAACTTCACAGAAAGAAAAGAATAAAGTAAAATCTTTATGAAAACCAATGCTTTTTCATTCCAAGACCCTTAAATGCAAAACATGAGCAGTGTTTCAGTTCTAAATAATGTGAGTATTTTCTGTGGTATGATTTAAGAGCAATCCAGACCCATATGGGAAGTACTACCATTAAACTTCTCTCTGTCAGCAATACAACAGAAGTTTCAAGTGCAAGAGTTGAAGGAAACTGAAAATACTTCAATTTCCAAACTATTACAAATTTATTAAAAAATTGCTTTACACAAATTTCCCAAGAAAGCTAAAGGCTTCCTGAAGCTGAAGGTTTGCCAGGGAGGATAAAAGACTGATTATGTCACAGATCCAGACTCTCCCACCCACCCACAGCAGAATGTGTCCAAAACTGAGCCAATCTGTTACAGGAAACCTTGTCTTGAAGAAAGAATCTCCTCACTCAACCCTGTATGTTTTCTAAGGGTTTGTTTTTTAGACCACAGAATACAGATATCCGAGCCAGCAAAGCTCTGAAGGCACTTCATGAGAACCTCCTAGCCAAAGGGTACTTGAAGACTAAAACATTAATATTACACTTAAATTTTAATTTCTTCCCTGACACACACATCCCCTGGAATTTCACAATTGGGACAGACAATTTAAGCCTAAAGAATTTTTGTATTCATCTCCTCACAATCTATGTATAATCTTCACTTTGTACAAATCCCTTTCACTGCCTTCTAGATCTATTTCTAGTCCAAACACTTTCAACTACTACTTTCAACAAATTCATGCAAATGTGGATTACTCTTTTTAAATGCAGACTAAGTCAGAAAACTCAGATAAGCATTTTTCACCTTTTGCATGGGTCAATTACTACTTTTCATACTAGCTTTTATCTGAAAAGTGAGTTAAAAGTTCCACTGTACTCTGAAGAAATGCAAGGCATTCTGAAATCTTCAGGGTTCTTATTTAGAAGGTATTATAGTAATACAAGTATTAACCACTGTCCTCTAGGTTTTGAACAGTTCTTATTTGAAGGAGAAAAGTACTCATAGAAATAAAAACATTCTTGAATAGAAGATGGTTTCATTAAACATAGTATGATTGTTCCAATCCTATTTTCCCTTCCCACAAACATGCAAAACTTCCCAAGATACATTTCATCTCAGAGGGTGGTGATGGGAAATACTGGATGTGAGATAAAAAGATAGCCTTAATATACTGCTTCATGCTGCTGCATTGGGTCAGAGAGCCAGAAGATAGCTACTAAATCTGCAGTTTCCCTAACAAGTCAAAAAAGCAGTGCTATTGCAAAGGGAACAAGAGACTGAGATTGTCAGGTGACCCTTTTTTTAATTATTAAGTCCTATTGGCAGTACACTGGCATTCTGTCTTGAGGGCAGAACTAAGCATTTAGGAAAGGATTTCAAAAACTCGCTCCAAAATGAGATCTCATATTGTAGTGGCTTGCCAAAATCTAATTTGCAATTTTAGCTCTACCTTCCATAGTCAGCTGGCACAGCTTTGCTTCACAAGTATCCAGATAATGAGCAATCTGCTCTTGATCCTGCATTCAAAGTCCTTAAAGTGATTAACAGATCTGCACATGGAGTGAGTCCGGGCTTTCCACATGTAGCCTTTACCTACCTTCTGTTGGGTGCTCTGCTGTTCATTTCAGTAGGATTGCATCTTTATTCTAATATTTGCTTGTGGTGCAGAAGACTAAGTGTTTCATAAGATCCTGGAGAGGACAGAATTTAGGACTGACTCAAAATTTCACATCTTAGAAGCAAAAGCAAAGAACACAAATATTGTTTCTAGTAATAAGCAAATATTTTTCTCTCTTTTATTACTAACCATTCAGCAATAGTACATTTTAAAAATACATATATACCTTGGAGCCAATAGCTTTTTAATTACTGGGTACATGTGAGGGTTCAGCAAATCCATAAAGCTAGCCGACTGTCCTCTTCTATCAGCCTAGATGAGGTGATGGGTGAGACAGCACAGCAATTCTTGGATTTTAAGCCGAGCAGTACAGTAACTCTAGCTCATGCATAATGGGGGAGGGGATAGGAAAGGCCTTCAGAGCCACAATATATTTAGAATCGATCCTTTTACCTAGCCAAGCTGAAAAAGTCTTACCGCTTTAGTGATCTGTACAGAACACTTTGAATGCTCCTGGAGAATGCTCAGGTGAGTTTCTGGGAAAAACAGAGCTGTTCAGCTCTGGTTTCAGACTGAATCCTACCATACTGCTGACATTGGAACAACCTTCTAGCTCAGGCATAGATTATTGTATTCTTCATAATCACGTAAATACTCCAAGGAAAAAATATAATTGCATCTGTACTCAACACAGGGCACTGCTAAACTGTACCAGTCTGAAAGCTTGCAACAAATCAAGAATTGCATCAGACAAAAACAAAAAAAGGAAAAGGAAGAGTAAAATCTCAAGAATTACATTCATCAATTGTCACTCAAGAGACTGCCTGAAAAGAGATTTAATAATAATGCTGGTTCAGTGGAAGCTTTTCCCAGTCAAATAGAAACATGAAATTCCTGATGAAAAAAAACTATTGTAGAAATGTTTTGTTTTGGTTTCAATTAAGACACCTTTATGAGACAGTAAATAACAGCAAGTACTATTCATTCCACCATCTAGAAGGTAAGGAAAACAAAAACTTTACAGATAGCAACACAATCCACACCAGAAGCTGGGGTGTTTTGTGATTTGTATCTTGTACTTCTGGGTTGTTTGGTTGGTTTTGGTTTTGGTTTTTTGTTTTTAAATCAGACTCAACTAAAAAAATTATGAAAAGATAGAGAGGTGTATTTCCATTCATCAAGCAAATGTTAAAAGGCTCTCAGATGCAAAATCATCACCAAACCACAGCTGACAGTGGTGAAATTCAGAGTTTCTTAAATACTACAGAGTTTGACCTTAAGCTGAGCAGAACAAGTTGCCAGTTGCTGAGAAAGAGGGTAATCCTGCACTGTAGCACATGAAAGTCCACACAAGGTAACAGCTCATGCAGTAGAGCTATCAGAAAGCTGTTCACTTTTTGATGTGCTGCAATTCCTTTAGTTTTTTTGACCCAGTTTACTCTGTAATCAAAGAATCTGACTATATACCAACCTGATGAACCATTAGGAATACCTCGCAGTTACCAGATGGCCATGAACATATCAAAACCACACAGTGATTGATTACATCAAACAAGAAAAGCAAATCAATAAATCCAAGGCAAGATTGACAACACTTCAAAAAGCAGAATTAGGCATATCAAGTTCTATTAATCAAAGTTATGGGATTTTTCTTATTTGCAGGATCTTTGAACAATGCAAAGTCAAAAGCAACTAAAGACTATTCTCTCTAACACCTTCTTGTAGGCCCATACTCCATAGAGGAGAAACAGCTGGAAACGCAGTACTTTTCTGGTAGGTAGACCACATGGCCAGGTTCACATACATCCCACTGCCCTGAAACGTACCATCTTGACAGCAATTACTCATACTAGCAATTCTTTATAGTATACCAAGAACCACCCAGGAATCCCTGATATACGCACAGCAATAACTGCAATAAGCAAAATCTTAGTGGCAAAAGTAATTACATGTTACTACTAAGTGGAGCTACAGGCACACTATCATTTGCTACGCATCAAAACATTATACATAAGCAAGGTTGAAGCCTTGCTAGCATTTTAAATGTTGCCAGATGTAATACAAACAGCAAATCTTAACATTTCTCAACAGTCAAAGCAAATTCCAGAAACCTGTTTGATGAAGCATCAGAGAAAGATATACAGCAAACTAGGAGCTTGGCTTGTAGCTGTAAAAATCATACTGAACTTAGGAAGCACGACATTCAAAGCACATACAGGATTTCAGAGATAATTTGGGGGATCCACATGTGCACTATATAACGTGTGCTGTTTTGGAAGGGTTAGGACTTGGAAGAGTATTTTTATTCCTAATAAAAGACAGTGTTTCAATAAATGCTTGAGCAATATAAAAATGCTTCTAGAAAGCAAAGTTGAAGGTATAAGTGTGGGAGTAATACAAACAGTTGATAGGAAGGCTGCCTGCCCTCTGGCTATTTCCTTCCAAAGAGAACCCTAAGTGATGCTACACCATGCTGTCAATGTTCCAAATATTTACAGTTCTGTGAGAGCAAGTCCTCTTCCTCCTAATCTTAAGAAACACCAACGAAACCAAACAACATAATTCTAAATCATTATGTGTTGCAATAGTTTCTGTTAATGCATAATGTTCTGTTACTACTTCTTTTTTATACCTGCAAAAAGTTAAGGTCTGATAAAGACTACATTTACCTTTCCATTATTAATCAGACAATTAACAGACATGCCAGTCTTCTTCAGTGCCAGTCAGCAATCTTTCAGCAATCAAAGTCATACCAACATACCAAACTATTCTAGAATCAGAAAGTAAACACAGACCAAAAAGCAGCTACTGAAAACCATGTGCTGTATCCTGTATTCTTTCCACCAGCTTAAGGCTTTCCTTGTCCTGTCATAAGGAAATATGCACCGTCTTCAAAGTGGGATATTTCTTAAAATTAAGGAATCATCTTAGGTGATGAATCATCACTTCAAAGAACAAAACTGTGTTTAACGTCTGATGCTTCCAGAGTGAATTTGTTTCAGATATGTTGAAATTCTGAATAGAATTAAGAAAAGCAAGAGTGAAGCTGCCAATGGAAGTCAGTCAAAATTCAACTAAGTTTATTGAAGACAAAGCAACACCAAAAAAACGAAACATGTAAAGCTGAAAAAGTTATTCTACCTTCTCAGAAATTCCACAACAAGGCTGTTCTCCTGCTTTGCTTCTTGGAAATTTCAGAAGAACACAGATTTATCCCGGCTCTATCACAGATAGTCAGACAGTGAACTCATGGGATGCCTAGGCACACCTCCTGCTGACAGCACTTAGGTCTGTTCATAGCTGTTCTATGGTTTCATATGCACAGTTTGGAGAAAGTGCTTAGTGCCACAACTCTCAGGTATTTCTTTTCTTAGGAGTAGAAAGAACCATGCAAAAAAATGTATGCAGTGGCCCAATGACATGAAAAGGATATTAGGTAGGTTTTCAAAAGTAATAGCACAATTTCATACTCCTTCCATACTTGTCTATGAAGATAACAGATTCCATCTGTGAAATTGCCATTTTTACTACTGTGTGGGCAGCAAGATACCAAAGTGTTCTTTAGACATCAAACTTATTTCATAAAGACTTTCTATTTTTGACATGTAAGTAATAATGAAGAGATCAATTCATACTCAATTAAACCAAACCATTTGCAGGAGATATATTTTCATCTTGGAACTCTCAAAAATCTACTAAAACACATGAAAATAGAACTGCAACATGAAAGCATTTGTCAAACCTCTCTGAGAGGAAAACAGCTGCACTAATTTACAAAAGCTAAGGAAGAAAAAAACCCAACCAAGTGCCAAAGTACAATATACATACTGTCACCCTACTTCTATGAATTCCTGATATCTCAGCATCTTAAAAATTAGCAACACTTTAAAGATTAATTTAATTTTCTGAATTAATAGTACATTAAATTAAAGTTTTTTCATTCTTTTCAACACAAAGTTGTAGTACTAATGGCATGAATTTCCTCATCACATTACCACAAGCAAAAAATTAGAGTTACTTGAAATTTCTCTTTTTAACCACAATACAAGTGATCAGCATAATCAGCACAAAGGATTATACTCTGGGGAGACAGAGAAATAAGCAGAGTAACCAGAACTAGAAGTTATGCATCATTAGCAATATCTTATAGCTTGTCCATAGAATCAGATAATTGCCTAAGGGCAGAACCTGAAGTCATCTTTCATCATACTTAGGAATATATCCAGGCTGCTTGAAAGGCTTGATTTCTACTGCACATTTTTTAAACTTAAAAAAAAAAAGTTTTACTGATTTTTACTCCCTGAAAATTTATTTCCCAGCTGTTGTGGGGGGGGGGGGGGGGGGGGGGGGGGGGGGGGGGGGGGGGGGGGGGGGGGGGGGGGGGGGGGGGGGGGGGGGG
>JAWWEU010000158.1:29005740-29020212 GCA_035583155.1 Acropternis orthonyx | reverse complement strand
CAGCGCCGCCCTCACCTGATTGAGGCGCCGCGCCCGGGCCCGCCCCCGGGCCCCGCCCGCAGCCCCGGCCCCGCCCCGCAGCCCTGCCCCGCCGCCCCGCGCTCACCGGCGCCCTCGGCATTGGCCCCGCCCACTCCCCGTTGGGCCTGGCGCTCCCGGGCCCGCCCCCGCCGCTCCGCTCATCGGCTCGGGAAGCGGCATGACACGGCACAGCGGCGGCCGGGCGGGCCGGAGGGCGCCCCCTGGCGGCGGCGCCGCACACACCGGAGCGTCCCCTCCCGGACACGAAGAATTTTTTAAAAATTCTGTTTCCAGGTGATGCCTTTGTTTTGGTTTACGTACAGAGTAACTGCTAATAATTCTTTAATTTTGTGTATTTATCTATCCTTGTGTACCGCTGCTCTTTTAGGAAGCACCACCAGGTTTAGGGTTTTAAGAGAACGATGAAGATCTTAAATGTAGCACGCTCCGAGGTAATTCAAAATCCTTATAACTGTTTGTAAAATACTTGAATTTACTTGTCTGTTTTCTGGGAATACACCCCCACTCAACTGAAACTTAGTAACAAGTGTTGCAAAGGACCCTACAGGCAACTAAAATTATCCTAGTTTCTCTCTTTTCTTTTTTTTCCCCACAAGCTTCAGAGCCCTTATTTTTCACAGCAGCCAAAAATACCTTGCCTAGAAAAAGCTGCGATATTAATATACAAATATATCTAGTTGAGGTCGGAAGTAAAATTTCACTGTGACACGTGAAGATACAGGCATGCTGCAGCACTAGTTTTCAACTGAAAACTAAGAAAGAACTGAAGTTTAGATTTTCCCCTCCATTGCCTCTTGCCAGCGGGAGCAGAACACCTCCACTATGCATGCTCTCCGCTATTCCTTTGTTATTTAAGGGTGTGTTTTCACAGTTAGCATAGTCTTATCCAATACTACTCTGTTGCTGAAAGGGACTTTCCTGCCCCTTGTCACATGCTTGACCTGCTTTCCTGATTGCAGCAATAGTGACTGCGTGGCTGTGGAGTCATTTCAGCTCATTTATCTAGCTGAAAGCTAAGCCTCCGAGTAAAAGCAGCTACTTTTCAATCAGCTTTTTAGGTTGATCTGACTTGCATTAGGACTGTACGCACAGTCATTAAAGCCAGCACAAGCAAGCAGGACAGGTGAAAGGGACAGCACATCTGGGTTTTTCAGCAACATCCCATAGTTAGGTTCCTTGTCCTGATCATGAAGACAAGGGGTAACAAACACCTGCATTCATGATTTTTGGAGTTCAAATAATAGGTGACTGAGATGGAATGTGAAGCATTGATGTTAATATCCCTAATTAAAATAGTTGCAGTTGCATGCAATACTTTTCTGTCCAAGTTTATTTAGTAAAAAAATTCTTTAATCCACACAGTGGGAAATCATTATGCTTTATGTGATTATTGTGCTTTAAATGTTGTAATAAGAACATGTGAGAACATAAGAAAATAGAGGCCTCCTGAATTCAGTTGTTTGCCACTAATTTTGATCACTGCTTTGATCAGAACACTGATAGGTTTAAAGCAGAGAGTTGTATTATCGATGGTGAGAACTATGACAGGAGAAAAATTACTTCTGTAAAGGCTCGGGTTGCCTCCTGTAGTGACCTGCCAAGACAGAACCCTGCCAGCTTGTGGAATGCCTTGATATGGAAGTACACAGCTTTGCTTTTCAAAAGACATCTTTCTTTCCTTTTTTTTTTTCCCCCCTCCCCCGATGATGTGTTTGTTTCTACAGAAACGGTGTGGTTCAGGAAGCCCAGAGCAGCTAGTGTCTAAAGCTGGGAGAGTGTCCAGGGAAATGCTCTGAAGAGCCATGGTAGGATTTTCCCACTCTCACAGACTTCTCTTGGCATCTTTTACCAGCCATGTCAGAGACTGTTTTCTGAATGAAAAGATTTGGCCAGATTGGGTAGGCTGTTCTTAGCATCAAGGTAAATAGTACAGTCAGTAGATATTAAACTCTTATTTCAGTAACTGGCAAAAGGTAAAAGAAAAGAACATTGAAGACTGTCTGCATGCAGTCTGTGAAAGACGACATTTTCACATTTGCAAGATACAGAAAGATTTTTGAAATGGTACATGCATTTCTGATGAACATATAGCCCAAATGCTACATTGAAGGCTTTTGCTTGTGCATTTTTTAGTAAGAATGTACTTTTCCTGTTATTATTCAGCAGATCTGAATAATGGGAATTGGTCTTTAGATATAATAGATCCAGTTCTTAAAATCTGTATTTGAATACACACCTTGTGCTTCTCAATGTTTGGACATGGATTTTGTTATAATATGTTTCAAAAGAAGAGTCTAGTCTACAAAATGCAGATGATAGTCTGACTGTGGTTCAGACTTCCTCCATCCTGGGACCTTTGGATCAAAGTTTTTAATTCAGACTCATTTTTTGCATCTACAGTTTAAAAATACTAACAAATTATTAGAGGATAAAGAAAAAGGTCCGTCTATCCCCAGCCCTTGTTTTAAGAAGCAGTGCTTATTCAATACCATTATTAATATAAATTTAGGATTATGATCTCAGCTTTTGTTCTGTCTTTTTTAGAGGCTTGTGCAGACTACCCAACTAGTACTGTCTCTTTCAATGGATGTCTTTCCTCTGTCTTCACTGGACTTAGCAGCTCTACAACATGTTAATACTTGGCAGTCCATAGTTATGAATCTACACTGCATATCCAAATGTTGGCAGTCTAGGTTTCTAGTGTCTGTGCTCTGTGAGGGGAAAAAAACCAGAATGGTACCAAAAGAAAAAAAAAAAAAAAAAAAGGGAAGTTGAATGTCCAGGAAAAAAAAGAGTACCAGCACAGTGCAGCTACACTGCAGTATTAGAAACACACTGTTCTTCCAACTGCATGAAAGCATGACTCTACCAGCACAGCAAGAAAGTCTAAAAGATTAAGGAGATGCCCCTTGGCACATCTGCTTAGTGCAGCTCACTCCTTTTACATCCTGTGGTAATTTATATTGCATCTTAAATTAACCCAGCACTAACACTCTCATTCAGCTTTTATACATTTCAGAAGATACACCTCAGCTGTGTCCATGGTTATATCCACAGCTGCAGCCATATACACCATTCTGGAGATGAATCTCATGCCAGTAGCCAGATTTGTTTGATCAATTGCTGATAATTTCTACTTAAACAAATGTAAACTTTACTGACAAATGGATGCTTCTTTCATTAAAAATTGCCTCTCTACATGGCTGTAAATCTGGACTGTGTTTTCCCCCCTGCTTTAGGACAGTACTACTTTGGCAACATCACTTCAGTGGAGGTTTGTTCTTCATGCAGGAAGAGAGGTGAGCCACTGGCAGCAGAAGCTTTATGAAGTGTGCTGTGTTAGCCAGGAAGCAGGCTGCAAATCTGGGTCTTTAGCATCTGAGTCAGTAAAGAGAGAGCTCTACTCTGCTTCATAAAATATATATGCTAATCTCCCAGATGGCTTTATCTTCTTTCTCCATAGAACAGATGACCTGGAAAAATAAAAAACTAAAAACACTGGGGAGTGGGAATTCTGGGCCAAAGTCTGGGAGCTTGCAGTAGATTTTACAATCAGATTTGGCTCTTAAATTTAATTTGAACCTTGCTTGATAACAAAATATAGCAATGGCTATTATTATAGGTCACAGTATAATTTCCCATGTAACGAACCATTCATACATCTGCATCCCTATAAGAAAAATAAAACAAAAGAAGACTTTCAAGTGAAATTTCTACCTGCACTAGAAGATACACAGCTAACAGAAATAATGTTCAACTTCGGCTTAGTAGTGATTAACATTTGCATCCCGTGTATTACCTCAATCCAAACCACATATATCTCTCTTGTCTAATTTGTCATTGATTGGGTTGCTGCTTCTGGAAAGGAACATCAGAATCATGCTGCAGCATTGGCAACATCGTGCCACAGTTTTGTAAGTGTGTGGAACAAAATTTAAACTTCTTTGAATAGAGGAATTGAGATTAGTGCAATGCAAATACTCTCACCAAATTCAGCAAAGATGGTACAGCAAACCTTTCAGGTTTCTCAAATCCTTATAGGTGCAGATGGCCTTGATCCTCTTTTTTATGTTTCATGTGAAAAATGAAGCAGCAGCACAGTAACTTTCAGTGCCACAGCCAGCATATGGTGCAGCACTCGCTCAGAGTGTGCTGCACTGCCTCCAGCACCTCATCCCCCATTCAAGGCCTTCTGCCTGTGGGATGGCCAAGTCTCCTTTGTTTGTGAGGGCAATGAGATTTTGTCTGGAAATAACAAAGCCAAGAAGGAAAACAAGGTATTTTGTTTAGGTTTTAAGTTCGTCAAACAAAGCCTTTGGGCCAGTTTTCAGATCAGTGGAGTCACCTTTGAATAGCTTCAGAAACACAACACAAAACCAAAGGATCCTGCCTCTGAGTTCAAACCTTAGGGGACAGATGCAAACTTTATTTCTACAATACAGAGAGATGTACAACATCCATTAGATACCAGCATGCACATGCAAATCATAGCTTTAAACTCAAATCATAACTCTGCTAAATCTGTCATTATAAAGTTATGGATGTAGAACAGATAGCCTTTTCATTTGGAGTAACATAATCCTTTTGTTCATTGAGGCTGATGTGGTTTTTCTCTAATTTGTGTTTAGTAAGTCAATTTACTATTCAGAATAATAAATCTCAATCTAATATAGGACCAACTAGGTCAGTTCAATAGTAATTATCATAGAATTATATAATGGTTTAAGTTGGAAGTGACCCTAAATATCATCTCGTTCCAACTCCCCACCATGGTAAGCGACACCTTCCACCAGACCTGTTGCTCAGGACTTCATGCAACCTGGCCTTAAACACTTCCAGGCATGGGACATCCACAGCCTCTCTGAGCAACCGATTCCAGTTCCTCACCACCCTCACATAAAAGAATTTCTTCTTCGCATGTAATCTAAACATACCCTTCATCACTTGTCCTATTACTACTTGCCCTTGTAAATTGTCCCTCTGCAACTCTCTTGGAGCCCCCTTTATGTTCTGGAAGGCTGCAATAAGGTCTGCCTGGGGCCTTCTCTCCTCTCTCAGCCTGTCTTCATAATTGTTTTCTCCAATGCTGTCTTGAGAGACCAGGTGACATTTGCCTGCTGTCTCCTCTTATTTGCAATCCCAGTTTAATCCTTAGCAAAACTAGCTAGAAGAGCCCCTTTCAAAAAATGCATGACTACTGCAAATTTTTCTGTCTTGATTTTCCCTTATAGTGTCTACTATGAGCCTGGTGACTAAGCTCAGATATCATACTGTATCCATTTGATATTTCATAAGGCAACTAGAAGGAGATTTCCCCATACTTACATGGAAATAGGCCTAAGTCTGTTTTGATCTTTCAGTTAAGCGTGGGCAGAGAGATACTTCATGTTTTTATCATGATGCCATCTCTCCGTACTGGCAGCACCAGACCCACAGACAGCCAGAGATAAGCATCGAACACAGATTTAATGTTACAAAGTTGCAACCATCGCAAGGAGTCTGCCCTTACAATCCAGAATTAATGTGCATGATTTTTTTTTTTTTTTTTTTTTAATTTTCACAAACTGGTGGTCTTCATTAATGGTCTCTGGTCACACTGTCAAGGCACTGTACGGTTCACTGTGCAGCTGAAGCTTTGGTAGGATTGAGGGAAACATGATTCATAGTGAGCCTACACAAATCAGTCCCAGACTACAGTGTCTTTGAGTCTAATTGGTACCTGAGTAGTTTTCAAAAAGATAATATTAAACATAGTTAACTTCTGAAGGATACATGCCTCTTACTTTCTCATGGTGTGGTACTTCCCCTCCAAATCACGCCACTAAAAGGGCCTGTAATAACAAGATTTGTTTAGTGTATGAATAACAGAATTTTTTGCACATACGTCTTGCTTAAGTATAACTCTTCCTGCTCCATTGCTGGTAGGATCTAAAATTTGCTACCACTAGGGAGAGGAGTCTCAGCTGTGATCCCGAAGGGTCTACGGGCGAGACTCAAGTAAGACCCGGGTGTTTCTTGAAGGCGGCTTTGCCCCTTTGTTGGATGAGTGGCGGTGAAGCCCGTGTAGTCCTCCGGGGGGCGCCGGGAGCCCGCGGAGCCGTCCACCCCCTGCCCGCTGCCCCCGCCCCCTGCCCGCTGCCCCCCTGACCGCTGCCCCCGCCCTCTGCCCCCTGCCCGCTGCCCCTCTGCCCGCTGCTCCCTCCCTACCCGCTGCCCGCTGCCCGCTGCCCGCTGGCCCCTGCCCGCTGCCCCCTGCCCGCTGCTCCCTGCCCCTCTGCCCCGCTACCCCCTGCCCGCTGTCCCCTGTCCCGCTGCCCCCTGCCCGCTGCCTGCTGCCCGCGGCGTCCGCGCCTAACAATGCAGGGATTCTCGCCCGGGCTATTTCTGGCCCCGCTGGAGCTGCTCGCTGTTTCCTCGGGGCTCGGAGCTCATTGTTTTTATTCACTTAGATGAACCAATTGTAGTCTACGCGGGACGTATTTGTTTTCCAGTTCCTCAAACCATTATTACCGTTTTCCTGTTCCCCCTTGAGAAAATGGACCTTTGACATGCTGCCAGGCTGCATTCCTGAATTCCCTTGCCCATTTCAGGGTGAAATCATGATGAAGACAGGCGCTTTTACTGCAAGGGAAAAAAAGTCGCAGAAAAAACGTGGAGGAAAACCTTATTGTGGAAAAAAGGCAAGTTGTGTAATAGTGAAGGAATGAGGTAGTGTGAGTCATCCTGCTCATGAGCACTTCATCTGGTGAAGTTATCACCATCCAGGAGGGAGTTTGCCAGGCCCTGCTTACATCCCACAGCCAGTAAGCCTAGACAGGGGTATAGCACTGAAAATAGAACTGTATCTAGTAATCCACTAGCATATATGAGAAACCATCTCGTGGTTGTCCTCAGTAGAGGCATCAACTCCCTTTACCTCTGTTTTGTTATGAATGACACCACCAAACCGGGCCTCATCTAGGTCCACAAGTTAGTCTGGAAGACTAAGGTCCACAGGCTTCCCTACACATCCAGTTCCTCCTTGGAAGACCCTTTTTTATGGTCTGTGCATCTTACTACTCTTACCATTCTTTTCTGGAGATATCAGTCCCACTTCTTCTAAACACTTCTAGCCTGGAGCTGATGTTCATCCATCACTCCATTAAAATCAGTCTCTTACATTTTCTCTGTTATATTTTCAAGCAAATCTGACAATTTAAGCACTTGTCTCGAAATTTTTGAGATGATGAGGTTCATAGAAACAGGAGATGAAATTAGCTAGTGAGAATAGCATCTGACAGAAGATCCTACCAAGCCTGCCAGTCACACAGAAGTCTTTTTGAGAAAGTATATGTTGTTTAGATCTGTTCTAAGGAGTAAGGTAGAAGGGAGGCCAGTGAAAACCTGGATAAGCTCTGTACTGTTCATGTTTAAGACCCAGATCCTAGAAATTTTCTACATTAAAAAAAGAATGTGCAGTTTTCCTAATGCCAGTAGAAGTAATAGTTGTGAATAAAGATGCTTTTCAATCTACAGCTTTCAAAATTATGCTGGAAGCTTTGACTTATACATCTTCTTTTTAAAAAAAATCTGAACTGTTTTGCTTGTTTTCCATCAAATGTCATTTAAAGATTCTCCAGAAAGCATTTAGTTGCATTGCTATAATATAACTGTGAAGCAGCAGGGTGTACCATAAAATTCAAAATTCAGTCCAAGAGTCAAATTACTTTGACCACCTGTGCTTAATTCTGTTACCACAGTGAAACTGTTTTTCATAGGATTTGTGTAACATTCAATATTGAATTAAATCTTGGAAGTACATTTGCTGCTGCAAAATAACTTTTTGTGGTTAAAATACTGTTTGCAACAAAACCTCCCCTTTTCATGTCATGTCACATGCTGAAACAATGGCTAAAAGATAAATCATTCCAAAACTAATTTTAACTGCTGCAAATCTTGTAACAGGCTCTCTGATTTCTTTAATGGTTAGAACGCTGTATCTAACAGCTATAGGCATATAGTTTATAGAGTTATGATGCAATCTTCACTGACATTTCTGGGTTCTATAAGCAGCACAAAAGAGTATAAGTCTCTCCAAAAGGGTTGCTTACTCCACCCTTCCTTTGTTTCCAAGTGCTTTCTGATTTTTTTGCCTTTTGGGTTATTTTTAATGTCAGATAATTTCCACTGTTTGTCTCCAGAAAAGTGTTTCCAGACTATTTTGCAGTCGTCACTCTTCTGAGAAGGCCTATGAAAAGCTGAAGGTTATATGTTTCTCCAGCATATGTAGTCAGAAATATATGACTGTCATCAGCATTGTACACTATCTAACTCCTTTGCTTCCTAACAATTTTCTCCCTAATACTTTTCATTACTTAATCCATCAAACATTTCCCAAGGGGCTGAATATATCTTTCCATGCTGCAGGCAATAAAGAATGCACCAAGACAAATGTTATTGATATGGACAGTGCCTGGAAGTGAAGAACATAGCAGCTCCACAAGGCATCCATACAAGTGGCCTTGGAAAATACAGGTGACTCTGGATGCCTGAAGATCCCTAAGAAACTGCCATGAAGGATTTACAGGCTGCTTCATGATGGGCAAAATCCCTCAGTCCTAAGCAAATTATTAGGAAGAAACTCTTCAAAGGGTGCACCCTCTCTCTCAGAGCATCTCCTGTGGGCTTTATCACAGGAGGGATGGACCAACAAGCACTGCCTGTAAAAAACCTTGAGACTGGCTGAGAGCTGGAATTCATCCACCTGCAGTTCTCTGATCTGTTAACTTCACTGCTACTGTACTGATCAGTATCTGCTCTTGATATGAAGTGGGGAACACTTTCACATTATAAATAAGTATAGAAGAATGAATAGCCTTAGTTTCATCCCACTGTCTTGTCTCTGAACCGAGAAAAAGCTCACTTGTCTAGCACTGACTCTGCAGAAGCTGTGACAGCTTGTACAGGTGCTCTTCACGTAAAACATCACTTTGTTTAATGGATCAGGACTTGGGAAATCTGAGTGCTGGCTTTGCCAGTGGTTTACATCATGAACCAGAGTAAATCACTCTATTTGCAACAGACCTGTATAAAAAAATTAAGGATACCTCCTTTGGAAGTTACTTTCATTCAGATAAAAAGTATATATCCAACACGTGCATTAGTATCAGTGCCACTTAACAGATAACATTGAGTTGCAAAGAGGTAATCTATTTGTAAGTCTGCTTCTCTTGGCCCCACATAGTTCTCTATTCAATCTGGTGCTGTCATAACCCTACTTATGATGACTATTATCAGGCCTTATCTGTATGGATAAGGACAAAGAATTCTAAAGACAGACCTCAGGGACACAAGGATAAATGTAAAGAGTGAAACACAGACTGATGTGAAAACAAGCTGAAGACTATTGGCTCATTCAGATGAAAGAATATTTGCATGAAAAATTATGCTATCTCAGAACCTGTGGTGTCTATATATGTGCATGAACACATGGGTTTATACACGTGCGTATGTGTGTTCTTTGTTCACAGGGACCGCCTTACTGGGTTATAGCAAAGACAGAAAAGACTGCAAGGAGAACCAGGTTAGTGTGTGTACGTTTCTCTATAGCTGTGGGTTTCTCTTACAGTAAGAGTTTCCTCCCACATCAGCTTAATACGGAATACTGTTTTTGGAGAGTAGGTTAAAACCAGTTGGCCACTGAATGGCTGCAACAAATCCAATCAGCCAGCAGGGGAAGGAGAAGACCTTTGTAGGTGCTGTTGTTTTCCTGATGAATACTTTGACCCCCTCCAGCTGGCTGCCAAAGACCCTTTCTTTAAAAGCCCTATGTCCTCCCTAATAAAGCTCTCATCACACCTCCTTCAGGCTTCCTTCATCCTGCTGTTCTTATGCCTGATTTCATTTAGTTCATGCAGTGGTACAACCATAGGAGGACGGCTTCCTTCAGCTCATGCTTCGAGAAAACATGGCCTAGAGAACAAGGAAAGATTGTCTGGGACAGCAAGTGTTACTCACTGGATAGCTCATAGAGGTTTTCTTTCTAAATAGTTCTTTAAAGGGTGGCTGGAACCCAAATTACTTTAGATCTGCCATAAAGTGGCAGTGTTTCAGGGCAGTCCCCCAGATTAATAATTTTCACATTCTGAAATCTGTCAACTGTACCTTCAGACACTGCCAATTCAAGCAAATAGAAAAAATAGTAGTCACAACACCTCAGGGCATGGTTTCATCTGATCTTCTACACTAAGCAGGTCCAACCTGCTCAATATTTATCTGGGAGACCTCCTGAGAACAGAAAGAAGAGTACAGGAATGGGCAGATCTTGTGAGGCAGCAGAGATTTCTTGCCAGTATAAATCATACAAAATCTCTGGGAATTTAAACCTTGGTTGCTTAAAAAATAGCATTGCTTCTTCTGTGACCGACCTATATTGGCACTGAAGCAGCATGTGGCTAGAGATGCTACCTTCAAAAAGGGACTTAAAACTGAGATTCTGCAGTTCTTTTCTCAAATCCAAGTTGTTAAGTATGGCCACATTCCATCTCAGGGGAATGAATTACATACTGTTTCCAATAGTCCTGAATGTCAAAATTATTCTTCACACCTCCTACTAAAGCACAGAGTCACTGCCATATTCTACTTCAGACAAGGATGTATTCAGTGAGGAGTCTTACATACACAGTTAGCAAAGGAGTTGAAATCCTTTTCAAAAATATATTTTTCTAATTATTCATAATGAAGCTAAAATCAAGAAAGATTTAGGGAGACTACTAAGACTTGCAGGACTTCTCAACTGAGTTACCCAAGCAAATCCTTGTAAGAAATCCAATTGCATGGAATTGTGACTTATATACACCACAACATTATCATCTTGCAATGCCACTAGTTATTCCACAGATTTCCAAAGTTCCCTGTTGATAAGCCAGTTGTCTTAACACTATTGTCCAAACTCTGTCTACATTTCCTCCTCAGAGTTTCTAATTTTGGCCTCTTTTCATTACCCTGAAATTGATGGACATTTAATATTCATTTTAACTCTGCCTCTGACAATGTACATAAAACTGGAACCGTTTCCTAGGCAGGGACTGACCAATTCAAAAGGCTTAACTTTCTTATAAAAATGGCTAAAAAGTGCCATAAGAGAGAGGAAATCCTTTGAAATTGAGAAGATCATCTTGGGGACTCGTTAGCATGCTATGGGAGCTTTGTACTTCAGACAGAGAGTTTTAACTGTGAACAAAGATCTTAAATAACAATTTATCCCGGTGGCATCATGATTCATTGTTTGGTAGAAATTGCTTACAGTGAGGCACCACTGTGATGTACTTTAAAGAATGTGGTATAAATGCTGCTAAAATACTGTCAGCTGAGTGTTTGGATATTCTAATTTTAGCCTTGTTTATTATGTTTCATCTCCATGGTGTTTTTAGGCAATTCATGTACCAGCAATGCTAGCAAATTCCTTTTTTTTAGAGAGACCTAGCAGTCACTGGGACACTGATGACACTTCTTGTTGTGATTTCTGTATGGACATGTTCACACAATTAGGTCCTGTAATGTGAAAGCGCATGATGCCCTTGCAATCTTCTGGTAAGAAGCACTGATGGAGCTATCTTTAGGAGAAAAACCCATGTTAAAACTCCACTCTTTCTCTAACAATAGAACCATTAAGCCATTTCAAGTGATTTTTCAGCCATGCTGAAGTAGCTGCAAGAGGTTAGGATAGGGAGAGTGTGGCCCACATAGCTGCTAAAAGTGTGCAGCAGAAAGATGTATAGATACAGATTCTAGACAACAAATAAAAGGAATGGAATTGAAGATGCTGTTGTTCGAGTGGCAACTTACAGAAAGCTGCTATCAACAAGTTGGTAAGAATTTGTTTTTATTAGCTGTCATGGGACTTCTTTGTCTGTGTGGATCTATTTTAAACAGTTTTCCCCTTTCAGCACTCCCTGATAATAAGAAACTTATGTAAGCGCTCTTATTCAGAGAGAATCTGGCTTTTGGCCTTCTTATTTTGTCTTGAGAAAACCACAGGGCTCAGTGTATTAACAGAGCTTACATACTCAAAAGGTGCAGCAGGCAGCTGAGACAAACTGCAAGGGCATGATTAGTGGGACTGTGGGCTTTACAGTTCAGCTGTTTGCAGATAAGTAATTAGTATCCTCCACCCAGTGAATTATCTCTTCCTCAGCAGAACTGTGAGGTACTGTGGAGAGCTATATTAGTCATAGCAATAGTTGACAAAAGTAAAAAAAAACCAAAGCAATTCCAAACCTTTCTTGGTTTGTGGAGTGGGAGCAAGAACTATGCTGTCCCACACTGACAGACAGGGAATGCTTTGGCCTTTTCCACAAGTTGCTGGGCAGAGTGTATCCTGAAAGCCCAGGTGGATGTGGGAGTGTGCCTGATGGTGCAGCTCTCCGTGATAAAGGTGAGTGTGGGCAGTAGCCTGGCATCCTGTGGTGTAAGTGCTGAACCTGCCAGCACAGCAAGGAGAGTAGGTCTCCTGCCATGGAACCTTCCTGCCTGGTTACTGAAACATTAGAGAATAGACATGTTTTTCTTCTTGGTTCTAAAGGCTTTATTCCAGTTGGGAGTAGGGGTAATATGCCAGACTGGACTTCATGGAGTAATTTCATAGCAATCCCTTAGTGTGTAAGGCTGAATCTGGTGTGACTTCTCTGCTAGTCTATGAAAGGATTTGGTTCTTGCTTAGAAGCTTGTTTAAATGCCATGCAAATAGCAGATAAGCTGCTGTCAGATGCTAATATGATGGCAACTTGTTAAGTAGAGTCCTATAGCTGCCAAAATGCACTCTACTGTAATTAAAAGTAAATCTAGAACAAAGTCCTGACAGGCTTTATAAGAAAATTAACTATCTTACAATGAAATTAGGCTAGCAAATATTATTGTAGAATGACTTTCTGCTTCCTATCACTCCTGTAAATAAGTCTAGTTCTAAATTCTCATACAAGATAATGAGAGAATAAAACACATGTATGATTATTTATGACAATATTCCAAATTTGTATAAAACCTTTTTTAACTATGTTGCAATTACAGAGAATGGTGGGGAAAAAAAGTCAAAACTTAAAATTATGCAAAAGCTTAATGCTCAAGTAACAAGTGTATGTTTTACCATTGTTTCTTCAGGAAAGAAAAAGGTAGTGTGTTTCTCTCCTAGGCTGATCAATTATATCAAAAATTGACTTTAGTCTTTTTTTCTTGCTTATTTTTTTGGAGCTGGAGTTGCTGCTTTGGATACTGTACCCAATCCACAGAGAGTAGCATATGTCAGCAGGATTCAAAAATTGGGGTTGAAATGTTGCTGTCTAACTATAGATACTGAGTCAGGGAATCAATAGAAAGAAGTATGTAAAAGTTGGTAGTGAGCCACCAAGGCCTACTTTGTCAATGTTCATCTGAGAATAAATGCTGTATCCACTACAGAGAGAGAAGTGCTAACCCTCATAACTGTAAAGTGAGTAAATTGGTGCTTTTCTTATTTTCTGCTGACTATTAGCTACTTACAGTTTAGTTTCATACTGCAATGACTTACTGTAATGAAAAATTACAAGGAAGTGCCAGTCATAAGCTTGCTTCTGGACATAAAGTTTGCCCAATTTAGGCAAAATATTCTTTTTCACTTTGTTTCACCTCTTGTCCTAATTATTTGAGTTATGTTCTTATAAAGCTTAGAAGTTCTCTTGATAATCTTGATAGCTAATTTAAAAATTATAATTTTGGGTATCCCACAAAAGATGTCTGGAGGCAAAGGGTAGAACCTCGTTCCCTTGAATGAGAAGATAAGAGAGACTAAAGTACTTCCAATGGTGCAAATCACGCTGTAATATTATTCTTAGAAAGGGCAACATATTGAAGCATTTTTATGGCAGGTTTCAATGTTTTATTACTGTTTTGATTAACTTCCTGTTCTTGTAATAGTACACATTGGTTGGTCTCCAATAATGTGATTTAATGCCCTCTTTCTTAAATTCTATCTAATAAATTGTTCACTCTTCACTGATGTTGTGCTCTATTTTTTTCTAGAGCAAGCTATTTTCCTGTATCCATGCTACAGAAATACCATAAGGCTGGAGTACAGTGCAGACGATAAACTAGTTATCTGTTGGATTGCAGATGTTTGATACTCAGATTGAATCTAGTGCTGTTACTTTCTATCCAGATGTGGATTGTTTGTTTGTTTCCCCTTAAAAGCTAATAATAATTTCTTTTTTCTTGCTTTGTTAATGATGCCTACAACTGGGCTTGTTATCAGTTTTACCTTTGGGCATGGATGGATGCCAATGTATTTCCCCATCTTGTGTTCTAATGTTTTCAGTCTGTCTGAATTTAAATAGCTAAACAATGAAATTTAATTGTCCTCTCAAGCATGTGATATTCTCTTGCTTATTCTACGAGAGGCAGACTAGATCATTCCACTAT
>JAWWEU010000158.1:28970849-28998721 GCA_035583155.1 Acropternis orthonyx | reverse complement strand
ATCTGTGATAACAATCTCTGGTATCCCAAACTGCTCTAAGACACTTCTAGTTTCTTGGCTACTCAAGTTTCAGTTATACACTTTGAGTTCTCAGTCAAAAACTAGGTAACTCGTAACTGAACTTGCTTCCTGATAACAGCAGTTCTTAATGACTCTGACTGTTCATAAACAAAAATTGGGGACAGAACTGGATCTGTTGATTCTCGATCTTTCCTCTGCTCTAGCATGAATGTTTCTATAAAATATTGGGCTCAAAATGCTTGAACTGGTAAGCCTTTTTACACGATGATTGTTGCTTCTTAATGAATGCTTGATTGATATCACTTCTGTGTAAGAATTTGCAATCTGATTTTGGTTGCAAGACTTTCCTTAGTGTTCTCAATAGGTAACACCTATTCATTTCTATCTTCAAAAGAATCTGGAAACTTCATTGCATCTGGGTGGTCTAGCTGAAGCTAGATGTGGTTAGGTAAGATCCATACAGTCTTTTTTTCTTTGTAAGTATGTTGCACAGCCTGTGTTTAATGAAATTCCCTGTGACTCCTGGCACTTAGCTGCTTGAAACATTGTATCAAGATACAGTGACTTTTTTGTAGTTCAGGTGGGAATGTTTTAGTGCTGTGACTAGTGGTCTGAGTTTTCTGTTTTAGATTGACCACTGGAACTTTTTCTGCCTACTCTTTCACAAAAGATATGTTGTGATTAAAACTGAACTAATTCTGGAAACTGGCAGCTTCCAGAAGGGACAGGCCTGCTTCTCAACTCTGCATTCCTGCATCTTACCTTTTTACATATGTGTAATATGGATTTCAGAAGTTGTCTTCAAAGGTTTAAATTAGGAAAGTAACTATTTAGGGAAAGGTGGTAGAAAATCAGTGTCCTTCTCCCTCTGTATCTGAGCACACTACTTAACTTCCCTTAAAGATTCAGGGAAATAATTTCAGCTAGGAGTTTATCTAATGGTTTGGTTTGTTTGGCCATTAGATGACTGAAGTTTTCAACAGAATGTAATTAAAGCAGGCAGTTTTTGTATGGTCGAATCTAGCTTTTTATACACTACAAGAGCTTTGGTTGTGACTACTGATGTGTCTGTTTTCTTTTGGTGCTAATGCAAGTGACCAGAGATGTGCAGTAAAATGGGGTGTTCTCTGAAATGCTGTTGCGGTTCCAGACTTGTAGCCAAGTGGTGTCTACTAACAAGCTCTAACCTGAGATTTTTAGTCTGTTGTGCCCAATAAAAATGCTTTAGTACTTGTAGAAAGAGCTGAAATAAAATTTAGCTGCTGATTTGTAGGACGTAGATTTGTATTCCAGTCTGGAAGATAGTATCATATGGGATGCTGCTGAGAGACCTGTCTCTCCTCAAATGTGGTAAAATGCTAAACATGATTTAAAATGCTAATCTCACTTTAGCTTGTCTTGTGGGGAGAGAAGACCCCAAATGGAAGTTGAATGCTTCTAAGTCTGGCAAAGAAAAATAGAGAAGGCACCAGTGGTTTAGGTTAGGTTGCAGTAAGTCTTCCTCTTGAGGCTGGACTGCAGGCAAATTGCTGGTACCATGGGTGGCAGTGCTGTACTATGGCTTGACACTTAATGTAAAGCATGATCATATAGCAGAGTAAGTTAGACATGCTAGAATTTCTATTTTTGGAGTGTATGCCCTATCCAGACGTGAGTAGCTATTAATGAATATGAAGAATGAAAAGTAGTGAGTTAACTTACCTTAGTTTTAGCTTTCTGCAATCCTGTGAAAACAGGGTGTGAGGAAAAAACACTCCTTAATTCTTTATTGGATTTACTGCAAGTTAATGTGAGGTGTCTTGCCTCTTTTCCACACTTGTTTTTAAAGCTTTCCTTTGCGGAATAGGATGTGTGGATTTTGCTTTCCACAAGATAAACTGGATACACTGTGTGACCTCACTGCTGGCAAAATTGAAGAGCGCTCTAGACAGATAAAGATAGGCATGTATTTCATAGACTAACCCTAGCTTTTGTTTATTTAGTGTTAGACTGACTCTTGTGGTAATGGCTTCTGAAGATGAAGTACTTGTAAAGAGGAGGATAGTTGAAGTTGTGTATGTGATTGGGTACCAAACTGCTTAGCAGGTACAGAAAGCTCACGAGTTTTGCTGGAATTAACGGACTTGCCCTTGCCTGCAGGGAACTAAACTGCCTCTGAAGTTTTTGGAAGTGGAAACACTACATTTCTTGTGGAAACCCTTGTAGCATTGCTTCCGGGGTTGTATGGATGCCATAAGCATCCTTGTGGCTCCTGTTTGCTTACTGGTGCTGGTTTTAAGTAGCTTTGTTTCCTCTTTCTCCTTCTGAGGTGATACTTGGTGAGTCTCTGTCTGTTATGGTGTTGTCCAGCTCAGCATGCAAAACCTAAGTGAGCATAACTCAGCTTACTTTGCCTGGCCTACTTCAAATGTTGTATTAGGTGTTGACTTAAGTTGTTTTGGAGGAAAACATAGATTTAACTTGATCTCTTTAACAGAAGAATATTAATAAATAATCTGCCTCCTGATTTGATTCCAGTTTTAATTATTTGTATTTGTTTGGCTTAGAAATGTTATATTGTTTGCTTGGCTTTGCTTACTGCCACAAAGTGAGAGCAGCCAGTTTAAAAGTTTTGTTCTGAAGTCAACAGTCAGTGCAATACTTAGAAATATTTATTTTTCTGTTCCCTTTATTAGTACAATATTTTGTATTTGGAGATTGTTTTAAACAGTTTTTTTTGCTACACTCATCGCTTGTGTGACAAACAGTGCCAATCCTTCAAGGACTAATGAACTCTTGAATATGTAGAAATATTAATGTTGTAACCAGATCTCTTGTAAATTACTAAACCTAGTTTTATGTGCAGAATATAGAGGGTGCTTGGTCATGTTCTTTAGTCATTTTCCCCTTCTGATTCTGCAAGACATGCCTGAGGCTTTGATCACCATAAAGACTTTTGCAATGGTCTATATGAGGAGGGAGACTGAAAGTATCCTTAGGCTAGCAGGTCTAAAAAGACAGTTCATTTGTTATAGTCATCTACTAAATTAATGTTCATGCTGGATATTGAATGTTGGTTAGTTCTGATTGTCACATGTCTGTGTATATATGTGTTTTTGAAGATATATCTCAAACTACACCATCAGTGGCATAAAGGATAGTGATGGAGCGAAATACTTGAGAACACACTTTTGTTGCTTGTGTCAGAGAAGTGGTCTATTTGTGGATGAATATTAAGAGTTCATATCTCATTTTGTTTAGTGACTGCCTACGGAAATGGGAAAATTTAAAATATGAATAAAAGGTAAATTAGAAGGATGAAAGCTTGAAGTGAAATCTGGAGTTTAACTAGTACTCTGAATGCTTCTTTTAAATAGCTATTAGGCTGTACTTAGTACCTGTTGCTAAAGGAACTGATTTTAAAAGCCCTGTGTACCTCTGCAAAAGCTGCATGAGAAGTCTTGACTTAGAGTGGAATTTCAAAAGTTGAATTCAAGACTGAGGATTTTTTGTGTGGCTTCTGGCCACCTTTGACAAAACTGAGAAATTCACTTCAGAACATGTGTTGGCTGCCTTTCCATGGGCATATAATGATCTAGCACAAGTAATCTTTGCAACCTGTGGGCTTGCAGGTTATTGAGGACTGTTGCTCAATGTATGAGTCAAAAATGTAAAGAGCCTCCTTTTTTTTTTTTTTTTTTGTATACAGCTAGGAAAAAGTTTGGCTTTTGTGACTGATCAGTATCTTGTTATGCAAGAGTAGCTTTTGGAAGCTACAAATGAAGTCAAAACATCTGTGTTGGGTATCTAAGCAGGTTTTTTCCCATCTAACCATGCTGTTAAACTTGCAACAGTCTTTCTAAAATGGACTTAGTACTGTGTACTGGCCCTGAAGTAAGATCCCATTCGGTGCTTGGTTTACTTTTCAAGTTGCGTAAAGTCTTCCCATCTTTTTTTTTTTTTTTTTTTTTTTTTTTTTTTTTTGAATTCATAACAGCTAATCAGGAATACTGGGTGCCATGCAAAAAGATCATGCAAGCCTTAAGTTTCCTAGTCTAGGTCTTGTATTCCAGTAGCCTGAAAAAAGAGACTGAGGGTTGAACTTGGCTCTCAGGCATCAGTGACACCAGGTCTATTTAGGATGCTGCTGTGGCTCTTAGGTATCTTGAAGTCCAACTGTTCCTTTTTCTATGTTGCTAGACTTCTAACATCCTTCACACAAAATCAGAGTGGATGGTGTAATTTTCAGTGTGATCAATCTCCATGAAAGAAGCTTCAACCCTACCTACAGTATTCTTATGGATATTTGACGTTGTGTTCATTAACTCTTTCTTACTTTTTTTTGAAAGGCTCTTCCTTCTTCCATGATGATAGTTGCTGTCTACTGCCCGGTGATAGCAGCTCTCTTTATCGTTTTGAAGATGGTGAATTACCGTTTGCACAGGGCACTGGATGAGGGTGAAATTGTGGAGAGGAATGCCAGTGAGCATATGGATAGAGGTGCAAAAACAGAACAAAGCAATGTTTCAGCCAAGAGGAAAGACAGCAATGGGCCCAGGTAAGGTGTCTGCTGATGTTTGTATACTCCTTCAAATGATAAGTAGGCCTGCATTCAACAGATGTGTAACTGGAATGGTGGTTGAGGTAAACACTAAGGAATATAGATAGAGACCTATGTAGTTCGGAATAACTGTTTTAAGTCTGGTTTTTAAAAGCAGACTTATTTATGTATTAGGTTTGAAATTATATATTCAAGGTAATTTCCTGGTTCCTCCCCTAGAGGTGTTCCAGAACAATATGGAACAAGCTGGAAGCATGGAAACAATAGCATGGAAAATGTGTGCTGATTAGGTCACTAAATACTTAACACAGCTAGTGCAAGTAATCTTAATTCAGCAGTACATGTAGTATTACAAATCTAGCTGTCAAAGACTGCATACTGCAGGTAATTCTTTTATCACTAGGAAGAGTGTCTGATTTGGTTTAAATTTTAGTTTTTAAAGTGTAGGAGTCAGATAAAATGCTTGATTCCAGTTATAGTCTTTCTTCTGAAGAACACTGTTCTGTGAATTAGTAAATTCTGGAGTTGCTCAGGTCAGTAATGAAGATAGTGATTCTGAAGTACTGTCAATAGGAGGTGGTTCCTTTCCATGGATTTCTGCTGTTGCCAGCATAAAGAAACCCAGAGATTTTCCTCCTCAGACCAGACTATTTGGAGAAGGAAGAGCAAAAGATGACTCATCAACAAGGCCAGCCTAACCAGTCTGATCAGACTGTGAATGTGTTACGAGCTCCATTATCAAAGCCTCTGCTTGCCTCCAGATAATTGAGGCCATCTTAAAAGTAAAACTGCATGAAATAAATCAACCTTGAATTGTTAGCTTTTAAAGAAGACCTGTCTCTTGTCTGTGAGTTTCTGGTACTAGTAGCCATGAATAGTTTTCAAAGTGAGGCAGTTAATATGTTGTCCTGACACTTAAAAGGTTCTGTGTGTCTTAGTAATAAAAAAACACTTCTACATGGAGACATGTGCTATAAGGAAGTGCAGTTGAAAGAAGCCTCTTGAGTCTGTTTATTGGGATGCTTAAAGAAAGGAGATGTTAAACTGCTGCTCTTGAAAGTGCTCAGCCTAGAAGCAGAAGGATTTTGTGTGTACATGTGGGGTAACTTCTCATGAGGTGGGTTCTAGGTTCTTCTGTATTTGCTCTCAGCTCAGGTATTGATAGCAAAAACAGTATCTTAGATTCCTCTAAAGTTGATATATACTTCTTGTATCAGTCTTTCATAACCTGCCCCTTTTTCCATGTTGTGGTTGGCAACAGAACCTGCTGATTTAAATTGTGAATCTGTTTAGAGCACCATATACCTTATTAAAACTGTACTGAACTGTGTTGGCAGACTGTTTCCCTAGTTGTATATTAATGCTTACTCTGCTTAATAAAATTCATGGAAGTAAACAGTAGTCTGTTCTGTTTCAATGCAGCTGTGCTAATGCATGTTTTAGGTGCGATCTTTAGATGATTTGTCTCTTTGACTGTTTTTTGGTGGGTTTGGTTTTTTTTTTTTTTTGGTTTTTTGGAGTTGTTTTTGTCATGTAGCCTTTCCTTCCAAAACAGTAGCCCAAACTTGTCAAGGGAATTTCTACTAGTGTGGTGAATTACTTCTGGATGTTTCAGTTCTGTTTTGTCTGGGCAGCAGTTGACATGCGACAAGTTACTGCATTATAAGAATTGTGAGCTCAGAAGTAGAGGTTAGTTTGATGCTGTGTGTCCTGCTTGCCAAATAAAGTTTCATTAACTTTTATATGATCCTTGTTCCCACTTTCAGGTCTCTTAACTAGAACTGGGAACAAGGTCAATGCAGAAATTACGGAGTTACTTTTTGGTAAGTGGGATGTACAGTATATACTAATCTTTGCCTGGAAGCTTACAAGAACTCTGGGGTAACATTCAAACTAGTAGATGGGATGTAGAGTGAGTGTTTAATATAGAGCTGTAACCTTCTCAGTAAGCTAAGTTGGAACACTAATAGAAAACCAAACCTGTCTGGGAAGAGAGTGTGTATGTAGGGTTTTCTTTTTAAACTTTATTCCCTTTGGATAAGGTGGATATAGGGGAAATCTAAGCAGACATACTATCTTTACTGTTTGTGTATCTGAATACTAGTTTTGATAACTTAGGCTACAGCATGTGATACCAAATAAATATGTGTATAGTATAGTTTGCAAAGCCATCCCAGAGTTTTCACCCTGCCGTGCACACATTCCCTGAGACTACTTTAGATACAAATATTAATATTTTTGAAGGATTAAGTGATAGTCTGGTTTCTCTTCGAAAGTCATGTTTGGAATTCTGTTTAGCTTCTGAGAACTGCTGTTCTTTCTTGCTGAAGATGTTTATCTGCAAAGTAGTGCTTTCAGGTATCTTGACAAATTATGTGCTGTCATCTCTAGGCTTACTTGAACTGCTCATTTATCTTCAGTTCACATTGGTTTGTGAACAGGATTGAACTGAGTGTTTTTAATCTTTCTGTGAAAGTTTGTCATGTTTAAGCAAAGAACAACTTACTATTCCTTTAGAAAAGCCTTATTTAGTTTTTCCTTGTGCTCTTTATAAAGCTGAAATTCTCTAGTTAATGTTTTTGAAAGAAGTTAGTCTTAATTTAGAGATGGGAATGTGAATCCCCTTGTTCTGTAGCTTCTAGTGCAGTTGCTGTTTTCATTTTTGAGGTGTTAGTAATGCTTCTGTGAGGTTTCATGAAAGCAAGTAGTGGGAATACAGGCTCCTGTTCTTATACAAAAGGTAGAAGAAGCAGTGCAAGCATAATTTTTCTTGGATATCAGTGGACTTGCTTTAAAACCTTTGTCAGTCTTGCTTTTGGGGTTATGTATATGGCTTCTTTGTGTCAGTGACTACTGTATTTCAAAGTATCATAAATTGTCAGTCTGGTGGCGCTGCTGTTCCTGATCTCCATTACCATGGGGAAGCTGTAATCGTGGTGCTACATGAATTTTGTATGTACATCTACAAAATAAAACTGTGACAGCTGGAGAATGCTGTGTCTTTGAGATACGTACAGTCTACTTAAACAACTCTGAGCAAGAGAAATATAATTTAAAAAACGTGACCTCTAAATCTCTTGCACTACCTTTGGTGTTTATTCTCCTTGCAGTTTTCTGTAGCTGGCAGAACTGTTCTTGAGTTTGGAGTTGATTTGCACTTTTGACTAGTGATTCAAACTTGAAGGAAAGTGTCTCTTGAAGCTGTTGTGATGTAGCATTTGCAGTACATGCTGTGGTCCTTCTGTGTTTTGAGAGCAGCCTCCTAACTAGTTATCCTGCTATTCGAGTTGGAAATTAAAGACAGAAGAAGGTGTTCAGAAGAAAATAATATAACTCTTCCTGTGCTTTGTCCAGAACTCAAAATTGCTTATTCCAAATTCTCTTTCAAAGTTCTGGTCTGAATATCAAAGTGCTTTAGTCAATCAGCCGAAGTCAGATTTTAAACTCTTGAATTCATGTAGACTTACAGCCTCTTCAGACATCTGGTTAGTCTGTGACATGCTAATATAATATACCTGAAGATAGTAATTTTATTTAGGAGAATTAGAAATAATTAAAAATACTAGTTTTAAGTTGGTTTATGTGATCTTTGAATGCCCCTTGCACAGCAATTGCTATTGCAGGTAGACAGGCATAATATTTTCAGTCTTCTCAATCTGGGTAGTAACTTCACTGCAGATATTTCCCTTGCAAACTGGGAAGTGTCACACTTTCTCTAAATGTGAGGTTGGCAAACTGGAAGAAACTGATTGTAGAACTTCGTAGCAGAAGGGAATGACCACAGCGCTAGGATCAAATAGCTCCTAAAGGACTCCAGATACTTAGGCATACAAATGATAAGTCTTAGGACTTTGTATTTCCTGCTTGTTCTGCAGACTTTTTGGTGCTATTTGTTACTATCTTGTGTGAATCCGTTGTCTTGTGTGTGCTGTCACAGAATATTGAAGCTCTGAGTGGCAATGATGGATTGTGGTGTTGCTCATGTTGGTGTCTCTTGATTCAGTATTGCCTTCTTCTTCCACGCTGGCTAACTACCCAGTCCTGTGCATGAGAGCTTATTTGCAATGGCATATTTTCCTACTTCATAGCATGTACTTTAATCACATGCAGTGTTTCTCAATGAATTATTCAAACAGGAAAGGGATTTCATCTTTTCATGAAAGACATTCTTTGTTACTTACATCTTCCCTTGTCATTGTAATGTATGATGAACTTAAATATTAAGTGAGAATTTTTCAGTTTAGTCATTAATTTCATGTTATGTCCTTATGTATTCTTAAAATATTTACATAAGGAATACTGTCACTAAAGCTGGTGGAAGTTATTGAAGCAGAATTCTATGTTTTGTTTTAGTCATTCTCCTTACCTGCCTCTAGCATAATTGATAATATCAGGTTCAAGAGGACTCTGTAAACAAACATCACTAAAAGCATGCCTATGCCTCATTGCTGAGCTGTACCAAAATGGTGGCTTTTCACTTCTTTAATTTGCTGTAACTGGACCATGGTTGTTCTGCTAATTAATGTCTGGTTGTCTAAGTTAACTTATTTTTACTGAAGTAACGTACTTCTAACTTCAAACTGTCTTTTTTGTCAACTCTCTGATGTAGGAAGATTCATGGGCTTCATGTATGATCTAGAATGATTCCCAAGGTTTTACCTTTATGCCTCTCTTGAGATGACAACAGCTTGAAATGGCATGCTGCAGAATGAATCACATCTCAAATTCTTTAGTCTACAGGCACTTTGTTTCTAGTATCCTAGGTTGATGGCTGTATATTACAAAAGTGATTAAAATCATAGAATATGCTGAGTTGGAAGGGACCCATGAGGATCATCAAGTTAACTCCTGACCCTGTGCAGGACACATGGTTAAGTGTGTTGGTCTTATTGCACAAGACTTTTTTGTAAGACTAGCTACCTATTAGGTAGGCTTTGCAGTGCTTCTGTCTATTACTGTCCCCTTGTCCAGGGGGGCTTTGTCTGTAGTTTCTTTGGTCCAGCTGGAGAGCTACTTTCTCCATCAAAATGTTGGAATGGACTCACCACAGCTCTGAATCATTGATTGCTGGGAGGCAGTTGTTTATCTTCGGGAAGAAGCAGAGAGGGTCAGTATCAAATTACTCTGTAGTTACTTCTCTTCAGAAGTCTCCTAGATCAAAGTGGTTGAAGAGAACTGTAGTGGGAGACATAAAAGGATGCCTGAACTTCTCCCTCTTTGCAGTTAACAAGTGGTGCTAGGTTGTGTCCTTGTGTTCTAGTCCTCACTTTACTTCATGTCCCGTTTTCCTAACAGATAGGTCCAATTTGCTTTTGTTTCATAAAATATCTGCCTTTCATAAACTGAATTATGTTGAATTCCAGTTTGGTGATGTTGATGTAGAAAATACTTTCAAACCAATAGTTATTAATTCTGAAAGGGTGAGATCACTAGGATGTAATGATATATGTGTTATACCTCAAAATATTTTCTTGATAGGGCCTGTATTTTTGGGTAGAAAGATGTGGTTTGCATTCCTGGGAGAGATACCATGTCCCTGTGTCTCTCTGCCTGTCCCAGGACTTTAACTGACAGTGTGTGGCTTTCTTGATTAACCGTCCTTGCTTTTGCTCCTAGATTCAGTCTAAGGAAAAGACCAGGAGTCCTTTGCATGGTCTTTGAAAGAGTTCTGTGTGGTACATTTTCTATTGTTGGATTTCTGGGTATTATAATTGGACAGATAATCCAAAAGTTACATTTGTGTATGTATAGACAGAGAGAATTTAGTATGTCAGCATTTCAGAGTGCCTTGTAGCTCCTAAGTCTTCACAGTTTGTGTTGGCTGGTGATAGTGGTCTTAGGGCAGCAGTTTCTGTGGCACTGGAGGGTGCTCTAGCTCTGACTGAGCTTCCTGTGTCAAATGGGTGGTATTCATCCAAGATGCTGGGATATATTTGAGCTCCTGATATTTGAAAAGGGAATATTTGTTTTGAATCTGCACTCAGTATGTATCAACTTAGGTTTTACTAGTAAGCTAATGTTTGTGTGTTTGTTTGTTTTCTTTTGTGTTTCTCTCAGTGACCCTGGTGGAGGGATTGAGATGTCAGAGTTCATACGAGAAGCAACCCCCCCTGTAGGCTGTAGTTCACGCAATTCTTATGCTGGGATAGATCCAAACAACCAGGTAAGAATTAAAGCTGCTGCAGTTGTTGCTTTCATACTGCTGGCTTTGCAATCTGTAGAGTAACTTTTCTTACTATTTTACATTTTTAAAATTTGTATTAGATTGAACCGTTTATCTTTCTGTAGTGAACTGCTTTATTAAGAGAGCATTGCACTTTCACTGCAGCATAGGTCTTTATCATCCTGTCTTGTATTTATTTTATAAATGGCTGGATTTTGTAAGGGAACCTATTGTCTCATCAGAAAGTATTCCCTTTAGCTCAGTTAGCTTTCTTCTTATTTAGTAAATCAAAATGGCTCAGAGCATGGTCAAATAAGTACTGGGTACCCACTGTGGTGGGATTCCCTGGTCCTTTTGGTATCAGTGAGCTGTTAGATAGCTCAAGCTGTATCGTCATCCTTTTGTTCTCACTTCATTTTCCTTGTTACTTTTGTTTCATCTTCATTTAGAAGCTTAATTGGTAAATTTATGTGCTGTATTTGAGGAGGCTTCTGTTAAGTAGTCTTACAATGTATCTGCTGTTGATTATCTCAGTTGTAAATGGCTTTCAGAAAGTTATTATTCCTGACAGTTCAGACTCTGCAGTCAAAAATGTTAATTTGCTATAGTACAAAAAAGAGAAACTGCTACAAATGGAAAGACTGTAACAGTTTATTTTTGGATGACCTCTGCAAAATCTTCACTTTTTTTGACACTCAACAGGATTGGGAAGAAAACAATAAATAGGGACTCCTGCAAGATGGAAGTACTGAAGAACATGGCTTTATTATATTTTAATGCAACTTTATTATGCTCTAGTTGCCTTGTAATTTCACTGGGGAAGTTGTTCTGTTTCCTCGTTACGTCTACCAGGTTTATGCATTCAACTTCCATAGCACTGGATGTGCTGTTTCTTCTATTTGGCTTACGGTGTTTTGCTGGTCAGGGCATCTTTCTTCTACCTCTTCATGAGGACAAGTAGATTGACTGACTAGACAGTATGGTTATGTTGGCAGAGAGCAGTGCAGCATCATATTAAAGATACAGAACCTGTTTTTGAATGACATGGAAATCCTTGGTGTGATATTACAATATCATGTTCTTCTAATTAGCTCTCTGAGCAAGGAGTAGATAATGAGATGTGGTGGTATGCTAATGTTGGTGGTTTATCTGAATAATGCTCTGTTATACGGCATAGATAGTCCTAAGAGATTTTTCCCCTTTGAAGCAAGCAGACATTCGGTAGTGTTCAAAGGAATAGTAGACAATGGTCCGTGTAGGAAGATGGAAATGTGATCCTCAGACTAGTTCTTTGATTGGTCTTTGGAAAAAAGCTATTTCAAATGTACTCAAAACAGTTTTAATGTTAAAGCATGTGAAGATGTTCAAGCTACTGTAAAAGAAAGTATAGAGTTTAAATTTAGTATTCACTAGTCCTGTGTGATTGAATTTGTAACATCAGAAGGCAACGTGAACAGTAGGCATCTGAATTCTGTTCAGTTTTTTTGTGTGAAATAGCTTTCCCATGCTGATACATATGCATTCAGCTGCTACATTCAGCAAGGCGTATTACTGTACTGGAAAAAAACATTGAAACATGATAAAGTGACTAACTAAAGTGTATGTGAAAATGTAGTGAAGGAAATGCATTAAACAAACTCGTAACTGCTCGTTTTCCATTACATATAACAAAACCACTGTTCTTCTGTGGTATGGCTGAATAAAATCTGCATGCATCTTCAGGTTGCCTGAGGTTACTCTGCTTACAGAAAAGAATTAGTAGAATTATACTCTTTGCCTCAGTCATTTGAACTAGGGATTGAACTGAAAAACAGCATCCCAATAAGTGTGTATGTATATATATATATATCTGAAAGTAAAATAGCTATAATTTTTATCTACCTTGGGTTCGGATTTTGCTTTTGAGTGCTCTCCTCTATCTTATTTCTGAGTGGTTTAATTATTTGATAAATGCATTTTTGTGTGCTGTTTGTAGTTCTTTGAGAGGTGATACTGCAGGAAAGACTAAATCTCTTTAGCATCTCTGCAAAATAATCTGCTGTGGATTATAGGATGTATGTACAAAGGTAGATTGCAAACCTAAATGGCTAGCTCTTTTTCACATGAGAAGGTACATGTCTACAGTTTGCCATTGAATGTGAAAACTAGTTCTGGTAAAATACGTATCTTTTCACATGGAAGCAGTTTCTGATTTAGCTTGGTGTTTACTGTGTTAAACAGGTAAGTTTTATACTAAGATGGTGTTTTCTTTATGTATCAGATAGTGTCCAAAGGAGGGAAACCAAGATGGTGAAGGGCATTAAGGGACAGCCATATGAGAAGTGGCTGAGGTCACTTGGTCTGTTCAGCCTGGAGGAGACTGAGGAGAGATGTCATTGCAGTTACAACTTCCTCCTGAGGGGAAGAGGAGGAGCAGACACTGATCTCTTCTCTGTGGTGACAGTGACAGAACCTGAGGGAGTGGCCCAAAGTTGTCACATGGTGTGACTCTTGGGGGTGGTCCTGTGCAGGGCTAAGGGGTTGGACTCAACGATCCTTATGAGTCCCTTCCAACTTGTGATTTTAGACAACCATGGTCACTGCATTAAACTTTCAGCTTTGTAACAGTAGTTTTTAGTGCAGCACTGCACTGGTACTTTGTTGTCACATTAAGTATTTTCAAGAAAAAATCCTAGATTAAAAACTGCTTCTCAAATCAACATAGTAAGATCTCTAAAAACACTGGTTATGAAACAGAACAATGCTATGATGTAGTTGGATGCATAATTATGTGCCTTGTCATCTGTTTGCAGTGGAAACATACTGAGGCAGAAAGAATTTTACAGCACTGTGTTATTGGCTGCTCTTGCACCTTTAAAATTCTCGCCTAGATATATAGGCATATGCATGCATTGCAGTAATAGGAAACAACCGTTGATTATTTTCTCAAAGTTTACAGGTTTTTATATAATTCCCTGTTTCTAGATTGGATCTGGGTTATCTCGTCTGGGAACAGCAGCAACCATCAGAGGTGAGATTTTTAGCTACTTCTTAAATTACCTTGCAGAAGCTCTTCAAATCACTGTTGTTTACTATATTGTTTCCAAATACTGTCTACATTATTCATCTTCCAAACTTTTTTTTTGTGACCTAAGTACAGCATTTACTAATTGGGAGAAATCTTCCTTAGACTTCCCAATTATGTGACTAAAATACTAGGAGACAATATTCTGGAGTTCATGTTCTGGTTTCTATGTAATAACACATTTTTATTTTGCTTATAAATGCAGAGCTAAGGGGTTTGTTTGAGTGGACTTTGCCTAGCATTTTGAGTTCACTGCAATCACTCACCCTTCTGATATTGAATTTCAATAGCTTACTTATTTCTGGTTGCTTGGCATCTAGCAAAAGTATTGTCCAGGACAGCCCTTATGTACGCCTCTAAGATGAAAAGATAACAATTTTGCATACTACAAATAATTTATCTTGTAAATTCATCCAGCCAATAATAAGACACAAGAAAATTAAATGTGAATTTTTGTCACCTACCTGATTTTTTTTCCCCTAAACTTTTTGATAATTACAAGTATTTTCTTACAGTCTACCCCTCTTTATGGGCAGCCATGCACAACAAAAATATTCAAATAAATACATCTTTAAGGAAGAAAAATCTCTATTGGATTCTGTGGGAGATACTTTTCTAGTTTTTCATGAGAGATAGATAAAAGAAATAGAGTAGACAATATTTGTCTCTAAAAGATAAATCTTGTGTTGCATGTCATTTTTGTTATTTACCTTCAAATAAAGAAATAAAAGCAACAGTCTTTAATGACAAGTGAGAAATTTGCAGTGTGCGTGAATGTATTTGTTAATACTTTGAGCACTAGTACTCTTATTTCTTAAAATTCACAGGTGATACTGACACTGCCAAGACTTCTGATGATATCAGTTTGAGTCTTGGCCAGAGTTCTAGCCTATGTAAAGAAGGGAGTGAAGAACAAGGTAAAATTTCTTCTTCTCCATGTTAAACCTGGTATTTTGTTACTAGAGACCCTTTGCTTAATATGCTAAATAAATTCATGCAGTTCGTTGATAAGAAAAGGTATCTTGAAGGTCTCTGTTTCCTTTCTTAATTATTCGAGTTTCTGGGAAGCATAGTTTGAATGCTTTTAACTTTATTCTTGTGCTATGTTTCTTGTTCTGAAGTCTTCCAGCAGGTAATAAATATTTATTGTCACCCTACTGCTGAAAGATAGCTACCTTATGTGTCTTTAGACAGTATCGCTTATGCTACAAGTGGTCTGGGATTCATGGACTTCATTGTAGACTAATTTGCTTTGCTTTCCTGTACAGACAAATGTATTTTTTAAAAATCTGGTAGTCTTTTCTGCAAAGTAAATAATCCTATACAGATTTCTACATTTCTGGAGCTACAGGCTGGTTCCAAGATGCAAGTTATCAGAGCTTTGTGGGGTTTTTTCTTTTTCTTTTTTTTTTTTTTTCTCCTCATAGTGTGTAAGGCAACTACTACCTTGTGTTCTGAATCAAAACAGAGCAACTGAAGATCTCATTTGTCATTTATCTTCATTGCTAGGAAACAGTCTGCTCAGATTGAAACAGAGCATAGAACTGTAGGGAGATCTTTTGTTTGATTTTTAAAGTACCTGATGATTAGCAGAAAGTTAACTCTGGGAATACCACCCTTCATTTATGCCAGTCTGATCACTAGTGGGTGATTAGGCTGGCATGGATGATTCAGTCACTACTGCGTGGTTCAGTGCAGAAAGTGTGTTTGAAGTAAAGCATCACAGGTGGCCATGCAGTTGTAATAGGGAGCAAGGTCCTACTTGCTTTCAGCTGAGTAATGTAACTGTTTTGAAATCTCTTAAGTTGCACAAGTTCAAGTGCGCTCTATAAAAATTCAGCATTTGTAGAAACTTAACTTGGCCTCCAGATCTTCTATTTTTAGTGACAGTATCTAAAAGGGAAAGTAGCCTGACTTTCAGGCCACTGCAGGTGGACACTTCTACGTGAGACTGCTTGTGATGGGTAACAGGAACAATTGTAGTCATGAGGTAACAGCAAGTCCTCATAATCTGCTTTAACACCACCAATTTTAGAGGTAATAAAACTCGGTGACTTCATAGAGAGTTCCATTATAGTACCATACCAATAGGCCTGTGCAGCATCCTTGCTGACTGTGGGCTTACTTGGTATCTGGTAGGAAAGGTGATTTTTGCTGCAATTTTTGATTTCAAAGTTAACGGGGTTTACTCTGTTAATAATTTTAAAGTTTATGTGGAAAAAAAAAGGTTTACTGCATGTAGGAAACGAAAGGCAGGGTACGCTTTTATAATTAAGAAACTTTAGGATACATAAAAAGATTAAGTCTGGGACATAAGCAATAAAAGAGACCAGGGACTTGTCAGAATTCTGTTGTCTTTTATTAACTGCTAAGCTTAAGCTGGCATTGATGGTTTCTCTTAAAAGGCTGTCAGGTTTGCCCAGGAAGTAATTTTAAATGGTAATGGATGCATTCATAGTTCTTGCAAAGAGATTTGTCAGTCCATTTACTTTGTGTGATATAAACAAGCACTTTTAAAGCAGATTGTATAACTTACATGAACATTCTATATGAATATTTTTAAATATGTACCTAAACAGATTTGGCAACTGATCGGAAGCTTTTTCGTCTGGTGTCGAACGACTCGTTTGTCTCCATCCAACCTTCGTTGTCCTCTGGACAGGATTTACCAAGGGACAACAGTGACAAAGCGTGCCTCTCGAACAACCAGCTTGTGGACCAGTCTAAAACCAGTGCATGTGACCCAGAAGTAGCTTCGCTTGTAACTCTGCATTCTCACTCCTATAGGAAGGATCATAGACCACGAGGTGTACCAAGGACTTCTAGCTCTGCTGTTGCTTTTCCAGATGCTTCACTAAATGACTTCCCTCTCTATCAGCAAAAACGAGGACTAGATCCTGTCAGTGAATTAGAAGCTTCCAAGCCCCCTTCTGGATCCAGAGAGTCTTTGGGAGAGAACTCTTGCATTTCAGGAGTTTTTCAATTAGATGACATTCTGAAAAGTAGCAGCCCTCAACCATTGACTAAGAGTGGGAAAAGCAAATCCTTGAAAGCAGACAAAAGCATGGACAGTCTGAGAAGCCTGAGTACTAGAAGCAGTGGTTCAACAGAAAGCTACTGCAGTGGGACTGATCGTGACACTAACAGTACCATCAGTAGCTACAAAAGTGAACATACTAGCTCAACACATATAGAAAGTGTGTTGTCGGAGCATGAAGAGGAGTCTCCTAGAGAAGAGAAGAAGGATGGTAAGAAAAAAGACTGTGGTGTTGATTCAGAGGATGACAGTAGTTCTACTGACAAAAGGACTAGTAGCGAAAGGACTGCTGTGGAAGTGAACACTATGGGTGGTGTTCAAGAGGTAAAGGGTTCTAATGCATCTGATGAGATGCACAGCCAGAAAGGTCTTGGTGCCTCTGCTTCAGAAGAGGCCAATAAGAACCCACATGCCAATGAATTAACTACACAAACTGACAGGCCGCTTGGGAAGGCTGCTGAACAAAGAGATGAGCAGAGTGAGAAACTAGTTATGTTAGTAGATTCAAGAACTTCTAAAGAAACAAGTGGAAAACAAAAAGAAGGAGATGTTCGACCAAAATCTTCTAGTTTAATACATCGAACAGCCTCTACCCACAAGTCCAGCCGGAGAAGGACAGGAAAAAAGCGGGCTAGTAGTTTTGATTCAAGTCGGCACAGGGAATATGTTTCCTTCCGAGGTGTATCTGGTACTAAACCTCACAGTGCTGTGTTTTGTCACGATGAGGACTCCAGTGATCAAAGTGACTTGAGCAGGACATCAAGCATGCAGTCAGCTCACCAGTTCAGCAGTGATAGCTCTTCCAGCACCACCTCCCATTCATGCCAGTCTCCTGAGGGAAAGTACAGTGCTCTAAAGACCAAATATGTTTCTAAAGAACGTGGGTGTACAGACCTTGAAAATGCTCACAAAACCCACGTAAGCTCTGAAGGAATTAGCAAAAAACGATCTACACGACGGACTTCTAGCACAAACAGTGCCAAGAATCGTGCCAGAGTATTAAGCCTGGACAGTGGTACTGTAGCTTGTTTAAATGACCCTAATAGTTTAATGGCACCAGGTAACATAAAACAGTTAACCACTTCAAAATCTGATTTGGAAGCCAAAGAAGGAGAGGTGCTAGATGAGCTATCTCTGTTGGGAAGGGCTTCACACTTAGAGTCAGTCACTCGTTCTAGGAATAGCTTACCGAGCCAGGCTACATTTCCTGAAGGGGAAGAGCAAGAATCAGCAAGTGGAGGTAAGTAAATGACCTATCCGAAGCACCTTGTACATATTTTCTTAATGAGTCTGGTATCTATGACTTAAGTTAAAACTATTCTTAAGTGTCCTCCTGATTCTTTGTTCTGCCTAGTAAAACTGAAAAAGCGTTTGCTTCGTAATCTCTTGGAAGATATACAGAAATGGGAGTTGACTCCCAAGAAGTGGTTGGAAATCTGTACACAGAAGTGTTATTGGTTTGTTACCAGCACTCTTTGTTAATTAGAGCTGTATCTTAAAACTACTCTTTGTGATCAAATCAAAGCCTACTCTGTTGTACTGAGTAGTACAAACTACTGCTGCCTCTCTGGCATGGCTTGAGGTGGTATAAAAAAATAAAACCAATCCCAAACCCTTATTGTGCTGCCTTGAATTGTGCATTCTTCCAATGGTCTAGTTACTAAGCTGAATTCTCCTAGGGATTTGATTTTGCTTAGCCTTGCTATCGCTGGCTAGACAATGTTGTTTGCTTTTAGTTTGTTTTTTCTTGGCCTTAATTATGTGAACACAATAATGTTCCAGTGTTGGAGAGGAGTGTAGTTTCCTCTTACTTTCATTAACTGTTGCTTTGCTTGGTGTAATGCAAATACTAATCTTACATGTAGTAGCTGTTACTAATATAGATTAATAGTGGCATTTTAAAAAAAAAAGAAGCTTCTAATAGTTATTTTTTGTTTATCACTTGTTATGTTATTTCAGTTTATTTTCTTGGTTAGCTATATTGTCTGCCTTAACTGGAAGACTTCTTGTGTCATGGAAGATAAGTGACTTTAAATACTGTATGAGAACAGTATGGTATTGCTAAGATTACCACAGTCTGACCTTTGGGATTGTTGGAGGGCAATAGGTACCATATAATCTGGATCTTTATAGCTAAGCACACAAATGTTTCATAACATTTTATTTTTGATCAAGACATAAGTGTTTTTAAGAAATTGTAGCAAGTTTACCATTCTTGTTATACAGACTGCCTAAACAAAGTGTAGTGACAGCAAGATGGTTTTGTTTGGGGTTTCTGTGTGGTTAGGGTTTTGTGTGTGTGTGTGTGTGTTCCCCAACATTGAAACAAAAACTATAAAACTCAGGACAGTTAATTTCTGGGGAGGAAAAAGAAAAACTGCCACGTTGAAGTTGATCTGTGTGTTGATTACTGATAAAATTTCATGGGTTTACAATTAGTTCAGACCTATTTAGATGCCTTCACTTTACCTATATATGCAGATTTTTTTTTTTTTTTTTTTTTTTTTTTTTACTTCTGTTATTTCTAGTAACAGTTCTGCAGTGGGTTTAATGAAGGAGTCCAAGTTGCTCTTCTCATACTAACTCTGCAAGCCAAATACTTAACAGTTACTCTTCTTATGCCTTGTTAAAGTGACAACTCTTCTTTATGTCTACTCAGAGTAATTTGACTAATAAAAAGTCTGCTTTATATTCTTATAATTTTGACTTTATGCTTTCCTTAGCAGAAGATTTAATTTCATTTTAATTTGCATTACTGCTTAAAACTGTTAAGGTTCTTTGCTTATGTGTGAAGGAGGATTAATACACCTTACCTTACAGAGCACATCAGACTTATATGTGCTTGCTACTTGTCAGTAGTCTGAAAGAATTAACTAACTGATGCTGTATATTGTGAAATATTTTGATTGCTTAAAGAATAAAATGGTGGAGAAGAACACGTTAACATATTTCAAAGCAATCTTAAAGCTACATATCTGTAGCAGTTTCAGCAGGAAAGGTTTACTGTCTTTCTTCCTGGCCTAATCCATTTCTCTTTAAAATGTTACATGATGGTTATTTTGAAGGTGTTAGTATTTTTAGTAAGTGGCAAGCATCCAAGTGTTACTTGCCCATGGGCTGCAGACTGTCTTTAAGAAGCAATGTGGATTTGGGTTCTCCAGATTTGATGGTTAGTAACGCTTGTTATATATCATATTTCTTATTAGCAAGAGAAGAGAAAGTACTTCCTTTATGATTGTAAGAAGTGTATGTCATTCTGCCTTTTTTTTTTTTTTTTTTTTGAAAGCAAAACAAAATTATGACTTCGTTTTCTTTAGCATTCCTTCATGCTGTCCTTCTTCTCTATTGGTTTTTCTTCTATGTATTGTTGGGTTCCTCCACCCCCCCAGATTTATAGCTTATATTACAAGTTTTGTAACATCTTTAATTGTGACTTTCTTTAGACTTGCCTCTGACCAATAGTAATGAGAGAAAATGTTGTAACTTCTTAGAATTGAAGCTGCTTTATAGTTGGTATTTCTCACTATTGAGTTGTCTTCGCCTTTTGGGAGGTTTCTTAACATACATGTGTAATAAAAATACATATCACATTTGTATATATGTATAGCAATAATTTGAAAAAATTAAGAAGTTATTTACTTGTAGCAAATGAATTACAAAATTAGCTTGGTTCAGATTTTCAGATTAGGGGATACTGTTTGGATGTGGCTTATAGAAGTAGTCTGGTTCAAACTGTTCCTGAAAGTTTTCTTTTATAATTTTATATAGATATTTTATTTCTGTGATTGCTTCTGATAACTTTCTGAAAAAAGTAATTAATGGGTGGACCCTGGATAACCAAAAGACTGATATTAATACCACATCCTCTTTTTCAGTCATCAACTTTCATTCCTGTTTTTTAAATTTGACTCAAATCAGTAATTAGAACTTAATTTTATATTTCAGTCTTTAGGGAGTAAACTAAAAAGTGCATTCTTACTTATTTCTGCAACTGCTAAATGTGTTTCGTAATGAATATGGCCTTTACTAATCTTCTATTGAGCAGGATGTTTTACAAACTTGTGCGTTTTTCACTTCAACAAATGCAAGTTAGTAGTTTCATTTCTATATTATGCCAGGAAGTGGTGAATGACTCACTTGCTGTGAGATAGTGTGTGCATTTTAATAGAAATTACAATTCATTAAAGTGCAGAGAAAGTATCTGAAAATCCTGAAATTCAATATATGTGGTGGATGTATAACAAAAAAATGGAAGATGCTTTGTTTAACTACTCAGACTCTAAATGTAGCTAGTGAATTGATGAGTCGTGGGTTATCTGAAGTTGCTTAGATGTCTGAAAGTTACCTAGATGTCTAGTGATATTTTGGAGGTAGTACCTTTGCACTGGCCTGTGCCTGGTTTCTGTTAGATGTGTGCTACTTTTGGATTGCTGTTTGTCAAGATTTAAAGAACCAACATAATTCTGTATATGACACAGTGACATTCTGTAAAACTTGAACTGACCTGAAAAGTTAAGTGCTTTACTTTAGGTGTGCCCTTTAAGTGGCTACTTTGTTTTACAGCTTGCTGTAATTTAAGGCTTATTTACTTTAAGTTCTTGAGATGCATACGTATCCTTTTGTAAATAAAACTACATGTAATGAGATGCTTTTTTCCTTCTGTGCATTGCATAGCAATACTGAAGTAACAGCTCATACTGTTCTTCTGCGTGTTGTGGTCTGCAGTACATCTCTACAGGCAGTCAAAATAGAGTGTTGTGAGACTGGGTTAGTTTAGCATTTTATATGGCACTTGGAAACCTGTTCCTTGTTTCAGTCTGTGTGTATTCATACATATATGCTTAGTGGATCTGCCTCTAATCACTGCACAGTCTCCTCTCCAAAATGTACAATTCAGTTCTCTGCTGTGTCAGCTGTTACTAATGTATTACTTTTTTCCTACTGTGCTGATGCTGCACGTGGTCTACAGTTATGACTTATTTTGCCTGTGTTGTAGAGCAGTTCTGTGCTTCTGATGGCTTTGGTTTGATATATTTTCTGCAGGTAGAATTAATACAGTTACAGAAGATGGATCTTCTGATGTCTTTTCTGTGAGTCTGCCAGTTCACAGTCAAACTGCTAAACCAAGCAGTTTTCCATGAGAAGTCTGAGTTTAGAAGTTGTGGAAACTGAAAAATGTGTAAAGTTAGTTTAATCTGCTTGTGTGTATGTTAGCTGTCTCTATTCATGTTTGCAGCAGGACCACTTCTGTAACTGGATCCGGTTAAGCAGGTCAGGCAAGTAGAAAGGGCTCTCTTTTATATGAGCTTCCTTATTGGAAGAAAAAGATTGTATTCCATTAGTTGATTTTTTTTAAGGTATTAATTAGCAGTGTCATAATGTATGTGGATTTTCATTCAAGCACAACATAGAAATTTTAAAGTTTCCCCTTTCCAATATCTGACTTGGAAGACACTATATTGTGCTGTCACAGCTTTTGTGTGTAAAATTTGAGTTTTACAGAATTACCTCTGATGTTGGATATCTTGTTATCTCAGTAGAGGTCAGATTGTTGTTATTTAACACTTAAAGATGTAGACAGTGTTAAGAATGGTGTGTGAGACTACAGTGGAGTTTTGGAGTTTTGGAATTTAACAATGAAATAACACTTGAAATGAATCTTGCATCTACTAATTTTTAATGACTCCCTAGTAATGCAAAGTTTTAGTAAGTTGTGCGGAGACTCCATCATGTCTGTTTTGTCCCCTTTCTGGTATTTATGGGTAATGTAGAGGGTTTCTTTAGATGACTTTTTACTTGATTTGGAAGGAGTAGTTCAATTTTGTTGACATGTGCTGTTCATAAATTTGCTAAGTATGCATCTCAAACACGAGTTGATTAGGAATTCTTGCTACTAGATAAAAATGAAGCTAACTTAACTTTATAAGCTGCTTTTCTCATGCTGCTTTGTAGATCTATGCATACAGCCAAGAAGGCTTTAAGAGCTCTAAGAACTGTGATGGAAGTGCTCACTTCCTGCCAAATGTAGCTGAGATGTAACTCCAGGATATATTGAAATTGGCTACTAATTAATATTTGGTGTTATAGTTAAGGCCATGCAATGCAAACATGATTTTTTTGTGTATGACATACTAATTATAGTATGCCACATATACTGGACGGTGTGTTCTAAAGACTTGCAGCGTCTTTTCCTTAAGGTGAATAAATCTAAATACAAAGTTAGAATTAATCTATATAGTCTTTATGAAAGTTATGAACATTTTTCTGCTATGTGAATTTAATATTGGCTACTGATACCCAAATCCCATGATATAGGGCCTGTATTGGGCAGAGGATCAGATGAGGTATGACTTTAGTCCTTTGACCCGAAGTGCACGAATGTATTATATTCAAGAGGTCTGTGTGAGTAACCCAATGTTTTCAAGAGCAGAATAATTCAAGTGGCAAGTACAGTGAAGTAGTATAACTAAGACTGCTAGTTTTTATCTTTGGCATTAGTATAAAAATTTGATTATCAAGCTGGTTTGTAAAAATGTTTGGTTTAGAATTCAGCCAGATGGTTTGATTGTCGTGCTTGTTCCCTCCTTGATGGTGTTTTGCTTTTTAGATTGCTGTAGTGATTGTTTTGACATAATTATAAATATTTCTAGTCTCAGACTTGGGTGTGTTTTTTTTCCCCTCCCCCTTCATAAATTCAATCACAGCACTGAAGTCTTGGGCTTTACTTTCCTTCCTAAATTGTGTGTTGTTTTCTTCTGCCCTATTTTCTAGCAGAAGGTTGTATCTTGGAGATGTCCCTGTGTTCTACATTGTTTCTCCTTTGCTACCCACATCTCCGATCTTCAGAAATACTCATTAGTGGTATTTTTCATTAGACATCCACAGTAAGTTATAGTACCCTAAGCCAATACTTTGATTTTTCATCTGAGAGGAGTAAGAAATTCCTGCAATTGTAGGGTTTATTATGATGCATAATAGTATGGCAATTAGCAAACTGCATACTGAAGGTACAGACTGAACAGACTCCTTTCTACTTGGGTATCTTACAAGTATGGTTTGGAAAATAATGTTAGGGCACATGAAAATAAACCATGAATGTCTCAACTGTGAGGAGAGTGGTGGGGTTAACCTGTAAACGCACATGAAGGATGTATTTTCTCAGGTTTTGAGCACAAATGAGATGTAGATGCTTGACATGGAAGAACAAAATTTCAGCTGTTTGGTTTGACAAAAATCATTGCTTATGTGAGTGCATGAACCATAAACTATTCATTTCAGCTCTTGCTGAGAATATATAGGCTTAATAATTAAAGTGATTGAAAATAGTTAGATCGCAGTGTTGCATTTGATTGGGAGAGATATGGCATGTCCAAGCATTGCTCAGGTTCTGTGCACATCTTTAACCATGCTTAACCTGACTAATGTTCCAAACCAGCTAGGCATCAAGTGATGGGAGTGGAGGGGAAGGTGGTTTTTTGTTAGTTCGTTTGGGTTTTGTGTGTTCTTAGACCTTTGTGGCTTTCCAAGTGGTTACTTCACGGCTGTATTACCTTCAGACTGGATCTTTCCAGGAATCTCCTTATGAAGAATTTTATCTGTATTTCAGAATTTATGTAAAGCATTGGGTTTAGCATTTTTGCGTAACAAAACAAAATGGACTCGATGCAATGAAATGTGGAAATTCTGCTTTTTCATGTTGACCTTTTTCAGCTTCCATCTTCTAAGTTTTGGTTAGAAGCAGTGGTAAATAAGTGCAGGGAGATGTTACAAGTGTTTTGGCTTGTTTATATCAATGTTCCCATTGAACATGAAAGAAAAGATTTGTACTTTGTTTCTTAAAGGTAGTTGTATTATACAACAGTTGTATAGTTTTAATGTGAAACTATGAGTTTTCAGTTCTGTTTAAAAAAAAAAATTTTTTTGCGGAACTACAGAGGTTTAAGTGAAAAACTTTAGTGTAAAGTATGATTTCAGGCGTCTAATGACAAAATGATATCCTCATGATTTTGAAGTGAGTAACTGCTAATTTGGCTTTTGTCCAGTCAGAAGCATTAATTCTAATGTAACTTGCATGCAAATGCATATTCATAAACAGATACAAAAGTCTAATTCTTTCTTTTTTGAAATTAGATGTATTAATGTTGGGGGAATAGGTGTGTGAGGGGTTAAGTTTGCTAAAAAGTTGTCATTAGGTTTCCACCTCTTATTTTATTGATCTGTGGTATGTAGGTTTGTATTTCAAACTCATGCACTTTGAACTTCAAACCTGAACTGCAAACTTGATTTTTTTTTTTTTTTTTGTTCTTGAGAAATAATAATGCTGGAGACTCACATTCATACAACAACATGCAGACGAAATGTGTACTTAAGTTTCTTGACATTAATTAAGTGTAGTGTTTTAGCATAGAAGTGTAGAATAAAACCAAAATAGAGCACACTTTAACAAACACTCTGTAAACTGAAAAGCTTGTCTTTCTCTATTGATCTAATTAAAGTAAGCAGGAATTTAAAAGTGTATGTTATTTCTTACTTAAATCTAGATTTTGTATGTGAGTGTAGATGTTGGATCTTACCGTTCTGGTGACTAGAGTAAGTTGTTTTAAGTAGCAGTATTGGACAAGTGAGTGTATCATATTATAAATATTAAAGGAAGTTTATTTTAAAACAGAGCAATTTCCCTCATGATTAGGCTGCTCTCAGATAATGGTAGATGGTAATTTAGGAACTTTATCTTACTTCTACTTAGTGAACTCACAAGCAGTTGCACTGCTCTTTCTTATTCAAGGCCAGTAGAAATACAAATTAACACAAGTAACTTTCCATACTGGTGTATATGTTTTTAATTGTGTGTGTTCTTAAAAATTATGTTTAAACAAAACACCAAAAAGCTCTCCACAAAACCAAACAAAGCTACTCAAGAAACAACACAAAACCACACCCAAAACCAAATTTTGCTCAATTTGGCTTTTCACACTTGAAACTAATCTTCTCTGCTCAGCTAGCCTTCTCCCCCCCAATCTGCATCAATCACTTTCTCGGTCATGATTTCCATATGTACCTTCTTGATGTTGTTTAATGTTAGCAGACTTGGAGCCTGTTGGTCTGAAAGCCCTGCAGTCTTTTCAAAAGACCTTTCAGACTTTCTTAGTGATCCTGGATGTCACCACCTACATTCAGGAAGAATGCATAAAGAAGATGAACATTGAACAAAAGTTTCAAAATAAATCAAAAGTTTCTTAGTAAATCAGGTAGAAAGATACATCAAAATCTACTTTGATCTTTAAAGGTTAAAGTGAAATAATAAAAAGTTAGAACATGCAGAAGCTGTTTGCCTGTGCAGCTTTAAATTTAATCCTCAAGTACATACGAGTTTTGGGGTTTTTTTGTTTTGTTTTTTTTTTGGTTGATTGGTTGGTTGGTTGGTTTTTTTTCCCCCCAAAGGTTTTTATATTTGAATTTTCCTCATAGGACACTGGCTCTGTCAGTCCTTGAGGTAGACTTGGCTTAGTGATAAACTGGAGCTGTTCAGGAAGGACCTCTTGTGTTTATAGAATCTGGGCTTCAGTTACTGCAGAAGGTGGTGTTTGCTGAATAAAGGACATGATAAAAACAGATGTTGTCAGTGTTAACTATGCTGCCTTGAAGAATTGCACTTGAATGCTGCTTTTGCTAAGTAGTTGCAAATGCTAATTAAGATGTAATCTGGTAATTCAGATATTTACATTTCAGTTAAGACTAGTCACTGTTCTTTATTTCATCTGGTTAATTATGGTCTGATTACCAAAATTGCTTTTGTGTCTGAAGTCAGTGTTGTGTTGTGAATATCAATTTTTGTATGCTGATGTGTATAGTAGAGAAGATGAGTTTCAGGAATAAACACCCAAAATTAGCGGGCAGTTTTGACCTAGCATGTTGGGGTTCGTACTGTCTTGCTCTGTACTTCATGTATGAGAGCTATAAAGAAATTAGGCAGTGTATTAAAATAAAGCTGTATGTTAAACCACAAGATAAATTTATTGAAATCTTGCCAAAATACACTGAAAAAGTAGTATAACTTGTTTGTACCAAGAATTGTAAAACAGTTGTGGAGGAATGAGGAGAAAATGAGCAATCCCACAGTTTGCCTGAAAATACAGGAAAGGACTGAATTAAGGATGCCTTTGACTTTTGGTGTTTTGGTAATGAAATGCTTGTAACTTGAATATTGGTGTTAAAGTATATCTCTTCATGTATCTCTTAGCTTTTAAAGCAAGCTACAGCTGGAGGCTTCATATATAGTGTTCACTTAGTAGCCTGTGATTTGTCGGTGGAATTGTTCCCTGCAGTCTTGATTGCCTGGGCTATGGCAGTAGTACACAGCTGAATTAGATTGCTACTTCCTGTTGTAGACGGGCATTAGAATCTTTGCTGAGAAGTTTTGAAAGCTTAAATGATAGCCATGTTGTAACTTGAACTGTTCTGAGGTGAATGTAGACTTCTGTGACTGTGATCTTTCTGCTATTAAAAAATGGCATTACTGCCGGTGTTGGTTTTTTGTTGGTTTTGTTTTTGGGGTTTGGGGTTGTTGTTTTGTTTGTTTGCTTGTTTGTTTTGAGACAATTCTTGGTTTTCTCGCCCTAGTAACTTGGCTACTGAGTTGTGACTTCCCTGTCAATATTGTGATTCTCCTCTTGCACTGACTTCATGTCAATTTTTTGTTTTTATGTCCTCCTTCACTTGCCTGGCATACCTTATTTTCTCTGTGATCCATTCGTCTGAGCTCTCTAGTGGTCTGCATTCAAATTGGCTAGGAGCTTCCTTGTCTCAGGAGGAAGACTCTTGGATTGTAGACCCACCATGAAGCAGTCCAAATCTGAAATTGTTCAGACTGCGAAGCTTAAGGAGCACAGGTGGCTTTGGGGGGATAATATGCGGACAAATATTTGAATCCCTTGAGTGCATACATACTGATTTTTACAATGTTGCTTTATAGGGGAACCAAATTTTTTTTGGGGGGAATTGAAATAGCAAAACCAGCAATCCTTACAAAGAGGTTACTCTCTCACTC
>JAWWEU010000158.1:28865799-28970749 GCA_035583155.1 Acropternis orthonyx | reverse complement strand
AGGGGAACCAAATTTTTTTTGGGGGGAATTGAAATAGCAAAACCAGCAATCCTTACAAAGAGGTTACTCTCTCACTCACATGTTGCTCCTTCTAGACTAATTACAATATATCCCTTGCTGCTCATGGGGAAAAAAAGCAATTCTTTTTTTTTTTTTTTGGCCCCTGAAAGAGCCCGTGGTGAAGTTAACCTCAGACCTACCTCTTTGGCCAAAGTTAAAGAATGGAGATGATTATGACAACTTCGCTAGGTTGTCTTAGGCTTCTCCTTATATTTGTTAAATGAGATAAAGGGTGAGATCAGTCTTGTCTCTTCCTGCCCTGTTTAAACGGAAGAAGTTTGGGATATCCAACTTCTTTTGCAACCTGTCTGTTTGGATCTGGGGGTAAAAGAAAAAAAAAAAAGCTGTGTATTCAAGATTAACTCCCCGTCACCCCAATATTTGTTAGTAACTGTGTGTTGTGATGCTGTCTTGAGGCAAGTTATTTGAACAGTCAGGACACAAGCTACTTTTGTTGTTGCAAGTCAAGTTCATTAACTTGGGGAGGGTCAGAGGGAAGAAAGCAGTCTTAAGTTACTGTGTACGTAACTAGGATGGGTTCTGATTTGACCTAAAGTCTGTCTTGATGCAGCAGCACAAGCCAGCGAGGAGACTGTCACATTTCGGCGTGAACGCAGCACATTTAGGCGTCAGGCAGTACGACGCCGGCACAATGCAGGGAGTAACCCTACCCCTCCTACATTGCTCATCGGATCACCCCTCAGGTAGGGTATCTAAATGTTCCACCATATTTAGCATGCATGCAGCAGACCACTTCCCCACACCCACCAGTGTTGCCAGAAAAGCACTTTTTACTTCCTTCCCCACCATAACCTCCTTGAGCTGTCACTGCATGTCACTGTGGGCTTGTTGAATTGTGCATGTATATGTGGCACTATTTTAAAAATGGTCAGGATAGCCAGTCTCTAACATGTTATAAGTGTTTTCAGATTGATATAAAAATTAACTAATGCTAACAAACTTAGACTCAGTGTTTTGGGTTTTTTTTAATTAAAATTTTTATAAACTTTTATTTTCAATCAAGGAGAAAAACCGAAGAAAATAGTATTCACCACTCCCCATTTTGGTTTTCTTTAAGAAAGTAAGCATTAGGGACTAGTACTATGATCACTTTTCACATCTGTAAATAGTGAGAGAAAAGCATAATAGCAAAGTGACAGAACATTTTAGAGAGCTATGTCATACATACAGAGGCTCCAAATCTAAAATGCAGACAAACCTTTTTGAATAATGCCCTGCAGTTTTTTACAGCAAAAGAGAAATAATTAAGTGAATAGAATGCACAGTATCTCCTAGTATTAAATCTAATTGTGTGGTGCTTTACATGTCTTGGCAGTATTAAAAAATATACTGTATACATGTATCCCATGAGTCCCCAACCTCCAGTGGCCCATTTGCTTACAGTGCTGAGCCTAGTGATTTGTTACATGCAGCAGGTTGGTTTGATCTGTCAGCCTGAACAGTAGAAACAGCAACCACAGTAAGTTTTTAAATTTGCTTTTCAAGTCTTTCACTCTCTTGGTTGTCTATGGTATTGGAGAATCTGGTGAGCAGAAGAAGGAACACCCCCTCTATACATATAAAATTAATTTTTCTTTCAGTTACATGATCAACGTGTAGGAATACTTATATATGTTGTATATTCTTAATGATCTTCCTTTGTATGCTAAGCTGCCTTTTAATAATAGAATCAATTGGCTGGTGTGTTTTGGGAATATTTGTGTAATTTTTTTTCAACTAGCAAAAGCTATGTAAACTGAGCAAATAAAAAGAAAATATTTTACAACAGAGGGTGGCAGAGAAATTGTGCCATCTTTGTTGCACCACTGAAATAATCAAGGAGAAAATTTGTAAATTTTCCTCAGGCACAGGGGAATTGCAGGAGGGGTACCTAAAAATCTGACAGATGAAAGATTGACTTCTGCCATATCAAGGACTGAAACCAGTTAGTTGTGTTTTCAGTGGCTAGTGCAGTATGTAGCAGTAATTACATCATTGCAGATTTTTTTGTTAAACGTTTGGTCTTGCTGAATGTAGCTTGTTCAACTTCAAGTTAGTGATTTACTTCATAGTGAAGGATGATAAAACTTGAATTCTCTCAATCAGTTTTGCTTTACCTAGTTGCCTTTACTTGCATCTGATTTTTAGTTCTCCTTTTTTTTATAAAAGAGGGTAGGTAGTATGGTTTTTTGTATTGCTTCATAAGAGGCTGTGTAGATTAAGCAAAGCTCCTTAACTGCATTAGTCAAGAAGGTATTTTAAACAAGTGTAAAGTAGGGAAAATAAAGGACTCCGTTTTAAACTGTGGTTGACGGCTGCCTCATTTTCACAGGCTACTTCAGTCATTAAGGTTCTCATGGCTTAAGCTCAACTTCAGTGAGAGATCATGAGAAAACTGAAGTTGGTAGAAGTAACTTTTTAATCAGACAAGGTGTTCAAGGGTAGAAGAGCAGATTGAATATTCTAGCCTTTTATTTCCTCTAAGCATCTTCCAGTTACCTACACTTGTTCCATTCTAAAGGGAAAAAAAACCCCCAACCACTATGTACTTTCTCTAATATAATGACATATATTATCAAAAATACTTGTATTGTAAACACAGTCAGAATTGAATACTTAGTGAAGTTACTTTGCTCAAAGCATTGGTTATAACACTTAATGCCTGTTCCTTGGAGTGGAGTTAAATTGCCTTACTCCAATCAAACACCAAAGTGCTTTCAGATTTGTTGAAAAAATTCCATTTGAGCTATCAGCTGTGAAATGTAACAAAAAATATATTACTGTTCTGATTTCTAGATGAATAGTTTGGAAAAAACCTTTATTATAGGTAGTTTTATTTTACTGTAAATTCTCTGTTACTGGAAGAAGGAAACACTTAAAGATGTAAAAAAAATAAATCCCTCATAAGTGAAGGAATACAGAGATATTTTTAGCCAGTTACCACCAAGATGTTTTCAAAATATCACTGCAACTGTACTGGCATCACTTGTATGTGCTGTTGATGAGCTGCCTCGGTCTAGTTCCTGATATTGCTAATCCATATGACTTCAGGTATTACTTAAGAGTCTTAGATTTACTAATCTTTAGTTGTCCTGATGTTTTTTCTTTCTTGTTCTTGCCAGTAAAACTTTAATCTCTAATCTTCTAACACTGTCATAAAATTGGATGTTGTGGGGGTGTTCCCTAGAACTTGTTGAACTAACCCTCTTTTTTTTGGTTTGTTTTTTTTTTTTTTTTTTTTTTTTATTTCCTATCCATTACTGCAAATTATTTTCAATTCCTCTGTGGACTGTTTAGTAAAAAATACAGTAGTGTTATATATGTGTGTCTTTGGCAATGATAGACAAATAAAACCCAGTCTAGTAAATTCTGCTGGTTTGATGATAAATTAGATACAAAAGTACTTTGCCAGATAACTTAAAAACCAAACCCAAAACCCACCATAAAACCATCATCAACCCCTGCTTTGTTGTGCCTAAATGTCAACAGTGTCTTGGGCACTTAAAAATAAGTATGCCTTGGCATCCCATGTAATAAATGGTGTATGCGTGCCTGTGACTGTCTGTAGCAGGATTTTGTTCTTGTTAATTAGGCAGAGAATGAACATGTGTTTTGCATATCTGCAATCAGTTGACATCGGTATTTTGGTGGGGTTTTTTAGTTGTGATATGGATATTGTGATATGGATAACTACTCAAAAAGCAGCTGTGTGTAAACCTCTGGGTATGTACCTGCTATCTAAGGGAAAGCAGTATGGTTTAGCACTGTTTTGGTGTTGTGGATAATGCTTAAGGGAGACAATGAAGGCTGGCACATCTGAGAGCTTCCTTAGGGCTTTTGTTGAAGCCTTGTGTACAGCAGCAAAATACTGAATTTGAATTTCAGATTAAAATATGTTAGGATATGATAAATGAGTTGCAGTTCTTGTCCTCATGAGCTGTGTGCATGTCTGCGTTATTTTGCATGAGCTTTTCTTAACAGCTGTTCTTATATCTATATTTTGTTTTCCAGTGATGTTGTAACAAAAGAACTGAAAAATAGATGTTCTAGAAAATACTGTTAAAAGCAAGTACATCAGATATAACCCCTCAACTCTTAGTAAGATTTTGTTTTATTACTTGCCTCATTTGCCAACTGTAGCACCACACTGTAAACAGTGAAGTGTTAAAAGCAACAAGTGATACAAATTGTTTTTCAAAAGAGAGTGTTACAGATATTTTTCCAGTCTTTATAGTACAAAATCTTTTGTCTGTCTAAAATAGTTTCACAGCTAATGACTGTGATATGTAACTTATTTAAGTTCACAAAATGAAGGATAACAAAAACACTGTTCTTGCAAGGATGGAATATCATGTACTCTGACACTTTGTCTAGTATTAAATGTTTAATATTACACAAGCTATTAAAAAAACCCTCTGACTTTGGTAAATAGCTTTATAAAATGGTTTTGCAATGAGAAGGCTGTGAAGAGGAGAATTAACATTTTCAAGCTGTGTCTACTTATAGCTATAAATATACAAATTTCTCTGAAGCCCAAGTTGACTTTTAAAACCTGTGTTTTGGTGAGTAATAAAGCTTTTGCTGTACCATCAAAATAACTTCAAAATAGACTTAAAACTTTTGCCAATTAATAACTTGTTATAGGTAGTTTTAATATGTTCATAAAAGTTCTGAATCCAAACATAAAACTTCAGTTACCTACACAGTCTGCAGTAGTGTATGGCCACTAACAATGCTTAAAGATGTTTTCTAGTTAGGGTGCAGATCAATAACAAGAAAGGCGATGTCTCTGTGACTAGTAAAAAACCCTGAACAGACAACCAAACAGCTGATCAAGTCATACCTCAATTAGCAAAAAGGACCCCAGCTATTGTGAGTAGACAGGAAGAGTCACTACTGCATGTTGGTGATACCTCAGGTTAGTCGACAATTAGACTAGTCACTGGTAATTTGCTTTTGCACCCACAAATTAAGACTTACAAGAATATACTTGTGGGAGACTTGGGGAGATGTTAGAAACCAATACTACTAAGAAGTTGACAGGAACAGTATCTCTAGATTACTGATGTAACTAGCATCCAAATATTCTGTTACACAGAACATGTGGGTTACTTTAACACTAATAATTGACTGCTTAATGCTTAAAACCCTTTTAAGGTTTTCCTCTTGAAACTGAAAAATCTTGTTTTGCTTCACTTCTAGCTATTTTTCACTTCTTCCTGGTAATGTGTCCCCAATGCATGTTTTCTCGTAGCCTTCAAGATGGTCAGCAAGGCCAGCAGTCCTCCTCCCAGGTCAGAGTGCAGTCCTGCCCCCCTTCCCAGGCAGCTGTGCCCGGTGCTAGCGCCTCCTTGCTGGTGAGAAATGGGAGTGTCCACTTAGAAGCATCACATGCCACTGCATCTGCTGTAGGCGGTAGCAGTTTGCACGATGAACTTGGTATGCAGGCCTTATGTTACCTTGGTGACATGGAAGTTTTAATACGGCAGATTTGTTGGTAATAATGTGGTGAAAATCAGCTAACCTGAGCTTTGTTTCTGAATCTTGTAGGTGCATTTCTAGGAAGGCCATGTTGCTCATCAGTTACTTGCCTTTGTCAATTGCCTTTTCAGGCACTTTCTCTAAGAAATGCATGATGGAAAATCTCTGAGGATGCATAGATACAAGTAATGATGGTGTGAGAGCTTTCTTGACTTGAACAATGTAACGTGTAATAAATAATTTTTCTTGCAGTGTTGCAGGTAGTTGAGCAGAGACTGAGACTTTGGGGATCTTCTAGTTCCTGAAAAAAATACTTGTTATGGCCGTTAGGAATTCTTGATCTTATTTTTTTTAGATGAGTGTTGCTTAGCTGCTATTCAAAAAAGAAATACTCATGTAAATAAGTGCTTTGCTTTTCATGTACATGTTTATTTGGGAGCTTCATATAGGAAGGAAATCTGGACTCTTTCTTAGATCAAATGTCATCATTTTACAGAGCTTTATAGTGCCCTTTGGTTCTTCATGGTCCATTCTGTGTGGTATTCTTAACCATTAACTTCTTAATTAACTTCTATATAGCTAATAAACTTGATAGGGAGAAGGAAGTTAAGATGGTCATAATAAGTGACTGATCTCCTGCCACACAGTAATGCAGGGGCAGATGTAGAAAAATTCTTGGTGGGTATCTCTGCAGATATCTGTACATGGCCTGAATTACTTATGACTTCAGCATTAATATCTATCTCTTTCTCGAATTATTAAAATGGGCATCTTTAGAACTGACAATTATTAGTGACAGAACTGTGAGCACTTGTCAGCTGTAATAACCTAAAAGTACAGGTTTGCTCAGAACACTGACAAAACACTTGTTTCAGACCTTACTGTAACCCAGTACTAAAAGATAAGTGAATTGTCATCTTACTCCACTAGTGGGGAAAATGTCAAGAGTTTCCAGTGTGTGGTAACCCTTTAAATATGAGTTTGACTAAGTCTTCATTCTTCTTCATTCATTCTCCTTCAATACAAGGAAAAATGGAATGTAAACAAAACTGAAAACAACCCTGACCTTCTCTGAGATGTTTTATAAAATTTAATTACCGATATACTAAATTCACACCATCTAGTTACCTGATAACTTCATTTGAGATTCTCTTGCTTTACTAGTGTCTAGATTAAAAATTGAGACTTCTATCTCAATGCTTATATGTGTCTGTGGAGTATGAAAGCTTATCACATGAAAGTACAGATTTCTTTATTTTGTTTGGATTGAAATTTCTTGTGTGAAAAAAATATTGGAATATAACTCTGAAATTCAGGGATACTGGTTATATGTCTCCCAGTTAATGCTGAAGTATATTCTTGAAGCCACTATTATTTATTTGAAGGATTTGGCTCAACTTACCCAAAATAATACAGTCAAGTTTTATAGAATTTGAGATTTAATACACAATCTAGGTAAGTCAAATTATTTAAGAACTTATATTACTATGCTGTAGGAGAAATCAAAGTGGACCATTTAAGAAATTCAACATGGTATTCAGGCTCTCTAAAGAGGCATATTCATTACATGTGGTGTATATTGAAGTCTTCAGAACTTTATATGGCTCAGATCTTCTGAAACTTTGCTGTACTGTGCTTACACTTATATGGGACATCACAATATTCTTTGGGAGGCACAAAACTTCCAGGGTCTGCTAGATAGAAATCTGATGTATAATATGGTTTTTTTTTTTTTTCCTGTTTTGAAATTCTGAGCATCTGTTTAGCAATTTTTGAGTGAAAGTGGGTATTACAGGCAGGATGTCTTATTTTAGGAAAATAAGATTTTCTAGAGTACGTAGCAGGCTTTTTGGGACAGGTACTATCTTTTGTTTAGAGTAAAATAGTTGGCAGAATGCTGCAAGCTTTCATGTGTGTGATTCCTTTATCAGGCTTGACAAAAAAGGAAAGTATTTTAACTGGTACATGATTAAGTTGGTTTTTGGGTTTGTTTTTAATCGTTGGTCAGGGATGGAGTGACACTACTTCTCCTTCCCTTATGATGAAGGTTCTGCTGTATTATCTGAAGCTACTTCCTTTCAGTGAAAGATGACCCTGTTACTTTATGTTGTGTATGGTTTGGGGATGGGGAAAGGTTGCAGTTTGGTTTTTACCTTGATCAGCATCAGAATAAAAATTAAAGTAATGCAGGAAATAGGCCCAATTCTTTGTCACCACAGAAATCCCTGTGACTGCCAAAGGCAGAAAAACCCCCTGAAAACAGAGACTGGGGAAATACAGGGAAATAAAACCTGGTTTATAGCAGCTGGAGATACTGGTGACCAATGTAGCTGACAGGGTTATAGATCTCTGTACAGTGTATATGAGTTCTTTTTTTTAAATTCTCTTGGAAAGGCAAGCAAGCCATATATTAATTTAGTTTGAAAGGCCTCACATTTAGGCTCCTGTTTTTCTTTAGCAATGGAGTATCTGCTTCTTCATTTTTTCCTTTTATGTGTTGATGTAAAGCCGCAGTTCTTAAAAAGACACAGTTTTTGCTTTTGTTTGCTTTAAAGTTTCTTGTCTGTTAACTTGAATTCTGGTGGCTTATTTTACAAAGGAGGAACCTTACTGTATTATATCTATCTTACACCTGGTCTGGTGACTATACAGTTATCTTTAACTGGGCAGTGCCCTGAGAGTAAGGCAAGAGATGTTTGAGGCAGTATCTTCAGTCTAACAGGTTCAAAGTTGGAAGATTTTTATCAATTATGTTGTTGTTTCTTGAGGGTTGAAAGAGAGAAGGAACCAAAAGGAGTTTGATGTGGAGCCGTAAACATGAAGTGAATCACAGAAGGAATACAGGAGGAAAATGAAAGGTGGCAAACCAAATGCCATGGTTATAGGCAGGATTAATATAATATGAATCCAGAAAGCAACAAATACATGCCATGATTTAAGTGAATGACAGTTTTCAGAGCACAGTGTGGCAGTACTAATGCTTTTTGTTCTCACTAATATCTGATTCTTGAGACATGTAGGTGATGAGAGGGATTTTTCAGTTCTTGACGTGAAGGCTGATTAAATTCAAATTATAATTTCTGAAGTAGGTAGGAATCCAAATACTGAGTTTAGAACAGGTGCCCAGTTTCTGAAACTGGGATGAAGTAACAAAAATAGCAACCTCTTGTCCTTGGCTAGATGTTTGTGGTTTTTTTAGTTTTTGTTTTGTTTTGTTTTTCCTAGGAATATTGCTTTTGTGCTTTAAGAGAGCTGGTCGCCTGGAGCTTTACAAGACAATTATGCTGCTTTGTTGGACTTGTATATCATTTATATGCAAGCAATAATCTTCCATGTTTATTGAAGTATTCTAATTTATTAGGGCAGTTGGAGGGTCTTTTTCCTCTAGAGAAAAATGTATACACAGATTAGTTACTTGATTAAAAACAATGTAGAAGCAGTTCCTCAGTACCTTTTTATAATTGACTAGATGTAATTTATTTGGGATGGATGTGGGAGCATTTTCAAAGGTATGGGTAGAAAATAAATACTCATTTTGCTTTATTCCTTTGGAGAATATCCCTGTTGTAGTCTATGGAATTCAGCTTAATGGGTAAGTTAATCTTTTGACAAACTCCATATAGGAGCAAAAAATGAACTGCTGTAAGTGTTCTAACTGACAACATGTAGGTCTTCATACCACAGATAAAGCTAAAATTTTGACCTTTGGAAATAAAGCTCCTAGCACTCTACCAAATATTCAAATCCTGATGGCTTTGGTTTTGCTGACGAGGATTTAAAAAATACTGACTGAAGCAGTAGATGAATATATCTTGATCTAATGATGATGTAGATTTCAACATATCAGTATTTGTAACATTCTGAACTAGTCTGAGAGGTTTGAAAACAAAGTAATATTTATTAGTTGTAAAACTGGGAAATAAACTGAAAACAGCTGAGGAAACCATCAGAGCACCATTTTAGTTGGATCCTGAGCCACTGAAGTCTTCCAGGTTTCATCTGTGTAAGCTCATCAGCCTGTTGCTTTCATCGACACCCTTAACTGTGGGAACACCAGTTCATACTGTGTGAACTGTTACATGGTTGTCTCTGGATGTGGTGATGAGATATTTGTGTGTTTTTGGAACAGGGAAATTTTTTTCAAAGGAAGTGCATTCATATTTCCTCTGTTCATGTAAGAACGAAGATGCATTTTGGATTTGTGTGCTTCAGTATCAGTGGTTATATTGTAACCTGGTCCAAATAGAATAGCTTTGGGTGACTTGGATTTGCCAAGAACTCACAGCTCTCCCTTTTGTGTGTGTATGTGGAGAAGTTACAAGCATTTCTGTTGAGTGGGCAAACGTGCTGTTGACTGTATTTGTAGCTTTGTAAAATAAAAATGGAGTCTCTTACTTTTTCAAAACTTGATAAAGCTACAGGCTTTAGATAAAGAAATTATTTTCTTATTCAGTGTGATGCTATTAAAAATATTTCAGAGAATGCTGTGGGAGACCTAGGAATGGGAGGGAGAGAAAATTACTAGGGTAAATAAAAATGCTAGGTATATCCATATGTAATGAATTTTGTGGGTGCTGAAATTCTTCATTAGAGTTTGAGTGTACTGTGAGGAAGCTGTTTCTATCTCATACAGTTTTAAAAGTATTCACTGTAGGACTTTGGAGCCAAGACATATTACCTCTGCTCACACTTCGGAGTTTGTGTCCTCAACAGTGATGAACAGTCCTGTCAAGCTTTCTGCCTCATATGAGTTGAGGCTTTTCTGAAAAGTCCTTTTATTTAGAACAAACAAACAAAAAACCTCTACAAAACAAAAACCAAAAGAAAAAAAAGGGGCAGACAACTTTGTTTTAATGAGAAGCTTTGCTTGCTAGGGAGCTAACTTTCAATGGGAAACCTATATAAATAGGTGGGTGAATTGCAAGTATGGCATAATTTGAGTCCATTTTGTAGTTTGCATATAAACAATTGGAATTGAGTGTTCTATTTGTTTGATACATCTCTATTAACCAAGTTTGTTATATCCCACCACAGCATTGCGGTCTTACAGCAGCAATGTGAATGCAGTCAGCTTTGACAGATTCAAAGATGAGTTGAATGAGAGGAAACTGTAGATGTTTGTGAGTGTATTAGTTCAGTAAACTTCTTAAATATATCCGATGTGTTGTCTCAGCTCCAGAGAATGGGAAGTTACATGTCCAAGTAGTATATTCTGTCACCAGAATTTCTTTAGTTGAAAAATTAGGAAGTTTAATTTCTAGAATCTCTATTCAGAAATGTAAAAACATGAAGAATTTAAACCAAGCATCCTTGTTCCTTTTAAGGGCTGATTGCCTAGGAGATTTTTCTATAATAATTTATGCATATTTTTGTTCTGAGTAGAAACTAAAATGTATTATCCAATATCTCCATGTTTACTGTTGAAATTTTTTTACTGATGCAGTTAAGAAATAAATTTGTGTAACCAAAGATTTTTATCATTTGTGGGAAGATTCCTCACATCATGTACTAGTTTAAATTTTAAGCTTAAATTTAAAAGCTTTAAATTTTAAGTATCAACTGTTCACTATTCTATGCACTAAAAAACAAAACATAATTAGCTAAAGCACTTCATTAAAATACTAGCTATTGAGGAAAAAGCCCTAACAAGTGAACTTTGTACTTACGCCTACAGCAGAGTAATTGTATATTGAGAGAGAGCTGTTGTGTTACTGAGCTCTGATGCACACTTTATGTGATCTGTGAGCTATGTAGCAGACTGTCTTGTCAGAATGGTTGGTCTGAGCATGGCTATGGTTTGTCTGAAGTGCTCCCTCTGAGGGTAGAAAGCTTCATGAAGATATTTTCAATATACCAGTTTTTTTTTGTTTTTTTTTTTTAGCTTCACTGCTTTTAATGATCTAGTTCAATGTTTTTAACCTGATAAGATTCAAATGCTTCTAAATTCAACTTAATTGCCTGTGGTCTGAAGAGAAGTGGGAGCAGAATCACAGTGTGTTGAAAAAAAAAATAATCAAACCCCACTGTATCAGAAGCAAGTTATGTTCTCACAGAGAGGGAAAAGATTGAAAGCTTTGATCTTGTTAGGTGTTTCTCCAGGGACTGCTTGTTATCCTGTATCAGCAGAAGTAAGAGCTGCAAGACATCCAGCTGAGAGGTGCATAGTTTTTCTTCAGATGCTCCAAAGTGGGATTTTTGCTTTTATATAAGACCATCTTAGAATATTTCATGCTTTGCATCATTGCTTAAGAAGGGTGTCAAGCTAGAAGAGATGGAAGTAATGGCAGAACATATGAACTCACAGTATCAAAATCAGCTCCCTATATTCAGAACTGAAATACATTGAACCTGGCCTTCAGGGGAAATTATCTTTCTCATGAGACTGTTGTGGGAGAAGGGCACTGTAAAAGCATCATATTGTGAGTAAGGTAATTTATCATTTGAGTTATCATCTCTGGCTACATTTTAAAGTCATATATTTTGGAAGTAAGTCCAGATGGTTTATATGAAAAATTAGTTTGCAGTCTTCTTTTTTTTCACTGGAACATTTGCTTCTGGCTTGTAGAATAAATCTCTGCCTGGCATTCCTGTTTTATTTTCTAAAGATATAATTTATGAAGCATCTCTGGCCACTTGTTTCAGTCTTTGGGTTTCTTTTCAAATAGACATGGACTTCTCGAAAGAATTTTATTCAGGATACTTGAGTTATCTCTGTTGTATTTAAGTATCATGGTTCTTAAATGCTGATAGCAAATGATTTATTGATCTCCTGAGGGTGGGGAAGAAGAGAAGATGATCATGGCAAGTTGTTCATGTCTTTATTCTCTAAGGGAAAGAAAGGCTTACATTGTGCTTCTGTTGTGCTAATGATGACATCTTGTAAATACAAACGCTTTAATTCAATAATGCAGTTACAGTGTATATGTTATGCAAAGTGGTATGAAAGACAACTGAGTAGCTCATGTCTTGGCTGCACTTGTGACACATTAATGCGTAATTGCATTTTATATTTTGACACTGATGTAAATTTAGATGTCTAAATTCATCTCAGCAGTAAGTTAATGAATAGAAACTGCTGCCAATGGACTGAAACATTAGGAAGTTTTGACCTGCTTTTGACTTTTTCTTTAATAGGTAAGTTCAGTTCTACGCTCTACGAGACAGGGGGCTGCGACATGTCACTTGTGAACTTTGAGCCAGCTGCAAGAAGAGCATCCAACATCTGGTGTGTGTGAAGGCCAGTCAAGAGTGATGATTCTTGTCTTACTGCAACTGATTTTCATTTTAGAAGGTTATTTTAGTATGGACTACCAAAAAAGCAATACAAAATATTATCCATATACTTTTACTTTTGCAACCTAAATGATTTTTACTAGAAGTTGACATTAACTGCATAAATAATCTTTTGCACTTAAATAAATTGCAGAAAATGAAGACTACTATTAGCTTAAGCAGTAGATTTCCAAACTGACTGCTTGACAAATGCATTTGCGATTGGCCCATAGAAAGTCTTTGTTAAAGGATTTAACCCATATTTTGGGCAAATAGGTGGCTGTTGACCATACTGGCTATTGAACTTTTAATTGTGAAGCAATTGTAAACTGATAAATTTGTTCTCAAGTTCATAGATGGCATGAAACAATACTTGGAAGTATTAACATGCCTGAGGTTAAATTTTTACTTACAGTTGAAATAGCCAGCTACATACTGGAAAGTTTATCTGCTGTTGGAAAGATGCCCTTTCTTTGTCTGAAGGGATGGGAGGCAGAAGAAAGAAAAACAACCCAAAACATCCTGTGGCTTCCTGCCAGCCCCCAGTCCTCTTCACTGTGTAGAACTGCTCTGAAGCTATTGTGTCATGCTGAATACTCTAACTCCTAGGAGTTATAGGAATAGCTATAGAATAGTAGGTGGAATAGCTCTTGGAATTATGGATTAGTGAATATAAAACCTCCCATCTTCAAATCTTTGTTGTGAGAGTATGCAAGTGCTTTTTGTAGAATTGAACTTTTTGTCAAAGTTCTGTATTCCTTGTATAAAGCTGTCAATGCCTGCCTCTACTGCTTGCATGTTCCAGATGCAATGGCTTTACTGATGGCTGCTGTTATGAAGTTGTATATCCTAATGGAAGAAACGATACTAGCCATATGAGATAATCAGATCTCAGCTTTAGAAGTACTTGAGTTTCAATGAAGTAAAATTGATAACAAAGAATGTTTTTATCTTAAGGCAAGGAACTGAAGGAAAGTTGGATAAATTTGATACAACTCTTACAACCATGTGACTTACATGGAAAACAAACATCTAAAAGCTATCCAAAATTGGGGGGAAAAAAGCAGTGGTTGGATATGGACTCTCATACAGTAAGAGAAATTTCTCCTCATCTCTAATGAATGGAAATTGCCAAGTAATTTTGCTCTTCTTGCCAGAGGTTTGAGTTATGTCAAGTTTTTTTCAAAAGTAATTTAAGATTAAGTAGCTCAGTACACTTGTGTTAAGTATGTACTGTTTTTGGCAGTTTTGGGATCTTGATAAAAACAGTGTAGAATTAACAGAAATTCTGCATGCAAACACACAGATGCTTCTCGACAACTTTAAGGATGTGATGTGTGTTTACACATCGGTAGCTGTCAGATTATAAAACAGCTTTGTTTTTTCAAGTGGAATATTCACTATTATTGTAGTCCATGTTATACAATGTACGGGTTGGGTGTTGAGAAAATTATATTAAGGTAAGATTGAAGAGACTCCTAGTTTACCGTAGCTACAGAAAGTACCTGAGACTAAGTGGTTTCTTGTATTTATAGTAAGTGACAGAAGGAAAAACTGAAGGATATTTAGATAAAATTCACAAGGAATTAAAATAAATTTAGAGACACTAGAGAATTAGAGTTACCTATTGAAATAAAATGTAGCTTATAATCTGAAGTATTTTTCCTGTTCTTATAGTGACACGGACTCTCACGTATCGAGTTCTACCTCAGTTCGCTTTTATCCACATGATCTAGTAAGTTTTTCTCATATATTTTTAAGTCATGCAAAAAAATCAGACCAACTTCCAATTTTATAGCACTGATTAATCATTCTGTATGGTAGTTCTTTGTTCCTAAGAAGGAATTTTGTCTGAATTTAAATGAAGATAAAGTATTTATTTATTGTTGCAATGTCTTCACACATACTTACAAATTAATCTTTCTGCTCTAAAACTTGCATGATTTCCTCTGATCTAAAGCACAGCGATTTTAAAAAATTGCATGGAAATTGGATGTTCTAAGATACATTGTAAAGGTTTCCAGAGATATGTGTACAACTTGGACAGTTTTCCTTCTGTGCATTACTAAGATTAGCAGGCAGCAGAAGGAATAAATACTGTGTTCTGACCAAGGGAAACTTCAGTATTTTCCCTGAAAGGAATTTAGAAATCTGTAGTTGAAATCTGATATACAAAATTTAAATTAATAATGCAAGGAGTGACTGGAAAAACAAGGCAGAGGACTACAGCGTTTCATACTGCAAGTAGTTTGTGATCTTAAAGCTTTTATATTGTTGTCAAATCCAGCCATATCTGTACTCTGAACTCATATATTGCTGTGTCATGAAAAAAGTGCAAATGGTCATGATTCTTAAGCTAGCAAACCAAAGGAAAGCATATTGAAGTACCTAATGAACCTAATCAAGAGGGAAAAATTAAATATGGCTTTAGGATTTATCAGAGGAGTAAGAGACCTCCCTTTGCCTGACTGCTTTTGTTCAAGAATATACTCTTCAAACCTGGTGTCTGCTAGAGGAACTTCATTTGCTTTCCACCATCCCCCTTGAAAAGGTAGCCTTTAGATAAGAGGCAGTATTACCTCTTCTGTGCTTTTGGTTTGTCAGTGTGTTCCCTTTGGAGGGAGTGACTCTGTTTAAGGCAAACTCATGAGTGTAAAAGCTTGGCCCATGTGCCTAAATGGAAATTTCCACTGAAATCTATTATTAGTGCCATGAATGTTATGGTGATTCTACCTTTTAAGAAACTAGGTTTTTAAAAAGTTGTGAAGAGAAGGACATTTTCTGACATAGCTTATATAGTATGTTTTGTATTTCTGAAATACTTTTAGAAAGGGAGTATTCCTGCTTGTTGTTTTTATTAGTATTTTTTTAGGAAGGAAAAGCTGGCTGAGCATAGTTAGAGTAAACCAATGATTTAAGGGGTGATAAAAATTATTTATAAAAGAAAAAATCAAATGTTGAAGATAATTGTAGGAAAAAGACACCTCCAATCCCTAAAACCTATATTTTTGACACTTAAAGGTGAGGTGAGTATTGAAATTTTACTCTTTGCCTTAAATAATTGTGAAGGTTTTTTTATTAAATGACATTTTAACAATGATAATGTTTAAGAATAAAGGGCAGTGCATCAGGAGGTTTCTTGGCCTGCTAATGAAACTTATGAAGTGAATTAGATAAAACATACATACTGTAGTAATGTTTTAACGTTGAGTACTCTCTTTAAACATTCTTTATGGTTGCTAGTATTACTGTGATTTTTCAGGAGAACTCTAGAGTGACAAACTACAAAATAAGTGAGAGATATCGTCAGTCATGGATAGTACTTGACTGCTTAAGGCAGAGCTTTTTTACGCTCATTTCTGACTGTATTCTGGATTCACTGAGTTTGAATTTGACTGGTGGTGCTCACATATGTTTCTTTGTCATGCAAAAAGAACCATTCAGCAGGGGTTTGCATCCAGATAAGCTGACTATAAGAAATGTGTTGTAATTTATTGAAATTAATAACAGGATTATTCTTGTAGTGTATGTTATTCTTGTTCATATATCAGTTTACTTGTCTTAAAATTTGAAGTTTTCAGAGTAAATGGAATAATGTGCTTGGAAGATGTGTTCATTTGAAATAAGGCATATGGTAAAATGGCAAATTGTTGTGTTGTATGCAAACTATTATTGCTGCTAGTGCTATTCATGTGCTGTGATAAGGACAGGAGAAGTAAGTAGAAGTGTGAGAACTGACAGTGCTTAACATGTAAGTTCTTAAAAGGGAAACTAAAGAATTATAGCAATTTTCTTCCAAGCAGTTCTCAGTAGAATACAGTGAAACAATAAAAACGAGCTTTTTTTAATACTGACTTTCTTTTAGCTTTCTCTTCCTCAGATCAGGTTGAATAGGCTGCTGACAATGGATACAGATCTGCTGGAGCAGCAAGATATTGACCTGAGCCCTGACCTTCAGGACCACATGCAACCTCAAGAGGAAGCAGCTCAAAAAGTCAAGCAGTACTATCGCTTTTGGATCCTGCCTAAGATTTGGATTAGCATCAATTTTGATAGATTAACTCTTCTGGCTTTATTTGATAGGTGAGATCTCAGAAAGCAAAGTTTGAAAAATGGTGACTGAAATGTAATACAGATAAATCTTATATCCTTAGAGAATTGTACTGATTTACTGCACTCTGAAAGATGAAACAATAATACCAAATGTAGTTTTTCTAAAATAGTGAAGACCAGTCTCCTTTTATTCTCCAGCAATCTAAAAAAGGAAACCAACTCTCACTTTGCCTGAGTGGGACAGTAACATAATGAATGATCTTTAAAGCTATGAAATAGCTTTCCCCAAAAACTATTTGGAAGGGTGTAGAACTTTGTTTCAGCAAATAGAGAGAATTTGCTTGCTGTTTCAAAGCATTTTTCCGAGAGTCATCTAATACTGTAAATTGTTCCTGCTGCATTTACCTAGTGGAATAAAATTAAGGTGACCCTCTAGGTACCAGATTTTTGAATATGCGTTTATATTTTGGTAATGAACTCCCTTGAAATGCACAATATAGTAGTGATGGTGTCCAAAGAGGAATACTACTAATTCTGTTCCTAAGCACTACCAATATCATACGAAATTATCTTTATTCCACTTGACATGTCTTACCTAAGTGAGGGCATTTTTAGTTTCTTCATTACAAAGTCTTGAATTACAGATTTTATATAGATGAGCTATCATACTTCTGTTTTTCACAGGCTTGTTATCATCCTGGATAGGCCTTGAATATAGATTTATGTTACAGACCATGCTTTGGGATGAACATTTGAATTATTTCTGAAGTTATCTTCTGCTGTTTAAAGTTCAATTCCATAAGATACTAATTGCCTACAGCTGTCATTGAAATCCTGATAGCTCCTAGCTTTGCTGGACAGTGTGCTAGTGTAGTCTATGGAAGTTCAAATCTATTCTTAACTACTTTGCTGCCAGTAGCATAACTCTTGTTAATTTCTGACCCTAACTGTTCCCTTGCAGCTTTTTCTAGACATAGTTAGCTTTTAATTCTATCTTTTTTTTTTTCTCTCCCTCTAATACAGGAATCGTGAGATCCTTGAAAATGTATTAGCTGTCATCCTAGCTATTCTAGTTGCATTTCTGGGCTCCGTACTACTTATAGAGGGCTTTTTCAAGGATATTTGGGTCTTCCAGTTCTGCTTGGTAATAGCCAGTTGTCAGTACTCGCTGTTGAAGGTAGGTATTTTAATTTCTGGTTTTGCTTTCTACAAATAATAGATATAACTGGTTGGGTGTTGCAGGTTAGTCAGAGCTTTAAGGGAAAAAATGCATGTTTATAATTTATAAAGAAATGAGTAAATTTAGCTTCATGGAAAGTTTGATAGATGGCAATACAAGGTCACTTCACTAGAATGGTTCTGCATATGTTTGTTAAACAACCCTTTATTTATTGTTCTCGTGCACTTTGTTTTCCCAAAGGGGAACTCATTCTTAATGGTTGAAAACAGCCTATAAATTGAACCTGAAATTTTACTGTTTTGGGGTTGTTGTTTTTTTTTTTTTTTTTGTGGATATACATCAATGCCTTCATATGAAGCAGTTATATTGAAGCATGTTTTAAATCAGATTATAAATTGTTTTAGACAATTGTTAATGGTATATTTGTAGTCTAAGAATGATTGTTTATTTTTTATGATTAGATTGTTAGGGTGGAAATTTAGAATTAAACTTCATAACTGTTGGAAAAATGGTACAAGTACTAAAATTGAGGGGGTTTGGTGTTTTTTTAGAACTTCGGTTGTAAACATGTACTCTTTGAATAGATTTTGTGGTTTATTAAATTATGCTATTCAAAGGCTGTAGGGTGGCTTGACAATTGTGAAATTAATTGTAGATATTGTTAAAAGGACTCGAGTAAAGAAAGTGCATGTGAGGAGGTAAACACAATTATCTGTAAATCAGGTAACTTTCCTCTTTCCATTTTGGTTTCAGAGCGTTCAGCCAGATTCTTCTTCCCCTCGACATGTAAGTCATGGACATGTGCTACTGTACTAATCTTGCTGATGCAGAACTCTTACAGAGAACTGATTGTTTTGGTTTGATCTTTTTGGCATTTTTGTGCCTTCTCCTAAGGCATAAAAGGCTTAGACTTGTCTTAGTGTGTGTGAAGAGAAGTCATAGTGGGTTTCCCCCCCTGACATGCTCTTTGTATCTAGAAGATCATGTCCTCCCTGTTTTGAGGCTAGCTTTTGCTCTGGAGCAATGTCATGATAGGCTTTTTGATCAATCTTTATTATTCAAGCAGTTATACTGAGAAGCATTCTTAATGTTGTAATTTGCTCTGATGGCATGAACGGACACAGCTTTGATGTTCTGTTCTAGTCTTGTAGATCATTCAGCTGTCCTAGTGTGCACACTGTTTTATTTTTTCATGCTAATCAGCTGGAGTATGCAGTGCTCTAGTAAGCATTAGTGTTTGGGCAGGGGAATGTTAATGTGCTGGTGTTGCACAGTATGTTTATATTGTTGTCCATCCACTGGATTGCTGAGACAAAATATTCCTTATATGTCCTAAATAAGATATGTAAAAGCATTATTCCTCTGCAACAGGTAATTCATATTATTTTATGTAAGAAATTGTGTGTTTTAATAAACAGACATAGTGATTCCCTCCCCACCCCCCAGCAGGAGCAGTATCTGAGTAATAAAGTTTAATTGCTTTTTCTTTAAAATTGATTTATTCTCCCTTGCTTACGAAGCCTAGTCAGAGCTTCTCTAGCATTTAGTACTGCAAGCAACATAACATAAAATACAGTGGAGACTAAGGGTAAATATAGTTTAATCTGTTGTGTGTCTGTCATATCAAAGCCACAAAAAAAGACAGACACTGCAAGGATTTTAAAGGATTTTATTAAGAGAACTTCAGGATATGCTGAGGTGACAGTACATTAGTTGATGAACAATGATTAATTTTGGTTCTGAAGCTGTCTGTAGGAGAAGAGTAAAATTACTTTTTCTGCTAATAATTAACTAATATTGGTGGTTTTGTGTTTTGTTTTTTTTAAACAGGGTCACAATCGTATCATAGCCTATAGTAGGCCTGTATATTTCTGTTTATGTTGTGGTCTTATTTGGCTGTTGGATTATGGCAGCAGAAACATATCTACAACAAGATTCAGGTTGTATGGAATGGCTTTCACCAACCCATTACTGCTGTTGTCAGCCAGGGACTTAGTAATAGGTGAGTGGCTTTTTCATGGATTCGAATTGTTTTCTTCACAACAGTAGAGCTTTATGGGAACGCTTCCCCCTTCTGTAGCTTTGCTCTAACAAATGGCAGAGATGTCCTCTAATGTGCTTTCACAGATATTTTTCATTATGTAGTGTCTTTGCCCTTATCCCTGAACTTTCTTCCTAACTTGAATCTGGACATGCCACCCTGTGATTGGACCTTGCTGCTCAGTAGTTAAAGATTGATTTTGCTTTGGATTCTTTCATACTCTCTGGAGAGGCTTGTGGCAAATGAGTAGGAGTTCTCATAAATAAGGTTATTTGTATTTAGCAATTTGGTAGAACAGTACAGACACAATTTTATAAACATTATAGATACGTTAAATCTTATTTAATGTGCTTCTTCTCAGAACAGGCAATACCAAAAATACTATTTTGGGCTGTATGAGGTACTTTCATTGTGTTCTGAGCAGCACAGTGCATTTACAATATTGCTGGCATTTAACACCCCCACCCTTCTAAAACCCAATGCAAAACCCAAACAACATAAAAAAGCCTCAAACAAGAATCCTTTCCCCTGTGTACTCTACAAATTTATGAAAATAGTAACAGCTATGTAATCTCCGGAAGAGCCTATAGAAAGGAGAGAGAGGACATGAACATTGGAAGAACATCTTATCATGGGAACTTTTTGCATTACTTTAATAAAACAAAATTATTTGGGTGATCTTTTGTTAATCACTGCTTGGCAAGGGGTTAAATGTTATGACTGCATGCTGACAGTTTTCTGTCCAAGAAAATTGAAAAATTGGTATGGGTTTTGAAAAAATTTTAATTGATTAATAAGAATTACTGATTAGGCATTTTGGGTATTAGTTTTTATTACTTGATTTTAAGAACATCCTGAATTTCATGCCTCATACTGTTTTGCCCTTCAACTTTCTGCTGATATGTCTGTATTTAAATTTAAATGTCCAGAGGGAAAATGTCTAAGCCCCGTATTTATGAGCAGAATATTGTCCAGACACTTTCAAAGGTGGTTTTGAACAGATTCTTTGGTTCTATTTGTGTACTGGCATACTTCAATCTGTGTCTGTGATGGAAAAAGACAGAAGATAGTTTTGACTCATTCAAGATAAAAAACTACATTTGTTTCTCTTGATTATGCTTTGTCAATTTTGTAGTGTTTTCTTACCTTTCCTACCACTGGAGTTATCACCATTATGTATACCGCTATTCCCCCATAAGATAATACATAAATATATTTGTAGGTGGTATGTTATGTTGTGAAAGTGAGCTACTTCTAAAAAGTACTGAAGAGCCATTGCTAGTTTTAAAAGATGTGGTGGCATCTTTATCAGGCCACATCCATTTTGGGATTAGCTTTAAAAACTCCTAGTTCAAGAGTTCTGAGTGGGTTTTATTCTTATACTGGGCTACCTTGTGGCAGCTGATGTGATTTATATTTTTTAGCAGTTCTCCCCATAAAAAAATCAGATTACCAGAACAGCTAACTCTTCTTAAACACCAAACAAACAAAAAACCCCACCCCAAAACCTCAAACCAAAATAAAAACCTAGACTGTATATCTCCTCCACACATGCATACCCTTGACTTTGGAGCAGCTCTTAATGTTGCTGAAGCACTGTTTCAAAAAGCTTTGTGTGTATTGCAAAGCAAGCTGGCTGCTAGCAAACATACTTTGTTAGCACAAAGTAAAAATCTCAGCTGCCTTTTTTCCCATTCCCAGGCATAGCTACTAGAACAACACAGGTGCAGGGCACAGCAAACTTTGTGTGTAGATAACATAATTGCTGTACCCTTGCCAACAGACAAGTGAGGACCAGCATAAATTTTTATTTTGTGTCCCAAATATTGGACTTGATTGATTGTTCTAAATCTACTCCACATTTATAATAATTATTTTCTGTTTTCACTTAGGTGGTCCCCATTAGAGAACAATTGTTACAGACTGTAAAAGCCTCATAAATGGTGGCTTTTTGCTGGAGTACGCTTTAAAAATTATGTATTCCCAGATCTATCTAGCAATTTTGTTTTCAATGGGCCCAAGATAGTATAACTTACAAGCCTTTAGGACACTGTATTTGCCTCCTATGTCAGCTTAAGTAATGATTTGAGGTAGAAGTTTTGACTTGAGAATTCTAAAAAAATATTTTCTTGAGGTCCTGTGGAGCTGGTCTGTAGTCTTATATTTCCTAACTTGTATCCGTAAAAAAATGCAGAATTCAATGTTTTTCCCAAGCCTGGAACCTTCATGTTTTTAAATTACGTAGTTTAACTTTACCATGGAGGAGGAGAAAAAAATCAGATTCTGAGTATCTATCTCACTGTAGATATTTCTAATGGGGTATCTTTCAGTGTCTGACCATTCCAGGGATATAAAAGTACAAACTTGAATTTAAGACTTGTGGTGCTTTACAGGATACTTCAGAATCACTTTCTGCTTTTGATCACTGAAGCTACCAGTCAAGAAGATTATAGAAAGTCCTCCCTAAATGGCCAGATTTTGTCCACTAGGGCTGTTTTCATTATTTGATCTTTCTATCCCTCAGAACCTAGAACTTACGATAAGCTGCTGCGCGTGAATTATATATGAACTACTATATCTGAATTTGTGTAGAAGATTGTTATTTCTGCGTCTTTTATGTCTTAAGAAGGAAAGTAAATTATATATACAGATTGGGACATACCATTTTCTGTATTAAAATTAAGTGGCATTCATTTATCTCTGTGTTCTGAAATCCTGTAATTTGCAGATGTTTCCATGATTCATACAGTTGCCTGTTTTCATTTGAAGTCATTTAGGATTGGAATTTTCAGAAGTGGTGTGGGAAAATGAGGAAAATGGTCAGATGTTGTTAGTAGCAGAAAACTCAGAGATGGAATGCTTGGCGCCTCTTACATCAGTGTGGCTGGTGTTAGCTTGCTTCTGTATGTCCAGACAGGCAAATAAGGCAGATAAGCTTCACTTAAAATGAGTGAAAATTTACAAATCTGGTCTGTAAACAATCCTGGCTGACCTTTGTTAAATAAAAATGGAAAGGCTCAATGGGCCTATGTCCATTTCTACAGCAATTAAAATAAAAGTACAAGAAATCTTCTGACTATTGGTCTGTATAACCTCTGTATTCAGTCAGTTTTGAGTCACTGAAGTAGGACTTTACATACTGTATATTTTCCTTAGAAATTATAGTTCAAATACTGAAGTGATGTTGAGTTAAATGGTGTGTGTGATACCCTAGAACTTAAACTGAAGAGTACCTTATCATGTTGTATTTTTCATATTCACCACTTTTTCAACTATTTTTTTCTTTTATAGTGTTTACACTATGTTTCCCTATAGTATTCTTCATTGGTCTCCTGCCTCAGGTGAATACATTTGTGATGTATCTCTGTGAACAGCTGGACATTCATGTCTTCGGTGGCAATGGTGAGTGTTGTGTTCTCTGTCAGTGGCACAAGCATGAGGCTTGTAGCAGCCAAGATTAGTATGCTAGTTATTAAACTTAGCAATTACACTATTTGTATTCCTACCCTCTAAACAGAGAATACTTAATTGTATTTTTAAGCAGTCTAGAGGTCCTCTGATTGACTATTGAGATATGGAATTGCTGTCCTAGTAAGTCTGTCAAAAAGTATACCTTCTTCCTCAACTGCTTTCTGGTGCACTTGTTAACTATTCTATTACCATAGTAATGCTGTTAAATAAATGAGGAGGTAAAAAAAAGCCACATAAAATGCCCTTTATAAAAATCATTTTTAGGGGAAAATATAAGTAGTTGCCCAGGGTTGGATTTTTTTTTTGCCCATCAAAGGGATGTTGCAGCTAGGGGGCTGATACCTTCTTAAACAAACTGAAGTATTTTGTATTCTAACTTAAGTACATAACAGTGTTTTTTTTTTCTTTTCTTTTCAAAAATACTCAGCTACCACAAGCCTGCTTGCAGCACTTTACAGTTTTATCTGTAGTATTGTGGCAGTAGCGTTGTTGTATGGACTGTGTTATGGTGCCCTGAAGGTGAGCAAAACTTTATGCACAGTATACGTTAATGTTTTAGGTTTTGTTCTCTCCTTCCTTCTGTATTAGATAAGTATTCAGAAACTGAATTAGAAATATTAGTCTGATCTGCTAGGGTTCCATACATGCTCAGCTGTCATGTCAGTAAAGGAGAGGCAATGCAGGAACAAGACAAATTTTTCTGCTTTTAAAAGGTGTATGGTTTCTGCCTGCAGTAACAGGCTAATTTTTTGGTTGAAAACACATGACATTTACTGTCAGTTCCATTCTAAATTGATTCTTGTTAAAAAACATAAGTGTCTTGTTTCTAGCAATCTCTTCACGTATTGGTTTGTTAACCTCTCAAAATGGCTCATGTAAGTATTTTTTTTTCTGGTGCTGCAAAAGTGAAATAGTCTTTTCAATTTAATATTTACTTGAAAAGAAACCAGGAGATAGTTTGTAGAGTCAAAGTGAAGATGTGTGCCTATCTGAAAGGTAGCAAAGGGAGTGCCCCCTACCCCCACCCTCAGTTTTCCTCGGTTGAAATGCTGTTCTTTTTGAAAACAGAGTGGAGTGCGATGTTGGTTCTGTTCGTTCACTTCAGGTGGGTGTCAATAGTCAAATATGCTTAGTTTACAATTAATTGTAGCATGCGTGCCATGCAACTCAGAGTTGACTGGATTTTTTCCACTGTGTTGCAGAGAGTAGAAAGTTCCTAGAGGAAGTATTCCCATGGTGCTATCACCTACAGAACAGCATTAGCTTTCTGGGAATTGGAACACTTGTCTCATTAGCCTTTTGTAAACACATCGGTTTAAGATAAACAAGTTTTAGCAAAGAATCACTATCTCATTTTGCAGATCCAATACTGATGATGAAGACAGCGCAATAGGAAAAAATACATTCTCAGCCAAAACATAGTGTAACATTCAAAACTCAGAATTGACTAAGTGCAACTCTCAAGAATCTGTGGTTCTGAGGAGTGCAGGAAATTCTTCATAGGGATTATGAAAAGTGGTGACTCCTCAATGATGAAGATGGTATAGGCTTGAGCGATGTACACTGTGTTAGAGTTCCCCGATCTATAGTTAGACATAGGTAAATACTGAACAATATTTTGGTACAAAAAGTCCTGTTTTGTGGAATTGCAGTTAATTTTTCCATACTCTTTACTATGGTAGTCGTAATTCTTGTGTGTCAGGTAAGTGGTATATACTTGTTTCCTTTTTATTTACATTTCATTTCTGTTTCCAGGATTCCTGGGATGGGCAACATATTCCAGTTCTCTTCTCCATATTTTGTGGTTTGTTAGTGGCAGTATCGTATCATCTCAGCAGACAAAGTAGTGACCCTTCTGTACTTTTGTAAGTGGCAATTTGTATCCCTTCCTCAAAGAACAAGCAATCTGCCAGGAAAACTACAGTAATGTTAGTTATTAATATTGTTTGAACTTGCAGTCACCAGCATTAATCAAAAATAGTATGTTCTTGGTTCAGTAGTTAGATTGTCACGTTTTGACCTGGTTCCTCCTCTACTGACAGCTGTTTTTGTGGCTTCTAGTAAATCACTTACATGCCAAAATCTGATTTTATTGCCTGCTGATATTTTCCAAAATGCCAGCAACACGTATCTCTTCTGTACATAGGGAGTATAATGTTTTTGTGCTTTAGCATCAGCCAGGCCTGCTGAGAATCTAGTAGTTTGGTCAGCATAGCTAATTGATTGATTATTCAGGGTACTATGGAATATTTGATTTTGTTGCTGTTGAAGTTTGAATTAAACCAAAGAATTTGTGATTTTCTAACTGGCATTGACAAATAGAACACCTCTAAATTTTGCACATTTTTGCTCAGTTATTTATGAATTCAAGTTTTGTTTCATGACTGCTAAGAACTTCACGTAAAATTCAATTTTTGTTCAGTTACTGCTGTTGCTACAAGAGCAACTGCTATTTGAACATCTGGCTGCTGTTCTTTAATGGTGGTCATTCTGTGCAACAGAGAACTAATTCTTTTATAAAGTTGAGATGTCTGTAAATTTGCTCAGCTATGGGAAGGCATTAATATGCCAGAATTAATTTTTGTTGTGATCAGCTTGTAATAAAACTGAGTTCATTATTCTTCTAAAACCACATAGAACATTGCATGCTTTTCAATGAGGATTTTTTTCTTTCTTTAAGCTCTTTAGTGCAATCAAAATTTTTTCCTAATTCTGAAGACAAAAACCCTGAGGATCCTCTGTCTGAAGTAAAAGATCCTTTACCTGAGAAGCTTAGAAATTCTGTGGTAAGTAGGCTTTTTAGGTTTTTGGTCATGGTTTTTCTCTTTTCTTTTTAAATTTAGGTATTTGCTTTATGTTGGTTTCTATAGCTGGGTCTTGTTTTGCTCACACTTGTCTGTCACCATGGTGCTGATTAGAATGGATTATCATAGCATTTCAAGTCTGCAGGTGAACTGATGTGCTACACGAAGAGTATAATGCTCATATTGTGTTATTTATATATTTTATATATATTTAGAAGTAGACATGGGAGAATTGAAATTCCCTAGTGTGAATTCAGTGAAGTATCATTGAGGATTTTCTTCTACCTCATTGATAATAATAAATGATACTTAAAGTATCAGAAGTTAGTGGGAAACAGTTAATGGTGGCAAAACTATATTAACTCAGTATTTCAAAAATTTGAGGAAGAGCTTTGTGCTTGCTGTTGCAAAATTAGAAAATAAAAATGCTGGGAAGTGTTGTGGGCTTTTTGTGGTTTGTTTGCAGTGTTTTGAGTTGTTCTGTTGTTTGCTTTCTCTGAGAGCAGATGTAACCTGTTCCATTTCCTTAAGCACCTACTTTGACATTTTAGCACAAATTCACTCTATTTATAGAGTAATATGTAAACATTATTAATTTCACAAGTTAAAGCGTTGCAGCAATAGTTGCTCGGTCTAATTATTTGGCTGGTTTTGGAGTGGTTAATCCTTCAATGATTTTTGGGGCTGTAAATGTGCCAGTTGCAGTGGCCCTAAGTACATATTGCCCTCTTGTGGCCTAGCCTGGCATTACTGCTTCTGTTATTCTCTTTGCTCGTCATAAAAAGAGTGGCTTGTTTTCAGTTTTTATGTCATTCCAAAGCTATCCTTTACCCTTCTGCAAGGGAGGGGATCAAGGGTTTAAGCCTCGTTATTTCACCTGGCTGATAGCTCTTCTTAGGCAGCACTCTTCCAGAGCTCTTAATTGCCCTGTAGTTTAAGCAATTCTTAGATCATAAAGGGGAATTTTGTTTGTCCCTTCCATCTCTTTCATCAGTGCTTTAATGGGGGGCAATAGTTACACCCCCTCACAGTCCAAAAGGAGAGAAAGAATATGTTGGGTGTCTTGTTTTGTCCTTCCCTACTATTGATATGCAGCTTTCCACATAGTTAAACACATGCTCTTAGCTTTAAGACTTGTCTTGTGAAAATTCTGATAACTTCAGTGGAAGTAATTAACAGTGACATAATTTGAAAATTGTTAATCAATTTCATTGTTACTGTGTATTTGTGAACAAGGTATTTAAAGGTTAATCTTGATGGTCTTGGAAGACTTTTACAACTTTAATGATTCTAAGAGGACAACCAAAGCTGGTATTTTCTAAAAGTATTTTATTTTGACTCTGCAGAGTGAACGATTGCAGTCTGACCTGATTGTGTGTATAGTCATTGGTGTACTCTATTTTGCAATTCATGTCAGTACAGTATTTACAGTTTTACAGGTAAGATGTTGTTTCATGTCTTCTACTTGCCTTCTGTATGCAAATACTTTGATGTGATATAAGCTTTTTCTGGTAGTTCACTGAGTGTCCTGACTAGTTTTAAATGGTCTTTAAATATATAGTGTGACAAATACATGACTGCACTTCTTCACTTTTATGTACTCAAAAGTCATCTTCCCCTGTTTTTTCCCAGTTTCTTCTTATATTCTGGACTTTTATTTTAGCCTCTGACACAAAACACTCTCTTTTGTTTCATCTCAGTTAAGAAGTGTTAAGATCATTTTGGAATAAGGAAAAATGAAACTTTAAGGATCAATACTCAGACTTTTTTTTTTTTTTTAAGTTTGAGAGGCTGAAGCTTGATACAGAAGTTGCATGCTAGCATGGCTGTTTGTAGATTATAGTACAGGGGAGCACCCCTTTACTGGAATGGTTATTTACAGGACTAGCTAGTGTCATATGTGACTCTTGATGATGACATGGGACTAGATCCTGTGCGTGAATTTAAATCCAACATTTATCTAGAAAGTTGCAGTTACTGAGTTTCTTATTTTGATATTCCTGTAATGGAACCATTAGTTAGGTTATTAACAGCTTTATGTCAGGCAATTAAAAGTTTCTGGCATGTACTGTAGAACAATTTTATCCTGCTGCTGCCTAAAGTGAAAGTAAAAAACTTTAACAAGCATATGCATTTAGGTAGCTTTGTGTTTTCAGGTGAAGTGTCCTACTTAAGCAGGTGTGCTAGTGTTTTCTAAGGAAAAACTCTCTTATTGTATGGCTGGACTTCAGCACTCCTCTGGAATGTTGCTTTCCCCTGTGTTTGAGAAAATTGGCTGTATGTTCTTCACAAGTTGTATAGTCCAATAGGCTTAGGCTTCGCAGAATTCACAGAGAGCAATCCCAATTTTGCTATGACTTACCTAGAAATTTAGAGGAAGTTTTAATGTATGGAAAGCGTTACTGTGAAATCCAACCTTCATACCATGTCAGTACTGGAGTGTTTTGTGACTTGTATGAAAGGGTTTGGTCTTGTGGGATGCTTCTTACCTTCTCAAGAGAATATGAAATTAATGATTTGTTTTTGCTTATGCTTATACCTCCTTTTATCCAGCAGATGGAAATATAAATTGGGTTTAGCCTTTAGAGAATAATACCTTTATAAAATGAAACGCATATGGGTCAGAAGTAATGGACTACTTTTACTTTAAAATACATTTCAACTTAGTGAAAACTTGTTAGATTCAGAGGGCTTTTTTTTCCTCACAGATTTTCTTATTTTATCTTAAAGTCGGTAGTACAGTCTTGCATGAAGAAATGCATTCCCCACTTGGTATTACAGGAGCACCTGCCTAGATACTGGAAAAAATATTACATTGTTATTGTATTGTTTTGTTTATAAAACACAAGCCTTAATTTCTTCAATTCTTCTTTTTAGCCTATTTTAAGTTATGTTCTCTATGCATTGGTGGGTACGGTAGGCTTTGTGACCCATTATGTTCTGCCTCAACTCCGAAAGCAACTTCCTTGGCATTGCTTTTCTCACCCACTGCTGAAAACCAAGGAATACCATCAGTTTGAAGTCCGAAGTAAGTATTGTTCATAACACTTTTTTGAACTTGCTGTAGTTGCTGACAAGTTTGTAACATCTTCCAGTTTGGTCCCTGTAACTGACATTAACATAACTTTTGACATAAACTCTTCTAGACTATATTGTAGAATAAATTTTCTTATTTTAATTTGCATTAATGTGAAACATACTTTACAATTCTTGTAGAAGTTTAAAAGAAGTTGTCAAGTCACAGACATTTGTGTTGGCAGGTTATGCAGGCTCTTCTGTATTGAAGACTTGTAAACTAGAAGGCTTTTGGATTGAATATGGTTGGAAAACATCCTTTTGCATGAAATAAAATGCATAATGTCAAACAGCATCAGTAGTAGCAATATTGATATTACTGAAGGGATAGCAACCCAGTCTGTTTGCTTCCATGTGCAGTAAGCAAGAGCTTGCAAACAGTTCTTTTGTTGTATGAACAGTGCAAAAACTCTACTGGAGCTACTAACAGCAACTTAGAAGGAGCTTTCCTTTATTTTGGTTAAAACTACAAAAGTCCAGTGTGAGAATACAAGTTAATCTTTGGCTCCACAAACTACTTGGTTCAAGAATCTTTATTCTGTTCGAGTTTGACAGTGCCATCTGATTTCTTCTTTTTAATATATCTTGATAGATGCTGCGCATGTGATGTGGTTTGAGAAACTTCACATTTGGCTCCTTTTTGTAGAGAAGAATGTTATCTATCCACTGATAGTCCTCAATGAGCTTAGTAGCAGCGCTAAGAATATTGCTAGTCCAAAGAAACTGGATACTGAGTAAGTAGAAAAGGTTATCGAGGAATCTTGATTATATCTGCTGTGGTGGGAAATTAAATAGTGAGTTCTGGCCTCAGTGGGAAGACAATTAATACTCTTGTCTTAAGACTAAGGCAAGCGTTTCTTTGTTTGAAAGCCCTTACAAAGCCAAGTCACCCTGCTGACTTAAACTGAATCGAGTATTACAGTATTAAACTAGAAATGCCCACAAAGAGGAATCATTCAATTCGTAGCATATACTGTAAAGATTGCAGATAGTAGAATTACCTAGTAATGTGATAACAGAGTTTCCTTGTTGATCTTCAGTGTCTATAATATGATTCTCCAGACTCAGGTTCAAGATAGTGGTGATATGTTCTGGTATTTATTATGTCTAAATTCCAGAATTGTGCAGCCTCTACAGCTTTCTTCTCTCATCGAGGAATTCCCCAGGCCTTCTAGCCCCTAAGTATAATCTGTAGCCAAATGGGTTTGCACACTGCTGCTTAAATTGAGCCTTTGTTATAATCCCTTGAGCAGTGTATCTGACTGTCTCAGCAAGCGAGAGTTCAATAATAGGCTCTGCAATTTTTTGCCTTAAAGAAGTAGTAACCGGGTGGCTTTTTTGGATCTGAACTTCTCTTGAGTTAAAACAGAAGAGAAATTAAATCTTGAAACAAAATGGAAAATATGTATTTGGGGGGGAGCAGGAGGCTGAATATTAGATTTTTTTTCTTTCTTTTTTTTTATCTTGGAGTGTGAGTTTGTAGGCTTTTTTTATTTTAATCCTGCATCTAGTAAGTTCTTACCTTGGGTTCATTATTTCTGTCACTACAAGACCTTTGGGAGGTATATTGCTATTGTACTATTTTAACTTATTTTGTTTTATAACCCTTTGATCTATCACTATCTCTGGAAAAAAAATTAAATTGTAGTTCCCTCAATAGAAACTAGAGCAGTACAGTCATGCAAGAAATGATAACCCAGTGTTCATTAACATTCTCTTGATGATTAATCTAGCATTTTTGCATTTCACTATGCATAAACATCTTTAATTTAGTTTATCTTCAGAATGCAAGGATATTTCATCTCTTAATTTTTTGTTCTAGGAGTACTCTTACAAATAATGCTAATCCTTGAACACTGACTGGCTTGAGAATACTGATAAAAAGGCTTAGTAATCTTTCAAAAAAATACCCCACGAAATCGGAAGTTGTTTTTTTAAAAAATCAACAAACCAATGTCAAAAGCAAACTCAAATCTAAACCTTGCATTTGAAGAGACTGGCATTTTGTGACAGCGACAACTTAGGTGGTCTTTAAATGCCTTTTAGACAACAGATGGTAATTGTTTTGTGTGAATTTCATACACAGGTTGGGTGCTTTAATGATCACAATAGCTGGCTTGAAGTTACTGCGTTCATCATTCAGTAGCCCAACGTGCCAGTACGTCACTGTTATTTTCACAGTGCTCTTCTTTACTTTTGATTACAAAAGTTTTACTGAGACCATGCTGCTAGATCTCTTCTTCATGTCCATACTCTTCAGCAAGGTAAGTTTAACTCTATTCCTAGGTGTTTCGGGTTATCCAAAGGGGAAAACAGATAGTCCTCACTTACAGGTAGGATCTTGCAGATCCTCAGTCTTATTTGTACTGTAGTTGATATGCTGTAATGCAGCTAAGACTTGTCCTTCCCAAAGCATTTTTGTTGGCTTGAGAAACCATATGTAACTTTTTAAACATATCCTGAGTTTCTGTTAGTAGAACAATGAAGTGCATATTATGTTACTTGCTTTTGTAATTACATGCTTTTTCTAAGTCTAAAGACTTCTGGTAGAACAAATAAGAACTCTGGGATGACCAGTAAATTCCTCAGGATGTTTGTGTATTACAAAGCATATTGATTCTTAGCCAAACCACTGAATTGTTTTTCTCTTCCCCCCCCGATTTTTTTTTCCCCCCTGTAGCTTTGGGAACTCTTCTATAAATTGAGATTTGTATATACCTACATTGCTCCCTGGCAGATCACATGGGGATCTGCCTTCCATGCATTTGCCCAGCCCTTTGCTGTGCCTCGTATCCTTTGAAAATGCAGGCTTTCTCCTGAAGTTGTGTGTTTATAACTTCTGAATAATGCATTATAATGGATTATGTGTTACGGGTTAAATCTACTGCAGGAACAGGTTTGTCTTGTGAGTATTTATGAAATAACTGTGCACACTTTCTGCTTTATTACAATGCTATGAATTATACAGTACCAGATAAAGTAGGAATAGAATCCTGACATAAAAAAAATATGGAACAGAATTCATTCTGAAAATGACACAGCTTTTCTTCTGACAGTCATTCTCTTCTATGGGAGTCACTAAATATGGTTGTAGTTCTAGAGTTGCACTTTAAACTTCTGTAGAACTGGTCTGAGTGGAGAATTGAGTTAGTATTCTTGGTAGAATTTTTGAATTACTACTATGTCCAATGCCAGATTTCCATCTGTTTCTGTTTTTAAAAACAAACAAACAAAAAAATCACCTTATTGCTGAAGATGCTGCAAAGGCACTTTGCTGCATAGAAATTCATAGAGATCTTGTTTTTCTCTTAATTGGTGTTGCTGTCTGTATTGGGTACTATCACAGAAGATTAAAAAAAGTAGTCGTTGGTTCGCTTTCCTTAATTCTCTTATCCTACAGATTCTGCCATGTTGTTTGTCCAAGCAGCTGTGTCAGCTTTCTTCTCTACTCCACTGAATCCTTTTTTGGGAAGTGCAATATTCATCACTTCATATGCCAGGCCTGTCAAATTCTGGGAAAGAGACTACAAGTAGGTGAAATACGATCTTTAAAGTTTGTAATTTGTTTTTAGTAATGTAAATATGTCTAAATGTATTGGTATGGGGGTTCTGTTGTTGGTTTCTTTTCCTTGCCAATTTATGCTATTTTTTCCCCTCAGAGAAAACTAGTGTATAGCACTAAAAGTTTTCAATGAACTGGTTTCTGAAATACTGTAGTAGCTGTTTTTTATACTAGGGACAAACTTGGTTCAGCTGCTTAGAGTAACTTCTACTTAGAGGTATGCCAGACTAGTGATTTTTTAAACATAAAAATTACAATATTGTAAAATGTAATTTTAATCAGAAAGTGGGGTTATGTATAAAAATTTTTTGGGGAACAGTTGGTAAATGTATTTTATCTGTGCTCATTATTGCTTAGCACACAGCGAAGCTGGCTAAACTCAATATAGAAGTCTTTTAAAGTCAGTATTTTTTGATCAAGGTGTGATCAGTAGTAAAAGAATGTCGTGAATGACAAAATGAGTAAAATTCATGTCAGAATATATCTCCTTTTGTTTTGTTTCTCTGAAATTCACTATTGTTGATAGATTATCAGACCAGTAAAATATTGTATAAGCAGTGCAGGGCAAGGTGAGTGGATATTTCTGGTATTTATGATACTTATTATTTCCCTTCTAACATTAGAACAGTTTAAATACAATGTTCCAAACATTAGAACAGTTTAAATACAATGTTCCAAATCTTAGATTAAAGAGTTAAGGTTGTAACTTTAGACAATGAAATAATACCTGGCTGAAAGTTGCTCTTTTGGTAAAGTCTACTGGAATGTTAGCTGTGCTTATTTAATTTTTCTTAAGTTTTTTTCTCACATCTAAAGTTTTATATCTATCTAAGAAAATACATGCACTTATATCTAAAGTTAATGATTATTCTATGGCTATCTACTGTGAACAAAATTTATTAGGTATTGCCTATATCAATAGGCAGAAAATGCTTTTACATATGAGAAGAGCAGCCAATTTGCATACAAAATTATTTTAAACCAACTTTTTGAAACTATTTCAGTGTGAATATTCTTTAACAATTTTTATATCAGTAGGTTCTTTCCTTAGACTTTCTTACAGTAATACATTTTGTATTAAGTATGCTTTATTTTATTCCCTTCAGCACAAAGCGTGTGGATCATTCAAATACTAGACTGGCTTCACAGCTTGATCGGAATCCAGGTACCTTTCCTAGTCTGATTTTGGTGGTCAGTTTGGAGGGTTTTTTGGCATTGGTTTTATGGGGGCAATTTTGGGAAGTGGAGGTGAGTTGGTGGATATTTTTTTCTTTTTTTCCTCGAAGAGTGAGTTTTCTTAGTGGCGTTTTTTTCAAATGTAAGTGGCTTTTATGGGATTTTTATAGGGTTTGTGATCAGTTTGCTGCCTGATCTTCTTCAGCCGTGCCCAGTCTTTCTGTTGCTCTATCTACTGTTAGTTTTCTCCAGCTTTATTTTTTACTCTCTCATAAGTTCGTTAATTTCACCCTTACCTTTGTGTTCCTGCCTTACTTTTTTAAGTGTAATTGTAGTATGTGTTAGTTTTACTTTTTATTCTTGAGTAACTAAAAAACTGTCAAGTATTATTTGAGGGTGTCTCAATGTCATGGTGATGAGATCAGTACAATAGTCGTTACTGAGATACTTCTGTGCTCATTTGCTTTTGCACTTTACTGTCTTGATTGGACTGATGGGAGATTCATGAGTGGAAGAGAAGTAATAACTTGGAAAATGAGGGAGTGACTAAGAAAAAAATTGATTCAAAATACAAAGGTCACTTGGCATTCATTTGGAGTACTTGCCCCTTAAAAAAGGGAGAAGGGGAGAGTGGAGCATGACCTTGAAACAACATTGCTGTTAAGAAAAATGTAGGATTCAATGTGAAGTGATAATTGACATTCAAGATGTTTTTCTGCAGATTCAGATAACCCAAATTCAATCTTCCTGCAGGTTCAGATGATAACAACCTGAATTCTATCTTCTATGAACATTTAACACGTTCCCTTCAGCACAGCTTATGTGGAGACTTGTTGTTGGGTCGCTGGGGAAACTATAGTACTGGGGACTGCTTCATACTAGCCTCCGACTACCTCAATGCACTAGTACACCTTATAGAGATAGGAAACGGCTTAGTCACCTTCCAGCTGAGGGGGCTTGAATTCAGAGGTGAGTGCCTTACTCTTCTTTAACAGTCTGTACTAAAAAGTGGGCTACTGCTTTGGAAACTAAAGTTATTTTCAGTTAGATCCTGAAAATTAATTGCTTTGAAAATGGGTTGCAGGGCCTCTTGATGCTCCTGTCACTTCACACTAAGTCCCTCTTTCCATTTTAGTGCAACATGGCTGCCATAATGACTTCTTAGAGGAACCCAGACCTTATAGTGGTAAAATAAGCTAACTAAATCTTTTGTGTTCATTGGCAGATAGTTCACTTAGTGTTAAAAAGTGTAATTGGAAACGGATGGAATTTTAAACTCTTTTAAACACAAGTTCACATTAAAGCAGTCACAGAAAGCCTTCAACACTTTGTTTTTTTCTCTATTTTCTGCTAAGGAACTTACTGTCAGCAACGAGAAGTAGAGGCCATCACTGAAGGTGTAGAGGAAGATGAAGGTTTTTGTTGCTGTGAACCAGGCCACCTTCCTCACATGCTTTCCTTTAATGCTGCCTTTGGACAGCGTTGGCTAGCTTGGGAAGTGCTTGTGACAAAGTATGTTCTGGAAGGTTATAGCATCACTGACAACAGTGCAGCTTCTATGCTTCAAGTCTTTGATCTCCGGAAAATTCTCACAACTTACTATGTTAAGGTATGATTCAGATCAGTACTACCCCCAGGGAAAGTTAGTCTGAATTACACCTAAGAACTGCTTAAGGTCTTGAACTTCTACTGTTGTCATATGAGGGTCATGGATTGTGATGATAATTGCAAATGTATGAACAGCTTCTTCAAAGGAGGACAGAGTTTGTTGTACTGACTGTGACTCTGGTGCATGAGCAGGACAATGACCCTGTAGTCTAGATCAGAGAGAGGATACTTTCTCGCTGAAGCTGGAATAGAAAACTGAAAAATGTCACCCAAATGTAATTAGCTGTGTTGTAAATAAAAAGTTAAATAGTTTCTCCTAGAGAAAGCTAAGCTCCTTTGGTCTTTATAAGCTGTCCAAACCTGTCTTTGAGTCTTAAGGGAAAGAAAGCCCTGTTCTGCAGTTTTAAGAGGCCTCTAGGCCTCAGATCCCTTCAGATAATCAGTATACTAATTGATATCTTTCATAAGCTACTCTTTTTCAGGGAGCTTAAAATTTTCAGGTTAAAGTATTCCCAAGATAGTCTCTCACACACAAGTTGTTGTGTTCCCCAGCACGAAGGTCTTAAACTGTTTTGTGTTTTAACACTATTTAGAGTTCTTTAGAAATTCAATATCTAAGCCTCCATGTTAACTAGATAAAAATTTCTATGTATTTGTTTTCTGCAAAAATTTACAATGAGGGTCCTGTCCCATCCTTTTTCCTTTCTTTATTCCTTCAGTGTAGGCTTCAGAAATCTTGATAGTCTTTGAAGAAAAACCTCCTATATACCGCCTATATGTTTTCTGTGCAAATCTGTTGCAACTATGAACTAAATAAATGCCACTGTGTGTCAGTTTTGTTCATTGCCAGGAAAATAATGCAAATAAGTTGAAATAATTGAGATTACTGGCTGAGGGTTTTAAATTTCAATAATGACTCATATTCTTAACTATTACTGTTTCAGGGAATCATCTATTATGTCACGACATCCCCCAAGCTAGAGGAATGGTTAGCTAATGAGACAATGCAGGAAGGACTGCGGTTGTGCACAGACCGCAATTATGTTGATGTAGACCCAACGTTTAACCCCAATATCGATGAGGATTATGACCACCGTCTGTCAGGGATCTCAAGAGAGAGCTTCTGTATGATATATTTGAACTGGATAGAATATTGCTGCTCTCGAAGAGAAAAGGTAAGTATGGATGTGAGGAAAGCCATTTACTGTTCCAGGATGGTCTCATTTTTTCCTGTTGGTTTGACTTACAGGCTGGTTTAATGCTGATCTTTAAAATAAATATATGTAATTGAAGTATTTTTATTGAAATGGTTTTGATCTCCCACTTTCGAGATACGAATGTAATAAATTGTTTAAGTAGTGTATGGTTTAGCTAGTTCACTAATGAATTTTATTTGCCAACTCAAATCATTCAGTTGAATCTGTCAGGCATTTACCTACATACAGAAAGGGTATGTTTACAGAATTGATGTTTTGTGCTTAGAAGTCAATGTCCAAAAGTCAACCCTAACTTAAACAAAAAAGTGCCAAAACAAAACAAAAAGCTCTAAAGCCCCAAATACCTGTTGCCAGCTTATAAGACTGGCTGCTTCTTTTTCAGTGATCATACTGTACCATTGCTTTGAACCATTGGAATTGTTGGCTTGTGAAAATGATCATCCTGTGTTCAACCATCTCTTCTCTCCAAAATCCTTCCACCTTTCAAACAGGAGTATGGTTGTAGAGGAATGCCTTGACTTCTTACTGTTTACAAAATAACTTTGTGTGGTCTGGTCAAATTAGTGTTGCCTTTGAGAATAAGCAGAAACTGAGTGAGATTCAAGGGACAGGAATATAATTGGAATTTATGTGTTTAATGAAGAATTCAAGACTTAAGGCTTCAGTTTTGCTTTGGAGGTAAAAGATCAGTAAGAAACCCATTTTAATGGGAATAAGAATTAGTGTCCTGCAGTCAAATGACAAACAACAGCCAAAGGAAATTGTTTCCCTCCAAGTCATGAGCATGAAAAACTTTGTGTATGTATTGAAAATCAGATTTAATCATTTAAATGAATTATGTGATTTTTCTAGGGCATTATATATGCTATACAGGTACTCCTGGCTTTGAATTAAGGTCAGGTTTCCCCAGACTAAAGCCATAGTCCAGAGAAGTTTTCAGTTAAATCAGGATTGAGTACTCCTAGCCAGCTAGAATCCACTGTATTCACTAAAAATATTTTTGTGTCTACCCTGTAATTTTGTTGATCAACAGTTTGCTTACAAGATACACAGTATCCATGAGGCATGCATCTGTTCAGCTTACAATTTGTCGTATTTCAAATAATAATATATGTGTGTTTGCCTTTACAAATATTCTTATGCATTTGCAAAACTCTAGCTCAGACTTTCAAACAGAATTGATTTCTTAAGAGTAACTGGCTTGGTGCGTTCATATGCACACCAGGGTTTGTGAACTGTTGCCTGTTTGGGTCTTTTACTCCTTCTGGCAGAATTGTCTTTTTCAGTGGTGATTTCCTTACACCATTTGCTTGACTTACTGTTTTTTCTTTTGTTATTATAAGCCACTGGATTCAAGTAAAGACTCACCCCTAGTGACACTGTGTTATGGACTGTGTGTTCTGGGGCGGAGAGCATTGGGAACAGCTTCACATCATATGTCTAGGTAATAAAATACTGTTGTTGTAAGCTTCCCATCCTCAAAATCCCTCTGAGTTCCTAGATTAGCTCTTAGAGGAGTACCTTTTTGTAAAAGAAATAGATAATTAATGTCATCTTCTCTTAAACTGGATTTGCTATGTAACTTGTCTTCATTACAACAGCTAATGAAACGTAACCAGAGAAAAGCAAACGAGGGAGAACTTGAATTCGAGCATCTTGTTTTATCAAACTAATGCAAGATGAGAATTCTAGTATGGGTAAGGACCAGTAATAACTAATGGAGAAAAAAAAAAACAGCCAAGAACCGATTAAGTTTTGGAAGTAAGCTCGATTTCCTGCAGCAAGTAGGTGCCCTATATGGAAATAAGGAAAAAAAGGGGAAGGTTTCTTAAAATGAAGAACTCATGTCTTGGTGGATGTTAGATCAGCCTGTTGTCATAAGTTTCACAGTTTAGCTGGCTTTGTGGCAAGTGGTTGTTCTTTGTACAAATCTCCTTCAGCTCAACTCTCTTGTCATATGGCAACCTCTTTATTGCAGGCTGACATATTCAGCTTTTGAAATTCAGTGTAAAATATGGTCACATGTTTCAGGAAATCACAAGGTGATGGTTGGGGAAAAAAAAAAAAAGGCATAATTGGATGCAGAAGCTAGTGGTCAGCTAGGTGTTGGCTGTAAAACCTGTTCTTCACTTCCAGGGCACCTGTTGACTAATTCTTTCAAGTACCAGCCAATTGCCTCCTGAACGTCTTGCAGATATGCAGTTGCAAGAGTAATCAAAGAATATTTGATTTTTCACTCTTAAGTTAGCTTAGTAATTGAAAACAGTGCCTATAAGCATGAAAAGTTGACAAAGATTTTCATTTTGTACTAAAGCATGTAGAACTGAAGCTATGTATCCTCCAATGTGTCATATACCTTGAAAAGTTTTCTCTTTAGAAGTCTTCAGAAGGAAGTCAGCAATCCTTATGGTGTTCCTGTTAACTTCAGTCCATGTAAATAGTCTGTTGCATATGGCTGGTTCATTACCTGTTCAGCACACATAGACATCTAGTGTCCAAGTTTTGCTTACATGCGTATCTTTTACTCATATGTTTTTCTCCCTGTTCTATCCTGTAGCTTATTGTTATAGAGAGGAATTGTGTGCCTTTCTGTACAGCTCAGTATTTTCTCTTCTTTTCAGTGATGGTATGTTTGCATTTCTGTTAATATTTGCTCGTTTCTTCATTATGTTTTTCCCCTCAACAGTAATCTGGAATCCTTTTTGTATGGCCTCCATGCCCTATTTAAGGGTGACTTCCGTATATCTTCAATTAGAGATGAATGGATCTTTGCTGACATGGAATTGCTGAGGAAAGTAGTGGTTCCTGGAATTCGCATGTCACTTAAGCTACATCAGGTAAGAGATTGCACAGAAAGATGTGTCCAGTTCTCTTTATTTCTGTGCATTTGCTCTTTTAAAAATAAGTGTCTGGGAGAGATAAAGAAGAGGACGAGAATAAAAGGCATGTGATAGAGATTGACAGCAGAAAACAAAGGAATATCATGTCTTGTCCTTTGATTTTTTTTTTTTTTTTTTTTTTTTTTTTTAATAGCTCAGGGTGATACAGAGGAAAAGGGAATGCTGTTTAGATCAGAGAACATGCCAAGCCCTGTTTCATACCCTCCAGAGATATTTACCTTATGAACAGCTTCTCTGGTATTTCCCCCTCTCTTCCCTCTCTACACATATGCAATTGGCTTAAAGGTTATCATGTATACAAAGCTGCATAGCCCTCTCCTCCAATGGGAGTTGTTTTTCTTGTTCTTTTTACTTTGAAGTGTTGTTGTGACAGGTTTCAGGTGACAATAAGAAGGCTGCTTTTCAGTAAGATGAAACTAGAGTTGGTCTTTGTTCATCTTCACCCTTACTTCATGATAATCTCAAATTCTGTCCCATGCATATATTAACTCAGCAAGTACAAGAAAGCTTATACTTTATGATAAGCACTCTGTAAGGAGAGAAAAGTATTGTCACTCTAGAAGAATAAATTACTTGAAAATCACAGTAAGGAGGCAAATCTTAATTACACTTTTAAAATTTATTATTAAAGGCTCTTTGTTTTGCCTTCATTGCAGTCTAGAAGTCCCCCAAACCTAGCAAAGATAGCAACTCCTTCATGTAACACAAACTCTCTGAATTCAGCAAAATGTGTGTGTTAGGAGTACATATAGCAAAGCAGAATAATTACAATATCATTGTTGAAACCAGCAGAAGTACCACTTCAACAGCTCTGAAGTGTTCTCAGAGTGCAGAATGGGCTTGAATTAAGTCAGAGAGTGATAACTGAGAAAAATACAGACCACTCTAACAATCAAAAAAAAAGTTTTTTCTGAATATTATTATATTAATCTAGGAAAGGTTTTTGTTTGCTTGCAGTGCAATAGCATATCCAGGCTTCAGCCAGTGTTGGAAATTTAGCTACTAACCACAATCCTTTTTTAAACCGAAAGTAATGTGACCTGATAGTGAATTGTGAACTTACGAATTTTGTGTTTCTATTTGACTGATAGTATTGTAAGTTGTCTTGATAGTATCTGATGCTGAAATAGTCTGTCATTGAGTATTAATGTGAACTTTCTAATAGTAAATACTGGTTTTCTTGCTATTGCTATTTTCATATAATACAGTCTCAGTGAGTAATCAGTGCTTAAGTGTGTTTTACAGTTGGAGACTTGTGAATAAGGAAAGAAGCTAAAACTAAAGTGCTTCTGGAAGCAGTATAAGTAGATACAAATCTAGTGTAAAATTCACCTAGAATTTTACTTGAATCAGTGATAGGCAGGTCCTTCCAATCATTTTGGTTTTAAGTTAGAAAAGGAAGCAAACGAGAACAGAACCAATCTGTTGAAGGAAGTTATCTTTAACAATGTTCTAAAGTAGGTATTTAATATTTGATGGCCAACTTTGTGTAATGCATTGATCATTTTAAGAGTTTGAGGTGTCAAATGTTTGGTTTTTATATGTACTTACATCTGAAATGTTAATGATATCTTACTGAATATGTATTCTTGGAACCAGGATCACTTCACTTCTCCAGATGAATATGATGATCCTTCTGTCCTCTATGAAGCTATAACAACTCATGAAGAAAATCTAGTTATAGCACATGAAGGGGACCCTGCTTGGCGGAGTGCAGTTCTTTCCAATTCTCCCTCCCTTCTTGCTCTGCGTCACGTGATGGATGATGGCACCAATGAATATAAGATTATTATGCTGAATAAACGGTATCTCAGTTTCAGGGTCATTAAGGTAAGCTTTGTGCACATTTCACAAAGTCACAATATGTTGTGGTGTGTTTTAGTAACTATACCAAACAGCTGCTTGAACTCCAATGTTTTTTTGTTATTGCTAGGTCTGCTTCGTCTGGTACAGTGCAATATTGTATCAGAAAATGAGTTCCTTCTGTCATAAAATATCTTATTTCTCATCCCTTTGTTAGATTTGCTTTATTCTCACTGTTGCAGCCTGTGTCCCTAAGTTCAGTCTGTGAAGGAAGGGCATAGGAATGTTTGCAGTTCTGCAGTGCAATATTGCATGTGCTCATGGAGGCTTTGCTATAGCACAGCAGGCACCACATGCTCCCATTGCTTCACTTTCTGACACAGCCTCTCTACTTGGCTTTTGTAGGTGAATAAGGAGTGTGTGCGTGGCCTGTGGGCAGGACAACAGCAGGAGCTTGTCTTCCTGCGTAATCGTAATCCAGAGAGAGGAAGTATCCAAAATGCTAAACAAGCTCTGAGGAACATGATTAACTCCTCTTGTGACCAGCCAATTGGATACCCAATCTATGTCTCACCTCTGACTACTTCTTACTCGGATAGTCATGAACAGCTAAAGGACATCCTTGGGGGAGCCATCAGCTTAGGAAACATCAGAAACTTCATAGTGTCTACATGGCACAGGTGAGCTGAGGAAATGAGTTCTCATTATTATGTGTTCGTGCTGTCATATTCCATTCACTAATGCTGTAGAGGCCCAATACAGCATAACTTATAATTAGTCCCATGAAAATAAACACGCCTTGTTTTATTTTGGGCACATCAGTAGCATATGGCAACTTCTTTGGTATACGATCAATCTTCAAGGCTGAGTAATACACCACAAATGAGAGCTCAGAGGAAAAAGGACAAAGTCTAGATGCAAGAACCACAACTTCAGTTCTAACATCAGGTCTGACAATGAGAGACAATGCAACTTCTATACTATTTTTTTCAGTACCATTGCTTTTTGCAGTCTAAAATACTGTCTTTATAGAATCAGGACTGTTTGGTTGAGTTTCTGTCTGGCACATGTTAAGCATGAGAGGGCGTATATTAATGTTGTTAGGGTATGCTTGTACAAAGTTAACACAAGCTTTAGCTGTTGTTCAAAATCTCATGAGTATTACAAATATCCTGTATGTCAGAGCCAGAACAAGTAACTGGAATGGTAATAATATAACAATTTCTCCACATGACCCCTGGGTAATTCAGTACAAACTGTTGCTGTGCTGTGTTTTGTAGGCCATGAGAACTTTTACTGCACTTTTGGCCCTTATGATTGTGGCTCCAAAAGCAACAGTGGCAGCTGTGTGTGGCATTCAGTCCCAGTTTTTAGCTGTTCCAGGAGCTGGTGCCATAGTCTGAACAGTTCTGTAGCTGTTCTGATGGTCATATTTAACTTACACATCTACAGCACATCAAAAGAGAACATGCTGTTTCACTTGAGAATATGTCACATTTACTGCAGTCTGAGGTGGTTGTCTCCTGTTCCCATCTGCTTGTCCAACTCAATAGAATAACAGGTGAAACTATGACTCAGAACAGTATTTAGATCCAACATGTGTATGCTTTGGGATTCTGGATCTGGGGGCAAACAGAATTGGAAAGGAGTGCTCAGTGTGTTTGAGTGTGACAGAAAGACAAGGAAAATAAAAAGTAGGAATTGAAGGGAGGAGGAAATGTGCTGTGTTTCTTGTGTCCATCTGAAATTCTTTTGTGTAAACTGAAAAAAACTGTACAGTTACATACACTGGAAGATGTTGGCTAACTTACTGTCTGAATGTTCGCTATGTGCTTCAAACAGCTGTGAGTGCAACTGAAGGTAACAGAAAGCAAATACATTTTCAAAAAATGCAGCAAAAATATTCTCTGAATGCCATTCTGAGTAGACAAAGATTTTGCAGTGTAACAGTATACATGACTAGTGTGTTAAGTATCATAAATTTTACTAAATTGTTACAAAATAACCAGGATGACCTACCAGCATTTTAGATTTAGAATTTGATCATTTTATTGTACTTCAGAGGTGGCATAACTTTTGAAAGGCTAGTTTATGTGAGCATTTGACTTGTCATAAATAACTGTTAGTGAATAGCTTTCATGAAGAAAATTGCAGTCTCTTAGAAAGCAGCATTTATACTTGCAAAGCGTATTCTCAAAAATTAAAGTCAAGTTTTATCTGATTTTAGGGAGTGCTGTGGATTGTGCTGAGTAGAGCTTTTTGCTTGTCATAAGGCATTTCATAGAATCCTGATTATTAGGAGACCTGAGTTAATGTATCAATTGCATTATATTTCCAGACTAAGGAAAGGCTGTGGAGCTGGCTGCAATAGTGGTGGAAATATTGAAGATTCAGATGCTGGAGGTGGAGCATCTTGCACAAGTAATAATGCAACTATCAATGAGTCACAGAGCAGCATGTCACAAGGAGGAGGGAATGCACCTACAGGGCAGGGACCTGGAGCAGTACAGCACCCTCCTGTTGCAGCTCATCCCACAACTTTTCCTGCAGCTCATCCACCAACTCATCCCTCCACTCTGGGTAAAGTTAAAACAAAGAAACAACTTCATACAAGTTCAATCCTATAATCAGAACTGACCTTCCAGCTCTTTGACCTAAGTTAAAAGAAAAAGCAGACAGAAGTGATGTGGCTTTATGTATTGTTAAGAGCTGCTGGATTCATCTCAAACTACAGTACTGTTTTATGCAATGCAAGGTCCCCAAACAGATTTGAGCAAAAGGGGTATAGTTGTGCTGACAAAATAGATCAAATAACTTTTTATAACATGTCTCCACAGATTGGATCTTTTCACTTCTGTCGTGTTGTCTGTGAAAGCTAAACTTGTCATTTTTTGTGACTATGTTACTTATTTATACAGTGGAATGAATCTTCTATTTCTGTAGTATTCTAGCTGACTTCTATCCAAGGGTCCATAGGGATCTGTAGTTAGGGAGGTGACAAACATCAAAGCTGAAAAAGTTTTTCAAACACTGCCCTTACAAAAAAAAAATGCATGTATGTAGTTGAATGAATAGTTAGATCTGTTGGCTGTGCAGAGGTATCTGCAAGCACTTAGTCTAGAAAAACCAGTGACACCAATGCTTATGAACTGCAGTTTGGTTTTAAGTGTATTAAATTCTTTTGGACTTGTTTTAAAACAACTTTTGTCCTAACAAATTTTCTGACCCAAACTTTGAATGTGTAGTCAAGCATATTAAGAAAGAATATTTAGTATTTTCAAACATGGACATCTGTACCTGCCTTTTTGCCTTAGGTATGGGAAACTTAAGTGTTAATGTTAAGGAAGAAGTTTTTCATGCAGAAAGAGCAAGGCTGAGGCATTTTTCAAGCTACTTCACTGGCAGGGATTGTGAATTGAACAGAATATGAAGTTCTGAGAACAGATGAGTGGAGTGTATTCAAATGTTCTGCTGTGTGAAATGCAAAGGAGATCTACAATACAGCTGTTTCAGATGATGTTGATTAGATCAATCAGTTTTGTATATCCATGCACTAAAACATTTGTGTGTTGGCAGTCTAATGTGTGTGGGAGGCTTTATCAAACTTTCCTGATTCTGTATCTTTTACTTTTAGGCACCAGTCACAGCTCTCACTCTGTGCAGTCCAGCCTTGTCAGACATTCCCCTGCCCGTGCCTCAGTAGCTAGCCATTCATCTTATTGCTACGGCAGTCGTCATTCATCTCTTCGCACATCCACAACAGGCTTTGTGCCTTGCCGGCGCTCTTCCACCAGTCAGATATCCCTTCGTAACCTCCCATCATCCATCCAGTCCCGCCTCTCTATGGTGAACCCAATGGAACCTTCTGGCCAGACTGGGGTCAGCGTGCAGCATGGACTGCCCTCTTCTAGCAGCTCCAGCCAAAGCATCCCAGCTTGTAAACAGCATGCCCTTGTGGGCTTTCTAGGGACAGAAGGAGGGAATAATGCAGCTGAAACTCAGTCAGGTGGCAATGCAAGCCCTGCAAATCAAATGCAAGCCAAAAAGGATGACGTTATTTACAGAATCCAGGTGAATAGTCTAGAAGAACATGTTTCCACATGCTTTTGTTAGTTTTTACTTTGTATGTTGTTGAAATCACTGCTTTCAAATGCATCTATATTCAGGAATGACTGGGTATACAGTTTCTTTGTGGTTACATTTGGAGAACTAATGTAAGGAAAAGGTTTTCTGGACAAGAAGCCTTCTTGCATGCTCCTGGTTTACATTATTTATATGTTTTGCTGTAGTACAGCATTAAGAATGCAGCAGAACTCAGTTCCACGTCATACTTAGTTTGCCTTTATACATTACAGCATGTAAAGCTAAACAGCTTCATTTGCAGGGTAGAAAGCATCTAGCTTTATTTCTGTGAAGCCAAGTAGATTTTCCACAAAAGTAAGTGTGAAAATACTTGCTTTCACTTCTATATGTATTTATTCTTTGGTTATTGCCATGTCAGGGCTTATTCAGCAGCAAACAGTACGTTATTGACTAAGCTAATCCTGACAGCCCTACTTGTTTTGAAAATCTATAAAGTTATATTTTTGCTTTCTTAGCTCTTAGTTGCCCCACATACATGTCTTTGGCATTATATTAGTGGGAAATATCAAGAAGTGTATTTAATAGGCTACATCATAATAAACATGATTTCATTGCTGATACCACCTCAGTTTAAAGTAATCGTTAGTAAACTGCATCATAGTGGGCAAAGTTAAAGTACTTTTTCAGGTCTGTGCTTAGTAGCTTTTGTTTGCAGGCAAGGGCCCTGCTTACTTCCTCTGTGTGAGGAGGATAAAGGCAAAGTGGCTGTGTGCTCTTGGATAGTGGACATTATGGAGTTCTCTTTGTCCTTAAATAGGAAAAAGTTTTCAGGAGTTTTCCCCTGCTTCCCCTGTGGAAAAGCCAGTTTACTTCAAAACACAGGGTGGCTCCCAACTAACCATGCTAGTAGAGAAATACTTTTACCTAGCAATAAATCTTCCAAGACCATGTTTCTTAAGATCTTATGTTCTGTAAGAAGTAATGAGCCTATTTTAACAGCTCATTATTGCTTAACTTTTCCCTCCTACTAGACTGTGTGCTGCCAATGCTAATGTTGTGCCAGCTCCTCAGACCCTGCCATAACCCAGTATAACTGAAAGAAATGGCAAAGGGAACCAGACCTGTTGCTTCAGAGAACTGACATATTGTCAGCTGTGTCTGAAACCACAGCCTAATTTCCAAATTCAGTCTGCTCAGGCTTTTTCCTAGCCTGGAGCTTGTTTCCAACATTGAAATGGGTCAGAAATCAATTTCAGTGGGTTAAAGTCAGTTATCTGGAAAGGTGCAAAAGATTACAGTTTATCTGTTTCTTTTAAATTTTGGCTGAACTAACAGTCAAAACTCAATTCCTACTTATAGTTAATGGATCCCAGTCAAGTACTGGAAGGGATCAACGTGTCAAAAAGGAAAGAGCTGCAGTGGCCAGATGAGGTGATACGGCTAAAAGCTGGAAGAAACAGCTGGAAAGACTGGAGTCCTCAGGAAGGCATGGAAGGCCATGTAAGTTTTCCTTAGAAGTTGACAAGCTAACTTAAAAAAAGGCAGTGCCTGGGTTCTGTGGCAGTCTGCCTGGGTCTCAAGCCCAGAGATAGATGTACTAGTAAGTTAGATCAGCAGCTGTCCTCAAAGTCACTGTTGCTGGAACAGCGGGTCTAGAATCCTAATTTGAAGCAGAGGGATATTTCTGCAACTCTCTATAAAACATGCAGGATGATGATTCGAATGTTGTCCACCACCTCTCCCTTCCCTGCCTTCTCCCAGCTCTTGTCATGAACTCACAGGCATTGCACTCATTCATCCAGCTTTCATTTTCCTTTCTTTAAACTATTAAACCCTAAGCAGATACAGAAGGTCAATTTACCAACAGGTCTTTAACTGAATGATTAACAGCATTTGGTTTTAAATTATACTGATCAAAAAAGAGCCAAGTAAGATGGTCTTTAGATGTCTCTTTATTAAACATGATAGGTGTTTTCTTCCCTTTAAGAAGGAAATCTGTTCTAAAACTTGTGCAAGCCTATGACTTGAAATTCTGTCTCTCTTTTCTCTAGGGATATTACATCTGCATTTTATAGAAATTTATTGCATTAGTTAGAAAACTTATCTCCCAATTCAGGCTCTTTTTATGAGGAAAAAACTCAGATCTATAAAGATGCTTCTGTGAGCATTCTTTCAGTGATAAATAGTAAAGGGGAAGAGTCACTGACATTGTGTCTGCATTGGTTCATAAATACAACTATATTTTAGTTTGGAATATGTCAGTTTTGAGAGTTGAGAAGAAATGTCTTTGCTTACCTCAACTGGAGGCGTTATTTATAAATTGGATTCAGGGGATGGATTTTGCCATTTGGAAGGCCATGTATGTGTGAACTTCAGGTAAGAAATGGCAATATGCCAGATTTACCTTGCTGGTGTATGTTTCTGGAGGAAGGGCCCTGGAAATATAATTATTCATGTAAGGAATTTATCAAAGTGGACAGTCCATTCTTAAGATAGTATGATTACCTTGTAGGTAACACCTGGGAGTAGAATGCTGTTGCAAGCATTCACAGTTATGTTTGGTTTAGACATATATTGCAAATCAAGAATGTCATAAAGGTGTTGAATGTAAAGGGCTTTATCAAAACATGTCCTGTTGCCTAGTATCACTGGACAATTTTTGGGGGGAAGTTTAAGACTGCATTTTGGAAATTGCAGCACACTGACATGTACAGTGATTGATGTTACAGAAAGATTAAAACAAGAGGATTTAAAGGTCAGAGTAAGCTGCTGTTCAAAATGCTTCTCATCTATTTTTGGTGCAGCATATTGGCAGGTTTTTTTAGAAGAGCATCTTTTAACTTAAGAGGAAAGGGGAAAGCACCAGATTATCCAGTGTGTGATTAGGAGGAGAGGATTTAACTTGATGACACAGTTTCCACGGGCTGCTTCAGCTGCCAGTGGTTAAACATATTAATATCAGTGAAGTCCTTAGCTCCTAGGACAGTCTTGCCTTTCTGATCTTGCAGCTGTGGTCCTTCCTGCAACTAGGCAGAAATTATTCTTACCTGCTGAGATGCTGCTCATCAAGCAGTTTACCCCATGAAGCTTTGTGTCAGTGCTCTCAGTATGAAGTTCAGCACTCAGTAGTTTAAAACTTCGCTGCTATGTAGAAAAAAGTATTTTTCCTAACTTTGCTTTTTATTTTGTTAAGTATGTAGTACAGTGTGTGTATATATAAGGCAGAAAGGCATGATACAGTTTCTTCAAAGAAATTAAATTTAGCAGTCCTCTTTGTAACATAGCTACTTTTGCCAGACTGGAGATAAAGGTATACTCAACATTATCTTTCTATTATACATGACACTGGCATATAGAGAACCTTTTTCCTCCCGGGAGATTCTTATCACCTCTTGACTATCTAGTGACATAATTTTGCATGTTATCAATCATTTATGGAGACCAAATTAATGCCAGTCATGATACAGGAGATAGAAGAGTGTGGGGGTATGGCTGTGGTGAGATTTAATCTATGTGTAACTTTTGCATGTGCACAGTCTCTAAGGAGATTGATGCCTTTGGAATCAGCCCTTAGCTATCTCAGAGGCACTACAAGGATGTAGTAGCTGGGACTTCACTGGGAAATGTTTTATGTGCCTGGTGATAGAGTATCCCTGGCCTCATTCCCTACAGCTGCATAAAAAGTTTGTATGGACACACTTTGAAGTCAGACTTGAACAGACTGCTCAAATATTGTGCTGTTGCATCAGAGGGGAACTAAAGATGCCATCCTTCCCTGGCTAACAAGTTCTCCCTGTGAACGCAGCACAGATCTCATGCAGTGGGCAAAGCTCAATCGCCTTCACCCAGAGTTCAAGAAATTGTCAGCTGGGTTTTGTGAAGATTAAGTGGATCTCTTGGATGTCATCTTAGAAGACACAGATCACTTGCAGTTTTTCATCTTTTTCCCCCACCTGTATCTTTAGAACTCTTGAAAACTGTAGTGCCTTGGATTTTGTAAAAAATTATTTTATTTTCTTTTAAGCTTACCTTGTCTTGAACAAAGGGTTCTTTTCCCACAACTGGCAAATGTGAGGTAATTCCATTTCTGTGGTGCTGGCAATACTTAAAACCATGTTACTGTAGCATCCTTATGGTTACTTTGAGGCACCCAGAAGTTAAGGGTATATTTTTATGGAGGCAGCTGAGCAGCAGATCGCAGTACACGAATTCTGTAGATCCAAGGGAGTATGGGACAGTAGTTTGTAACACTGACACCCTTTCTCTTTTTAAAATTTTAACTTTTAAATTACATTTGAATAACTTAATTTAGAAGATCAACCTTGCATTCACAGGGAGTAGGGAAAAAAATTAGAGCAAGGGTGTTGACTCATGGGAGACAGTAGTTTACACCTAACTCCTGATAAACTGGAGTTCTGTGCTATTATGTGCTGCACAAGACTGAGGTGTTTTAAGACTATTACAGCTAGAGCATCAAAATATCCCAAATCTGTACATGTGCCCATTTTTCAATTGTTGCTCACTTTGCATGAACTGTTTGGTTCTGCTTTGGGTCAAGGTGTTTGTCCCTGCTGAAATCTGAATCAAAGACTGGCTGTTCTCAGGTAAGTGAGCTGTTGTCACAGTTGGGTTCAGTGTTCTCAGGTCTTTTCCAGCCTAAACAATTTGTGATTTTAAGATGCAGATCTTCAGCAACACTTTAGGGAGTAGCTTATCTGTGGGTATGACATCACTGAAAAATGAGCAACTAAGTCAGTATAGCACTTAGATTTTTCCTCCTTTTGCCCTGTAAGAGTCTTGAATTATCAGCCACGGCTTTGATATGGCAGCTCTCCCTATGGAGCTTACATTTTATTATACTCTTGTTTTTTTTCCCATCAGGTGATTCACCGCTGGGTGCCTTGCAGCAGAGATCCAAGTAGTCGGTCACATATAGACAAAACCATCCTGCTGGTTCAAATTGAAGATAAATATGTTGCTGTTGTTGAAACTGGAGTCCTTGAACTTGGGGCTGAAGTGTAAATCTCTTTGAGACTGAAACTTTCCTTTCTCCAATGGTTCAGAAGAGAGAAGGGTCCAGAAGAAGCAGCTCCTGGGACATGAAACTTTGGTCTGGTTGTAGGAAAGGACTTGAAACACAGATTTGTCTAAGTCCCTTCCCCCAAATAAACAAGTGTAAGAAATTTTTTTAAGTTGTTAGCTGCTGAAGAAACACTTGCATGAAGGATAGATTTGTTGAGACATATCTTTTTGTTTATAAATTTTGTTATGCATTGCGTAATGCTTTAAATCAACAAACTTTTCAGTTCTAAGATCAGAGCACCTCATATTTTTCTAATTGTTTTGCCAAAAATTGCCATGTCTTGTCACAGAGTGCGTGGAACTCATCCACCTTATTTTAAAGAAATTGACTACAAGACCTTCAGTTTGGTGAAATGGTGTAAGGGTTTCAGGTGTGGCAAGAAGAGACTGAACAGATGTATAGATTCTTATTCCTTATGAGCTAAACATTAATGAGAACTGCACTAATTTTTTTACAGCAATGCACTAAAAACAACCCTGAGATTGCTGAGAACATTTATTTATATATATAAATATAAGTATATAAAATACCATTATTTAAATTGCCTTTGGGATTAATCCCCTCCCTCTCCATATACATGTTGACGGTAAGGGCTGTGCCATGGGTTTGGTTCTATGTTCTGTATTTCATACAAGTGCATTTGCTGCATCCTCTTCACAATAAATGGTAAAGTAACAAATATGTAGAAAAGCACCTGAGTATCCCTGTACTACATCAGACTCTATTGTGGTGGCAGTGGTACCTCAAACCTGTGCAACACATCTAGCTTTAAAGTGGGCCCCAGTATATGACCTTTCATCTGTCTTCCTTCACTAGCCATAGCTCCTTGGCTTCTTTACACCCAGAGCTGGCTGTGTTGTTTCATTGGCTCTTCTCTGGCAGACATGGTTGTTAGAGTTTTGTAGGGGGAGGTGCAGGTCCATGATTTCTTCAAGGATACTTGAAGGTTTTTTTGATTCTATCCAATTCAAAAAGAAAAAATGGCAACAACAACCCCCCCCCAAACAACAAAAAAAGAATGCAACAAAACTTGACTTCTGTTTTTAAAGATCTTTTATAGAAGGCACAGCCCTAAACTTGTATCACTTTTACCACCTTGCCTTTTCTTTCCCTTTAGTCTTCATTCTTTTCTATGACTTGAATTTTATTTTCTGTGGTTATATATTCTATGTAAGTGTAATTTGAGTATTTATAACTGTGAAGTTGAATTATTCATGTGTTACATATCCTAGGTTTTATTGTATTTTTTTAAAAGTGTGTATTCAGGGAAACAAGTAACTCAGAACTATCATGGGAATGTGAGAGGGAAACTGGTTTGTTCTTGACTTGCAATTCCTATGATTCACTTTTCTTAATCCATAAGAAAAAAAATGTACCTGTTGTGATTGTTTCCTGTTTCTGACCTGTAATTATATAGGACTCTGTGGAGAAACTGCATACAGTCCTACCTTTTGGGAGCAGCCATCTTCTTCCCAGTCACCTCCACTTCTTTATGTGTATTGTAACCAGGAGAGACTTCCGATACACCACAGAGGTTATAGTAATTATTTCTCTGACATCAGAGACGCATTGTCCATTATGGACCTAATGTAAGAGTGAAATTATATGCGATGAGGGGAAAAAAAAAAGGAAAAAAAGAAAAAAAAAAAAGAAGGAACAGCTACCTAAGAAACATTGGTATTCCAAATCAAGTCCCTGTATGCCATCTAGCCATGAAAGGGTAAGTGTGTGCCTGGTAGTGAGTCCATTCTAGATGCTGTTCCCAGTGAATGATATTGGGACCTTGCTTGTGTCATATACTATGCAAACTTGTACTCAAAATACTGTGCATCTTACAGTTGCATACTACTATTCTGTTTATTCATATGCAGTCCCATTAAGTCATGGTATAAATTCACAGTTCCAGATCTACCACAGGTAAAACTATGTGGGACAGCAAAATTATTTATCATATGTACACATTATAGTGTAGTTGAATTCATCTCCTGCATATCTGAAAATATAGTACAGTAGATGAACCTTCTTTAGCAGTCTGGTACTGCTTCATTGGGAATGAAGAAAATTTGTAAGGTTTGAATTGAAGATGTTTTAGTTAAGGTTGTAGTGTATGTCCTTCCTTTCAGGTAAATACCCCTTTAATTAATTAACTAACCCTTCAGGTTTTCTGTGTCACTAGGAATATTCCTTCATTTTAGGAAGAGAAGTTTGTTTGAAAATAAGCCCCTATTTGATATTAGTTGCGTGGCTGCTTTTTTAATTTTTTTCTTGAACTGAAGCCTTGAGGTAAACAAATTACTGAAAAACTAAGTACATAGGGGTTTTTTTTTTGCTTGTTTCTTTTCTTTATTTTTACTTGCCTGAAGCAAATTTCAGTATGTTAACCATGGTTCTGACCAATCTCTCACTCTTTTCAGGGCAAGACAAAGACAACGTCCATTGCTGGTAATAGACGTAATAGGAACTAATGGCTTGTTGATGTGGAAATTTTAGAGCATATGTAACTGTGTGGAATTAGATCAACAAACAGCAGATAGGGAAAGAGAGAGGCTTTTTTTTTTTAAGGGGCAAAGGAAGTTGATGGATATTTCTAATTTTTTTTTTTTAATCATAAGGCTTTTGGTGTGTTTCCTTCAGGAGATGCATTTTAATATGGTCAGCTAACAGGTTTATACCTTCATTCAGATACTCACCAAACATCTGTTGTGAAGCCATTCACATAATCTTCATATTTATTCAGGATCTGCTCAACAGAAGCAACCTAGTTGAAATTTCACACTTTCATAAGGCTTTGGAAAGTGAACTTCTAAAATTTTTTCTTCAACTCTTTAGGATTCATCTGTGATTGTATGTTGGTTTGTGCAGAGTTTGTGTCTTTGGTTTCCAGTGTGCAAGTGACAAAATCATGTTTGTTTTCTTCTAGTTCCCCACAGGACAGATCTGTCTGTGGAAACCTCTGTTTTAGATGGAGGTACTTTCATCTTTTATTTCCTTTTCTTGGCCTCTGTCTTAATGTGTAATATTTTTCTCTCCTTGAGAGAATGGAAAAGATGGGTATTCTCAAATTAGTCCTGTCAGTTCAGATTGAGCTTACCATAGAGTAGATTTTTATAGGTCTTTCTTTCATGAAAACCAGTTATAGATGAATGCTTTAACCTGTCAACTTGCATTGTGATATTCTCTTGCCATAAGAACATTCCAGTTAAGTCCCACTGTTACAGCTTTCAGGTAGATCCCAATCTATTTTCTTTTTCTCAGATTTCTTAAAAGGTGGTATCTGTGTACATATGTAAGGACTTCCTTTTCCCTGAAACACTTAGTTACAGAAAAATTCTTGAAAACCCCACTGATTAGATTATGTTCATTATTAAAAATGGCTACTACCTGATTTTTTTAAAACCTCTTCCCATTTCACTTCCCTGTGAAATCTTTTAAAATCTTCTGATTAAAACAAAAACCTCAAACAGCGTACATGACACCATTGATGACAATGAGGCTTCTGTGCCACTTGTGCTGCATGATACTAGTGATGGATTCTGGGGATCTCTCTCATGGTTCAGTGTATGTGAAATGGCTTCAGAGTTGTGGGAAGATGATGATTATTTTCTGAGGTAATTCCATGTAGGCTGAATGGTCCTGCAGCTGCTTTGCCTGGGACATCTGGCATGTCTGAGTGGTGATCTCAGTTTTCCGGTTAGGTGTGCAATTATCACCAGGCATTCCTCATCCCGTGTTCACACTGGGGACTGAAGAACTCTTTGAGAAGCCTGGGTGACTGGTGAGGTGACAGATGAAGACTTGTGGCACACTGGTCCATGCCTTTGGTTTTTTGGCAAGCAGCCATAAAGCTTTGTCTGGACTTGGGCAAGGGGAGGAGGAGAGATGCCTTACAGTTGGATTCAGCTTTCTCTGATAATGCACACACCACCACATGACCTAGGAGTATAGATAGACAAACACTGCTTTAAAGATCTTTCTCGGTTATAGAACTGCGTTCACGAAATGGAGCTGAATAGATTGCATTTCTTACCATTAACAATATTATTCAACTTATATTGGATTTGGGGTTGTACCACCACAGGTTTTATGTACTTGATTTTATTAAGGAATTTTATACCTATTATATAGGCATCTCTTCTGTTCTTGTCTGGCTTGCTATTTGATAATTAATGCAGTATGTTCAGTGATGCTGGACTCTTTCAGAAATTATACTGGTAATTCCTGGTGCCTTAGTAAAAGAGTGGGTACATAACACCTTGGTGGAAAGTAACGCATGTGACTTGTTTCACCCCAGCATGATATGCATATTTCTAGAAAGGTGATTAAGATGGCTGCCCCAGAAGATTTTGGGAGTATACCTACATCACTTGGTCACGAACATCTGAATATGAGCAATTTTTATGACTTCGGGTATGTACAGTTTGAATAGATAATCCTGGTACACTTAGGCCACAACTTTGAAAGATGGCAATCAAGTAGCTGGATATGTAACTTCTTACACAGATGCCCCCAAAAGCTTGACAATAGCTGCTGGTTAGGAAATGGAGAGCGAGAGGATGGCTTCGTTTTTTGATGGACAATGAAAATATATATTGCCTCTACCAGCAAACGGTTACCTTGCCAGGGATAGGGATATATGTTCCTGCGTGTCTGTGAGTGTGTATGTGTCTGCGTGTGTTACTGGAAACAGCCTGTAAATATTGTAGCTGTTTAAAATGGAAAAGGCAGAGAGTTTTTTTGCAACCTGTTGCAGCAAAAGGACAGTATTGACAGTGGAGAAACACTGAGAAATAAAAAAACCTTTTTTCACTTGTTGTCATTTATTGCACTATTATATTCTCTTAAGATGTCATTCTCACAAATTCCCTATAAGGGACTATTTTAAGTTTATGGAAATGACCTTTAAAATTATGTAGATGTAGTAGTAGAAGGGATAATCTCAGCTGTTCCTCTTTTACTGCCAGCATCATCCCTGTTTTCATGCTTTTACATAAATGAGTGCCACATGCCCTCTCTTCTACAGTTAAAGCATTTTCTCTGTTGTTAATTTCCCTTCTTTTGAATGTATTTCAAAGCCCAGAATGCTATTGTACTGTCTTTATGCTCAGTAATTTTTCATTTATCATACTTCCTAGGGCAATATTTTACTTAGTGTGGTTTAATCCGTGGTTTCTAACTTTCTGCTGCCCTTGATCTGATGGCTGAGTGTAGCATTGGGTAAAGTCAGGATGTGTACACTGTGTTTACATGAAGCACTTGTTGATACAGTGATACTAATTTAAAAGTACTCAGCTTCTGTCTGTCCATTCTTTCAAATTTCTTCGCACTAGTACAGAGAATTACAACATCATCTTGTCCCTCTGAATTTGAAAAATTCACTTCTAACAAAAGTGATGGTGGTTGGACAGCTCTGGGTCTTTCAAACTAAAGATTGGATGTTTCCTTTTTTTTTGAAATACAAACAAGCATCTACAACTTGCTTCTGTGTTTGGTTGTACTAGACAGGGCAACTGGACCCATAGCTGCTTCAGGCTTTAATTTATGAGTGAGAAGAGCGTACAAATAAGGCAAGTATTCTTGAAGGAAAACAAGTCCTTTTTCATATAAGCAACTGAATCTCATTGAACAGATCAAAAGTTCTGTAACTGATGTGCTTACAAGAAGCAGCTGAGCTTTCAGCTGACAATATCAAAAAAGGACAACCAGCATTTCAGTAGTGATTTAAGGGTGGCAAAGGAGAAGGTGGGTTTATGCTGTAGTCCCCTGTTTCTTGCTGTGGTTGTCAGCTGAAGGACTGTAATTGGTAAAACTTGAGGGACTGGAGCCCCAGTTAGTGTTTGGAATCTATTTACCAGTTCAGTTTTGCCTGAGAGAAATCCAGTTCACAAACTCGGAGACTGTGTATCCCTGTGAGCAGATGTCTGGGAACTGGGAGCAGGGCATTTGCTTCAACAAGATACACCTGGTGGGTGTGAGTGTAATGCCTGTCTGATGGCTTCCTCGTATATTGCCAAAGATGATCTTGTGTCGTATTTTTAACTGGTCTTCCTCTGAAAAATAATTCTTGTGCAAGATGATTCTCATCTTCCAGCAGTACCTTGCCATACTTACTTTTAAGGTGTCCTTGGTTGGATCAGCTTACGTGGATTTTTCTCTGGTCATCAGAACGTGGTTTGTGTTTCCGAGCTCCTGGGGCAGGACACTGACCGGCGTGCCATCTGGAGTTAGTGCAGGGATGATCTCAGGGCGTTGGGCTGCTCCTGTGAGAGGCGCTCGGGGCCCGCAGGGGGCGCCAGAGCCCGGGCCGGGGGCGGTGGCGGGGCCGCTGCCCTTCTCTCCGCACAGCAGGGCAGCGAGGGAGGGGTTTAACCCACCGGGGTTACCACCCCACCCCACCCCCAACACCCCCGCAACATTTAAAATGTCCTGGTACCAAGAAGAAAGGAAGACATCCGATTATTTTCTTTCACTGTCCAGGGGAGTAAGAAGAGGGAAACAAATAGCAGGAAAAGGGATGACAAATACTGGGGGAAAGGCGTACGAGGAAAGAGAAAGACCACCTTTTTCTTTTCAGAAGCTGGAAGAGATGGGCGGGGGGGGCAGCTCCGATCTAATTTTGCAGCCTCTTTCCGATATTCTGTGTCAAAGTGAACCAGATGTGAATTCCTCAAAAGTGCAAATTAAATTTTAATACATTTCTGATTTAGCAGACTCCAGTCTTGGAAACTACTAAGAAGGTCATAATAGGCCATTTCTTCACTACCGTGTATTGTATATTGCCATGCTCAGGCGAAATTGCAGATTCAGCCCTGGTTAAAGGGCACAGTGTCCTTGCTCCTCTGTGATACTGGTAACAAAATGGCTGCTGTTTCCACGTGTGGTTCTTGGAAATGCACATCTAGTTCCTGCAACCTAAACACATACCCATATGCACTTGTAGTACAAATGTAGGCTGATGAGGCTCTAAGTGGCCTCTGCTGCTTGTTTGGACCCCACATCCCTCCTGCTGCCGTGGCAGGTCTCACAGGATGGCTGGGAGCAGAGTACCATGAAGGCGCACAGAGGTCAGGAACTTTTTCACTCCTGCTGTGAAAAGAAATGCTTGGGCCCTGTGCCCTTGTGAAGCTCTGCTGCAAACCTACCTGCTCCATCTGATGTGGGTGCCAGAAAATGCAGGCAGGAGATTGTTTTCTACAAAGACAGCTCTGACTTCCTGGCAACAATTCCCACTTAGTTGGTGAAACACATTTTACGCATCCCCGCAGTGGCTGACAGGGATGGGGAGACCTTAGTGATGTTCCCCAGCAACAGGAACTGTTCCAGCGCTCCTTTTTCACTGTGGGAACATCGGAGGTTTGAAACACAACAGCTCCCCCTCTCCTGCACTGTCACTGCTGCAGTACATTAACTTTTTCTCTCTTGTGCCGTTTGTATTCACCAGCTCTGGGAGCGATTGGCCCTCTGTGTTCACTTGACACCCGCTGGGGGACAAAGCCCATGCCATTTGCGTCTTCTGTCCTTGCCGGCACATTTGGGAGCCCTGTCCCTCGCTCAGAGGTGTGGAAAGCAAAATTGTAGCAGCTCATCCCTGTGCAGGTTACAAGACAGCAGCTCTCTCTGGAAGAAGCTGCACTTGGATATATTAAGAGCAATTAGATACAGCAGCTGCCTGCTTCTTGTTGTTCTTGTTGTTTGCTGATATTGGAGTGTTTTGCTCCATCGATGTATATTGTGCACATTTTACAGCAAGATGGGGCTGTTTCCTCCCCTGGAGCTGCAAAGGCATCAGTGCAGTGGGGTTTGTGCTAGCCCATGGCCCAGCCCTTCCCAAGCTCTCTCTCCCAGCTATGGCAGAGCTCAGGAGCTTATATTTCTTGCCTGCCCTGACTCTTCCCTAGGAATAGCAAGGCAACCTTCTTCCTGCCCCCTGCTTTTAATGCTCTTCACTCACCTTTGCCTAAGGCTTGGAAACCTCCAAGCTGTAGCTGTCTGCAGCTCTCTTGTCACTGAATCTCTGAAAGTGATCCCTGAAAACAGTTTTTCGCTGTGGCCTGGGTGGTTTGCTTTCCTGGTGCCTTACTTCATTAAAAAAACAAACAAACAGAAAGTATTTGGAAAATGCCTCATACTTCAAAGTGGGTTAGTTCATTGCTGTAGGGGAAGTACCTGGGTAGGGGTCCTCTGCCATCTAGGAGCCTGATTCTGTCCCACCCCACAGCTGCACCTGCTGTATCCACCTCCCCTACTGCCCCCTCTCCCTGCCCTGCCCACCAGCAGACCCCACTACCCTGCCTGCCAGGCTGCTTGTTTGCTGCCAGCTCCCCGGGAGTCACCTCTGAGGGCTGAGAGCAGATCTGCCTTATCTACATCTTCTTCTTTCATTTTGGCATGCTTCAGAGTGCATTAGGACCAAGGAAGTACCTGTGAGAAGAGACAGCCCTAAAATCATATGGAAATGCTGGGGATTTCTGAGTTGAGTGGGCACCCTGTGTATGGGCAGGTCTTCTATCTGCTGTGCAAACCCTCCAGCCCAGGTAATGATTAGATGCCACCTGTGACCTTGTGCCTGGGTAATATGTGCTGAATGGGTACCCATGTGAGGTAGTGTCACAGGATGGCTTGGGGTGGAAGGGACCTTCAAAGCTTATCTTGTCTGACCCCCGTGCCATAGGCAGGGGCACCTTCCACAAGTCCAGATTGTTTAGAGCTCCATCCATTCTGGTATTGAACACGGCCTGGGTGGGGACATCCATACCGTCTCTGAGCAACCTGGTCCACTGCCCCACTACCTTCACAGTAAAGAATTTCTTCCTAATATCGAATCTGAACCTCCCCGCCTTCTGCTTAAAATTGCTGCTCTTCCTTCTTTCACTCCAAGCCCTGGTAAAATGTCTTTCTCATAAGCCCCCTTTACACACTGCAAGGTGAGGTATCTGCTGGGTGTGAGAAAGTGGGAGCTCTAGAGATCAGAAACAGCGTTGCTGTCTGCAAAACTGATAACCAGCTAAAACTGATGTCAAACAACTGAGTGGGGCCAGCTCAAGGGGTGATTAGGTGAAAGCTCTGTATGTTTCTGCCTGAGCCTCACCACCACTCCACGCTCACTCTTGCAGCAGATGCTGGAGCACATTGGAGCCCTGCACGTGTGCTGGGCAGTCTCCATGAGCACCCAGCCTTGCACTGTACCCTCGTGGATAATGATGGGCGAAAGTGACCTGTGTATTGAGCAATTGGCTCAGAGTGTGGTGCTGGCCACAATTACAAGTTCAGCTGTAGGTGATGTTATGCTGCATGGCTCTGTAACTGTTTTCAACACAATTGATTTTCATTATGGAAAATGTGTTCCCTGAAGGAGACAGCAGCAGTGCTGTGCGGTGGCATGGCAGAGCTGGGCTTCATCCTGGACATGAAATACACCACCTACTTTTTCCACTGCTGTTCCAAGAACAAAAATGTGTGCTCGCTCTTCCCTATGGCCAAGGAGCTGCCAGCACCAGGGGGAAAAGGAGGGAGGGGAGTAACCCGTTGTCTCTCTCACCCTGCAGCTCTTCAGGAAAATGACCAGATGGCCTGCCCTGGGCACACTGTCACCAGTTGCCACCCCTGATCCCCCCACTGCAGGAAGGGAGTGAATGCTGTAGTGCTGCCCCTGGGAGACCTTGGCATGGGCATGTCTTGAAAACTCGTGGGGGCCATCCTCCAGCCACCAGCCTGAGTTTTTTAGAGGCATGCCATGACTTGCTGTGAAGTTATTCTCTGTTTTATTAAATATCTAGCAGTGACTGTTCTAGGGATTAGTGGTGAATGATAGGGAAAAAGCCCAAACCTCACAGATTACTTTTACAGTCGGGTTTGGTGCACCAGCACTCCTACGCCTGTATTTCTCTCCCAACAGGAGCCAAATTGCATAGCTTTATGTAACCAGCTATATAAAGAGTGCCTTGAAGAAGGCGAAAATGCCACCCACACCCTCCTCCCCAGCCCACCCTGCCCTCCCCCAGGTGTGTGGGCTGCTCATGGCCCAGCTGCCCCCCCAGAGGCACCTGCAGCCTGTGTGCTGCTGCTTAAAGGTGCCCAAGTGCCACTTAAGAATGTGCAAGTTCCAGCTCTGTGCCTGATGTGCACCCAAATACCCAAGGTGCATGGGTCCCTGTCGGTGTCTCAGGAAGCTGCCTCTAACTCTGGCATGTTGCTGGCTGAGGTGTTTTCATGGTCAGGGGTGGAGGGATGGAGGAAGAACAGAGAGAGTTTACACACACCATGCAATGCATAAACTGGGCAATGTGTTCAGGCTAAGAGCCTTCTTTTGCCCAGCTGCAGAAGGCTTTTGGGGCAGGGTGAGCAATCATTCAGCCTTGTGACTTTTCTTTGGCCCTTTCAGAGTAGTGCAGGGGCAGTCCTGGGTTTGCTAAAGAGATCCCAGGACACACTATCCTGGACGTGTACATGTGTGTGTGTATATATATATGTATATATATACTCACTTCTTAAATGAAGGCTGCCTTACAGAGCTGTGACCTGGGGCATCTGCAGCAAAGCAGGCATTGCACCAAGATTTAGGCACAAAGCACGTGGGTCGCATGAGCTGGAAGAAGATTGTATTTGTAGCTCAGTGTTCCTGCCTGAGCCCAGCTCGGGGATTTGCTTGCACCTGTGCCACAACTGCCTTTTCATTTTCATCTTCATCCCGAAAGTGTTTTACAAACAATGCCTGGGGACAAGCATGGCTTTATTGGCTCTCTCTCTCATTTATAAACATGCAGATGCTTACCTTTTGTAAATTCTTCTCTGAATGTTTTCTTCCCCAGTTCTAAAATGACACCTGGGAGGATGCAAAGGGTGGCAGTGAAGGGAAATATGCCTTCATTGTGCACATAATTACAAAACAATCACATAAAACACATAACTGCTTGAGCAAGGACTGCTTAAGATATGGATTTTATCTCAGCTGGCAGCTGCTGTAGCAGGGGCCAAGGATGCTGTGGGAGAAGGTGTCTGTGCAGAGGCTAAAGCTGAGCAGCAAGGCACAGAGTGCAGGATTGCTGTCAAAATTCTGCTGCTATGGTGACTTTTGAATAATTTTAATTGTTTCCATCTCCCTTTTCTTGCCTTCTCATAGATGAAAAGAGTTTTATACACTTCATTAGAGAGAAGTGCTGTGGGAGGCAATTCATTTATATATATGTATTCTATAAAGGTTTTTCTGATACTGATGTAGATGTGATTTTCAGATTTTTCTCATTTTTGGGACAAGGCAGGATTTATGAATCAACTCAGTCCACAATGTGCCAGACAAGAAAGCAGCCCAGCTCCATGAGTGCTGTCATGCTCAGGGTGCAGGAAATCCAAACTTGCAGCCTTGGATTGTGCAGTCATAGCCCCTTTCCCTGCAACAGCAGAGCCACAGCTCTGACAGGAAGGTTCTCTCTAGTCCATGCACTTCACATGGGTCAGGAGAAAAACATGGCATGCAGCAGCCTAACTCTGGTTACCTGTGACAGGGCTGGAGCCAAGAAGAGGGCTTTCTGTGAGAAATACCTGCCCAGGGGAAAGGAAGCTGAGTAGGCTGGTTTAACCATGGGAGAAGTGCATCTCAGGAACTTTTTGCTCTGGACCTCCTTCCCTGTGTCACTAATTTTCATTTTCCCCTTCACCTCCCTTATTGCGCCTTCCCACAGGCTACATTCAGTGCACAGATATGGTGTTTTATGTTTGTACAGCCCCATAGACAATATGACCTTTGAACCCCTATTGAAACATGATTATCTTAGGGCATCAAGAGCTGTTCAGATTTCCTTTATGATATTGTTTAGATCCTTTTTCTTCAAATGTAGAAGTATTGGTAATGCAGGCTGTGCTGGTAGTGCAGACCAAAGCAAGCTTATTTCCATATGTATGAGATTTCTTCCTATGTGATATGGGAACCTTCCTGAAGTCAAAATGAGTCATTACTCCCTCATAAAGCCACTGCAGACAGTCCCCTCCACTGGCACCAGCCCAGAGCCATCTCCATGTTACGCCACTTGCAAAGAAATGCCTCTGTGTGTATGTCTCTTTCTTCCTCTCCCCCCTCTGCCCCTGGCTTTCCACAGTAATTGCCATTCTCCTCTGTTCCCACAAGTACAGAGAGATCTACAGGAAATTATATTGCTAATTAAGCTATGGAAGAAAGTACAAAAGCCCTAAACTATAAATACTCCATCTGTGTTAAAACCCAATGACATGTATTGTCATTGCTGGTTGAAAGCCAGCGCAGCCAAGGAGGTAGACAGAGACTTACGGGAGCAGGCAGTGCAGACAGCACAGGCAACCACACACTTGGAGAGTCTCTGACTGCTGCCCCAGACTCAACTCACAGCATCACTGCAGGAAGAAATCATCAGGATCACAAGCAAAACCATGATTCCATGTTATCCGGCTTTTCCAAATACAAGCTGCATCAAAGCACAGGTGATGCCTGTAAGGATTTTTATAGTGTCACACCTGAAGTAGCTTTCTAGCAGCAGCATAGTCTGTGGTGATGGGAGAAAGGCAGAAGGCTGCTCACAGCTGCTGCAGCAGCATCCCCAGCCAGGGCATTTGCGGGTGCATCAGCGTGCCCCACACTGCCCTGCCCCAGTTATGGACCGGCTGGAGCTGCATGGAATGTCACCTCAGGGCAAAGCCTGCAGCCAGCCAGTGCCTGTAGCAGCTGTTTGGTGCCCAGCTCATCCACACCGTCCCCAAGGATGAGTCCCCAGGCCTGGGTGTGGGACAGGTGCCTTGCTGGGTTCCATTCACGGCACTAGAGCTCTGTCTTGTCTGACCATTCCCTCTGAACGCCCACTCTCTGCCTGGCACTGTCATGCCACAGTGTGCCTCTGCCAATCTGTGCTTCCTGTCAGCGGCTGAGTTCCTGCTGCTGAATCCAAGCCTGGAGTGCATGCCGAGGTGTTAAACCACTCTGTTATTTTGGACTGAGGCAAGTGGCCGAAGAGGGAGAGCAGGCACTGGGAATGACGCCTGCAGATGAGCAGCCCTGGCAAGTTTTGCCTTCTGCTTGCTGCACCTACAGACTGCACCCCGACTCCAGGTTTTTCTTTACAACCAAACCACGTTTCGTTTGAAATATCCAGACTTTTTTGGTTTTGATGGAATTTAAGATGTTCACATTTTTTAAAGGTAAGAGATTTAAGAAAAATACTAAATACTTAGAGAGGAAAAATAGACCTTGAGACTCAGCAATGCTGTGTATGCACAAAATGTATGTTTTCTAGGTCATGGAAATAGGTTAATTGAGCACTTACGGAGCTGAGATCTGGTCCACAGAAGTACTTGCTGGTCACTACAAGTTCAAAGTCTCAGTCCTCAAGAGCTGTACCAAGATGCTTAGCTGACAAAGGTTCATTCACATTAACCAGAGGTACAGGAGCTGCTGGCAGCACTGCTTCTCCCTAAAATGGTCCATGCACCACCAGATCAATTAGCTAAAACACCCGACTGTTCATTACAACAGAGGGGGCCACGGCAATGCACTCACAAATAAGCTCCTGCCCAACTGGGCATTGGTTTGTAAACCAGTCTGTTAGATGCAGTTTCTCATAATAAAACCAAAATTGCACTAAGAGCTACACGTAAAAGGACACATTTCCCAATGGAAGCACTCAAAATTAAGGCACTTAGGGAAACATAGTTGTGTTTTTCTCCTTAACTTTGTCGTTCAGTGCCTATTTGTTACAATGGTGCTTCATTACTTAATTATATGTCTCTTTGGCCCGTGTTTCTCACTGAACGTGCTGGAGATTCTGCGGTGAATGAAACAGAATTTTAGACAGCCCATCTTGCCTAGTGAATGAGGAAGGTGTCTTGTGGGACAATAATGCCATAATCAACGTTACTGTTATTTTTGTATGCCAAGAAGCAAGATCAAGGTGTTTCAGGCAGGTTTCATCTCACCTCTGCTTAGCACCATGGGGGAATTTGCACCTTTCAGCTGATGTGACCCAACAGCAATCTGCTCACTTCCCTCTGCCACAGCTCCCAGTTAAGGGTCCTCTTGCTCCCAGTTTCTGCTCCCCTGGGACTTAGGAAGGTTGCCTCTGCCAACTCAGAGACTAGAGCCAGCTCAGAGGGCTGCCAGGGCTTGTGTCATTGCAAGGAGAGAAAAGTAGAACTTCTCTCCTTGGCAGTAAGCTGTTAGATCAGTGTAAGCCATAAATAATGCCAACCATCCTCTCTAAGGTAAGTTTTTTACCCAACAAGCACATTGCCGCAGGAAAACTGCTCTCAGCTTTTAATTAACTGCCCAACCTACAATGCACAAACTCACTGTTGTACAAAATAAAGTCCCTGCAAAAAGAACTGCCCTGCTTACCACTGGCTGTTCTGGTTGAGAGAACCATTTGCTCACAGTGCTTCCATGTGCAGACCCGGTGCAGCAGGATAGACACTCGCCAGACACTGATGAAGAGCAGACAAACCTGCTCACCAGAAGGTTGTTTCTTCTTGGACACACCCTCCCTCCAAGGGACAGATAAAAAAGGCTTCCAAAACCCAAACCTTTTTGAGAAAATCCTGTGACTGCAATGAAGAGTGCAGGCTGTGCCTCTCCCCCAGTTGCCTGAGAGAGGCACACCATCCCATCTACCCCCACACACCACAGGCACCAACACCTTTTAGCTGGTGATCTGGTTACTCAGTGAAGCTTGAAGCTCAGCATGAGCCACTAGATTGCTGCAGCAAGCAGTGATCCATAGTGCTACAGGGTCCCTCTGCAGTCAGTGGAGGGAGACAAGTAGAGCAGAGTCACAGAATCATAGAAGTACTGAACGGCACAGGGAGGTCTCTCTGGAGCCCTCTCCTCCTCTCCAGGCTGTCCTCATAGCAGAAGGGCTCCAACTCTCTGATTACTTTCGTGGTCCTCTTCTGAACCTGCTCCAACAGGTCCGTGTCTTTCCTGTACTGAGGACTCCAGCGCTGGATGCAGCACTCCAGGTGGGGTCTCACCAGAGCAGAGGGGCAGAATCACCTCCCCCGACCTTGTGGTCATGCTGCTTTTGTTGCAGCCCAGGACATACATTTTCTGGGCTGCAAGCACACATTGCCACCTCATAGAAACATTTAGGTTGATGAAGAACATTAAGATCATCAAGTCCAACCATTAACCTAACACTGCCAAGTCCCACTAAACCATGTCCCTAGGTGCCACGTCTACATGACTTTTAAAAACCTCCACAGGTGGTGATTCCACTTCTTTCCTGGGCAGCCTGTTACAGTGCTTGACAACCCTTTTCGTGAAGAAATTTTTCATAATTCAATCTAAACCTCCCCTGGAGCAGATTGATGTAGTTTCCTTGTCCTATCACTAGTTACCTGGGAGAAGAGGCTGACCCAGCCTTGCTACAGCCTCCTTTCAGGTAGTGGTAGAGCACATTAAGGTCTCCCCTGAGCCTCCTTTTCTCCAGGCTAAACAACCCCAGTTCCCTCAGCCATGCCTCATATGATTTAGTCTCTCAATCCTTCACCAGCTCCATTGCCCTTCTCTGGATACACTCCACCACCTCAATATCATTCTTGATGTGAGGGGTCCAAAACTGAACAGAATATTTGAGGTGTGACCTCACCAGTGCTGAGTACAGGAGGTTGATCACTGCCCTGGTCCTGCTGGCCACACTATTGTCCATTATGTCCAGTTTTTAATCCACCAGCACCAAGTTCTCCTCCAGAGGACTGCTCTCAAAACCTTCTTCAGCATTGGTACTGGGGGTCATCCCAATCCAAGTGCAGGACCTTACACCTAACCTTGTTGTATCTTGTTGAGCCTCATGAGATTGACATTGGCCCATTTCTTAACCTTGTCCAGGTCCCTCTGGGTGGCATCTTGCCCCTCAGGCATCATCCTCCTTACCATCCCACAAGTGCAATTTAGTTAGATATGCATCTGCTGAACCCTGTGAGCTTTGCTGCCACAGCCCTTCAGAAACTCTGGAATATGCCCTATATTTCCTTAGTGTAGTGCTGTAAGATACTTTCACTTTTTTATTTGATGGCTTGTAAATGAGCTTTAACAAAACTGAACATAAGAGGATGGGTGTTCAGTCTTATGGCAGCCTCTATGCTCAGGGTGCCTCCACTTTCAAAACAAACCCTTCTTGTGAATTTTCTCTTTGGGAAGCTCCCAGCTGTGCCGTGGAAGGATGAACAAGCCCTCACTTGCCCCACGCAATTCCACTTTGGTAGACTGAGCTTGTTAACTATTTCACTGCTTTTCATTGCATAACTTAGAAAAATTATGGTATCTTATATAAGCAATAGCCAAATACTTCTTGAGGGTAGGGAAATATCCTCCCCTAAAGCAAAGGCTGCATTCACTGGTGAGAAAACTAAGGGTTTCCTAGTGCAATTGTTAAAGCTTTCTTCTCCCTCTTGACCAGCAGAGCATCACTAGCTCAAATCCCAACCCACCATGAGCTCAGTGCTGAGCAGAAGGCATGTCAAGATGAGCAACTTTATCAGTCAGAGCCTTGCTCATCAGTTTCCTGTGAGCCAGTTTGAGGGACACACCTACATCCCGACAGCCAGCAGCGTCAGCAGGCAGGGAGATGAAAATGGTTCCCACAAACATCCTTCAACATCTCCTTCTCTCAGAGCAGTACCTTTTGGCTATTGGGTAACACAGCTGATCGTGCAAGGCATACAGTGTTAGTCCAGTCTGAATAGCTGTCAGGACTGGATTCAACATGTTGTCTTGTGCACCGAGACATCACATTTTTAATGACAGAGTTAGAGATGTTTTGGGGCTTTAGATCTTTAGATCTCTGCTTCATTAAGAGTCCAAGAGACACACTTAGGAGAAATAATTGTGACAACACAGAAAGCTGTCAGTGAGTCCCTGAGCAATCTTCAGGTGCATGCACCCTCTGTTAGCCAACCTGTGCCAGCAGTGCCATAACCTGCTGCATCTGCATATACGTACACATACATGCATATATGTGAATACATATTGCAAGGCGAAGGTTGGGGAAAATGATCTTCTTGTGCATGAGGATGCTTATACCATTCTGCTAATGGAGAAAGTAGATTTGCATGAGTTTGGACATGCAGTTGTATTAGGATTTGTAAATAATTTATGCATATTTTGTCAATTTAAATTAAAACCTGTATCTAATACCTTACAGGTAAAGTCATTAGGATTTGTGATGTAACTCAAACATGATGTAAACATAATGCAAGCTGCACATCAAAAGAATAAGGACTCCTGCTCCCTCAAACTGGGGTGTAAATTAGACTTAGGGGAGCATGCATTTGTTTCACCTGGTGGAAAGATTTAAGCCTATTCAAATGTCTTTGGTCCAGGTATGAGGGGAAAAAAAAAGGTCTTTTATCTTTTTTTGTCAAGCTTTGTAATAAAACAAAATGTCAGTGAGCAAGAAAACCAGGCCATTTTGACATGTCAACTGTCAATACTTTTGAGTAAGTCTGTATGTCTGTCAGTATGGGTGTGTGAGGTTTTTTTCCCCCTTGCTCCAAGGTGACAGCTAGTTCAGAAAACTGGGCTAATGTCTTCCATGTGGATAAATGCTGAAGGTGGCATTTCACAGCTGTGCTATCCTGAGACCTGAGGTTGGAAAGGGATGATTTATTTCCACCTGTGAAATTCCTGGGTTTGCTAACTGAGATCATGCTTCTTTCTCACTGGTAGCTGAAGGAGTTATACCACTTGTGAAGTGTGGTTCATGTCTTGGATCATATGAAAATCCTTTCAAATACTCCAAAGAGTAACTTGTCAGGCTGAACCTTCACTGTGGGTCTCTTAGAGAGACACTGCCACTGAGGACAGGATCTGCTGAGGACAGACCTTCTGCTTGAGGCTGGACCAAATGCTGATGACCGTTTCTGAGAAATGGATGTTTACAGCATCTGCTTATTTGTTTGCTGAGAGCTTGCCTAAGTGAACTGCTGATGGAAGCATTCGGCATTTCTCTGCTTATCAGAGCTCGTTTATTTGTTTAATCAGCAACTCAGTGCTCTTGGTTGTCTGTACCCTGTGAAGCTGTGACTGTGCCTCCACATCAGTATTAAGGGAGGATTACATTGCAATTCAGCTTGATCTTTCTATTCAACATGCAGCTATGCTTTCTTTTTGATTTGTGTTAGGCCAGACCATCACATTGCAACTGGGCTACATCAGTTCATGCCCACTGAGGGGCCCTGCAAATGCAGTGTGCTTTGAGGCGCTGCCAAAAGCAGAGCCACAGATTAATTGCCCACAGCACTCCCAATGATGAAGGCAATCACTCTCAGGTGAGGCTATGAAAAGAAATAGGGGGAAGCCATCATGACCACACCATTGCTTGAAGAAGTAACATGTGTGCCTCTCCCTTTGACTTACTGACTGCCTTGGGGTAAGCCCTTGTCACTGGAAACTTGTTTTTGTAATTGCAGAAAGTTCGATAGGGAGTGTGAAAAGATTTACTGCCTGCCCCCTATTGCTTGCTTGCTGTAGTTTTCAGAAATCATAGCAGAAGGTGATGGTAAAGAAACCTGTTAAGACAGGATAAAGAAAGAGATCTGTTACTATTGGTGAGGGTTCATTTTAAAATGGATCTTTCAGCAGGCTTATTAAAATATATACATTTAAAAAAGGCAGTACCTGCTGTTTTCTCATTGCAGGAGAAACAGGAAGAAAATTACCTTCAAGAAGGACCTGATTATAGGGTTTGTAAAGATTCAGAGAGGTCATTTCTGACAGGGCTGGTAATGACCTGTAACAGTAACGGATACACCCTTCTAGGTGGAAATAAATTGGTCTGGCCACTTGGAATGTTTTTAGAAAGGTTTTCAGAATAAGCAGAAATCAGAAAAGGAAGGCAAAGGCCCATCTGGAATGAAATCTGGCCAAGAGTGTCAAGGACAACAAGAAGGGCTTTTTCAGATATATCAAAACCAAAATGAAAACTAAGGATAACATAGGTCTGTGGGTAAATGAAGGGGTGGCCCTGATAACAGAGGACACAGAGATGGCAAAGTTACTGAATACCTTCTTTGTATTGGTCTTCACTGACAAGACCAGTTCTCAGGAACATCTGACCCAGAAGACCAGGGTAAAGGAATGTTAGAAGGAAGACTTTTCCTTGGTTGAGGAGGATTGAGTTAGAGAACCTAGGCAAACCTGATATCCACAGGATGCATCCATGAGTGCTGAGAGTGCTGGCGGACACCATAGTGAGGCCACTCCTGATCATCTTTGAAAGGTCGTGGCCATCAGGAGAGGTGTCTGAGGACTGGGAGAAAGCAAATGTCACCCCAGTCTTCAAAGAGGGCAAGGGGGACCCAGGGAACTACCAACCTGTCAGTCCCACCTCAGTCCCTGGAAAGATGACGAAGTGCCTCCTTCTGGTGGCCATCTCTATCCACATGGAAGACAAGAAGGTGATCAGGACTAATCTGTATGGATTCACTAAAGGTAAATCATGCTTTACCAACCAGATTGCCTTCTAGGATGAAACAGTGACCTGGATGGATGAAGGGAGAGTAGTGGATGTTGTCTACCTTGACTTCAGGAAGGCTTTTGACACTCTCTCTCACAACATTCTCACAGGCAAATTCAGGAAGTGTGGACTGGACATGTGGACAGTGAGGTGGTTTCAGAACTGGCTGAACAGCAGATCCCAGGGGGTTGTAATCAGTGGTATAGAGACTGTTGGAGCCCTGTCATTAGCAGTGTCTCCCAAGGATCACTACTGGGACGAGTATTGTTTAACCTAGTCATCAATGACTTGGATGAAGGGGGAGATGCCTCCTCAGCAAGTTTGCTGATGACACAAAGCTGGGAGGAGTGGCCAATACCCCAGAGGGCTGTGCAGCCCTTCAGAAAGACCTTGACAGGCTAGAGAGATGGGCAGAGAAGAATAGTCTGAAGTTCAACGAAGGGAAATGCAGGGTCTTGGACCCGCAGAAGAATAACCTCGTGTACCAGCACAGTCTGGGGGCTGACCTGCTGGAAAGCAGCTCTGCAGAGAAGGACCTGGGGGTCCTGGTGGTCAAGTTGTCCCTGAGCCAGCAGTGTGCTCTTGTGGACAAGAAGGCCAATGATGTCCTTGGGTGCATTAGGAAAAGCATTGCCAGCAGGTCAAGGGAGGTGATCCTGCCCCTCTGCTCAGCCCTAGTAAGGGCATATCTTGAGTGCTGTGTCCAGGTCTGGGCTCCTGAGTATAAGACATGAAGTTCCTCAAGTGAATCCAGCGAAGATGATTTGGGTACTGGAGCATCTCTCTTATAAGGAAAGGCTGAGGGAGCTGGGTCTGTTCAGCCTTGAAAAGAGACAACTGAGAGGGGACCTCGTCAATGCACACAAGTATCCAAAGGGAGGGTGTCAAGAGAGCAGAGCCAGGCTCTTGTCACTGGTGCCAAGCAATAGAACAAGAGGCAACAGGCAGAAACTGTTGCACAGGAGGTTTCACCTAAACATGAGAAGAACTTCTTTACTGTGCAGGTGACTGCACTGGAACAGATTGCCCAGAGAAGCTGTGGAGTCTCCCTTACTGGAGATATTCAAGACATCTGGATGCCATCCTGTGCAATGTGCTCTGGGATGACTCTGCTTGAGCAGGGAGGCTGGACCAGATGACCCATTGTGGTCCCTTTCAATCTTACCCATTCTGTGATTCTCTGATTCTGAAATTCATTGGGCTTCATTAACAAGTCTCACACAGATATCTAATGTCTGATCATTGTATCGATATTTTACTAACTCATTTTGCTCCTAATTGAGGCTTGCTATTATCCTAGAGGAAGGCTAGGGGACATGGCGTGACTAACAGACTGTTCCACTGGGTTTTCTGTATTCATGAGGCTTCACTTCCATAAAGAGAAACTGGAAATACTTTTCACCAGCGGTAAAGTATGAGGCTCAGAGTGGATGAAGTTTGTGTGCTCTTTTTAATAAGCACTGCTTTTCTTTCCATAGACACTCAAGCTCCCTGAATTAGAGTGCTGCCTGAAGGGACAGGTATTATGAAAAGAGCTGCCAAAGCCTTTGTGTGTCAGTGGGAAGCCCCTGATGATCACAAGAGGATCTAAATGGAAAGGTGACATTCAAAAGACCATTAAGATAAAAGCCAGGATGAATTTCCTTCCAACGTTGCTTAATATCAACTTTTGTTTAAAATCACCTTTCCTGAGAGAAGGAAGGAAAGTCTAGCTTGTGTGATTTCATATACACATCTCATTCCTTAATTGGCTACAGTCAGCTGCTTAAGAAAGCAATCTCTTGGCCAGGAGAGGTAATGGGATTAATTGCAGAGGTAATAAGAATGCCAATGTATGTGACAAATAGGTATTTCTAATCTTTCAGCCATGAAAACTAAGTGGAGAACACAGTACCAGCTATTTCCAGATGGTTTTCCAGGAAGACAGGCACAGATATGGTATGGACAAAACTGACTCTACTGAGAAAGCCAGCTTTCCTCATGCATGGTTTTGTGGAACTTCAGGAAACTGAAACGGAGCAGGGGTGGGTGGGAGTGCTTATGGCTAATTTTTGTGTTTCCACTTGCTTCTCCTCTGAAGTCCCTTCAAGACTGTTGCCTACAATGTCCTCTCCAGGGTTCTCAGTAGCCTAGTTTTGAATGAAAACACAGACTCGGCTGTGTCCTTTTTGCCTTAAAATTGTCCCACAGTTTCACAGTTCTCCCTGCTTGTCCAGGGCTTGTAGCTGATAAATGTTTCAGTTTTGCCCTATTTTTCCTGTTATAACTGAAAAAATACATAGGGGTGTGTGTGCGTGTGACTGGTTCTCCTTTCTGAGCATTAACCATATTGCAATGTGAGCCTGAGATTTAGAAGTGTGGATTGAGGAAAAACTGATGCCAATCACTGTTAATAGTGACATTTGTCAAGCATAAAATACACTCCCATTTTGCCAGTCCTTTCCCTGTAAAGGCAGTGATGCTGTCAGCCTGGCTGGTCCCTGGGAGCTGTGGCTGATCAAAGTTATCCCACAGCTTTGGAATTACTCTGGCCAAGATCTCAAGACCCAGCCTAGTATCCAAGCAATGCTCCTCTCTGCTATGATAATAGGCATTGGCAGCAGCACAAATCTAACTCGCTATGTCTTTTCCTTCCCATCATGTACTACCCGCAAGTCTCAGTAGTAGCAGGAATGGGCAGTAAATAGATTGCTTGATTTGCTGAAGTCAGATCTGTAAGTATCACTTGTCTGTACGATGGTGTGTTGTGCTGCACAGCTGGGCCTTGGAGTTCCCGGCTGTTGCTGAAGGAAATGCAGTAAAGGACTAGGTCACTTTTGTTATTTGGGATCTGTGCCCATTCAAAGCTGCCTGCTGTCTTCATGAGTTATGGCAGGCTTTTTCAGCAACAATTTCCTTTTTTTCTGAGGGTTGTCTCTGGCAGTGCTGGATCAGAGATCCCAGAGCCCCCCCCACCAAACCTGCAACAGGTACAGATCCAGAGCGTATCACATCATGCCTTCAGTGGGGTGCTGTGGTGGGTCGTTGCAGCAAGCTGCCCTCGACCCCTGCCTCCCACCTCCTGCCCAACTTCTTGGCTCACCGCCATGGTAAGGCTGCCTAAAACTCAGCACCCATTGGAGAAGCTTTGCATGGGAGCAGTTTTAACCCTCAGGATTTTAAATGCTCATTAAATTCTCACCATAGTAGGTTGGAACTTTGCTGACCGCACATCACTGTTTCTAGTGAAACATGACTAGTATGTAGCCCTATCTGTAAGATGCTTGTTTTCAGAAAAATTTGAGCAAGAGATGTAAGATCAAGCACACTTGGCAAACAGTCCCATCCACTGTCATGTTATCAGGGTTACCCTGGGGAAGGTGGAGGAAGCAATTTTGGGGTTTGCAGGAAATCAGTGGTAGAACCCATCACAACCTAGGCCTGACTCTTCTACTGCCACAAGAGAACAGCTGTTTTGCAGCATCTCCTGTAAAAGTGTTTAATTTAAATTGGGTAGAGAAAATACTGATGATGCATCTCCTTTACAAGGCAAACTAGGGAAATGTCATTGATAGTCAGGAGGTGTAAATTCTAGTTAGGATGATATAACAACTGTCTATTAGGTAGTAAACTAGTTACATCACTATATGTGTACGTATGTGTGTGTGTGTGTATATATATACACACACACATATATATATACACACACATATATATATATATATACTGTATTTTCTTTCTATCTACTTCTAAATTTCTCTCTCTCACACTGTATTTCAGAATTTTGTTTTGTGTTGGATTTTTCTTGATTTAGCATACAGTTCAAAAGCAGTCTCAGTCCTCATGGTTTTTCCTGTTCTTCATAGATCTGTATGGCAAACTGTCTTAAAATTGCCAGAGCTAGCAGTAGGTACAGGCATGGCTATCTTCTACCTGTTATTGTGCCAAGACTTTTAGTCTCCTGCTTGGAAACAATCATGCTAACATCCACCTCCAACGAATTGAAGATGAAAATAGCCTGAGCCTGTGTTCCTGCTGGAACAGAACTCATATCTTGCATTCACTCACTATTGCTTTGTCCAACTTAATTTTAAATGTACCAGGTAGTAGAGTTTCTGCCACATTACTTTTGGGAGATAATTCTGCATATCTCACCGCCAAGAAGTCCTTCCTATCTTTACCCTTGAATACTAATTCTACCCTGGTCAATTGTGCTAATTGGCTCCTTGCTCTGCATAGTATTTAAACCCTCTCAGGTCTTTCCTGTCATCACTTGACTGGGCTACAAGCATTAACTCCTTGAATCTTGGTTGTCTTCTGTTTGCAAGTGATTCAAGTTTTGCCAATGACTCAGAAGGCAACACTGCAAATCTTCAAACCTGCCTTGTAGGCGGAGTGATGGAAATTACTCATTGAAATGCTGTTAAAAAAATAAAGAGTAGAAAATTGTCAGCACAAATAGAGTGATTTGCTCCCTTTTGAGAAATAACATATTTCATCAATGCTGGGTTTGATTAGAAATTGCAAAATAAAGCTACTTTGTTTTTAGCAGTCCATCTAGATCTTCTTTGCAGCCATTCATTGCATTATGTTTAGTTTGTTCATCCATCTCCACTAACTTTCAGCTACATGAGAAAACGAAAGGGTGCTTAGCCAGGCAGATCTTTAAATATTTGCAGCATCCAAAACTAAGAAGGTAAGTAGCCCAAATGCTCTAGCAGTCACAGGTGCCTACAGCATGAAAGCTTTCATTTGCATTTTCATTGTTTGAGAAGCCACAACAGATCATTGTAAATACTTTGAGGGGATGCATTGACATGTGTTGAAGGACACATCCTGCAGTGTGCTGGATGTGCCTTGTTTCTTGGGGTAGGTGTGAAGTGCACTAGGGGTTTCAGGGCTGGAGCTGTCCTGCTAACCACTCACTGCAGTAGCTGGCTGAGAGAGCTGGTCTTTACCTACAAAGCTATTTATTCAAACAGAAGCCCCTGAACTGCTGTAAGGGAAGAACAGAGGACTTGAGGTGTTTTAAAGGTCATCCTCCACAACTGGTTATGGTACTTCGTGGTTGCTGTCTGTGTGGTGGCAGATTCCTCTTGTCACAGATTGCTCACCCTTACTTGTTCAGAACCTGAGTGCTTTGTGATCTGCACTTCTTTATCAACAAAGCTCCTTCTCTTCTGCAATCCTCTGAGTCTATCACTTTCCAAATAAGATGCCCATATTCTTGACAAACCATGACCTTGCAGGGTACAAAGATAACTGTAAATGTGGGTACTGGTGCATGGAATAGGCTACAAGGGTGAGGGATCAAACACAGTGGTGTAGATTGGGAATCTGCAAGGTGTGGGAAGCTCAAGGCAGATGAATCCCTCTCACCGTGTGAGGTGTCCAGCTGCCACTTCAACAAGCACGTAGTCATGGCCAGCAGGCCAGCAAGCCCTGGGCTAGGACCTGCCATGTGCTGTTTATAGCCTAAGCCACTCATTATTCCTCTCTATTCTGGTATTTCTTGCCTATTTACATCTGGAGAGCTTTTTGAATAGGCTTTCTCCCTGAACAAGAGAGGGGAAAAACCAAATTGAAACAAAATAAAATCTTCAGCAATGCTGAATAATTCATATTTTGTACATATTTACAGACAGTCAAAAGCTTTTTCCTAATATCTCAAGTGCTTAAAGAAAATGATGTGTGACCTCTCTGGCATTAAATGAGTATGTTAGTAAACCATCCATGTAAAGCTGTACCCTAGTCTTTATTCCCCAAGGCAGGTCCTCTGGATGCTGCCCATCTGCCTGACTTGAGCCTCCCAGCAGTTGCCAAGGAGAAATCAGATATTCCTGCAGGACTCTGGCAAGGGCAGTATTGGGCTTGTGAGCTTGCAATCACAATTGATTGATCACATAACATGAGCACAAGATAGGAGTCTCCAACATGCCTGCGACCCATTAGAAGGCAGCATGAAGTTTGCAGACAGAGAAGAAATCAATTCTAATGAAGGAATCACTGCAGGGGCTGGATGTGACCTAAACACTTTTAGACTTTGGTCTTCAGACTTCCAAGCAACAGAAGCCTGCCTAAAAGGCAGTTTCCTCAGAATATGGAATAAGCAGTCTAACAAATGTACATATGCCTCAACCAAATGAATTTTAAATGAATCTACCATGTAGAATTGCAAGCTTAGTAGATTCAAGGGGCATGTGATGAGGTGAAATATATTTGGATCTCAGTAAAATATTTTAAAGGGGTTCATCAAAGATCATTCAAATTGCCTTGGCTCTGACAAATACTTTGCCATTTTTAAAACTGCCCAAAGTGCTGCTAATAAAGGATAGCCGGCAGCGAGGTATCAGCAGAGAGCACAAGGGAATCATGGAGCAATGATGAGATACGCAATGTTAAACAGTCTGCAATCTATATTCAGAAATATCCCTGTGTAGGAACCAAATGAGGGAATAGGCATTACCTGGCTGCTGTTCCTGGGGAGTACTGGGGAGGGAGGAACTGTGGGCTTAGGGAAAAGAATGATGGTTGGAAACAATATGGTGAAATTTGTGGAAAATGCAATGTGATCCCAAAATATGGGGCAAACCTGAGGACAGAAACCCTGAAAGAGTTTTAAGCTTGGCAGTAGCTTGGCAATACATAAAACTGCAGTGAAACAGGCTCGCCAAGATATTATTCTTTACTAATTTCCATGGTATCTGAGCACTGCAGAGATTTATATAAATAGACACTTTCTGAAGAAACTCTTCTCTCTGCTAGGGTACATTAGGAATTTTATTTACCAGTGTTTGCAATTTGCAGTGAAGGAGTGGGCTATATTCAGAATATGGGTTTGAATTCAGGCTTGGTTACAGCAAGATCATCCCATTCCTGAGAGAGAAAACAGAAGCTGTACTTTTAATACTGCTGGTGCCACTCCTCTGTCCTGAATTCATGCAGGGTTCTCCCTGGTGCAGAAAGGATGGCTGCCCCTGATAAATGTCTCTGATGTGATCAGCTGTCTCTGAAGCACAGTCCTGCTCAGGAGCTGGAGTTGCATCTAATCTGCTATTGAAGGAGCAGCTGGAAGACTGCCCAAAGCACTGGCAGGGTACCTTCGCAGCAGCACGTGTGGGAGAACATGTGGGCTGCTGAATCTTCAGGCAGATGACATGATATTTTATTTCACTCTATTTCTAGAAGCCCTGAACCTTCATTCCTAAGTGGTGTATGGTGCATTAGTGACAGTGGGAGGTGTCAAATGCATGATTCAGCGGTGCCTGGGTCTTTATCCTTCAGTACAGGCCCATCACAAACAGTAGAAAGAGCTTTTAACTGAGGGTTGGAATAGGCTGTTTGGCTGTGAAGATGGTCCAGAAGGATCCCCCTGGGAGAGGGGCATGTGCCTCTGAACGTGCTCTGGCTCTGTTTTGTAAACCTGTCCCACTTCCTAACACATCACACTCCTTCATCTAACTCTAGGTATGTTTCAGACCTGTTTCTTATGGAACCTTTCTGTGATCTTGTGGACTATCCATTTTGTCACCCTTATGATCAAAAGCTGTTAGCCAATTTCTACCACAAAGGGGCATCAAAAAGCAAGGGTCCTTTAAGTTTCACCAAAGTTGCATTCAGGAGAAAAGATAAATCGTTCCCAGGACTGCCTCTGAGAGTCACCAGTGCTGCAGCACATGCCAGCTTGCATGTTGTCACCAAAGTACTCTTCTGGGGAGAGCTGTAAGGCAAAAGAAGCTGAAGGGAGAGAAGGAGATAAGAGCAAATTGTACTATGATTCACTTAAAAAGCCAGTTAACCCCAGGGCACAAACCCAGAGAACACATGGCTCATCACTTCTGTTATTCACTGGGCTGCTCCATCCTTGCTCTGGACTTGGCCCAGCCCCAGGCAGCTGGACAGTGCTGGCCATGTAGGGTCAGGGGGTGAGTTTAGGGACAGCTGAACAAACCCCATGTCTCTGCACAGAGATCTTAATGGGAGGAGGAGGAGAAGGCAGCAGCAGTGTCCAGGATGTCCCCAGACAGTACACAAATGTCCATGAATCATAAGTTGCTCTGCAATCACAAGGCTGAGTCCTGTCCTTTCCCCCCAGTATAATCCTATTAAAGATCACAGAGTTGTAGGTCGTCGTGCAAAAAGAATTTGACCTACACTTCCCCTCAAGCTTCCGTAATGAGGGATAGTCTGTGGTGGGGGCTGTTCTGTGCTGAGGGAAAGGCAAATGAGGCAGGTGTTCAGGGAAGACATTATGTTTTCTTAGTTTTTAACTGCTATTAAGGCAGCAGAGGAGAACAGCACACTGATTGATTCAGTGTGTCTTGGGACTGGAAACACCCTCATTTGCAGCTGCAGGAGCAGTTCATCTCTGTTAGCCGGAAAAAAAGCAGGACATCAGCTGTTTAAGTGCAGCTTCTGTGTGTTTTGTTTTGCATAGAATTACAGTGGTGGGTTTATTCCATGCTGCCTTAGTCTAGTTACAGCTTAAGTGTGTTAGAACCTGACCATGGAAGAAGCTGAACTGGAGCTGAAGCACGAATATTGAGTAGCACAGCAATAAAATTATGCTCTGAGGTGTGCTGGCCCTTCACAGGCACAGGCTTCTCTCAGGAACAGCACAGTTTGCAAGCTGAGACCCAGGCACTTGGAGTTTGTAGCAGGGAGGGCTGTGCAAATCATATCACATCAGTCCATCATTACAGAAGTCAATTAATACTGAGGATCATTTTATTCCCAAAGGTCCTTGAGCTTCCAGCTTACAGTAAGTCAGATGCCTGCAAGGGTGTCATGCTTCATGGACACTGCCATCTGTGGAACAGGAAAAAAGAGAAATCAGCCAAATGACTTGCAACCACAATAATCTAGAGATGATAAACAATGAGCAACAGCAGAGTTGTCAGCTCTACCTGAACCAAATATTAACTGTTCCTGCGAGTGTCAGTAAAGGAAAAAAGATAATATTTTATGCTGCCCAGAGTCATTCTGCTTGTACTTGAATTTCACCCAGATTCCCTGCATGAGGCTTGTGCTATTGCTAATTCACTTCTCAAGAGCCTGACAGGCAGTGCCATAGTCCTTTGGCTAAGGCTGTGCAGTAATCCTCCAAAAGGAGGGTCCTCTGTACAGGGACTGTGCCCTGGCCCTGCAGCAGTCACTGGTCCCCTCTGTTGCGAGGGGGAGACACTTAGGAAGGCCACCAGCACATGGCATTCTCAAGGGATTTCAAACTGGTATGAAGCCCTTTAAAACACAAGACCAGCACAACTCACTGCTACTGGGAAAACAAAGCTGTGCTCATAGGAAGATGCGGCTGAATTACTCCTGGTAATTTGTTTTACATGCATTATAGAAAGTAATTAAAAATATATTTGGCTTTACTGCTTTCCATACAGTTCCCACATCCCTGGAGAAGTGCTAGCGTTTCAGATCCCCCTCCAGCCTGGCTATGCAAGGGGCATCAAGCGTGGCAGGGAACATGCATTTGCAAAGGGCTGCTTGAAACTTGGAGTCTTCTGTTTGTATGAAGCCTTTGTTCTTGGTTTTGGTCCAATGCACAAATGAAAATACTCTTTCCAGAATGGCCCAAGAACCAGAAATCATAGGCAATGTGATGGCAGACACATCCAGTTTCTTTGCCTTCCCGTTGGTGAGGCACGCTTCACAGACCTGGGGTAGCTGCTGCTTCGGAGTGACGCCATCTCTGCTGTTACCGGGGAGAGGTCTGAGTGCAGATATTCAGCTGTAGAGAGTGGTGGCGATGACAAGGACCATGCCAGTTTCAGTCAGCAGTTGCCAAGGGCTTCCTGAGTCTTTATCTCCCAGGAAACATTCATCAGGGAGTGTGAAAGCCCTGCATTCCCAGCTATCACATCTCTTTCACTGAAGGGCTGGGAAAGGGTGGCAAATATAGGCCGGTTCCTGAGGAGCCAGGAAACTTGCAGGAAAATCCATGTGTGGTACTGGTGCAATACTGCTTGCTAAGCAACTTTAAAAACCTTCCTTCATGTTTGAAAATTCATGGAAAATAAGGTGTTTCTGAGACATACTAGCAACTTAGTATTTTCCCACTGGAAAATATTTTATTGCAAAATTTACTACTCTTTCCACTCATGTCTGTAGGGTCTTTATTTGCAGGAAAATGTATCTTGCCCGGTGTTATTTCTAAGTGGAGACAAATAAAGCACACAGGTGTCTTCTATACATGAGCTAAGGTTGAAAACCTGGGTCACTGTGGGTGCAGATAGTTCCTGCTCAGGATGGACCCTTGCACATGGCAGTATTTGCAGACCAAGAAATTGCAGGCTCTCAAACCAGTCACCAGCACAGAGGTGAGAGTTGTCCTTCTGCTTTTGTACTCAACTTGCTGTCTTACTGAATAACTTGGCTGAAGTTAAGCTTGGCTCTGCTATCCAGACTTCTTTTAATAAACTTAAGCCTCTGTCAGAGTGCTCAAGGAATTTTGATACGACATCACTGCTGAATCAACAGAAACCAGTATCAAGTGGATTTGCTTGAGAATGCATTTAAGACCTCAGCTGTAATGCCAAAGTTTGAAGTTGTTCAAAGTACCACAGTTCCCTTGTGATTTATAACCATCTAATCATTGCTTTAAAGCAGTTATGGAGAGTCAGAGAAAGCAAGGGTGACCTCCCACAAGTAATAGTTGCCCATGAGAATAGAAAGAAAACATAATGAGATAGCACCATTTTGGAAGCAATTTGAAGCCCTCATATGCCTCTAGACACCTTTGTGAAAAGAGAGGCCCGAGTCCCAGACTTATGAGACTGGTGGGAATATTTGTATTCATTTCCATGGAATGAGCTCCAAAGCAAATGCTCTCCTGTGTAGCCTTTCCTGCAGCACTAAACCTTGGCCAGAACCAGGACAAGTCATCTGTAACTACCTGCATCACTCTTTCTCCCCTTCACTGCCACCATGTCCCAGTAAGCTCTTACCGACTCTACCAACTCTACTTTTCCTCCAGCTCCAGATGATGTGAGCAATCTGCAGCTGTGTGGTTGCACTGACCACTTGCACCTGGAAAACCTGTGTCTCCCCAAGGGGGAGACAAACCTGGAAGAGGCTGCCCTTAGTTGGGAAGGTTTAGAGGAGGCAAGAATCACTAGGGACAAAATCTGAGCAGACATGCTCAGACAAGGAGGCCAAGAGCAGCTGTTGTTTAAATGTTTCTAGGCTGTTTACAGGCACTTGGGAAAAGTTAATTGTCATCTGAAAGAGGAAGCTGCATTTTGTGGTTGAAACACTATTTCCCAACCATGGATTACCAGAGTAGTCCCAGAGGGCCCACAGACCAGAGGAAAAGTGCATGGCAAGTGCAAATGAGTAGGGGAAGCTGTGTCTGATGAATATATGCTTCTGCTCCTTGGGTGATACAAGGATCTTTCTTCTCTCTCTGGCTCTAACACATGTACATACAGGTTTATGACAGCAGGCTGCTGCCAAGCAGCTCCCTGGGACAGCACCATAGATGACTGCTTTTCAAGCTGGCTTCAGATGGGGAGCATAGGAAAAGGTGTCCCTGGAGGAAATGTCAGAGGTGGGGTAGGAAAAAGGAACAAGCAGGGGTAAGGACTGGAAAAAAAGGAAAAATATACTGGAAGGTAAAAAAATAATAAATTGAGCAGATGTCAACAAGAAACTGAACAGCTGAGAAAGGAGATGCCAGTGGACACAAGGCACAGACCAAGCAACCAGTGATGAGGTGCTCCAACAAGGGGGTACGAATGGAATGGTACTGTAGGACTAAGGTGGATGCCTGGGAGATGTCCACAGCTTACATTTGGTCTCTAGTTCACAGAGGAGCTCTAACATGAACAACATCACCTGGCCATAGGGTTGCAGGCTGGGAAACCCTCTGAGCAAGCTGTAAAAGCAGCAGAGAGACAGGTCAGCATTTGGATGCCCAGTCCTGCTGTGTCCTGCCCTGATACAGCTGCCACATGTGCCAGGACTGCTGACAGCTCCAACAACAGCAGGGACCTTCTTTAGCTCAGGCTCCAACCAGGTACCCTAGTCGTGTTGCCTCTGCTGGCACCTGTATCTGGTTCCAGCCCCAGAGCACCTGAAAGCTGTACGACTTCTTGTTCCAGTGAAGCAGAAAAGAGTTAACTCCCACTCAGTTCTGCAGAAGAGAGAAGATGGAAATTTTTCATACTGTGCTATTTTTAAATTGTTCAAGAAACACATTACTAAGAGAAGAACAGCATAACTGACATTTCCCAGAATCAGCTCATGGAAGTGCACAACACAGCTCCTCCTGAGCAGTCCATAAAACGTTAGAACAACTTAAAATAGCTTCCCAATAGAAAAAAAAAGCAGGAAACCATTACAGACCTCTGTAGGCAACACCTCAAAGTCCATTTTTGCTATTAGGCATTGTACTTAAGGCAATAGAGAGAAATTAAGCAATGAGACCAGTGAAAGATTTGTTTCCCAAAGAATCTGAAAATAGCTTCAGCTCATTGCTAGTGAAAGGTTTCACACTGACAGGGCTAGAGACCCAAGGAATCTACCCAGGTGTTACATAAAACTCTGTAACAAGGGTCTTCTTCAGAGAGGGGGGTCCCTGGCAATTTAGGCTGTGGGACAGACACTTGGGAACTCCCTGTGATGTTGACATCTCTCCACTGTGGCCTGGGCTGAGACCCACAACTGGCTTCACGTGGTCTGCCAAATGACTCACATTTTCCTTATGGAGGCAGCATGTAGCATCAGTTAATGTACTTAAAACTCACTCAGAAACAGGAACAGGTAGGACAACTCATAAAAGCTGCATGGGCAAGGATCTGAAATGTCCCATGTAGTCAAACAAGCTTAACAGGAGAACATTGTCTTTCTGGAGGCTTTTTATTTCTGAGGGCTGCTAAAGATAAGTTTTGTAGGGGTTATTGAAGACTAGTATTCATATGGAATAATTTCAGATGTGAAAGAACTCAAGCTCTTCTGTGGCCTGTAGGAGTCTGGAGGTCAGGCAAGGAGATTACTCTGGCCTCTTCTGAATTTACAGTGTCAGAAGGAACACAACTCCTTGTCAAAACACACCAATGAGCAACAGTGCCAGAACTCCTCGTGGGAGGTGTGCTGCAGTGAAAAGCAGGTGTTCTGAAGACCCTGCCAGGAAATGCCCATCATGTCATGACCCAGGTCATAAATGCAACTTCCCCACTTGCCCTTTGTTCTCATTATAAGTCAAAAAAGCAAACAAACAAACAAAAAAAGTCCTTTTCTTCCTTGTATTTGAGGAATCAGTTTGAAATGCAGCTTCTGTGCTGCGGCTGTCTAGTGCTGTCGCGATGAGGAGTGAGCAGACTCCAAGATAAACATCTCCTGCCAGCTGAGGAACACCATTCTTTGACAGTGCAGGATGTCCCAAAATGCTTTTTGGTGCTACCTTCAAACCTGACATGTGCAGCAGCCCCCAGAGCTGGGCTTGCATCACTTACCTGCTGTGCTACTGCAATGGGGGATGCTTGTGACAGCATCTCCCAGCTTTGAAGGGTTTGCAGAGGAGAGCAAGTTAACAAGCCTGGGAGCAGTACAAGCATATCTAATGCATGACTTGCTGTTCCTTCCTCAGTTACAAGCCACCATTTGTAAATATTTGTGGTGGTGCCCTGCAGGAGGCAGGCAAAATGCACGGAGATGTTGAAGTTTTTTCCTTCAAAAAGAAGATATATTAGCAGATACCAGTGGTAGCACAGACAGGCCAACTAGGAACTGCCTGGGGATCTGGTATGGGTCATACACTGAACAGCTACTATGCACAGAGATTCAGGTATGTTTTGATTCAATCTTTTCACTGTAGGGCACTTTTTAGAGGAGCTTGTCTTACTGCAGGGCAAGTACTGCAAGTTAGTTAGAGGTGGTTGTTAAAAGCTCACTAACACCCTTTGTTCTCCAGTAGAACCTTTGTGTTCATCTCATGAAAGTGTTCCAGAAGCCCAGTGGTTACGTTTTCAGTCTGGCTGTGATGTTACCGCATGCGGAGAAAAAAAAAAAGTAGTCCTGCAAAAGGGTTTAAGATGTGATGCTCTCCTTTCAGGAGGCTTGTATCTGTGCAAAACTCAAGTTTTCTTTCATGGTGAGATTCTCTAAAGTCTCAGGCAAATTTTTACAAAAGGACTGGGTCTGTTGTATTGGGTTTGTGTGCCAGGGTTTGGTAGCAGGGAAGCTACAGAGTTGGCTTCTGTGAGAGACTGCTGGAAGATTCCCTCTTGTCCAGAAGAACCAGATGGTTCCAGGATGGACCCACTGCTGGCCAAGGCTGAGCCAATTGGGAATGATAGTAACACCTCTGGGATAACACATATGAAGTTAAAAATAATATATTAGGCAAGCAAAAATTGCAGGCAGAGAACAACTGCAGACACCAAGGTCAGTGGAGAGGGGGGCACAGGAGGTGCTCCAGGCACCAGAGCTGAGGTTCCCCTGCAGCCCCTGATGCAGACTATGGTGAGGCAGCTGTGCCCCTGTAGCACATGGAGATCCACAGGGATGCAGAGATCCATGTGCAGCCCATGGAGGAACCCATACTGGAGCAGGTGGATGCCCAAAGGAGGCTGTGGGAGGCCCATGCTGGAGCAGGGTCCTGGCAGGGACCTGCTGTCCTGGAGAGAGGATTCCATGCTGGAGCAGTTTTCTTAGTAGGACCTCTGGCCCTATTGGGGACCCACACTGGAGCAGCCTATGCGTTAAAGACTACACCTTGTAGAAGAGCAACCCATATTGCAGTTGTGAAGAACTCTTCCCGTGGGATGGACTCATGATGGAGAAGTTCATGAAGGATTGTCTCCCATTGGAGGAACCCCACACTGGAGCAGAGGAAGGACTCTTCTTCCTGAGCATTGGCAGAAGCAGCCTGGGATGGATTGACTGTAACCCCCATTCCTGGTCTACCTGTGCTGCTGGAGGGAGGAGGTAGAACTTGGGAAGGAGGGAAGTGTGGGGGAAGGTGTTTTTAAGATTTATTTTACTTTTCTTTATCCTGCTCTGATTCTGTTAGTAATAACTTGAATTAATATCCCCATTTCAAATCTCTTTTGCCCATGATGGTGCTTGGTGAGTGATCTCTCCCAGTCCTTGTCTCAACTCATGAACCCTTCGTTGTATTTTCTCTCCTCTGTCCAGTTGCAGAGGGGAGTGAGAGAGTGGCTTTGGTGAGTACCTGGCATCTAGCCAGGGTCAACACACTAGTTTATTTTCCTGTGGACTTCTGTCCTCCCACACAGACTCTAAGCAGGCCTCCAGTGGTTCCCTCAAACCATTGTGCACCTTTGGTCAGGTGGTTATGCTGCTTGCAGTTCCTCTAAGGCAGAGTTTTGAGAGCTATCCCATCCAAGGAACAGATCAGCAGGACTCTGGCCAGAACAAACTCTTAATTCTCTTCTGTCTAACATCTACCAAAGGAGGTCTAAACTGTTCTGTGGACACTTACCCAATGAGAAGAGTAGGGATGGAAGGACACTGCTTGTCTCCTAGCCTTATAGATGCAGAAGCTCTCTCAAAGATGGGTTAAAATATTTACCCAGGGCTGCAAAACAAGCAGGCAGCAGAGTCTGGAGCTGACCCTCCCATTTCTCTGACCCAGTCACTACAGTAATCTTCCTTCCTGTTGAAGAAGCCCTAGGAAGGACAGCTGAGGAGTGAGTGGAACCCTGTGTACAAGGTGAAAATGAGCATATCCATTGTTATTCTACACTTTGTGTGTGAAAAAGGGGGAAGAGATGGTGCAATTTTCCTAGAGGGTGGTTTCCGCAACTGGAAATATTTAATTAAGAGAATTGCTTGCCTCGTAGTACTTTAAAAGGCATTAGGCCTAGCCTGAGCCCCATTTTGATATGCTCAGTGGACTGTGAGGAATTTACTGTCAGCTTAAGAGAGACAAAAAAGGTAGAAGTCAAATTGGTGGCAAAATGCAGTTTCTGGCTCCTTGTCAAAGCACCCACATGCCTCATTACCTTCGTTTAAAGCCAACAGACTAGCATAAAAGAGCTGGTTATTACTCCCTCCCCTTCCATCTATACCAAAAAGGGGGTTTCAGCTACAAATCCTCCATTTGCTAAGTTGTACTTTGCCTTTATTTTTTTGGATATATACCCTTTCTTAGATGACCTCACTGAAGCGCATACAGCTGATAAATGCCACCTGGTGAGGACGCCTCTCGGGCCATTTCAAACATATCCTGTCTCCATAACAGCTGTTTCTGCTGGGAACATTATTGTACCCTGCTGCCAGTCTTGGAGCCAAATGATCCTGGGGAGGAGGGGAGAGGGTGTTAATGAGATAATAAAAGTGTACACTCACTATTTTCTACTGCAGCATCAATGTGGCTTTTTCTTGACTATAAAGCTTGTTTAGCCATTGGAACGTGGCTCTGTCAAAAAGAAATGTTGGCTCCTTTTTTTATTGCAGCCCTCACAGCACTGCACCACATGAATTGTCAGCCTTTTCTTCCCCTCTTTACCAGAAAGCATCTGTCCTGATTTCCTTCATGTCCCATGTAGCACAGACACCCAGCATGGTGCTCAATTCCTTTGCAACAACCAACCGGCCATAAAGACATCCCCAGGAGATGGATATAAATGAGGGACATAAATGCCTCCACTACAGCAGTACCCCTTATTGTTGAGGGAGTGGGACCAAATGAGTGTCTCCGCAGAAAAACATAGCTTCAGAAAAGGAGTTAGCTATATACTGTCGTAAAATTGTCTACCCATTCTAGGTACAGCAAATGTTCAACAGGGAAGACAAAATCCTGAAGCATAAGTGCCCCAGCTGGTGCTGGAGCTGCTCAGCCATAGCCATGTTCTCATCCCCTTCGACACCGCAAGGGCAGTTCCACACATGGGAAGAGGTCAGAAAATGGGAACAGGCACACAAATGTCCTTTCTTTCCTGCTCACCACTCATTGAGAGCTGGACTGCCACCCTGAACTGCCCACAGAGCCACTGGCAATTGACCTCTGGGTTTATATTCAGCTAGGTGGTTTCTCCCATAAGGCTCTGTTGAAGGAGATGATACTTAGCCCATATCCAGACCCTACTACACAGCGTTTTGGAGTGATTCAGCTTCTGGTGTGCAGAGGCCACTGCCTGCTGTACTGACAGGTACAGTCTCAGCAGTTCATTGTAGCCTTGTTCATATCTGTATCTTTCTTTTCTTCCTCTCTTATCCCCAGCGTGTCAGCTGTTGGCAACAGGAACCTTCCTTGTAGGTCAATCACCTCCATCAGCAAAGGTTCCCTAACCACTGTAAACTAAAAGTTTGCGTTAACACGGATAGTCATCTTAGGGCAGCAATGTTTAAAAAAGTCAGAGCTAGGGGTGAATAAACACATGATTTTGTCTTCAGCTACCCTAAAACTTACCAAAGTTTTGGTCTGAACAGTCCTACCGTTCCTACGGTCTTCCTTGTCCTGAATGATCCTCCTTCATACAAATGCAAGCAGAGCTCCCAGAGAAGCAGCCTGTGATCTTAGCTAATTAGTCAGCTTGCTTGGAGGGAACACAGATTAACACCTGGCTTCATCTCTGCTGATGAGCTGTCTTCAAAAACCTGTTTAGGAGGCAGGGGAGCCCTTCAGCAGAAAGGAGGTTTTAATAAGATCTCTGTGTGCCTACCCAGAGCAGAGAGATGAGGATCTTGTTCAGCACCTGTACAGCTACCTGTGCGTAAGTGGGCATGTGTGGAGTGGGAGGGGGTGAGAGGCTTCAGCACGCTGGTCCATTGCTGCCTGGCAGAGCAAGCAGTACACAGAGGTTGCTTTTCCATCCTCACCTAGTCCTCTTTGGTTTTAATAGGCATTTGTTGCAGCTGTAAGCACCACTCCAGTTCTTCTGAAACATTGTGAAAGAATGTGATGATGTAGCTTTATTATTTTTAGCCTATGTTCCAAAGCGCATTATGCTTACACAATTACGACTCTGCAGCCCTACCCTCCCTGCCCCTCACACGCAAGCACTCATAGCTTTTACATTCATATGCTTATTTTAAACAAATTTGAGAGTAAGCACAGGTCTCAGAGCTGGCACGTGGGTAAAAGAGAGGCACACGCACACATGGCTCACGGTCTTGCTGCGGGCTGGTAGGCAGAAATAGCTTGGCCCCAGACTGTGTCAAAGGCAGCTCCCGGCCAACCTGACAGCACAGCCGGCGTCTCCAGCCTGCCCTTGCTGGGAATTACCCTCGCAGGCATCAAAGGCAGGGTGGGAAAAGACCAAGAAGGGTCAGGGATAGGACACAGGGGATACTCTGGGTAGGCTAAAGGATATAAGATGCAAATTTGTGGCGGATGCTGGTGTTGAGGAGCATCCTGCTTGGTCTGAGTGTGATTGGCACCCTCTGCTCAGGTCTAAAGCAGTTTGTCTACAGTAATCCTCAGTACGACTAAACTTTGCTAGAATGGATTAAGGAAACAGTGGTGGAACCTGCTCTGACATGTTTGCTGATCCTAGTTTTAGCTTAGACAGGACAAAGGACAGCCTAAGCTGAGGGAAAAATGAAGGGGAAATAAGTGTGGGGGTCATTCACTCTTCCTAGGAAAAGGAAGCCTGAAAATGTAAAAGAAAATCCAAAGCTTAGAGTCCTGGGCTTTATCCTTCCCAGGTGAAGATAGTCCTCTCTTAATGTTCAAAGGCTGCCAAAGCTGTAATGTTTGTTAAAACCCACACAAAGCCCCAGTGAGGTGAGCAATAATTTACACAGCAATTGTAAAAGGAGTTGGATGAGTGTGAGTGGGAGCTGCTGTCCTGCTGGGCAGGGAGTCCTAAGCCCTCCATGACCCCAGGTCAGCCTGGGAAAGTAGAGGTGCTGTCCTATCTGAGGTAACTCCTAGGGAAGTGAACAACCTGTCTGGTTTTGAGGCTTCAAAATCCAGGGTGAATGGGTGGCGGGTATAAATGCAGGGTACGTGACTGCCTGTGTCACCATTCACCATTCGATCCACCTGAAAAGTGATAACCATCAGACGTAAGATCTGTTGTGTACAAAGAATGAGGGGAAAACTAGGTTCAAAGGGCTTATGAGGCAGAGTTCATGACACAGTTTGACCTTTTATTTCTGTCTGAGCATTGTTCGCCAACATTTCTCCAGCAGAGTGGTCCTGCTGGAGAACTGGTCTCTCTGAGAGGGGTATTTCTTTGATGGTGCTGCATACAAGCAGGTATTTAAAGGCAGAGTCACAGCTAACGCTAAGTCTGTTTGGTGGCATTAAAGCCAGCCTGTGTATAAGCTTTGTCTATTTTACAATTCGGAGTCTCTTAATTTTTTTTTTATAGTTACTATGGCCAATAGCCAATCTTTCAACAATTAGGACATTATTTCGCTCCATCAAGCATAAAGCTTATAGGAAACTCAATCTCATTTAAAGTACCATAGTGTAAGAGAAAGAATCCTCTTACATGGAAACTGGAGTGCTGCTGACTATCAGGGAGACCTCTGCTGCCTGTGGGGTCAGCCTGCATGTGCCCTGTAGAAAAGTTACTCTCTTCTGAGTAACCTCTCATTTTGAAAGTCTCAGTATTTGCATGTCTCTCCTGAAGACTCTGATTTCTGTTGTAGAAGTTGCTGAAAATTTTCAGCCTCTATTATTCTTGGTTGCATCCAGAAATAAGGCATGTGTATTATCCTTTCATTTTTAAAATTTTATTTATTTATATTTTTTGACTACACCAGCTTTGTATAATTGTGCTCCCATGACTATATTACCATTGACTTTTATAATCACAAGAAGCTCATAATCCAAGAGAAACATAAAATTACTTAAATATCAGCTTAGGTCTTATTTTTAAACTAAGGCAAGCACTTACATGAGAAACATGCTTGCAAACGGTCAGCTTACTCTGACATTGTGATTTCACAGTAGGTCAGATCCAAACTTATTACAAATCTATAGAAGATGATGCCTTGGTGACATAAATCAGAAATGCCATTTCTCACTAGCTAAGTGGAGGTCAATGGCAGCCTTTTCTGCATTTGAAATGCCAAAATCTGATACAATAATATTTAGGCTACTCATCAAAATAAAAGAAATCCTCTTTTTCCGCCATGACTGCAAGATAAAACCCTGTTGTAATTGGCCCATTTATTAGATGGTAAACTGCCCACCACTGGGTGATGCCATTCCAAGGAAGATAAAATAAAAGCCACTAAAATCCAAACAGGTCACCAATGACTCAGGCAGCTAAAATCAAGGAACTAATTGAAAGTGCAATAGCTTTTAAAGCCACAAACCACCACAAGGATCAGTTTATACATGTTGCAGGGTACAGTAATGGGTGATAGTGTCTCCTGCTATCATTCCCTAGCAAAAAGGAAATTCACAAAGCAGCCTAGGAAAGGCTGAGCCAGGTAAGTGGGACTTGCAGGGACCTCTTCAGGCAGCACGGGGAACAGTGGAAGGTGAAGGGAACTGCGGAGGAGCGGGCACTTAGCCAAATCTTGATCCTGCTGTATCCTGTCCATGCAGTTGGACCTTGAGGAGCCACCTTTGCCAGCTGAGTAGTTTCCAGGCATGAAGAAAAAGCAAACTATGACTGCTGGAGTTGGAGCATTTCTGAACCCCATATCTAAAATCTCTGCCTTTTAATGTGTAGGGAAAATATAATAGAAAAACATGCTCCTCTTGCCCTGACCAGTCTGCTCATTCCTGTGCTCTGTTGAGGCAGTATGGCCAGATCCAGAGACACCACTTCATGTCAGTGAAACATCACCTCGGAGAGCCTCTGTGGCAAGTCCTTTGAGCCAGAGTTGAGCTTCCATATGGTGAGGAAAAGGGACATATTTCTTACTAGTGGGAATAGCTTCACTGGAATGATAGGTACTCTAACTGTTTGAATGAAAAATGAGAAAACCCCTCTATGGACCTTCCACCCTGTGACCCACATAACAAGTGTCTCACTGTCCCTTCACAATTATAATCCCACTGGTAAAGGAGCTCTAGGTTCATTACCTAGCTTCATAATGAAGCATGTTAGCAGGACAGATGGATAGTTGGCAGTAGAGGCTGAAACAGGATAAAATCCAAAGTGCTCTGAAATATGCCCTTGGGCTTTCTCTGAAGCTTATTTGTTTTTATAAGGGGATTTTAACATTCTAGGTCTCATAGGAAGCTTGTTTGCTTCCAGAAGTTGTTGTTATACGTGGCATAGAAGCCTCAACAGGTGTTCACATTCCGCATTTGTAAGTTAATGCTGTTAGTTGTCATACTGCCACAAGATTTTGAAGTTGGGTCACCCGGGGAACAGCACCATTAGTGCCATGGGTTGCATCCTCTATGCCAGGAGTGGTCCTGGGGAGTTCTGGCAGGAAACCCCATGGAGACCAACCACCCTTGGGACAGAATCTTCTCAAAATGATCCTGTGGTCCTCAGACCTTTAAGTAATATTTAAGAAAAACCCTTCTCTTTTCCTGTAACTGTTTTGGTGGCCATGCCTGTGTCTTTGTCAGGAGGAGAGGAATATCTGCACTGATGTTCCTGATATGTACTGACAGGCACCATAGGGTTATGTACAGACCAGCCAGGGGAGTTGAATCCTGCCATCCTACACATCCAACAGTCTCTTTGTTTAATATTTTCCTATACCACGTGCTGATTTCCTTGTATACAAGGCACAGAAATTGTCCTTACCAATCTTTTTGCTTGCTATATGGTGATGTTTCACATCACTGGCAAAAACCCATACTGCTGTTGGCCTCTGCAGAAGGTGCTTTGTACAGAGATGTATGAGGCATCCTTCCACTGCCTACAGGGACACGATATGCTCCCTTGGCAGAGCCAGCTTTCTGATCTCCCAGAGAGGGATCTGGCTTGCTACACCAGTGACCCTTTCTGATGTGTATTAACTGGGAATGTAAAACTGCTCTGCTGAATCACATGAAGCTCAGAGGCTACAGTTCAGCTCCCCAGGACATGGCTACAAACCTTCATGAAAACAAAAAAGCAAATAGCAAAGATGAGTTTATATCAAAACAAGTGTTATACAACTGCATAAGAGAGTAGGGTATGGATAAGTACTAACCCAGCCCTGAGGTTTTCTGTACAACCAGGGAAGACCTCAGCTTCTCCTTCTGATCCCATGCGTTATTGGAAGAGTGCTGTGCTTGGGTGTGGTTCCATGGTTCAGACTCTTTCTGCTAAGGCAATCAACTCCACGGCTGTGCTGATGAGGGACCAGAAGCAAAGGGTTGTTGAATCTCTCATGTTGGAGCCCATCCCACTATGCTGGGGTGAATGGGCTAGGGAGAGGATTTGTGTTAAAGATGATGCCAGCATCCTGTACTGATGAAGTGGAACTGACATTTGTCATTGAAGAGAAAGCAGAAAGCACCATCACTTGAGGCTACCCATGCATATGTTCTGGCAATATTGAGAACAGGAAACAAATGTTACACATATGACAGTGCACCTTCCACCCAAATCTTTCAAGGAAGTTTACAAATCCTGCATTGCTGTATTAGCCTTCCCTAATTGTTCTTCAAGATGAGCACCATTCTGCAGAACACTAAAGTAAGCCACATGATGCCCACCTGTAACTCATTGAACCATGTCCCATTTGGGGCTGATGATAGATAATCCCAATGCGGCCACCCAGTTCCTTTGTCATCATCTGACCATATGGCTTCTCAAAATTCCTTTGTCTATTACTTCAAAAGTGTTTCCCTCTGCAATGTTAACTTGAGCTAGAGCACAGGTGTTGCCCTACTTTAGCTGCCATCTGTACACAAAACCCTGCTGTAGCTTGGATCAGTTGCCTGAGATGGTCAAGTGGGCATACTACACTGCTTCGTGAAGTAGCTGGAGAGTAATGCTTTAGACCACCTATGGTCCTCCACGGCCTTCCCAGAATTCCCTGCCAAGCACACAGAAAGGATAAGCGAGTTCACACACACAGTGCTATGGGAAGATTACTACATGGCTGTGATTTATGCTAGTCCTGTTATTGCATGACAGTAAGCTAAGACTAGTGTAAATCATTAGGTATGGATCATACAGCATTTCTGCTGCCATGGATGCCAGGCTCACACAAAGTTGGCCATATGACCACAAGTAATTAAAATTGTGGCTGCTGGGAGAACTTTGCAGCATCCAAGAACAGAAATATCTTCATGAAAGGATTGTGTTACATAATGGTTTAACAAAACAGAAAGGAGAAAATTAAGCAAAATCATTAAAAAAATCACAGAGAGGATTCCTTGAAAACATAGCTCTGTATAGCACTGTGTTTGTTTAACCCAAGCTTACAAAAATACTAAATAAACTGAGGAGATTGGTCTTGGAGTTCTGAGGAGTATCTAGGGCACTTGTCCCTCTGCCAAGTGTTTGGATGAAGTACTGAAATAACATATCCAGAAAAGAAAAGAGAAACTGTGTTTTGCTTAAGCAGAAGGGGAGTCAGAGCAATTAATCTGCCAGAGGCCATCTTCTTCATTACAATGAGTAAGTGTTTACTGCTCCTGAGTGGGGTACAGGTGACGTGTACTTTACAGCAGACAAAGATGTATTATGTGGAATATTTGAGCTTACTAGGGAGGCGAGGGGTCTATTCATTTTATCTGCAACTGATTCTCTGCTGAGCTGTGAATACACTAGCCAGCAATTCAATGTCATGCTACCTAGTCCAGAGACAGATTAACTACTTTGAGCCCTTATTCAAGCAGCAGTAGTGTGTAACGTTGGGTTCAATGTTTTCAGGGAGGCAAGGGTATGACTCATGGTTTGGGGGTTATTTTTTGCCCTTTCTTTGTTTTGATTTGTTTATGAAGGAGGTGGCCGTGTTCCAATCTGCTTGTAATGAACAAGAGGATGGCAAGCTAAAAATTATTTTGGGGGAGTATTTTGCAGAAGTCTCTATAACAACAAAATATAAAGATATGTCACAGTAAAGCCTTGCTAAACATGCAGTTTTTTATTATCTAGGAATGGACAGGTAGTAATGAAGGACTGAATGCAGCCCATACTTTTGAAAGCATTTCTTGTTTGTAAGATAGAGGATGTACTGATCCTTCTTTCTGATTCAAATCCAAAAGTTTACATTTCCCTCTGTTTCCATTAAATCTGCCACAGAATATCACTTGGAAGCAATACATTTAATGGCTGGACTTTTTTTGTTCAGTTGCTTTTTTCCAAGTTTGTTTGAACGTGGACGTGAGTGAAGGGAAAATACAATGGCTCAGACAGCAAAGAACACCATACTTCTTGTTCTGAGACTTTGTTAATTAAGCCATTAAAGATTGCTGAGGTTGGCAATACCATGTCTATAGGGAGCTAATTATTCATGCAACTGGTAAAACACCATGAAAACAACAAAGAATGACATTTTGTAGACAAGTAACAATGACAAGCTCCTGCCCTGCAGCATGCAGTTGGTAGGGTCAGTCTGTACCCTCCTAAGTCAGAGGGATGTCTCAGGTGCATAAGAGCAGCTTGGAACCCCCATTTCTGTTGAGAAGGTGATTAGAAAGAATGCAGTAAACTCTAATAAATATAAACACTGGAGATGTGTCAATCAGTGCAGATACACTGCAGCTATACAGTACACATGGCTGGATACTGCTTTAAAGGCAGAGCAATGGGCCCAGGGGCTCGCTGAGTCACTCTTTCCTGGTTTTCATTTTGCACCTTCACAGAGATTGTGGGTTTGGTTTAAAACTCTCTCCAAGGGCATCTGCTTTGGTGTTTTTTTTTTCCTTTTGTCACCAATACCCCCAAAAGACTACTTTTTTCCCTTTCTGTGAAGCAACAGCAGCACAGGAGCTCTAATGTGTTTGCAGGAAGTGTGTTTTCATGGTGAGAATTGTGTGTTACTTGGAGACCTTTCAAAATAACCCACCTTGCATAACTGCAGGATTTCAGCAGAGATCTGACTAGAAGGATCCATTTTTACTCAGTAACCTACATCACTTACACCTTTCTCTAACTATAAAAGCCTTTATTTTTAATTAAAGTAATTTTCCCATTAAGAACAGAGACTAGTTGAGGCATCTGTTAAAATTTATTAATATTAATGATTTTTTTTAATTGGAAAATAATTCAAAGTAAATTTTTGAGGTGGAAGCTTAAAAGGTGTAAGAACGCTGGCATTAAAACATGGACAAATGCAGACTGGGCAGCAAACGGATTGAGAGAAGTCCTGAGGAGAAGGACTTGAAGGTGTTGGTTGACAAGAAGCTCAAAATGAGCCAATAATGTGCCAGCTAAACAAAAGCCATCCATATCCTGACCCACATCTAAAGAAGCATGACTTCAAGGGAGGTGATTCTCCCCCTCCACTCCATTCTCATTTCACCCTACCTGGACTACTGTGTCCAGCTCCAGCGCCCCCAACATGAGAAGTACGTGGACCTGTTGGAGCAGGTCCAGAGGAGGCCATGAAGGTGATTAGAGGGCTGGAGCACCTCTCCTATGAAGACAGGCTGAGACAATTGAGGTTATTCAGCCTGGGGAAGAGAAGGATCTGGGAAGACCTTATAGCACCTTTCACTACCGAAAGGGAGTTACAAGGGAGCTGGAGAGGCACTTTTTACAAGGACATATGACAGGAGAAGGGGAAATGGCTTTAAACTTAAAAAGGATAGATTTAGTTCAGATATTAGGAAGAAATTCTTCACTGTGAGGGTGGTGAGACTCTGAAACAGGTCACCCAGAGAAGCTGTGGTTGCCCCATCCCTGGAAATGTTCAAGGCTGAGTTAGATGGGGCTTTCAGCAACTTGGTCTAGTCAAAGGTGTCCCTGCCCATGGAACTAGATGATCTTTAAAGTTCCTTCCACCCAAACTATTCTATGATTCTGTGATTTACAAGACAACTGTCAATATTCAGGTAGCCTTGGCTGTGGCAATGATTTATTTGTTATTAAATTGTCTTATTCCTGTTCTAGAAGAACAGAAATCATTCTTACATTTGTCATTTCTGGAGATAATCTCAATGGGCAGGCCACTGGCTGGATACTATGTACCACAGGGTCTCTATAGGATATACATATATAGGTAATTTTTTTTCAGGAAAACACAAGTCACGAAAAACATCCCACTGGGTTAGGTCAGTGATCCACCCAGTCTACTGCCCAGTCTCTGGCAATGTCAGGAGATCCCATTCAGACAGGATGTGTGGACCTGGCCACTTTCTGTAGTTCATTCCCCTTTGAACTTCCCTAGGAATCACACCTGTTATGTTTGGGGTGCTAGAGGGTATAGACCTACCTTTCCTGTATCCATGTATGAACCTGTGTTCCACGAATATGTCTCATACCTTTCTGAACCTGCTAATGCTCTCTGACTACACACCCTCTGTGGCAAGAAGGTCCAGAAGTTCCCCCCTCTCTGTGTAAAGATGGACTTTAAAAAAAATGGAAATCTTACTGGATTCATTGAGTGCTCTCACCCTCAACTGTTGAATCTACTGCCTCCGTAGTTTATAAACCTTGATCAGATTCAACCTTGATTTTCTCTCCAAATAGGAACACCAGACTTCTTAGTCTCTTTTCAGGAAGCTTCTCCATCTTCTCAGATGTTCCAGGTGCCCTTCTTTAACTCTGCTGCCTCCTTCCTGAGATGTGGAGCCCTGAGCTGCACTTGGCTGCTGTGGATGCACCAGGGTATTACACAGCAGCAAACCGGTACCTTTGGCCCTGATCTCAGTCCTCTTTGTGATGAGACAGAAGCATCTTCACAGTGTATGGTGGGTGTCTGTATTGCTATTTATACATCAGACTAACAGCACAAAACTGCAGCCATTTGCCTATCAAAATAGCACAAAATTCCCTGAAAAATCTACCCGAGGATATATGAATGTTTCTTAAGATTGAATTGGCTGTTTATTCTGGTGACTGCTGCTTTTCAAATGGCGTAAAAGGAAAGAAAAATTCCCACAAAAATTTGAAAACCTGCCTGACACTCTTTCATAGTCAGATTTTTTTTCAGCATTGTGGAAAATTAACACAACAGGAAAGGCACAAACTCTGAGTCAATGTGAAATTTCTAAGCACAATTTGAAATGAAGAATTTTTACGTCTCTAAGACCTGGACTTCAACCACCTTCCTGCAGCTGCCCTTCCTTTTGCTTCCCCCACTGGGCAGCATAAAGCATCCAGTGAAAGAAAGAAGCTGTGGTGACTGGGGACCTAAATATGGGCTCCTGTTTGTGGACACCAGCTGGGAATCTGCTTCAAATTAATACCGCCTTATTTTTCCTCTTAAAATGATCCTCCAAAAAGGCAGCAGCCAGAAGTAGAACTCGTGGCAATCCTGCTCTGCTGAAAACCTGGATTGTGAACCTCAGGAGAGGAAGAATGGTTCAAAATCATAAGATAGAAAGCTATTGCAGAAACCACGTAGTTTTCCTGGCCCTCGTCAATGGATTTTTCCACCAAATTAAAAAACCAAAAAAGGATGCTTTGGCCTAGTAGTGGTAACTTGAGGTTCTGTATGCCCAGCAAAAACTTCTCCACATCCAGCTTCCTGTGAAACCCACAGGAGGAGGAGCTGATCTGTTCCACCCAGGCACACGGAGGGAAGGCTTGTAAGGACAGAAACAGAGTCAATTGCTACAAGAAGCACCCAGGTGAGAGTGCACACAGTGCCAATTCAGCACTGGATTTCAACCACGTTGCTTTACTAAACTTCCTATAACTTTGGCATGAGGCACTATTGGTGCTGTGGAAGTCACACAGAGGAAGATGCTTGGCTGATCTCTCTTCAAGGGTGCTATGGTTACCCTGCTCCACTGTCTCTCTCACATCATCAGGGCTGACTCAGGCACCCTGAGAAGGCATTGGAAGGTGAGCGAGAGTAGTGTATGCTCCTCACTCCTCCTCCTGACTTATAAGGACACAGTGGGAGCAAAATATGGCAAGAGAAGCCTCTTGCCTCACAGTCCCACCCATTCTGCACTCATGTACAAAACCTCTTGCAGCAGACACAGATGTGGGAAAGGCTACCTAGCGGGCTAAGAATCCCCTGAGCACTGATTCCCAGCAAAGCCTTGTCTAAGCCTTTTTACCTTACTCCTTGGCAATGCTCCCAACCCTCCTTCCTCTGCTCAATTCTATCTCCATCCTGTGGAAATGCTTTAATTCTCGAGGCAGAGCTCCCCCTGGGGCCACAGTTTCAAGGTTCTCTCATGGTGCTTCTTGCATTATGTGTCAAACATCCTAACTGAAATGTTCTTTCTTGTTGCTGACAGCTCCAAGCAAATAAGTGTTTAACACTTTATGGTGGTGGGAACTCTTCAAAACTTCTTCTCCTAGCTCATGTCTCCCAGAAGAAATTTAGAGTCTGCCACTTCAAGTTTACTAGTAAATGCTGCAAGCTCCAGGCTTGCATCTCTGGGCTTGCATGCCAGCTGACCCCAACTGATCACAGGGTTATCCCACAGCATATGGCACCACGCTCAGCATGTAAAGCTGGGGGAAGAAGGAGGAAGCCGGTGATGGTTTGAAGGCATGCATTTGTCTCCCCTGGAACCATTATACATGGTGAAGCCCTGCTTTCCTGGGGATGGCGGAACACCTGCCCACCCATGGGAAGCAGTTCTTTTGCTTTGCCTGCACCTGCAGCTTTTGCTTTCCTTATTAAACTGTCTTTATCTCAACCCATCAGTTTTCTCACTTTCACCCTTCCAGTTCTCTCCTCTGTCCTGCTGGGGCAGAGTGAATGAGTGGCTGTGTGGGCCTTAGTTTCTGTCTGGGGTTAAAGAACACACACGCACACATATATAAGTATGGGCTTGTTACTACAGTCCAGGCTATACATCCCTGTGTGAGTATAATGCATCTGTCTTGTTTACTACAGGTATGGAATTTACAAATGTTCAAATGGCCTTTCTCCACACAGAGGATGAATGGATGGATAGATAGATGAATGGATGGATTGGGCTCTGCATGGCAATGTGCTAAAGACTGTTGAACATAATACTCCATACATCCTTCACAGTGACAATGTGTGACAGCATCATGAAACCGCTCTGGCTTTGGAGGGTGACTTTCATGCTACACAAGGAAAAGAGGATTTTTTCATTTGTTGTTCTAATTTTGCAGTTACGTGTGTCTCAAAGCTACTCCTCTTTTGCTTTCCTCATAGATCTCCATTGCTAATAAGGGACTGGATACAGTTGTTAGAGCAAGGCTATTTTTTGTTGAGCTCTTTTTGTTTCTATTGGCCAGGAAGGATCAGCACTATTTAATCTCTGTGCTCAAAGACTATACCATGTTTCTTTATACAGAGCTGTCTCTTGCTGCTTCTCTGCCCCTTGATAGTTGGCTGGTTAAAGCGATTCCCACGTTTCCCTTAGACATTTATAAACAAGTGTAAATATACTTTAGACCAATCTGGTCCATCTCATACTCTCCCCCTGTCTTCTTTCTATAATTGCCCAAAGTGAATGCTGCAAGCTTACAATGTCACTTTATGAGATGCATATGAGCCTTGCACTGTGCATGGGGATGGAACAACCAGGTTCAGCAGCTTTGAAGCTTGCAGACAGCTGAAGGAAGGCAGCCATATGAAAAAGAAATTATCTGAAAGAGCATATAATGTGGGAAAAGGCAACCAGTAATATTAGAGCTAAAGGCTGGAAACTAGCTTTCCAGAAAAAACAGTGAAGAGGATCAAACAGAAATCGAATGCAAATCTCAGTTCTTCATATTTAAAAACACTTTTTCATTAGTTCCAAGATTTTTAACCCAACACTTACCAAAGCAAGAGCCTTTTTGCATCCCCTCTTTTACTGTTCAGGTTGAGCACTATGTCTGGACCACAAACAACTAGTGTCATGATGATTTACCTTACTGTCAGTAGTTATGGCCTTTGCATCCACTTCCAGCTTACTGGGTGGTCAGTTTAGCTTCCTGATGTTTAGATGAAAAGTCCAGTGAACAGAAGTTTCAGCAGTGGTGAATCCAAAAGTTAAAAAAAAAAGAAAAAAAAAAAAGAGAGACTTTAAAAAGGGAGGGTGAATTATCTACGTTTAGTTTCTGTCTATGAGCTTTCAAAATTCACATTATGTAGTCTATGTTTATGATCTAAGGGCAAAGAATGCAGATTTTTATGTTCAATGCAACTAAATCCACATGATTCCAGAACTCACCTTAAAATGACAATGCAAACCAAAAGACTGTTTTCTTTCTGATCCTCAGCTTCCTTCCAAAATCTGTAATGGCATTTCCAGTTATTTGTAGATGCCCATAACTGTTTCATTACTTGGCAACTACAAAGAGCAGAGCATAGTGTCTTCTGGGAGCACTACTGAGGCACTGCAAACAGCACATAATATCTTTTTTTGTGACAACTAGCACTGAAGTCCTGAGAGGAGATGAACAACCAGTGAGTAACCTTCCCACAGCTAGCAACTGCAATGTGAAAGTGGTCCAGGCATCTTAGTGCCTGATTTTGCAGGTGACTAAGCAAACAAGAGAAGTTAAGTCCTTCCCCAAATCCCTGGATGGTTGGAGGTCTGGTGAGTGAAGTTGCCCCAGCTGGTTTCTGCTGGTTCCCTGTGGCGAGGGCAGTGGTAGCAGCTGTGGCTGAGGCTGGGAGGTGGGAGCAGCTCCCTCGGGAGCCTGCGTTGCACAGGCACACAGCTGGTTGGCCCTGCGGTCAGCAGAGCTGTGAAAATGTGGGACTTTTGAGCCTATCCTTGGGGAGTGAGCATATTGATTGCTGCAGCATGTGAATGTGTAATTGCACTCCAGTGGCCTGCGGACAGTGGTAGAGCCAGGAGCGTGCAGATGTGATTACAAATATTGCCTACCTAGGCAGTTGTATTTACTCACAAACTCTACCACGCTTTTATACTGAATTCCCATTTTAAGGTCACCAGGGCATCCTGAACATGAGCTCTGTCCCCCTGGAGTGTGGGGGCAGTGTTCTGGCTTCCTTGTGTTCTTTGTGGGTCCTGTGTGCCATAAGGACAGGAAAAAATAGCCAAATATTGAGCTGATGTATTCTTAATAATACCTATCCAAGAGTCATAAAACTCCCAACTTATTCCACCAGTCTCCTTTGTGCAGTCTTATAAATTATCAGAAACTCCTAGTTTGCTTCCAGAGGTTTTTCAGAGCTCTGTTGGACTTTGCAGTCTATCCTTCTCTATGTTTTTACTTTTCACTACAATCTTGCTTCATTCTTCCCTATTTTTACCTTTGTCATCAACTGTTTTCACTCTACCTATATTTTGAAAAAGTGAATCTTACCTGATTTCAAAATCCTTTTCATGTGGACAGACTCCTGACGACAAAAAGAAGCATCTTGCTCATGAAAAACCCACAGAGGGCACAAAGTAAAGCAGGGAGTTTGCTTGCTGAGGATGTCCTATGCTGCAGAATGTGTGCACTGGCTATGATTTTGAAAGATGCAATAACTACAATAAGCAAGGAATAAGCAATAGGAAGGAATGATGTAGTTTTTGTAGACTTAGTCAAAAATAGTCTGCAGAATTAATTATTTCAAATGGTTAGGCAAGCTGAAACAATTTAACATCTGTGGATTTTTTTTTTTTTTTTGCCTGCATCTTAGCAGAGATAGCAGTGATTGGCCAGGCATACCACGTCCATGTGCGTGTCAGCTGAATGCAGAACAGTTGCTAGCTCTAGATATTTGCTGAGGATAGTCTTTCTGAGCTATAGAAAATGATGCTGACAGAAATGTAGCACGCATGAGAGAGAAATGTGTGTTCAAATAATAGGACATCATGCCCATGTGGGACTTGCCACAGACTTGCTTTTTAACTTGACAACTTGACTCACCGGTCTTTTGTTCCTTTTGGTAAAGAGCTTTGGGATCTCTGCTCTCTCACTCATAGAGTGCATTATTATGAAAGAGTTCCCTTGATTGCCCTTTCCACAGGCAGACTTTGGCTTTTTTCCAAAGGCATATTGTATTTGCATTGATCACACTGCTGACTATATGACCTTGTCATTAGGAAAGCATGAAACATAAAATATTAGTTACTTGAAATCCTTCTTCTAGTATTATTCATTGTTTTAATTTTTGATCTCTGAAAGAGATTGCAGAGCCAGCAGGAGGTCTGTTTGAGACCCGCTGACACTATGGAATTTGTGGTACTTTAATTATCTAAATGATCTAAACAAAAGAAGTTAAACACTGAGTAGTGTATGATGGATTGTTAGCTGTAAACTGCAAAAATTAATTTGGCAGCTGAAATGGTTACATGAAACTCTAGAGGCTGCTCCTCCAATACCCGGACTAGGGCATCAAATTGGATGTGCTGAATGCAAATAAAGCCAGAAGCATTCACAGAAGATTGTTTCAGTACGCAGAAATACCCTTTTTCCCCCTCTTATGTTGCTGTAATGAACTGCTTAGTCATTATGGTGGGCATTCTCACTGTTCTTCAAGGCAATTCAGGGTCCCCGCATCCCTCTTTCCCTTATCCTCCTAAACATTTACAGTTTTGATTTCACTTAACATGCATACTGATGCATCAAGCCCAGCCAGTCCACACATTCAAAAAGTACAGAGAACAGTGCCTTCTCCCATTGCACATTAGTCTGTGGTTGTGAGTTCTGGTTTGCCTTGGATACTAAAAGAATATCCATGTTAAAAAAAAAAAAAAAAAGAGCATAAAACCCTACAAACAAACAAAACTCAATTTCTTGGCTATATTTGTGGTAGAAAGGTCTGTCAAGGGCAGTTCAGTGGATGCAAGTACAGCAAAGTTGAAGAAGTCCTTAAGCTGCAGCTTGCTAGAGAGTATCCTGGGGAAAATAACCCTGTGCTTGCCCTTTGCTAAGCATCCCTTACTGGCAGTGAGAGACTGGCTTTTTCTGGCACCGTCTGGCTACCCTCACCTTCTTAGGGCTTTGTTCTGAAGGTGGAAGGAAGGACTAAGTCACAAGGACACTTTTCCCCCTTGCACCTCACTACCAGCCTGCTCTTGGGAGCCAAGTCAGGGAGAGTTAAGAAACACTCTTCATCAGGACCCACAAACCCAAACGTAGCTATGTAGTTTGCAGTTTCTAGTAAAGTGCTCTTCTCTTCTTCCTTGAAACTGTCTTTAAGGAAAGCCAAATAGAGCTAATTATTTGAGTGCCTGCAGAGATTTTCTTCACCCTCAAAATATGCAAAACATTATACCAAAAATCACAGAAAACTGCCATAAAGGTGCACTTGCAACAATACCCTTTAACAGAAGTTAATCTCAGTACTTATTAGTGTATTTTTAGCATGTAAAAATGTTTGTCAAAGTTTGTAGTGCTGCCAGTAACATGTGACTTTTAATTAATCTCACTATACCAAGTATTTTTGTTAGCCAGAATTGCTACAATTGACTTCTTAGGAGAATCATCTTCTAAAAATAAAAGCTAATGGGTGGTCATGAAAACTGAATCAGAGGAGATGGGGAAGAGGAAATCTGAAGCTGAGTTGGCAAAGATAGTATTAGGTGCTAGAAAGACAGAGCTTACAAGAAGTCAAGAGGAGTGTTCCCATTGTTTAGCAGAGGCAATTAAGAAACAGGCTGGGATGACCAACAAAATTGTACAAGGCAGCCTAGATGGGAAACTGGGCATTAGCCAGAACATGCGTGAAGCTGACAATAGGAACACACAAAAATTCAGAGAGAAAACTGGACAAGGAGAGAGAAAGGAAGAAGTGTACAGACAATTTGGAAAGAAAGGACAGAGGGGAAAAAATGGGTGGAGAATCTTTCTCTGTAAGTAAACACCTTCCCCCAAGAAAGGCAAAATTTCTGTACCTTCCCGTTGCTGCACATCACAAAGGTGAGGGATTGTTATCAGAGACAGTTATTTCCTTGGTCTGTGTAGGAGGCCTAAGTGTGAAAGATGATGTGTAACAGCTTGATGTTACAACATGAAATTTCTACTTTTATAACCTGTACTGCGCTCTCTCTGTCCTCGCCAACAAGATAAGTCAGGCCTTCAATAGTTGGAAATAGCAGGGTTAAGGATGCCTGTAAGTGTGTTAAAGGACCACCGTGAGCTGTATGGTCGCACAGCACTCCACAGGACCCTTGCTGCACCCAGAGCACAAGATGGATGGTGCTCACTTAATGAGCAGCTGCTCAGTGCTTTTCCCCTTCATTGTTTGGAGTGTGTCTCCATGCCTTATGGACTGTATACTATCTGCGTTGAAGGCAATTACTTTCCTCAGGAGTTTTTCTGTGCTGCTTATTGCTATAGTAACTGTGTGCCTCACAAATACTAAGTCATCTGTTTTCTTCTTCCCCGTGGAGATGGCAGGGCACTACCTGTGTTTCATGAATGCGGAGCTGTATTTCATGAATATAGAGCTGAGGAATGGAGAGCAGAAGCTGAAGAGGACTCACTCAAGTATCCATACTAGAGTGGAACTGCATGTTCCAGAGCACTTGGTGACTCACAGCACTTTGCATGCTCTAGCTCCAGCTTGCTTTGGTTTTAGTTTTTCAATTCCTCCTGTAATCTCAAAGCCTCAATGCAGGCACCTGGAAAATAATAAACATGTAACTGCTGACCATCTCTGAAAAGTCCGAATGACCTAAGTAACGTCACATACAAAATCTGTGTCTCAGACTGGGACAGTATCTGTGTTTTGGTTTGACTCTTGGCAAAATGCCAACCACTTCCCAATGTGACAGAGTTTCAGTTAAAAGAAGTGAGGGAAA
>JAWWEU010000158.1:28775398-28865699 GCA_035583155.1 Acropternis orthonyx | reverse complement strand
TGACCCACAGAAGTGGGGCCTAGCTAAAACTAAAACCTTAATCTGAGTTTTTTGGGATTTATCAAACCCATCACAATCTGTTTGTGCAGCTTGATGTTCATCTGCTCTAACCACAGCCAGTGGTTAGATAGCAGCCAGTCCCTCATCTCACTCATCATGCACCATATGTTCTAGGTGAATTGCCATGGATTACAGAGATAAGAAAAACATCAGCTAATAAAGCAGTACAGTGAACTGGAAAAAAAATTGCCAAATAAATGTTGCAAACATTATGGAACAAGCCAGTTGGGTATGCATTAGCAGTAGGATTACTCTGCTTGCTTGCACATTTCTCCTTTTTCTCTTCTCCATTATGTGATTTAATTCTTTCTGTATTACACTCTGCAAGGTTGAGACTGTAATTTTCTGTATTTGCAAAGCTCCCTGCATATGCTCAAAATTATTTGAACAGCTTGTGAGATAGGTAAATACCACCATTTTAGATGGAAGGAAAGTTAAAGTACGGGACCTAAATTAAAAAAAAAAAAAAAGGAGGGGGAAGGGGGAGTTTACAATGATTGCATATTTCGTATTTGTACAAGGAAAGAGGCCATCTGTGAGCTCACCCTGGTCCCGTGGCAGGCTGAACACAGAGATGAACACAGGAATGGGGTTTTTGGGCACTGATGTGCAGAAGGTGTAAATAATTTGGTGCATACTTGTTCAGGAGGGTATAGATATATGTGAGTCACTCAAAGTAACATAGAAAGTCCATCAATCTTGTCATCTAATCAGTGTAACAAAGGAAAAATATGTTTTCCTAAAATAGCAAGCAAATAAGTCATGTGAGAGATAATACTTAAAATTTTGCTGAGAGTCTGTAAGTTCCAATAAGCACCAATCTTTCTCACTTAATTAGCCTCCTTAGGGAGCTACATTGCAGGTGTTTTTCATTATTTTCTGCCGAAGTTTAGCAATTTCTCTTCACGTTGTCTTTTCTCAGGACAAGTCTCTGCTTTCCAGCTGGGGATAGCTTTGTTTCTGAATTGTTTCTCTATTTATCCCTCACAGATCATTCGAATGAAAAGCACTTTCTCCTCTCTGATCGTTCTCATGTGCCTTCCTGGAGAAGGAAAAGCAAATTCAGGCTAGGAAAACAGTGCCACTGCCTGAAATCTCATCTGTTTGGATGCTTACCACAAGGACAAATCAATGAAGGAAGAGGGTCCTTTTTCATCATTAGTAATAGCATGCTCCTGGGCAGATGCAAGGGAAAAAGAAGAGTTTCTTGTTAGAAGGCTTGACCAACCCTCTGCAAGATTATATCAAGCTGTTTTCAAGGGTTTATGTCTTATTTTAGCAAGTCACACACTCGTATGCCCAGCAGCCCCCCAACCACACGGCTCTGGGTGGGTCAGTTTACTTTGATGTCAAAATGGGAGTGACCTCTTGGCTACTGAAAGTATTTGGAAATGTATTTATGCAGAACAGTCAGTCATAGGCTTTTTGTGGGGTGGTTCTTCAGTTCAGGCAGTGTTCAGACTCAAAGGCTGGCTCTGGTTTTTGCAATTACATCCTCTAGGGTGATTACATTGCCTTTAGGGTGGATCTCAGACCCATGTTTTGTGCATCCATTCCTCTCCTCTCAAGATGTTTGGGAGTTGAAAACTTACAGCAAGATTTGTGGTAAGAAAGCTAAAGAAATTAATGTTTTCCATTGACTTAGCTGGCAATCTGGTGCCTCTGAAAATGCTGATCCATGCTCTGTGTTTCTGGGCATGCTAAGTGACCTCTAGACATTACAGGGCTTGAAAGTGCAAAAATATTCATGGTAAATTCAAAATACAAATGTAATCCCAGCTCTGTAGCTCCATAGTTTCTCTGAGGTCCTTTCCAGTGCAACTGAATCTCGAATGGGAGCATAAAGAACTATGAAAGTGGGTGAATGTGAAACAGATGAAATAACTGTAGTCTTACAGCTAACAGAATAAATTTTCCTTCCTGGCAAGGACAATGGCAGAAGGTCTGTTCAATGAACTCCCCTGGGACTTTGTAGCAGGAGCTAGCTTGGAGTGGAGTTTAGCAGCTTTGTCTGCAGGCACTCTTCAGTATTTTAACCCATTGACACTCTGTAAGGGGAGATTTGTTATGTGTGTGATCAGCTGCCTAACTCGGGCCTCAGAGCGGGACTTTGCATTTACAGTCCTTTCCTAGCCAGAAAACTCTTCTAATCTATTGATTAATTAGGTTGTTTTAATTTACAGAAACATTAAGCCCTGCTTTTTTAAATCTGGTATTGAAATGCTCCACTGAAATGTCCTTTCCTCCACCTCCAAGTTTACTTCTGCCAACATTAGGTGTGACATAAATCAGTGAATCTCTGACTAGCTGTGTCTTAGCAGTTGCTTTGATATCTGTTTACTGTATGGCATGTGGGAAGGGGCAAGAGAAGATGTGTGCCTGGGATGCGAGCAGAAATCAGGCAGGCTCATGTGCCCTTTCTGTTGGCTCCCTGAGTTGGGCAGGTGCACAGCTTGCTCCCCTTGGCTGCGGGTGGCTGCCACCGCCTTGTCCTGCTGGAGGGGCCAGCAGAACCTCAGTCCTGCCCAGCACCTGTGTCCCCTTCCCAGGCTGGGCCATGTGTCTCCAGGGAGCTCCAGGTCTGGGAACCTGGATGGAGCCCAGTGGAGCTGTCTTGTAAAAAAGCCTCCTTGTTTACCATGTATTGCTGTATGCTGTGCTCTTCTGTGATGCTGTGCTGCCTGAGAGCTGTCAAGGCCTAAAGAAAATGTTGCAAGTAGTAGCTCATATCCACCTTTCTCAAATCATTACGTGCATCCCTATAGCAATGGAAAGGGTGACTATGATTTATTATGTACCCTTCTTTACCTACCTGTGGAGACACTTTGCAGCCCCTACACTAAAGAGAATGATGCAGATCTAAAGATACAAATTTAACCTATAAAGTACTTGATCACTACTTTGTACAGTGTGTGCTGAGCACCATGTGGAAATAAGGAAGTGGAGATGTCCCGAGGAGCAGCTGGCATGAGCTTTTTGTTGGGTATGGCCATTCACAGGAGCTCATTCCAGCTGTGACCTGGCACAGCAATCTCTTCTCTCTTCCTTAGGCAATCAGAGAATCCCTGATGAAATTGGAAATAAACCTCTAATCTTAATTCCTTAGTTTTTCTGATCTTAGTCTGAGCCTTAGTTTTGTCACTTACATTTTTGTCCAGACTGTTACAATATATTTGATTGCAAAACACCTCTGGATATAACAGGCCTCTTAAAAAGCATGTAGCCAATGTTCAGGAAATTTCTGTATGAGATTTTCTAGGTCATCTTATGGTGTTGATAAATACAGTGAGGAAATAAACACGGGATCCCTCTTTGGTATTAACCGTTAATTATACGAGTAATTAAAAGAATTGATAAAATAGAGGGAATGTATGTTCACATGTGTATAAATTAAGACATGCACACATGTTAAATATTAAGTTAATTAGTAACAAAGCAGCAACATTTTCTTCATTTTTCAAGATCAGTTTTATGGAATTTATTTAGGACTCTAGCAGCAGCCAGTCTACAGCAGCTAGCTTCCAGTCATTTTCAAATGAGTCATTTCCACCTACACTAACACATGTCAGAATGGTTCCTACTGTGTATCTATCTACCTATTGGAAGCAAACAGAAAATAACTATGGTTATTCTGAACTTCTACTGCTTTTTTACCTCTTAAGGTCTTAGAGGTCTGTTGGAGTCTTAAAGCACTGTAGAAATGGAGAGCTCCCATCCCTGCTATGGTGGTAAGGTGTATTAGGCACATTTTTTAGATGGGGAAACTGAGGCAAAAAATAGTTCATTTGCCTAATGTCACATAGCAACTCTGCAAACAGAGTAAAGCTAGACACAGCCTGCTCTCATAGCTTTGCTGCCTACCCACTAGACAATACTGTCATTAAATACCAGAATTTTTTTTTTCTTCTTTTTTTTTGCTTTATTTCCAGCTGGAAGTGATGGAAGTTTTTTCCTTTCTGTTGCTTAGCTACCCCGTGACCTTTGGATAGTCTCTCTCATTGGCTGGGTGAATGCATTTCCCTCCAGCCGCCTGGACATGCACGTGTCTCAGACCTCCCCCTCCAGCAGGATCTCATCAGCTGCCCTGTCTCAACCATGTGTTTCTCTTCCCATCTTGCTGAAAGAAATTTTGTTATTTTGCCTCTAGCACGTATCTTACAGTGCTAGAAAGAATGCAGGAAAAGCCTTCATGACTGATGTCTATTTTATTGATTAATTGTATTACTTAGCAACAGTCTCTTAATTAATGCTAACCCACTAATTACTGTGATTCTACTTCTCTGGACTTTTCCACAACCTGCAGACCATTGGGTGTGGTGGATTGACCCTGGCTGGACACCAGGTGACCACCAAAGGCACTCCACTCCCCCTCCTCAGCTGGACAAGGGAGAGAATATAACAAAAGCCTTGTGTGTTGAGATCAGGACATAGAGCAATCCCTTAACAGTTATTGTCATGGGCAAAACAGACTCAAACTTGAGAAATTAATTGAATTTACTACCAATCAAATCAGAAGAGGATAATGAGAAATAACCCATATCTTAAAAACATCTTCCCCCCTCAACTCTCCCTTCTTCCTGGGCTTAACTTTTCTCCCAAATTCCCTCCCTCCTGGGGGGAATGGAGGCTGTGGCCAGTCCATCACACATTGTCTCTGCTGCTTCATCCTCCTCAGCGGAAAGACTCCTTACACTCTTCCCTTGCTCCAGCATGGGGTCCCTCTGATGGGAGACAGTCCTCAACAAACTTTTGCAATGTGAGTCCTTCCCACAGCCTGCAGCTCTTCACAGATTTCTCCAAGGTGGGTTCCCTCTGAGGTCACAAGTTCTGCCTGCACAGCCTCCTGCAGCATCCACCTGCTCCATCTGTTCCACCATGGACCTCCATGGGCTGCAGGGGGACAGCCTGCCTAACCATGGTCATCACCATGGGCTGCAGGGGAATATCTGCTCTGGCACCTAAAACAACTCTTGCCTCTCTTTTGCTGACCTTGGTGACTGCAGAACTGTTTCTCTCCCATATTCTCACTCCTCTCTTACCTGTCCACAATTCCTGTTGCACAGTAACTTTTCCGCCTTCTTAACCATGTTATCCCAGAGGTGCTACCACCATCACCAATGGGCTCAGGCTTGGGTTTGGTTGGTGGCTGGTCAGTTTTGGAGCCAGCTGGCACTGGATCTGTCAGCCATGGGAGAGGCTTCTAACAGCTTCTCACAGAACATGCCAAGTTGAAAGGGACCCACAAGGATCACTGAGTCCAGCTCCTGGCCCGGCGCAGGATCATCCCCAAGGGTCACACCATGTGCCCGAGAATATTGTTCAAATACTTCTTGAACTTAGACAGGATTTGTGCTCTGACCACTTCCCTGGGGATCCTGTTCCAGTGCCCAACCACTTTCTGGGGGAAGAACCTTTTCTACTATCCAACCTAAACCTGCCCTGACACAACTTCAGGCCATTCCCAGGGGTCCTGTCACTGGTCACCACAGAGAAGAGATCAATGCCTGTCCGTCTTCTTCCCCTTGTGAGGAAATTACAGATGGCAGTGAGGTCTCCCCTGAGTCTCCTCTTCCCCAGGCTGAACAGACCAAGTGCCCTCAGCCACTCCTCACATGGCTTCCCCTCAAGGCCCTTCACCATCTTTGTTGCCCTCCTTTGGACACTTTCTAGTAGCTTAATACCTTTCTTACATTGCGGTGACCAAAACTGCACACAATCTCACAGAAGACACTCCTGCATCTTCCTCCTGCCCCAGCCTTGCCACTCATACGCAATGCAGTGGGATTTCTTTTCAGAACAGCTAAAACTAGAACAGTTAAAACACTGAACAAACAAGGATCTGAACTTGAAGACTGGAACATGCATCCAGTTGAGACATGACCTCACTGCTACTAAAAACATCTTGCTAACAAAAACTTTCATGAGAAGTCTACTTGATATGGGAGGGTTTAATCTTTAATTAACACATTTGGACTACAGAAACAAAGAAGATAGAATAATCAGAGATGGCTTTTGGTTTTTTGGTTTTTCTTTTAACCTATCAGCTGGTGTACATCCTTGTCTGGAAATATCTTGCCAATAATCACATTTGCTGGAGGTGGAGAAGCAGTGACTCGAACAGAAGACACAAAAGAAAGAGAAGAAACATGCTTTGTCAGGCCATTCTGTAACTTTTCTTGCCTTATTTACTCATGAAGGATGACATCAAATGGACTATATAAAATGTAGAGCCCTGTGTTAGACATCAGCATCCAGCACACAGCACAAGGCCAGAGTTAAATTTTCTTTCTAATGGGACTTGAAAAAGCCATAGAATGGAGTGTCCTATAGTCAGCTTCTGATTAGCCAGTCAAGAACCAGCCAGGAAATGCTGAGGGTACATGAGTCTTAAATCCACCTCCTTGGGAGTCTTCCAGGAGGCATATTCATGTGTTTGGGATCCATTATGTATGGCTTTCTCTTAAAGAGCTAAGAAAAGGTCTGCCTTTTCTTTCCCAAACTGCCAGAAGGCAAGTTGGGAGCTCATGCTGCTGCAGAGAGGACCTTTGCAAAACACTGGACTCCTGGGGTCAGTTCTCAGCCCAGTCAGAAGTGCTCAAAACTGTCTCTAACCTCTTGGGAAAGTGTCCTTGCTACCAGGGTATTCATTATTTATCAAAAATAGCTCACACGTGAGAGACTGAGCTTAATTCACAGGAATCTGTACAAACAGCCAAGATCTTCAGATGGAAGGTACTGCAGAACAGCAAATTATTATATTTAATCATAGCGCTCTTGAGACACAGCTCTTTGAAGCCTAGAGGCTTTCATCAGCAACATCGTCCTGTAATGCTGAGCTCTTAGTAGAACATAATGAAGATATCCTCAGGACGAGGGGAAAAAAGAAACACCGCATTTCCTCCCAAGGGAGGGAGAATAAGAACTAGATGTGTAATCCTAGCAGATACATTCCTTCAGGAGAGATGAGTCCATGTACTTCTTCCAGCACCAAAATGAATTTACCAGAAATTTTAACGCAACCTTGCACTCCTACTGATTAGGCTCTCAGGATGTTTTCCCCTTTGTAAGAAAGTGTATCCTGTCTCCTTAACAGACAATGCTAAAATGTCATATGCAAGCATCCCAAAACACTAGGAAAGTTTCAGTCAGATTTAAATTTAGGTTCCCATGCTAGCATCCATTCCGTGGAGGAAATGTGATACTGAAATGCTTTCTTCACGAGGATCTGCTTCCCAGCTTTGAACCTGGAGTCGTCTGTGACCCTACATGCTTTCAAATGGTGACAAAAATGGGTTTGTTACTACAGCAGAATCTTAGATCTATGATGTACCAAGGGATGAAAAAGGGGGGGCCTACAGGCACAGTTTGTGCTCTAACCTACTCAGGCCAGAAGCCAAGCAGATGGGCAGGGAGCTGGAAGCAGTTGCAGTGCAGGAATGAGAACTCTTTTTTGGGTGTACAATTGAAAAATGTGGATTTCAAGCCACTTTGCTATGAAAAGCAAAGCGAATAAAGAAAGATTATATACCTAGAGTGGAATTAGAAATGCAGCCACAGCACAGGCAAACACAGCAAGTGCTGGTGGCAGAGCAGCTGTAACAACCTGGCCTTCATTCTGCTGACATAAACCTGCAAGTTTTTTTTTCCCTTAATATTTGTCACCCACCCATTCATCCAAACAAAATAAAAAGGCTGGAAAAGACTGTCAATTGCAGCATGTTTGCAAATTCTTGTCTTATCTTTACTTGTGTAAACAATTTCTGTGCATTATTAACATTTAAAATACAGTACACATGGAAAAATCATAACCAAAATGTACTAGTCAGGGAACTAGTCCCAAGGACACATAAATATAAAGAACTCTTTTGAAGTTCAGCTGGATAAAAAATTGTTGGAGTCGCTATGATCTTTCTTTTGGAAGGAAATCAGCTAGCAGTAGGACAACGATGGAGGCTTTGTGAAATTTTTGACCTTCGGGGGTTCTGGAAAGCAGTGTATTTACCTAGGGTTATTTGAGGGGCTTGGCAAATTGAACAGTCAGGGTTTTAGTCATCTTTGTGCCGGAATGGTGTATGCTCTCTGTGCAGCAGCCTTGAAATGAAAAGCCTGCCTGCCTGTCTGCCAAACAATGGGACTGCAAGCTGATCCAAGATGGAGGCACTGTTTATTCTAGGTCCAGATTCATATTTTACCTCTCTCTCCATTCCCTCATTTTTTGTTAACCTGCAATAAATCATCCATTCTGGAAGCACATTTTTTTCCCTTTGCAGTTGGAAACCATTACTCTAGAGAGTCCTACTTTCAACACTGAGCTACATAAACTGATGTGTGTGTGAGTGTCACAGATCATTAAAAGTTCAGAAGATAATTTATAGAGTTTGGGGGTACCTGTAGGTTGTCTAAACAGATAGGTAAACCAGCAGTATCTTTGCTCAGTTTTTCTAGGTGGAGATTTAATGAGTTGAGTGACAGCTGGCACTCCTGGAGCAGCAGGCAGCGTGCTGATGACAGGTCTGCTGGTCCCCCTGGCACTGCTCTGCACAATTCTTCCTCCACTGCAGTGCTTCTGACGCCCTGTTTGCCAGCTGCAGGAAAATTATTTCAGTGGCATTACAGGGCACATGTAACTGTATGTCTGACCTAAACTCTAACTTGCCCGGCATTTTCCTTCATATCTTTACGCAAGTTGTTTTTTTCTGATTTGACAGCACAAAACTCATCCTTTTATTATTTTTTATTGCTTAAATTGGAATGCCTTGGCTATGTAATTAATAATATGGAGAGGACATGAGTATATTAATCTGATACATCCTGCTTTATATATCTCCAGCACCTGTTAGAATAAGCCTTCCCAGAATGCAAAGAAGAAAAGGAGTCTCTGCCTCTCTTCACTGGCTGTTTTTCTTTCTTTCCCTTTTTTTTAAAAAAAAAAAGTTGGTAAAAGTAAAGTAATTGCTTCTGTGATGTCTCTGACGTGGGATGATTTATCAGGGTTGTGTAAGGATTAGCTGAATGGGTGGGTTTGGGTGTTATAAATGGGATGTGAAAGTCTGGATTCCCTGGCGGTAAGCTTGGCAGGGTTAACTCACTAGGTCCTTTGTTCTTGTTAGACAAATAAAATTAGTTTCCTCTGAGTGGGTGGTAGAAGGGTGTATTTTGGATGAAATCTCAAACATGAGGTTCTGTGTAGATGTTTAAATACTCTCTGGCATGTTGTGTGAGAGTAGGGATGGGCAAGGGGAGGAGCGGAGCTCTGTGGCTGCAGGAAGCTGTCTAGCCCAGCTGCTGGAAACAGCTTTGGAGGCAGCCCACCAGGCAAATATTTGACTGCTGAGAAACCAGTGTGAGGCCAATGTGTTATGTCCTTGTACAGCAAAAACAGAGTTTGTTCCTTCTGTGGGCTCCATCCTGCCTTTCTGTATGAAAGCAGAGAGGTTAGGAAGAAGATGCCTGAAATTTTCAATGTCTACAGCCCACTCACAGCTAGACCAGCTGGGGCTGTGATTAAACACCCTTCTGTTGGAGAGGTGGTAGCTGAACCCTCTCATTGGCTCAGGAGGGGTTACTTAGCTTCCTGATCATCCTGCTTTCCTTCTGGCATGCAGCAGCAGGGATTGGGGATCCTGTGCACTTCTCCTTCCTGGACCAGACTTGAGGAAGGTGGCTGCCTGTATTGCACTCAGGGTCTCTAAACCATTCTGCAGGGCTGAGAGATGAAGAAAGTATTGAGGAACCTCTGCTTGACCAGCACAGCTCTACTCTTCTCATTTCTCTAGGTGATGGGAATAGGACTAGGGTAATGGGAGTAATGCCCTCGGAACAAGGACTGGAACTTAGTCCGGTCAGTTTGTAAGATAGTTTTTGCACAGCAAAAATTATTTTTAAAATGGGAACAAGGAGAAATGTGATAAACATAACATTAACAATGTGTAAATCATTCTGCAATGCAGGAAGAAAGGGAGGGAGAGGGGGAACTCACCCACATAAGGAAGAAGATATGACTCGGAGAATTGAAGAGGACAGACTGTAAAAGTAATGCAATCAATAGCTAATAATGAAGAACAAAGAGAAATGGAGTAATGATTAACTTATTAGCAGCCTGTAATTGAAGCCTGATCCTTCAAGTGAAAGGAAGGTTGAGCAGAGTTCAACTTCCTAACCTTCATATATGGTAACTGGAGCCAGAGCTAAAGCAATTTCTGATTTTTTTCCTAACAGTTCACAGATTAGGGGAAAAAACCCCCACGCTCTGAAATCTTACTAAATGTTTGGTAATAAGATGCTCTTACAGCCATTGTAAACCTTTCCCTTGCTTCCTGTTCCCAGGTGGTGCTTTATTTAAAGGAATGAGCAGTCTCTGAAATTCTGCCAAGATCATGGAAACCTCCATGCAATACTCTCGATGAACTGTACAGAAGAGGAATCATGGCAGAGTTTAGGCATAGTTGCTCTGTGCTCAGAGGATACCAGTTTTGTTTCTGGTGTCCGCCCCCTCCTCTGAAGACAGGGGCTCAAGCTCACTTGCCTTACTCAAAGCTCATGTTTGAGTCAAACTCAACAGTATGGTCCATGTCACAAATGGTTTATCCCAACTACAAATGAAAGAGCAAAGATTGCTTCTATTGCTCTTCATCCTTAGCATTCTGCTACATTTTATTGCAGAGCATGTATGAGAAGAAGAGATGTGCAAGTAAAAGAGCAGCTTAATGATCACAGCAACTAAGGGAGGCTCTGATCTTCCAAACTCGTTACCAGATGTGGTGCTTCTCCACTTTTTACTGTCGAGGCTTCCTCTTGAAATGGCAACAAACATGAAGAGTCAGACATTTCCTACGGCTTTCCTAAAAAGTGCATCTGTATCTATTGAATATTTGGAGTGTTAAAAAATCAGTGGTAAGCCAACTTCCACAGATTTTCCCAGCAACATCAAATTAATGGAAGGCCTGGTGCCATAATTTCCCATAGCTGTTGTATGTTGTGTTACAAACAGGAAGCCTACTCATTATTCATAACCGATCAAATTATGAAATATCTGAATCTCTCTCACAATTTTTAACATGTAGATTACCTTCTTTGGCTAGTCTTTTTAAAAGCTAGGCTTTAAAGCAAGGCTGTAGTGTAAAACAAATGAGGATCACTTCTCACCATACTTATACGCAATTATTTCACCAATTCCTCTCCAAATGTGTAATATACTAATATATGAAGATCATATTCAACAGCAAGGTAGACTGAATGCTGCAAGGGAAGTAATTACTTCTGAATATAATTTTGCAGATGTAATGAAGTCTCTGTTAAATGAATTTATGAATGCTATCAGCTGATGTAAGCACATCCATTTCCAGCTTTGTCTAACTACATGTGAATTGCTTAGTGATACCAAATATACCGACAAATATTTAAAATATCTATAATTTTACAAGTTGTTTGGTTTTGAAGAGTTATCAGCACAGTAATAAACTTTTTAAATAAAAGGCAAAATTTTACCTATTTTTTTTTTATTGTCCCAGTAAGTATTGCTCTGTGTGGAAAACAGCAGAATAAAGACACCCATGCCTTCATAGAAAGTGTCTGGCTAGAAGAGAAATATTTATAATGCTCTTGACTGGAAATCTAATTTTAGTAAGGGACTTGGGTTTGGCAAAATTTCTTGGAAAAGGTGGTATGCTATGTTAATTTTTTCCCCCAAATTAAAAACAAACTGAGGGACTGTTGGTCTGTGAAAATAGAAGCACTTACACAAGAGAATCATGGAAATATATAGTAAGTTAAGGTAAGCAATCTTTTCATAGAATCACAGAATCATCGAGTATGTCAAGCTGGAAGACACCCATCAGGATCATCGAGTCCAGCTCCCGGCCCTGCACAGGACACCCCAAGAGTCACACCATGTGACTGAGAGTGTTGTCCAAATGCTCCTTGAACTTAGACAGGCTTGGTGCTGTGACCACTTCCCTTGGGATCCTGTTCCAGTGCCCAAACACCCTCTGGGTGAAGAACTTTTTCCTGATATCTAACCTAAACCTCCCCCAACTCAGTTTCATGCTATAGTTACTCGTAGTCATATAAAAATGCTGGTATTTACAGCTCAATTATTATGCTACAGAAATAATGAAAAATACATGGTAACAATGCCATGAAATTTGCATCCATATCAGTGTGGGTTGTCATCACTCCAAGCTTTAACAAACTAGATAGGCTCTCGCATGGCTAGTGCTCTGCCTAAACCAGAGATCCTTCAAAGGGTATAAGGTTCATGGTTGAGTTGCTCAGGTGAGGTTCTGAGGGCCCTCCAGTATGAATAATGGGTGAAGCCACTCCTCAGCTGATCACTCCAGGAAGAGGATTAAATAGTGAGGTGTCTGTGAAACCTGTGTGTTGGGCTTTTCCAACCTGGTATTCCTGGTTCACTCTTGTTTTATAAGAAAGCGAAACAAGCCTGTCCTGTAAAGATGTTACCTGAGCACTCTATATCTCTGCCAAGACATATTTGCAGCATTACATTTTGGGTTAGATTTCTTGGTAAGTAATCTGTACTTGCTATGTTTCCTCTGTTTAAACAAAATATATTGAAAATAATAGGACTGCATTTTCTGAGGGTATTGATATTCTTAAGGGCACTGCTTTTTAAAGAAACATAGAAAAAAGGAAATCTTTAGCCAAATATCTGCTTAGGTGGTAGCTTTTTGTGCTAGAGTCCAAAAGACTTGAACTCAGACTCCACGAGTCATCTCTAATTTGTTGCATGTTGAGGTATATCTTGCTTTCGGGCTTTGGGTTGAAATGTGAGCTTTCTAGTATAAATAAGCATGCAGGGATTGGCATTATAACTCACCAGTCTTAGACTGTCACTGACTTTGGATTATGTCCAAGTGTGACATACTGTCAGGAACTGAATGCTTTTGATAGCGGATGGGTATACCAGCACCACAATACTAACAGGCTTCTAAATGCCCACAGTAGTAAATTTTAACTAAAACCAAGAGGATATTCTGTCAAAATATGTATAACAACAGCCTTAGCTCCTCACTCTGCTGCCTGCAGTCGCACTACTTGGCTTCATTTGGCTCTTGCTTTTACTTCACTTTGTCCTCTATTCTGCTGCACAGCACAGGTGTGCTGATACATCCATAATGTCCTCACTCCAGTAATGGAGAGAGAAGCAGGCAGAAAAGAACTGCATATAGCAGGTTAACAAGGGTCTGTAGGCCCTTGGGGAGGGCTGCGTTGGGAAGGTAGATCCCGTAAGGTAGGATCATCTAGGAGGAAAGCCCTATCCTGCTGCAGCCTTCTCCTAGGAATGACATTCTCCCAAGCTTCAGATCAGCTAGAAAGTTACCATTAGGGAGAGGAAATTCCCTGTGCACATGGTCCACCTGTACAAAGTTCACTTATTGAGACAGCTAGTGGTATTGTGATATTGTTATTTGTGATGATTACTGGGAAAGATGTTACTGCCTGTCATTACTTCTCAGTCCCTGTCAGGCAACACTCAGCATACGAGAGGAAAAAGACCTGTGATTCCAGCATGGAAACTCTCCAGGACCAAACTTTCCCATACAAGAAATAGAAATCCTAGCTTGAACGCCTGAGATTACAGCTTCTGGACATTACAGAAGTTAAGAGACTGACAGAAAACATTCTTTTGTGTGAGACCTGCTGTTTTCCATGTGGTAATGAACAGCATCTCTTTCCTCATCAAACACTGGGGCATTTTGAGGCATACCCATTGATGCTGCTCATGGCAAATAAAGTGATGCTAAAGCAACAAACTTGTGCATATATTCAGCACCGGAAATTTTTTCTGGGCTCTTGCAGCTGCTATGGTTACGAGTCAGCAGTTGGCCACCTTCTGTAGTGGAAGTACAGAGTGATTATACTGTACATTATGTGAAGAAATCAGATAGACCTTGGGGGTGTGACGTGGGTATGAGTTTCATACTTACTGCAGAAAGAGCTGGAATCAAGGTTCTCTGAAAGAAATACATTTTAATGCTAATAAGCGCCTAAGTGTTTGTAAAGCAACTGTCTCTGACTTTTGTAATACTTCTCAGGGAAAGGCCAGCTACAGATTGGTCTTCAGGAAGGAGCTGATCACTTTTGCTCAGACATCATAGTTTAAGTCACCATGTTAATGAAAGAGCTGTTCATTTTGTCTACCCAGGGATATTCTTCCTGACTTTAAGCTGGCAGTATGCCATTGCTGATAGAAACTTGAATTTCTTCTTCTTGATGACATTGCAGCTGTTTACAAGACAGGCTATTTCCATGTAGTTCAACATCCTGTCTTTTGTTGCCTTGAACAAATGGTGCTGACACTTGTACAGCTTTGATTGAACTTTCACAAAAACTGTCACTGTGGATGAGACCGCCTTTGACTTTTTTCTTTGTCTGTCAGTGAAGTCTGCTTGTGGTTTTGTCTCCAGCTTACAGTATTTCTTAGGATTTCAGTGGCCTCCACCCAGATTTACACCTGCCATGACCTAAGTTCAACTGCTGACGATGGCTCCTGTGAGCTCATTGCTGACAGCACACCCTTCAAGCCTTCTCATGTTCTTTCCAATTCACTCTGCCTTTTCTCATTCCTTTACTGGTGTATTACCTGGGTTTAAATGGCCATATTTATCAGACTGCATTACACATAAGATGGGTAGCAGCAATGGTTTGAAATCTTGATGTTTCCTGCTTTCTTACCTTACACAGGATTCTCTCTGTGCATGCACACCCACATACGCAATGATGTTATTTGCACTTCTATAGCTGCTTGATACTCAAGTCAATCCATGGAAACTTAAGTTGTCCTTTTTGCTAGTAAGCATGTTAGAGAGGAAATAGGGGTCCTATATTCTAAAGGGGATAAAGGCAAACTTGTAAAGTTATGTCAGTAACAATTTGCCAGGCAATGAAATAGCACATAAAGTGTTGAGAGAGGAATGGTAATAAATCCAGAAAAGTTTCTTTTTCATTTGTGAAATATTCTCACATATTCATTTTGTCAGTTTTCCCCTTCTCCATGAAGGTAAGGAAAACACTTCTTTTTAAAAATTTCATTCTGCAAGTCTATTTTCAAAAAAGGCTGCTGGCAGGTTGTCACAGAAGGGGAAGATCATGATTAACTGAAATGTCATCAGTGTGTTATTCTCCACAGAGGCGATATGCATGGGAATTAAATAATGAACTTCTGCAGACGGATGATAGGAGAAGGAGCAATAGGCTGATTTCTCAGCTAATGCAGGGCTTTGCTGAATGAATGGAAACAGTGAGATTTTGCTTTTAACTTCTTACACCTTATCAACTCCTATTACCCCAAAAGACAAAACTCTCTTTTGTCAAAAAGAAATCTCCAAGAACATAAAGAAAGGTAATGGTAAATCCAAAGTCTTGTACTTCTGTGCTTTGGCTTTCTATTAATATTTGTATGGCATACACGCTGCTGATCCTTCTTCCAACGTGGCATGATTAAATCATTGCAATGGTAACTGATGCATTTTCCTTCACAGCACTAGCAGAATGCTCATAATTTTATCCCATGGGAAGCTCATGCCTGATTCAATCAGGCATTCTTTAACTTTCTTCTTGTTGTTTTATCAAAGTAAAGACAGAGCAGTACATGTTAGCCTATTATGTTATACATTATAACTTAGGATGAGTTCAAGCCATAGAATCTGCATATGAATTTCAAATGCATCTAAAAAGGCCTTGTCACTGTGCTGGTGTGGGTATATGACTGATGTCTGAAGTGTTGGGATGTTTAGAACTGCAGTCTCCAGAACAGTCTGCCCTTCTTTGTTGGAGAAGATACCAACCTTCGCCAATGGAGCAACAGGGGCAGTAATCCAGCCATGTAACACACAGTGGAGGAAAATATCTCCTCTCAAATGGTAATAAAACTGCTTTCTCTCCAGAGTTTAACACATCTCTGCAAGTCCCCTGTGACAAGTTAGTTCCTCTGTATGTGAGGGAGCAAGCTGTGCTTCAATGTCTTTTGGGATCTCTGTTCTGCCATGAGAGGGCTGAGGAGCCCTTTGTTGTGTGACAGCCCATGGGCCTGGGTCCCAACAGCCATCTGTCAGGCACAGAAGCTTCAAGCACACTGAAGGAGCCTTTAGTCTGGCTGTGTTGTGGGTGAAAACCACCTCAGCATGGCAACAGAGTTCTGGGCTGAAGAAAAGGCTGGAAGGTCAATCTTGTGGGTCAGATTCCTTCTCACAGTCCCATCTTTTTAGGGACACAGGCAGGAGAAACCATCTGCAAGACCACTGATAACATTCTCAGGGTGCAGTAGGGAACTCACACAGCTGATTCTTGTGACTGTCCCTGTTTTCCTGCCCCTCCCAGGCAGATGGTGAAGAAGAGGACTGCATGTGCTCCTGATAGCATCCTGACTGTGTTTTGCACCAGTCCCAGTTAGTGTGCAGTCCTTTGGGAACAAGACTGGATGCATTTAGTGCAGACCAGCGACACTGGGCCAGACCTGCAGTGGGTAATCAGCTTCTGTGTACCTAAAGGTACTAAAAAGACCTGTAGATGTGGCATTTAGAGTCATGGTTTATTGGTGGACCTGGCAGTGTTAGGTTAAGAGTTGAACTTCATGATCTTAAAGGTCTTTTCAAACCTAAATGATTCTATTCTTCCTTTGCTCCTTTTCTTGGTTGTTCTGTGGGAAAAGCATTTGCCCTGGTTTAGGCCTAACCAGAGGGGTTTCCATGTTGCTTTTTGTAAGACCTCCTTACATTATATGTGAAGCAACCATGTGAGTGATCCATCACTGCCATTCCGCTCCTTGGAGACATACAGAGCAGCCTACAGGGTCACAGGAACCAGCTACAGCACAGAATAGGTAACCCCAGCCTGCAGCACCACTGGGTTAAATCCAAGCTCTCCAGGTAAGCTGGCAGTGGTGGACCCTTTGTGAGGGGCTCCACATATCCAGCATGTCAACGCAGTGACAAGGTTGGTTAAATCATGCATTTCAAAACCCTCAGCACGAAGTCCAATGACATGCTGCAGTTCTGGAGTAAGAACGTAGTATTTCTTTTCTCCAGTTGAAGGCATGCATTTCTTCAAGATCACAAATGGCCCTGTAGGTCAGAGGCAGTTCAGTGGTGACATCCATTGATGCAGTTAATGGAATTTTGTTCTAATTATTTAATATATAATGCTACTAGTATTATTTTTTATAATAACCTCTCATAATAACACTCTCAAACCTCACTGGATTTAAGTGCCAAGATTCCATAAAAGGTCACCTTTTCTTTGTCAACTGCTTTCTTTTCTTCTAAGCTGTGGTAATTAGAATCTAAAGAAACCCTAAGCTGAATAGGGAAATTGAAATCTTGCAATTTCTCACAATCACATATCTTAGTTCTTTGAATAAGGCAAATCAATTTTTGACAATGTTGTCTTTGTGATCTCTCCAAAATGCCTTCCCCCAACCCTAGTGTAACTCTCTTCTTTTCTTTTTTTTTTTTTTTTATCTGTAAGTAATTTTACATTCATTGGCATTGCTTGCTTGTAATCAGAGAGCCATTCCAGCAGCTAGCAGATGTTTAAAGACAGCGTCTGCTGTTTTTTATTTAAACCAGGGAGGGTTTGTTCCCAGAAGATGTCTTAGCAAAATCAATGGGTTTGTCTGTCTGCTGTAAAAGAAACACCCAGTGGCAAGACAGGTAGAACTGAGCTGCAGAGGTTTCAAGAGAATTGAGCAGGTATTCAGAAAGAATTGATGCAAGGTGATTTCGCAACAGTAATTCACTTGGTGGTATTGATATGGGAGAGCATTTCAGATGTATTATGAAATAAGCTGAGCTACTGGTAACATTCATTGCTTCCTCCTTCCTGTATGCTGCAATGAGAGCAAGGCTGTTTCTGGACAAAGAGCTTCAGTTTCCTATTTCTGTAAAATTACAAAGTACAGTATACTGTAAAGTAGTCTATAGCAAGGCCAGGTATGGAGATGGTGGAGAACAGAGGTAAATAGGTCCTTACAGATGAATGTAGAACTCAGATGCTACTTTTGTATCTTTATGTGATGGTGGGTTCCCTAGCAGGGCTTCTGGCTAGCTGACAGCCACATGACTTCATACTTACGGCTAAGTTTGTAATACATAGCACATTGAAAAGAGTTGCTTGTGTACTTTGTTGCTGAAATGCGCGATGCATGGAGGATTTTTAAAGATGTCCCACATAAACATCTAATGAGAGACTTTCACTTGCAGTAGTTGTGACAATTCAAACAGCAGAGGAAAGGAAATGCTATCTACTCTAGAGAACCTGCTGAGATATATTTAGAACCTCCACTAATACGTTACACAGATGCCTATTCCAGTAGTTTAAAACAGTCCCCTGTGGCTGATAGCACCACTCTGCAGGAATGCGATGCCCACAGGAGGCTTTCTTTAGGATGAAAAGGATTTATCTTAATCCAACTTGATATTACAAAAATGTCACTTGCTGGTGGTACAGTAGATGACAAAGATGCCAAATGAATAATCACTGGGTAGATTTTACTATCACTAGCTTGTAATATACAGTTTCAATACCCTGCTTATTTGGGTCACTACTTTGATATTTGCTTGTTGACATCTTTTATTGTGATAACCAGCCACCCACTAGTCTTTCTTCTTACTTCAAAGGTTTTTTTATGTCCCATTAAGTCTTACACAATTTTCAAATCCCACTGCTCCCTTTCCTGTTTTCCCATATTGTTTTAAGCCATGGCATCAGATGCAGATTATGCACACATCTCCTTGTAAACACTGAACTGCCTCTTTTACGGCACTTTGGGAATGTCACTTATTCCCACTTTTCAGGCTGTCAGAGCCACAGAGGTATCTTTGTGTAAGCAACAATCAAGCCCCATAAATCTAAGTGTGAGATCCTCTTGGTTACAGCTGTGTTTTTTAGGAGTATGATAACAGAAATACCATTAAACAAGATGAGCAAATATTGGCTCATCTAGTGTCACACCAACAGTACTTGGGTTGCCATGCAAAAAAAAATCAGGATGTTGGGGAGACAGAATATCAGGGTGGTGAGAAGCCAGGCTCATCAGGAAACACAAGTGATTTAACATGGCCCTTCACATTAAGTGCCTGCAGCTAGCTGATTGCTATAGCAGCACTGAGAGTGTCTGTAGAGGAGATTACACAATCAACCAGGCCAGCTAACAAAAGGGTACTGTCATGGCAATAGTTGCAGCAGTTTCCATTGGAAGAGGCTGATTCCTGTTAGCTGTGTTCTTAGGCCTCTATAGATCACCTAGAGTAAGCATTACCTGGTATCGTAAGCATTGCTTGGTTTACCTTGTTTGTAAATTCTTTTAGTTTGCTTTCTTTTTGTGTGCCCAAAGAAAGAGGATTATATGAATTGTTGCTTCTTCTCTTGCCTCTATCAGCAATCCTTAGGACAAGCCTTTCCATTTCAGCTACACACAGTGACTTAAACCCCAAGCATGTGAATTATAGGACAAATGTTAAATTTTGTGGAGTTGCTTGTGAGTAAAATCAAGCATGTGTTTGTTCTCTGGGGAAAGAGAGAGTCACGAGAACACACATTTATTTGGTCAGCCAACAGAGATGGCTACAGAGTAGTTGTTCTTCAGGTAGCATTCTTAAAATCAAGTAATCAAAACCAAATTTTGAGGTAGCTGCACAGAATGCTATCTGTAGACAATGAGGTCAATCCATAAAAGTACAGTTAATGACAATGTAAGATTTTTTTTAATGTGATTTTTCGAACCACCAGCCATAAAGACATTGATAGTCATAAAGAATAGCAGATGGAGAGTGTCTTGTTCTTGCCTACTCCCAGGCTTTGATGTTGGAGTGACTGGCAAACACTAAACCATAAAGGGTTGCATACAGCTTATATGAAATACCCTGAAAGAGACAAGATTGATTTCTGGGTAAGTTCAACTACAAGGTTACTTGTGTCATATAGCTTTACTATGTTACCTAGAAATCTTTCTACTGCCAAAAAGAAATTACTCTATAAATAGTAAAGGTGTTCCAGGAGCCATAAAGCACTGTACAAATCTGATCCCACTACTGCCAGGGTTCAGATGAGTAGTGACTCCCACTGATCTGAGCTGTGATGTGCATTAAGCTGTGACAGTATGTGCATATTGACACAAAAAGGGTCTAGTTCAATATAGCCACTTGCAAAATGAAGGGGATACATTGATATGGAACTAATATTAGGCACTGTAAGAGAGGAAATTTGAGCCAAAGACATTAGTGAAAATGCTGAAGACAGTCAGAAGTGTTATGGGAAGTTTAATATCCACACAGAAAACAGCAATACAGCGCTAAAGCTCTCACCTGGAAGATAACATCAGGAATATTTTACTCTATGCGCTTGCATTAATTGGATGTTTACATTTTTAGAAGGGCCCCAGGGAAAAGCAAACAGAAAAGAATCTTCCATCATATCTTACTTCTCACCAAATGTATTTCTCTGATGTTAGAGCAGGAATCTGATTTCTATTAAACCGGCATAAATCTCAAAAATCCCCATTGGTCTAATTTTATGTTGGTGATGGATTTCACTGAACAGTTTTGTCTCCCCATTTCTTAGAAGCAATAAAGGCAGATGAAAAAAAAAAAAAATCTGGAGGATTTCCAGCAGGAAAAACCGACAAAATTATTGCCTGTACATTTTCAGGCATAATGATCTTGTACAATCATGAACTATTTCATCGTTTGCAAAAATGTTTAGTGTTATTTGTTTCTTACATAATTGTTATTTGTTTCATCAGGGCTTAAAATTACTAATGTAAGCACATTTTCAAGCAGTGACCCAGTACAAAAATAATGAATTCTTATGCTATTTGTCAATAATTTATAATGAAGAGATCATACAGACATGAAAAACAGAGTGAAAAGCAAATTAAAAAAAGCAACTGATAGTAGCTGTACACAAACTCATCTCTTGTAATTTTTAAAGTTCAATCTCAATAAAGGCCAAGTAAGTATTCAGGCAAGAAATACCAGCTAGGAAAAATGCACTGCTGCATTTAAACCTATTGCCTTCAATTTGGAGCGCATTGGCAACAACACCACTTACAAGGAACTTTAATCTGCTCAAGTATAGATTTCCTAATGACTACCCCGGGGCAACTACCAGAGAGAATGGCCGCATATAGGATGTCTAGACAACTAAGACTTGCCTCATTTTTACAATACACTTACATTTCTATTGAGTCTAGAGATCACAGGAGGGCAGAACATAAAAGTTACCAATCCATTAATGTTCCCCCTTTGTTTCATGAGAAGGTTACGAATTGTTTCAGTGTTGAAATACAGTGACTTCAGGGGTTATCAACAGATGTCTCAGATTAGTGAGTCACATTTACTGTAATTCAACTACGTTATGTGGGTTTTTTTCACAGAAAAGAGATAAACTACACCAGACAATACGATAGAAGAACAATTACTGCAAATTTAACAGCAATAGCTATCTACCAGGGCAAGCTCTGTGTGTATTCCTAGTATATAAATGAAACATATAAAATTGAAATTGTGGAAAAAAATGCAAAAATCATAAGCCTTACAAAGACTCTGTCAAGACAGGAAGTTCTGCAATCTATGTGCCTCATAAACAGATCAGCAGACCCACTTGTGTCATTACATGACTTAAGGGACACTGAACTGAAAGAACATATAACTATTCTGCTAAATTGCATGTAAACTCCTAGGGACTTTTTTGTAACACAGAAGTTTGAAATCTGGAAAACAAGAAATTTGTTGAAACTCAAAATATTTCTAGAGCCAGCGCTGAAAACATGAGGTGTTTCAGGCCACCCAAAGTGAGGGGAAATGTAAAGTGAGTCTGGAGACAGGGGGTGTGTGGGTGTGGGTGTGTGTGTATGTGCAGTGATGTCACCAGGATGTCTCATTAAGACAGAGAGACTTAGATTTTAATCCCAGGAGGGCCTTCAGAAAACTGAGAAAGAAACATAAGGATTTATTCAACAGAAAGTAGGACAGGGAATTCTACAGTTATGGCAATGGCCTGAAGTATAAGCATGTCAGCTGCTCTAGATCAGAATTGATAAGAATACGCTGAACTCTTTCTCCAAGTTTTAATTGAGGGGAATATATACATACATTTAAAATAGCACCATTAATTTCTGAATAGATTTTGTATGGCATTATGTAGGGCTTTTATCTTCTCGTGAACAAATATTAAAGATAACCTTTATTCAGTTTAAAAAAACTTCACTCTTGAAATACGTTGTTTTCCAGTTTTGAAAATGGAAAATTCTGAACATATAATGCAGACTTTGGCTTTGGTTGGCATTCTGAGATATAGTTCATTAGTCCCCTGGAAAAGATTTTTTTCTTAAAATAGGGTCTCCAGGCACCTTTTTTTTCCTAGCTCCTTCCCCCAGGTAATTGCCCAAGGTCCCATTTGAGAAGTTCCTGTGCATTTTTTTTCAGGAGATTCTAATACCGCTGGTATTTGATAGTTTTAAAATGTTGTCAGTACCTCAGGCTCCCAAAGTCTCAGCCTGGCATTCATGCTTAACAATCTCTGTAGCCACATCTATCTAAGGTTTATGTAAATACACTTGGGTTTGTTCCTGTAAATAATTTTTGTGTGATTAAAAGGCTAATTTAAAAACCATTAAGCACTGGATGAACATTTGTATCAACCAACCAGATTTCTGTACTCTGAAACGACAGTTTACAATTAAAAAATACTTTATTGATTCTGCTTGTGAAACTGATGTGAAACTTGAAGACAGACATATATGCAAGACTGCATATTCAACCCTTGAGAAGAAAATGTTTCTCAAGTAGCAAGAGAATCTTCCTGCAGAATATGTTCTCAAGCCACAGAATACTTTCAAAGCTTCCATGATTTAGCAGACCTGGAGTAACTCTGGGCTAGGCCAGACTCTTCTGTTTTCTACCTTAGTAGCAAAAATAAATCTATATTGGTGCACTCATAGTACTGAAAAGTAATACATCATACAGCCTCATTGATTTACTTTAAATAACTCCTTAGTTTTGGCAATTATACTGGCTATAGGTATAGGTTGATATAGGTGTTATTACAATACAACTAGTTAATAAAAATCTTGCAACACGTATTTCTAACCTTATAGCATGTTGAAGAGTCTTATGGTAATATAAACTGCAAAAATAAAATGAAAAAAGAACTGACACTTTTCCCTTACAGATCCCTGCACTTCTCCTTTAAAGACTACTTGTTCTTAAGTTGGGTTCCAAATGCAGTTGTAAGTTGAATGGCAATTGCAGTTCTAACATGCTCCTTTTTCAGTGCAAAATATCTAGAAGGTGAATTCAAGGCAGCTGAAACCTGATATACACAGAGCAATAGAAGAAGAAGGTGGATACTGAGATTTGGATTGCACCAAGCGATTTTATGAGATCTTAATTTATCAGTCTCTTCCAAGTACCCCTCCAAATTCTGCAACAAGATTTTCAGACCCTGTGGAGGCAGAAAGGCCAATCAGAACCTAAAGATAAAAGGGTGGTGGTCGGAGCAGTCACATACTTTATGGAAGCCCTATGGAATGGATACCAGAGGAGAGGAAATTCTGATTTCCACACCTCTTCCTGCACCCCAATCTTATTTTAGACTGTGAATACAAGATGGGAAGGACTTTTCAAACAGAAAAGGTAGAATACAAGTCTGAAATTGACAGAAAAATCTGTTGACCCAGAGTGAGTGATCTAGGTTGAGCCATGCAGAACTGAATAACCAAAACAGAAGTATAGTTGCTCAGCATAACTGGCTTCATTGACTGTGTGAGTATAAATATACTTTCGTAATATGCATAGTAACTCTTTCAAAATACTGTGGAAAATAACTTCATGTTTTAGCCATGCTCCAGAATCTTTTTGTCAGTTTTTGGATTTCAAGAATTGTAAAATGTTTGTTCCCTCTTCTTCCTGTTATATGAAATCCTCAGACAAACAACAGAATGACTAACACCCTTTGCTATGGAAAGAATGAAACTGAGTATTCAGAGTTCCACATGCAGAATAAACAAACTGATACAACAACTTCTCTCTCCCTATCTAATATGGTGATCTCTGAGTTTCAACATCAGTTCAGAAATCCTCAGACAGAACAGTTTTCAAAAAAATTAGTCTCTTTAAATATCATATTAGAAGAAGCAACTTACTCTGCTGAAAAGTCAAAGCCACTGATACCACAATATTATCCTCTCATGGTAACAGTACCATCTCTGTCTCTGCAAAGTAATTGTTTCTTCCATAATAATTTAAGCCATGGAAGCCTGCAACTGCAATTTGTGATTCTAAGAGAGTTCTCGGAATATTTCCCAGCACTCTTGGTGATTGGCAGCTCTGTAAAAAGCAATAGCTAACCCAACTATCCATCAAACAAATGAGTGGTAAGTCATTTGGAATTTCTCCCAATGTTACTCAGTTTTCTGTAGAATTTAATTTTGTTGTGTGTAGGAGAGGTTTCCCAAAGGTTAATAACTGTGTCATTTTATATTTTGCTCAGAAAATGAGAGCTAGAAAACCATATTTCAAACTAATTGTGTATAAAATACTTTAGAAAATAGTCACCCTGAATTATGGATATACAACAGTGAAATGTATCTGAGGGCTTTTATTTTATATTTTCTTCAGAATTAATCATTCAAGTGCATTTAAGAATGCTGCTCAAACTTTCTAGACATTTCTAAGGATACTGTTTTTTGTTTTCCTCTCCTTTTAAATCAGTTTACTATTAACATCCAAAAGAAGACTAGGAGATACCTCCATTCCTTAGTATTCAGAGTCTGGAACACTTTGCTGAAGATAAATGCTTATTACAAGTAGAAATGAGAGGTTAGTATTTCATTTTGAGATGTTGCCAGCAGAAGGGATGCTGCTCTTTTCTGCCTGGACTGAAGTTGCCCTGAATATAGAGCACTGGGGTTATGTTTCTCTCTGGACCATATCAATCTCCAGCTACAGGTTCCACTTCCCAGGCATATGCCATAAGCATGCCATTGTGAGCTGTTCTTGGTGGGAATGTTCTCCATGGCTGCTGCTGAAATTTTGCCATTTCCCAGAAAGCAAGGCAGATTTCTGGTGTCAGAGCATAAAAGTCAGTCCTGAGACACTGTTTTTGGACTTCACATGAATATCATCCAGAACGTGTTCTTCGTGAAACATAGAAATAACCCTTGGGGCAAGAACCAAAACACATTTCCTTCTTCCAGCTCACTTGTCTTAAATAATACGCTCCTTTGCAGAATAAAATGGACCTCCTCCTCTACAAGGTACTCAGAAAAGCTATGCAGAGATGCCAATTTAAATATTACATTTGAACTCAGTGAGTGAGTCCCATCAGTGAAGAACAATTCCACAGAAGCACAGAGAAGGAAGACTCAAGGGAAGTAGGCTGTCAAAAAAGGAAGAGTGTGGTAGAATTTAGTAGTCTCAAAGTAAAAGGTCAGCTGAGCTGAAATTGTGTCCTTTCCATTCCCACCACACTCTCTTCCAGTTCTTTTCTTTTTAAGTTTAGTCCTTGGACAAAACTGATGCGTTTGTGCCCCTTATTCTGAAGTTCAAGAAAACACTTCTATCCAGAGCAAGCTGATGCTGTCACTGAGCAAAAGAATCCTACTTACCTGCCCTCTTGGCTGTCTGTTTCTGTTCCTGTATCATGTCCTATCTTGTATCAAGCATTATGAGGCCACACTCTAAACTGGATCAGGAAATTGATCTGGCTGAAAGCTAGTGTCTAGTTTTTCTGCCGGGTTAGTTTCTAGCTGGAGCAGTCCTCTGAGTTAGTTGGCCATAGAGTCACATGAACATCTGGGCAGCACAAAGTTGGGACTGCACAGAGGCAACAAGCAGCCAGGAGGGAGAAGGAGCAGAGTGTGGAGTAAACAGATCTACTTTTTCCTTTAACAGTACCTGTGTATGCCATCTTGTAGTGTTGCTTATAAGCCTTGCTCCAGGTGCCTGGGGTTTCATTTGCAGAAGTTTTCACAGTTACAGTGAATTGCTGGAGAGATCTGCTTCCGGAAAAGGAAGAGCTGTCCCTTGCTAATCACACTGGAAAAGTAAGTGCTAGCTATTTGATCTGTAAAATGGGATAACAATATCACCTTACAAGAAAGGGGTAAAAGTTAATTTATTGCTGTTTGTGAAACAGTCTGTTCTAATGAACACTCCAGACCAACCTAACTGGCAACACATCCGTCTGTCTTCAGAGCTAGTGAACAACAGTGAGCAGAAAGGAAGGTGTGGAGCTGTGCTCTGATTCTCCAGGCTTCAGAGAAGCTGAGGAGAAAGTTATACAATCATGTAATTGCAATTTATATTATAGAGTGTGTGTGCCCAAAAAATCTGAAATAAAGGTATAACCAGATGGCATTTGGGATTTATTATTTTTGAGTATTTGAATTTTCATCCCTAATCTTTTAATGCATGGGAAGGGAGCTTTTATTAAATACAGTATACAATGGAATTCTGCTTATGTTGTTTTTAAATACCTGAATAGTATGATTTGGTGGCTGACATTGCATCACATCACTTGCAAATTTGAAATAAAAGAACCCTCTCTCCACAAATGTCCCTTTTGCATCACCTTCTTGTAAGACAAGGAAAATGTCTAATTTTCCTTCTCTTTTCTTGCACTTTCTCCTAAGCCTGTAGAACTACAACTACATGACACACTATGCTACATTGGTCTAACCAGCTATGTTATTGCTCCAGGTACTGAATTAAAACCAAAAGGTAACACCAAAATAATATTAAGTATCCTGATATGCATCCAAATAAAATGTGGGGTTTTTTTACATCAGTCAAGGTTATTAACCATGCCTTTACTATTGAAAAGCCTTCTTGATTCATAAAGTTAATGTCTGTGTACATTGGTGCCTCTATAAATGCAGACTTGAGACATTCTGAATGTGTGTTTCACAATTCTTTTCTGGGGATTATACAGCTGTCTAGGTACTAAGTGGCTCCCATTAGTACAGTTTCTGGGCTTCTTTTCTCTTTTCCAGTGGTTTGGCAGTCCATCAAAATGCATAAGAATAATGCAGATCCTTGCAAATTGTGAGAAAGAGCCTTCTGACTGCAAAGCAGGACAGACAGGCTTGGCAATGTGCATGGGTGCCTCTGTGAGCCCATGTACAGCTGAGAGGTCACAATCCTGGCCTGTGAGACTTGACACTGATTATTTCATTTTGTACTTCCTACTTGACAATCCCTTCGCACCAGCCTTCAGGGTCACCCACACACTTTCCTCCATGCTGTTGCTTTGTTGCAAATGCTCCTGCATGCTTTCTTTTCAATCCTTTTTGAGAGAAATCCTTCAATTTTTATAGTAAGTTAAATATACATATACCAAAGTCTGAAACATTTCTTTGCATTTATCAAAAAGCACATTTCCCCCTCTTCTAACTAATGTGTATTTCTCATGTTGAGTTTTAATGACTTCAAATACTGTTTTGCCCTATTAGTAATTACCCATGCCAATTAAATGGAACAGATTTACTTCAGGATGAATTCTTATAAGGTGCAGACAGGGTTACTTTAAAATGCTTCTGAAGTCCTTTGGAGTGTTCAAACAGAACAGAATTACAACTGGTGAAGCCAGGGAGTGTTTATATGTACTTTATGTTAGAAAAGCCCTGTTGGTGAATGAAAAAAGAACACAGAAGTTATAATTCACAAGATGCTGCCTTTTCTGCCAAAGCTGGCTAAAGAAATTGCCTCTTGTTCCTGCCCCCAGTGGCCCAAAGTAAAACTGGCCTTTTCTTATGGCAGTATAATTGTTTATGTGCTATAAACTGGATCACTGAAATGATCCATATGAAAGACAGTCCTCTAATACCCAGGCCAATAACTCTAGAAAATACTCTGAAACCCTAAAGCCTTACCCCCATATACAGACTTCCTGAGAACATGAATGAGAGTATGGACGTTTTCCATCTCCTGCAACTCACTGATCTTGGGCTCTATCAAATCATTGCTATGTGAATTACTTCATCTGTTTTTCTGGTGAGTTGTATATCTAAATCATAATGCTTCTTGGAAGGATGTGCTGTGCATAAACTTTCACATGTTCATTGTTCATCAATGAATAAATTCCACACTCAGTTTCAGGGTCGTTTAGGTTCTTAGTCAAATTTTCCTTGTGCTGCCAATAGCTCCAGTCAGATCCACTCAGAAACAGACCTACTATTTACTCTTATATAAAGCCAGATCTTCTAAGAGCAACATGAATGTTAATTAATTTATGGTCACCTTGCTCTTCTGAGGTAAATAACTGTATCATTTTTCCTTTTGGTTTAAAGGAGAATATTAAAACTGAAATGAAGTGGCTTGCCTATGGCAACACAGCAAACAAGTGACAGAAGGAGGGCTGGCATTCAGAAATTCTTGGGGTTCTTGAGGCTCGTCTACACAGGGAAACCAACTGTGCATCCTTTATTCTGTAACAGCTAGTCAAGAAGAGGCCAATGTGAGAATGCTCTGTTGAAGAGAGGAGAGTTGTTTTGTTCTGGAATTAGTTGTGCATTATTGAGGTGCGATAACTATTTTGGAATAAACCCACTTTTATTCTAGATCAGCTATTCTGATAACCTGTGATGACAAAAAGAAAATAATAAATGAGTTCCTGACACCTGTGAGAACACGTATTGTTCCAGAGTGATGCTGCCCTCCTAACCACAGGAGAAGGTAGAACATAGGGAGACTAGCATGTCACACCAGCAGCACTGGGACCCCTGCACTACCAGATGGCGACCTCTCAGACCTGGGATTCAGGGAGAGACTGCAGGGGCCTGGGAGCAGGAGCCAACTGCGAGCTAAACTGCAGCCAAGGGTGTGTACTTCCACTGCAGCCTCATCTCAGAGAGCACGTAGGCTGGGCTGCTGCTTGGTGTCAGAGCCTCTCCCTCCCTATGTGACCCTTCTGAATATCTTCCTCATCTTAAGATCTGACACATCAGCAGTGTGTGAAGGAAGATCATAGAAACAGTTTGGGAATGTGCTAGCCTCATAAAAGAACTTGCAAGCCTCACTATCTAATTTCCTCTGATGAAGGCAAATTCAGTAATTGCACACCACAGTTCCTGATGCTGTAGTCACATCCAGCACTGTTATATGGGTATGTACCTGAGTAGCGTAAGCCTCTTTGGACTTCCCTTTGTAAGAGTGAGGCTACAGCTGCCAATAAAAAACTTTTAAGTAAAAACCACTGAGGTTTTTAGGTGGGTGATACAAGGTAAATGTATTTAAATTACTGAAAATGTTTCTGTTTGTTTTTCTGGTTTGTTAGTTCTGGGTTTTGTTCCATGCTGGAGCAGCACTGGGATCAGTTCTTTGTCCATCTGTAACATTTCTTCTTCTCAGGAAAATGAGACTGGGAGTGTTTTTCTGAGCCCATAACACCTGCAGGACTCTTCAAGTTGGAAACCTGTAAGATGGTGACTGCTCTCTGGAAATCCAGGTATTTTTACAGTACTAAATACCGTAGTATTTAAACGACAGTACTGAAGATCCATCAGGAACATCTTCAGAAGACGTCTGGAGCTGTATGTAGGTTTTGTTGGTCTTTGCTGTCCAGACATTCCTGGAAAGCGGATGGGGCAGTGAAGCTGACACCTCTGCGGCAGAACAGCTGCTCCCCGCAGCTCGGTTGCTGTAGCTATCCCCGTGCTGCGCGCTGCGGGAATATCGCCAGCCCGAAACGCACACGTTTTCTGGAGCGGCCTAATTTCAGGGAAAGCTTCAGTCACAGTGGTTTAACTGCGACTGTTCATGTCCTGCCACGCCAAGGACTCACAGCCACCAGCAGAGTATCCAGAGTGGGTTACCCAAAACTAGTTTTGTTCAAAATTTCTGCCATTTGAAAACAGTGTTCCTGCAGCACAAGGGGTGATGTTGATGTAATTTCTTCCTTGTCATTAATTTGTTATCTGTGGTGGATATCTAGAGAGAGAATCCATTTTACTTTGACTGGCAGCAAAAGAACTCGATGCCGGAAGGGTTTGACTTTTTGTCAGCAACTCCAGCGGCCTTCTCCCTGCAGGTCTTCAGGCGGCTGGAAAGCGATGTGAAGATCAAACCGGGGAGGATTCACTCCAACCGGAGGGCGCGGGGCTCGGGCCCGACCCGCCCGCTGGGCCCGGCGCTTGGCTGTTGCCATGGGAACGCCGCCGGCGCGGGCGGGCGGGCGGGCGGCGGGGCGGCCCGTCTCGCGAGAGCGGCGGGCGGGGCGGGGCGGGGCGGAGCGGAGCGGGGCGGGCGGCGGGGTGAGCTCATCCCCGGCTGCGCGGGCGGGAGCGCCGCGCTCGGCACAGCATAGCTCAGCTCAGCTCAGCTCAGCTCAGCTCAGCTCAGCTCAGCACAGCCGAGCCGCCGCGGCAACTTTGTTGGGTGAGTTGCGAGCGGCAGCGCCGAGCCGGGGCGGGCTGCGCGCCGTGCCCTGTCCTCCGGAGCTGGGCGTGGGGAGCCGCCGCGCCGCCGGCCGAGGGGGCGTGCGAGTGGGCTGGGTGGGTGTGCGGGGGGGAGGAGCGGCCCCCAGCCCCGCAGTGCTGCCCCGGGGCTAACGGGGACCAGGGCGGCGGGGCCGGGCCGAAGTGGCCCGCGGAGCCCGCTCCCGCCCCGTGCGCCCCCGTGCAGTGCCGGCAGCCCCGGGGCGGGCCGTGCCGGGCGCGGTACTCCGCATCCGTGTGTTTCTCCCCGCAGGAAGGACAGCGTGGAGCGGGAGCGGCGGCGGCCCCCGCGCCGTGTTCGCCCTGAGGCGGGGGCCGCGCTCCCCTCAGCCCAGAGCGGCACTCGCCGCTCGGCACACAGCTTGGCTCGCTCTCCTTCGCCGCTGTAAGTTGCACTTTTCAGTCTTTCTCTCCCCCCCTCCCTTCTTTACTTTTTATAGCCAGCAAGGGTGTAGCGCGGCCGGTTTTGTTCCCAGCCGGTGCTGAGACCGCAGTAACGATAACAATTAGGTGATTTGGAGGCAGTGCCGGTGGGGATGTTCTGAATGCTTAGCTCACGAGAGGGGGTTGGAGGAACAAAATGTTTGCGGATGGTTGATTCTTCACCGGGAACCTGGAAAAGTAGGAAAACGGGGAATGCCGTGAACTGGATCTTATGGGGAGGGAGAAGGAAGTGGAGAAGCAAGAAAAGGTAGATGAGAAGGCGATAACCCTCTTTAGCTGAGTTTGTTTGCTCTTTCCCCTTTTTAAATTACATTAAGTCCTGATGTTAACGTTCTTGTGCTATATTTTACTGTAACTGTTATTTGCACTGGATAGCTGTGATGCAGCTTTAGTTCATTTAATGAGGAATGCACTCACTCGTGTCTGGTAAAGCAGTGATACAAAATGGGAATTGCTGAACTTAATGAAGATCTCCTTGTATAACCTTGGCCACAATGTCTGTGCATTTTAGATTGAGGAGGCACGTTTTTACCCGTAGAATACTATAGAGGCGGTTTTTTGGGTAATACTGTTATGTCAAATCGTGTTTAAAAATTTTTGCCTGCAAAATTGCTGTAAAAATGTTAGTGATGCTGCTTTAATGAACCCGTTACTGCGTGCAGAATGAAGTGCATTTGTGAGCACGGAGCCTTAGTTGATAATACAATGCAAATTTGTCTTCAGAGTAAAGGTGTCAGATTTCATTAGGTTCCAGATCTGTATGGATGAAGCAAGATTGGTGTTTTCTTTAGAAAGCAGCCCTTTCATGATGGAATTTCCATTGACTGGCTGGTTTTTTTTTCATTTTTTTTTTCCTTCTAGTCGTTAACGGTGGGAGTTAAGCATTTGTTTAATTTAAGGCATAAACCAGTTTTGTAAAACGGAAAGCAGTGTTTTACTGTAAGTACTAATTGGGTAACAAGTATCTGTGGTTTCTCTGGTGGAGAGTCTGGTTGTTATTTATTTGGAATCTATTGCTGAGCTGGACTCCATTCCCTTTCAGCTTGAGTGGTGGGAGAGAGACACGTGAAAGTACTGAGGTAGAAGTTTGTGGCAGTTGTAATTGCAGAGAGAGATCTGCAAGTTGTGTTTCACTGTGAAGCCTTTTATGCCTTAGGCATCAAATGCCATACCAGTTATTAATGCAGAAACAATGTAGGAGCTTCAGAACAATTTTTTCTTGGTTTCAAAAAAACAACTCCACATGTTCTATATTTTCATGATTGAACGTTTTATGTATGTACTATGTCTCCCTTTTATTGATAGGTAACAGAAGTTTTTTTCACCATTTTAACTGTGTATTTATGGACAGTTGATTAAAGGATGTGCACTCAGTTGCTCAACCTTGTATTAAGAAGGTATTACTGATGCTAATAAAATGCTTAGTTTCAACACTGCTACTTGGGATAGGCATACTTAGCTCTCAGTTGTGGTTTGTAGGACCTCTTAGATCATGAAGTCAGAAGCAAAATGGAACGTCAGCTCTACCTATTGTAGGAGTGCAAACATTTACTTGATGAAAAAGGGTAGCAGGTGTAGAGGCAGGCAGTGGCACAACTGTGAAAGGGTGGAGCTGCAGCCAGGAGTGAAGACTTCATATGGAGACATGTGATTCATAATCTGTTTTGTCTATAATAAAACATGATCGTCATTTCACTGGTGCATTGTTGGTTCTAGGTTTGAAGAGCTTTTTCCCCCTTCTCATATATGTCTGAAATATTTTAAGGTTTGGGATTAACTTTTGGATAGCTGTTGTTTTAAAAATCATGTTCAAATTTGGCCTCTTCCCCCTCCCAAGGTATTCAAGGAGGCTTTTTTTTTTCATCATGCTTATAAGCATTCTCCTGCCACTTTGGGAGTGTTTTGTTCTTATGTAGCTCTTACTGTCCTCTGTTTTGTAAATCTGTCTCCTTTATTTCCTTTAAAATGTCTGTTTCAGAATTACTGGTTTTACTACTATGAAGCATTTTTTTTTTTTATAGATAGAACAAAGCTTAAGAACATAAAATATTCCTACCGGTTATTTTGAATTTCAGTAAGGTCATGTTTAAAGAGGATGATTTTGGAAACATGTGAAAGTGCGAGGTAGACTGGTAAGAGAAAGGGTTGAGGTCCAGTTGAATTCCTTTTTTATTCCTCTGTTTTGTCCTACAGCATGTCTATTGTAGAGAAGAAAAGGGAATAGTTTTCTCCATATCAGTAGTTTAATCCCTTCAGCAGTGAGATTGCTGCCAGCTATTGAGTTCTTACAGCTACTGGTTAGAAATTCTGGATGCCCTACTGGGGCATCCAAATTTCAGTCACACAAGTTGGTTTCCCTAAGGCTGACATTCACAGAAGTTGAAATTTATTCTCATCGACCCTAATGTTGGCTAGTTGGCAAATGTTTTTGATCTGTTGTTTCCTTGGCTTTCTTGGTCTTAGGCAGATTCCATTTATTTCTCAGCAGCTCTCAAACTTAAATCTTTTAAAAGTCAATAAGGCACGATTTAATTATCTTAATGTCTTTTTATAGCTTTGCTTTGTTTACTTCATTATCTGTATTTTAGATTTTTATTTTATTCATTTATTCTGGAAGCCATTTGTTTAACATGTTAATAAGTTATGGCAGAAATACAGCAGTAGTAAGTGTAGTTATTTGTCAGTGTAAGTACATATATTTTAAAAACTGCTAGGTTAGGCTTTTGTTGGTTTGACATGTAAAATTAATCATGTTCAATATCTTTCTATGAATGAAAAAAAAAAGTTATATTGTTCTGTTTTATGTTTCCAGGGAGATGTAACTTCAGTAACTTGCACTTTAGAGGGACATACTTGAAATCAACTTTTAAATAGTCTAAGATTTATATTTTGCTGAATTCAGTTTAGTGTTTGAATGAGGACTTTCAAGCTGGAGGTTTATAGAAATGGAATTTGATGGATCTATGAGACTTGAGATATTGTCTCATGAAAGGCAATCAATGTTTTTTGGGAGTGCAGCCTTTCTACCTGTAGACCTACAGATTATGGCTGTTGGTGAGTCTGAGTGACAATAATTTTGTGGGTTTAACTGATTTTGATTTTTAGTTCCTGTGCAGTTGGCATCACAAGACTAATGCTGTCTGTAGCAGTTTTGGTGTTAGCTTGGTAGTATTGCGCTCTGAACTTTAGGAAACCCTTTAAGAGTTGGAGAGCCTAGAATTGCTTGGTTTTTTTAAGTGTCTTTCAATATGAATCAGCAGATAAAATGGTTTTAGATGTCTGTCTGCATATGTAAAGCTACATTATGTCATTGTCTCAGTCTCTTTAATTTTGAATTCTGTGGCTCCAGTTTGCTGGGTGAGTTATTTGGTTTAGATTCTGCCACATGTCTTTTATGTTAAGTGAGGCTAAGCATTTCCAAGTATTTGTTTTCTTTATGGAAGCATGTTTTAAACAGCACTTCTTTGCCGTGCAGCGACAGAACACATTTCATAATCTTGGTAGCTTGAATTGTACGACTGCTGAGTATTTGTCATAGTTGTTTCAAAGGTCTGCGTCTGTAAGTGGATCTTTTTCTTGCAAAGCTGCATCTTTGTGCTACTTGAGCCCATGTGGATGCTGCAGTGCATGACTCTTGTTCCCTGTACAGTGGATGGATGCCTGTGTTCAAGAGAGAGATCAAGTTCCTGAAAAATGCATGACTGTAGAGCACAACTTTTTTGAATGTGTATAATACAGAAGGAAGGGTTGTTACTGGGAGTAGTGATTCACGCTTAGGCAGGAGAGGCACTTGGAATTTTTGGTTGATGTTTAATACACTTTTACTTTTGGTCTTAGGCTCTGTAGTAAGGGAAAAACACTTCCTTCAGATGGATTTTAGAGATTAGTGGAGTGCTTTTTGAAGACCAAGTTTTATTTCATGAAGTTGTCAGAAAGTTATGTTAGAAGTTAAATAAACTACCTGCATGTTTTAAAGTGGATTGTTCTTCATGATTCCTTCGGTGCTCAAAAAGCTTTTGGTGGTGTTTGTTTAAATGTAGTGTTGTTTGTTTACTGTTTGAGGTAACGTTTTTTTTACCTCAAAATACTCATGTAGACCGTGCTACTGCAAAACTGAGAAATGTGTTGACTTTCAACTTGTGCATTAACATGAACTTTTATCTTAGTGAAAGTTTTTTAAGTTAACTGTGAAATATGTCTTATTTTTCCTAATTGGTGATGTTACAGTGGATAAAAAACTTCAACTAGCCAAAATCGTCAGGAAACATTCTTTTTCCAGTTTGCTAGAAAGTATGGGTTAGAAGTTGAGTAAAATTTGAAGAGAAGTTACCTGTTGAGCCTGCTTGTGAGACTTAGTTATGTTTAATATACTTGCCTGGTATTATTTTGTGAATTTTTGTGCTTACTTTTCTGCATAGAGGAAACTGCCAAACATCTTCCTTTGCTGTGTAGTCTGCCTTGCTGCCTCTCTGTGCTGCAGATGGTGGGGTTCCAGGAGGTGTCAAGGGCTGCTGTTGTAGTGTGGCTCTGTTCTCTTAGTTTCTCGAGTCATGATGGATTGTACAGCACCATCAGCTAAATCAATTGTCTTTTGACTTTTGAATAAATAATGACAGGCTTATTGTATGCTGATGTGATGTGAAATAGGATTAATACAGAACACTTTTTAAGAGCAGCAGATAATATCTGTGAAACGATTGCTGTGGTAGCAGAACTTTCTGTGTGCTAGTTGTTCACGTCAGCAGCTGTGATAAATATCTTGGGTTTTCTTGGTGGTGGTAATACAGACAGCTCTCTAAAGAGTTACAGAGACTTTTAAGGCATGCATTTGTTGTTTGACCAAAAGTTGCTGTCATGGTTTAACCCCAAACAGCAACTAAGCACCACACAGCTTAGCCCCAAGAACATTTTCCTGTTGTTTTTGGAACTTTTTGAAATGATTGCAATTTTATTTTTGTACTGTCTTTTTATTTGGTCTTACTATAAGCTACTGCTCATACTTGCTCACTCAAAATCAATTCACAATCATATGAAGTATTTGGTGCAGATCCATGATGAGTAGTGTTTATTGAAGAGATTATTTCCTGGCTTATAACTTTTTCCCCCCCTCATTTTTGTTTCAAAGAGTGCTTCTTTCCTTCATTTGATTTCAAAATTGATGCATGTATGCGTGGCTTGGTCACTTGGTCTTACAGTAGCAAATAATTTGGTAGAGAAGAAGTGGGTCTCTGGCTGAAGGTAGGGGCAGTGAAGTCTCCCAGACTGACACTCCTAGTATTTGAATAATTTTACTTCAGACATAATTTAGTCTGGTGTCTCCTAAATTGGATGTTCGCAAAACAGATGTGGTTTGTTGCCTTGGTGACCACTGAGGGCCAGCTTTCGTGAACTTCTGAGGAGGGATTTTTAACTTTGTTTCCTCTTGGAGAATTCCAGTTTATGCACGTGAAAACAGCTATAGAAATTAATTGTTCTGAAAGTAGTTAAGCATTTAAAAGATCCCCTAGGGAGTGACTGGTGAATCTCCATCGTTGGAGCCTTTTAAATCTTGACAGGACAAAAGCCATGAGCCACTTGGAGCAATGTGGCAGCCAGCCCTACTGCAGCAGGAAGGTGGGCTCTGCAGACTGCTACCTGGGGATAACTAGAGGGCTCCTCAAGGGACACTGCTCTTGGAAATGCTATTGTAGGTACAATTTAAACGACTTCTAAAAATGAAGACCACCCTTGTAGCAATTTTTTGTAAACTAATGTGAAACCCTTCTACTTTGGTGTCCAGCCCATTTCATGTCGCTTGCAGGGCTAGCAGGACAACTGCTGGTGTAAATTTATCACAGCTTCCTAGTTCTGGCTCTCAGGTTGCAAACCTGCAACAGGAAACCCCATTTCCTTTATCTGTGGGCAGACAAGAGCAGGGGCTGGGGGTGTGTGTGTACTTATTTATTTATTTTCCCTCAAGAGGATCACATAAGCGGAAACATACACATTTTGAAAGTTTGGCTTTTGGCAGGGCCAGAGCGCAAATTTGCTCTTGCTGAAGAAACTGTGGCAAAGATCAGACTTTATTTTTTTCTTTTTCACATTTCTGAACTGTAACATAACCTTGTCTGCATGTTTAAAAAAAAAAAAAAAAAAGACAGTGGGTGATGAAACTGAAACTGCAGGCTTAAACATGTTACTGCTACACAAGTCATTACAGTTCTTATCTCTGAGCTATTAAAAGATCTCTTCTTTTTGTTTTTGTGGACAGTGCTGCTCTCCTCACTTTCTGAGTTACCAATCTGATTTAAAAAATTTTTTTAAAAGCTGAATTGCTTGATACTATTTTTGGAGTATTGCTGCATGTGTAAATAGAAAACAATACTAGACCCCAACAAATAAAGCCTAGAGGGCCTTCCCTGCTTCTGGATGCAGTTGAGATTTTTACTACTATTTTTCTTTTCACATTGGAAGGGTTGAAATTAGATTTTATGCATTCAGCCCATGCAGAAGAACTGCATAATTGTGCAGAAGAAAGTTATGATTTAGCATTCTCATGCCTTGAAAATAAATACATCTTCATGAACCAGGTGATACTGGCACTGATCCTCTACTTTCTGAATGTATTTAACAGCTTGTTGCATGAATCAGGATAAAATAGTTCAACAGACTGTATTGTATTGATTATACCCTAGCTGGAATAAACAGTGAAACCTGAGGCTTTCCCCAAGCTTTTGCTAAAGCAAACATTTAGAAGTGAGGAAAAAAGGAGATACTTATGTAAAAGCTGTTAACGTAGTTTGTCCTTTCCTTGGATTTTTTTTTCTTGGCTCTTTCCCTTCTTTTCTCCTTCTTTTGCAGTCTTTGAAGAAGGAAGTGTTGACAGAAGGTCAGTTATAGTTTTCTTTTTTTTAGTTCCCCCCCACCTGACTTCTGCATCATCCTGACGGGTAGTCATCAACTTGTACTTGACATAACTCTTGAAATTCCTGTGGTGTCCTGAATCTAATACCATTTATTGCATTGCTATACAGAGAGATAGTAGGAGAATCTTTGCTAGGATGCCTCTATTAATATAAACAAAAGGAAAATGCTGTTATGATCCTAAAACATGCCATCCATTTGAAATTGAGAGGGTTTTTTTTTTTTTTTTTTAAATTAAGTTTTGTGAGTTTTTAGGACTTGCCTGTGCAGTGACATGAATGGTTCTGGTAGTCTGGAGTAATACCTGCCACAGACACTGCTATTTGAATTGTGGGATACATACTATGGAATAATTTGGGAGCCTTAATTCTTGCCTTATTATACAATTGTCTCCCTATCTAGGCGAAGCCAGAAGATCTGCAGAACTTCATAGGGTTTTTTGTCATGTACTAAAATTGTGATGACTTTTTTTTATTTTTATCCTGTACTATTGGACTTTTATTTTCAGCCAGAAAATTTTTAAAGTTAATTAGTAGGCTAGTTAACATTTGAGAACAGAAGATATTACCTGTCTGCTAACAACAGTATTGGAATTGACTGTGAACATGCAATAGTGTACTGTGTATTCCAGATTTAATCACTTGTGTATGTAGTGTTGATGCAATAAAGACTTTCAAATTTGTTTGTAATTTAAAGCACATCTCCTGTAAAACAAGGGTGTGGTAATAAGCAGTAATTAAATCTTATTCAGGGATGCTCATCATTGTTATTTTAACAGAAGTTAGTCATTATCCACTGATTGCTGGCATCACTAAATCTAATGTTTTAGTATGTAAGTTGGTGCTTACATACCTGAGCTGCTGAATTGAGGTTTCCCATTCTTGCATTGTTGAAGTATCTTTTTGTTCATGAATGTGCTGTTTAACTATGAGGTGTAATGCATCCATTCTGAAAATCGGGGCAGGGGGAATCAAGTTAACTCAGGACAACTTTGCAGTCATGTAGGGCTGGCTACATGAAAAATAATCACCTGCAAGGTAGATGTTGCCTCCTGTAGAAATACAGAGTGCTGAGAGATAGAAAATGTCTTAAGTGCTGGGTGAAGGAAGAGACCTTTACTGTTCCTTATTTTTTGTAAACCTGCACTTTCTTTAAAAAAACCCACAAAAACAAAACACCAAAGCAATTTATAGTAGTTGCCAAATATTCCTAAGTATGACGCAGTCTAACTTTAGATGACAGATGTCTTCAGGTTCTTGACGCAGGGCATTAAGTGACTTGGGGCTAAATAGACAGACCTCACAAATGGATACAAATACAAAAATTAAGGAACATTTGAAAGAATTCATAGATAGAGTCCTCATTTAATCTTTCAGTTATGAGCAATAGGAAGTAATTAGAATTAACAAGGGTCAAACTTGAAAAAGTAGAGGGTGAAAAGGAGAGCTAGGGGACAGATTTAAAATAAAGTAGTGCTTTGATCACTTACTTGTTTGGAACATACTGGAAGGTAGTGTGAACATTAGGGAAGCTGGAGAGGATGATAATAATAATAACAATAAAAATTGTTTGGTCACTGGCTATTTAGGCAGAAAAGCTGGGTTCATATGAGGAGGAACTGTAAGTGGTTGTAGTGCTGTTCGCTTTAGAGTTGCCGGTGTTTCTAATGTGGAAGAGTAAAAGATTTTTGGCAGAATAGGGAGCGTCCATTTGATATGGTGTTATAGCTTCCAGAGTTAGCATAGCTAATACTTTTTGGTAGAGAATAGTACTGAAACAGCAGTTTTTTGAACTGTGTTTAAATATTGTAGCTGAAACTGTATGAACAAGAGAATCATGTTGTGTTTCTGCCCTTCCCTTCCTCTCTATCTCTTTTCCCTGAGTGTTATAATTCAGAAAAGAAGGGTCCAGAGATGTCTGATTTTCCTGGCTTTAAAAGTGTGAGAAGAATTGGAGATCCATTTGAAGGGAGGTGGGAGAAGAATCATAACAACTTGATAAAAATGATGCTAAATACTTAAAATTCTGATTAGTTTCTGAAGTTTAAATCTTGCTTTCTTCCAGACTGCTTAGCTTTCTTCCAGGTATTGTCATAAAACAACTAAATTCTTGCTTGAAACTTAGCTACAAATTAGAAATTTGTTCCTTGCAACGAAGAAGTTACACGAGGATAGTGTAGATGGCATACCTAATTGTCTGGTTTTCCACATTCACTTTTTTACATGGGGAAAGAAAGCACTTGGGGAATAGTGCTCTCTATTTCAGTAGCATTTTACAAGTTTCAATAAAAACTTGGCTGTTCAGCAGTATGTGGGTGTTGTGCTTGCAGGTAAAATAGTGTAATGTTAATGTTTAGTAGTACTTTTGAAAATGAAGTAATGGTATGTGTAGTATAATGCAAAATACTTCTAAATAGTGGTTGGTTTCTGCATTACAGTACTTTCTTCTTGGTGATAAAGGAGGTACAAAAACCTTTTTGTGCCAGAGGTTCAAAGTTATTTTGCCAGGTAGAAAAATTGTCTTTCTGAAGATGGTGCGTTTTTTCTTTTTGGATCTTGTGTTAGTGCTGAGTGACTGTTTTGTTGGCGTAAAAACGTTGATAGCAGCAGCTATCTTGTTTGCTGTAACCCTTCTTTGTTATCACCTTAGCACTTAGCTGAGATGCCAGAAGCTCTTGAAATACACGGCAACTTCAAGCAGGTTAGGTGCTTGAATACTGGCATCCTGGGTTGCAAGTCAGTGCATTTTATTATCCCTGTGCTCAAAATTTTGAGCCAAAGACATAGGATACTATTGAAGTACTGCTGCTGTTCAGTTTATAACGATGTTAATTAGTGCTGAATGTGATTAAGATGAACATATGTGGTGTTAATAAAACTACTCGTGAAATTGAGCTGTTGTCATTATCTCACTCAGTGGCTGTGCTATAAAGTTGCTTGATTTTTCCTCAGAAGCAAAATAATTGAGAAGGGCTTACAGTGTGCCCCTTGAGCTATGTAGCTGTCCCTTGGAACATATCATCTAGTCTTAGTCACCTCTTCTGAGACACTAGAGGGTCAGAGACTTGGCTGCAGTGGGAGGGACTGTTTTAATAGCAATATACAACTTTGAGTGTACTCTCTTGTCTTGTGAATACAAATGAGTTGTCCAGTCTCATGATTACATGTGAGGAGCAGGCTGTTGCTTCTCTTAAGGTTACTATCATCTGATCAGCTCCTTTTGTACATCTGAAAGGCTACTGGGACAGAGGAGGTTTGTGTGGGGAAGGTTCTGTAAATGGTTTCTACTGGTGGCAGAAACACTAAGTTTTGGGGTGAAGTTTGATTTCCTTATACCTCCACTCCTCCTCCACACTTAGACTTAGTTTATTCTGCCTGACTTGATTAAAAGAATTTAAAATATGGGAAATGAATCAAACAGGATAATTACAACATTGATAACAGGTAAGTATTTTGTACTTGTGTTTGTACTTTCATGGACTTGAAAGGGCCAGAGCCCTAACTGGACATCTTAGGCAAAATACAGAGCCATCTACATAGCTAACGTGATGCAGTGTAGTTGCATGATGATTGTGCTGCTCTGCAATGCATGCACTCCATTTATTTATTTATAGGTACTAATGAGATTGTATTTTGATGTGACATTACTGTAATGTCAGTGCCTTGAATTCATTCATTAGTTTACCTCATTGACTATGTGAAATAAGGAAATGCAGGTGCCCTTGAGCAAGTTTTTCTAACACACACATGAGAAATCTGTAAAACGTTCAGAGACAGGCTGCCTTGGGCTTTAGATTTCATCCTACTATGGACAAAATTACTTATAACTAGCTGTAAAGCTGTGCTGGAGACTCTTGAGCCACCTCAGAGGAAGGTAATGACTACATCTGCACTTGTCTGCAGCCTACTTTCTGCTCTGAAGTGGCTCTGCTTGGCTCAGACTCCTGCTGTACACTGAGAACAGTCCCCAGCCTAATGGGATCTCACGTATATCAGTGGCCCATAGTGAACTTTAACAAAACCACGACAGTTATGGATTAGTGCTCAAACCTGTGCTCTGGACTTATTTTATTTATTTTTATATCTTTATCTCTCAGTGCCTACATAGCACAATGTAACACTGCTGAGTTTGTAGTTGCATGTGGAGTGAGCTAACCAGCCTTCCCCTTCAAGCTGAGGGACAGTGTTGTGCTTAATGTGGCTGTTGCATTTCCGGCTCTGGTGGTAATCCAGTGGTTTTAGCTCAAAGATCAGAAGATCAATGGTACCAGCATAGTAGCTGGCATGCTACAAATTAAAGTAATACTAGAATAGGCTGCCTTTGATTTTAATTGACTGCTGAACATCCCTATTTCAGTGAGCTCTTGTGCATCTTGACCTGTACCAATAGAGAATAATGAGAAGGTCTATAAACCCGCAAAAATAGTAAAACAGACTGCATCCAAAATATGTAAACAAAATGTATAGAAATTGTCAAATTTAAGGCTACTAAATGTATTTTGATGTATTCCTTTGAATCTGGATTAATATCTGGTGTAGGGTCTCAGGAAGAATTATGTTCAGAAGTTACATGTGAAGCACTGTCTGGCTGTACTTCAGAGAATGTCCTTGCTGCCCCGTGCGAGTCAGCCAATGTGCCTCACATTGTCACTCTTGAAGTTTTTCCATTTTAGCTTTTGTCTAGTTCTAGCAACTGTGTGGATAGTGTTCTTTAGCTCAGTGCTAGCTCAGGTATCTGTGCTGCCTGGCACTCACTGCTGAGATTGCAGTTCCTGTATCCTAGATTTCTGCTAACAGCTTTGAGGCAAGGTTGCCCTTGGTTTCCTGCTTTACTCTGGAAACCAGCTTGTGTGGTTATGCTCCATGTTTGGCTGCCAGTTTGTCTCTTTCCTTAAAACTTCCTTCTCTCCAACTTCCTAAATATTTTGAATTTTTTTGTTTTAGCCCCTTATGGGCACATAGAAATGTCCAACAGGCCTTGTAAAAGCAGACCAGTGAGTAAGATTGAGTTGGAGCAGTGGGAAGAGCTGCAACATGCACAGTGTTACTGGGTGCCAGAAGAGCTGTGTGATGGACACAATTTCATGGGAGGAACTTCAACTGAAGTGTGTGTATTCTTACATACCAAATCCAGTCAAATATGAGAGGGGGATTTGAAGGTACCAAGGCTTTGTTAGTTCATGTAACTGCTTATTCTATACAGATTACTGCCAAGTCTTCCTTCCAGAAAAATGCAGAAGACAAAATGTAATGGAAGCCTGTAGTGATATCCCTATTTAGTTTGTCGTTAAAGTGTGCTGTGAGATTTCTCTTTTTCTTCCCCTCCCTCTTTCCAGGATAGTTAGCATTACCTTAGTGTGAGCAGCTTTTGTGGGTTTTTTTGGGTAGAAGAAATCACTTTTTATGTACAAAAATGTTTCATTGGGCAAGTGGTAGGAGACACCATCCAAAGAGAACATCCTGGCTTCGAGAAAAGGTTGAATCTTCTGCAGTTGTAATGCTTTTGATTGTTGAACAGTAAGGCTGCCGGTAGAACAGAATTTGTAATTACTTGTTTTTAAACTTGAGTTTGCAGCCTATAGCATTGTAATCAATGTGAGATCTTTCCCTTCCTAGAGAGGCAAAACTAAGTGTTTATATCCATCTGAGAAGGGAAGATCTTTGAATAAGCTGGTATTGACTTTGGTTGTCTGTGACAGTTGGCATCATACGAAGCAGTAACTGGGCCAGACTCCTCTTTCTTCCTCTCTCAGCAGCTACCATATGATGTGCAATCTTGGCTTGTGAGCTCTTGCCTTCCTTCCCACTGCTTCTGAGAGTGGAGATCTTTGATTACTCTTTCCTTCAAGAGCTGAGGAGGACATTGGTTTCCTCACCTTGCACTGACTATTTGCAAGGTCGAATACTAATGATAATGATTCGTGAATCTTCTAGGTTAACAACCTTTTGTTTGAGCTGCCATAACACAGTTTTGCAGTGTAGATGACAGTAATCTGTCACCTTTTTCATCCATTCAGCATCAGTCAACACTGGAGTGTTGGGTTGTAGAGCTGCTGCAACACAATGCTTTTAACTTTTCTCTTGGTAAAACCAGGAGAGAGCAATAGCACAGAAAGCCATGTAAATGGGTGTGAAGTGTATGTAATAGTATATATCCAAACTTATCTTTAGGTTGCAAAGTTAGAACACTGGTTAAGTGATGCTGCAAGCAGGGCTTGAGGACTCCCAGTGCTGGGTCAAAAGTGTAGTGATCATATGTAAATTATAAATATCATAAATTATTCTGTTGGCTTAAATCAAAATGAAAATACTTACCAGGTAGAAGCATGACTTATTTGCATTAAGCATGAATTGTTTAGACCACTAGGATTTTATAGTGGATTAGTTATTATGCACTTTCCTACAGTTACCAATTTGGTATCATATTCTACCACACTTTGTGAAATTTGTACATGTGCCTGAATCTCATTTGGATAAAATTTGTCATGATCAGTGATGTGACAGTGCAGAGATTTGCTGTTAATGCTTGTGAAACCAGCATTTTGTCTCCCATAACTTCCTGACAATTTTATCTCTACAAATGTTTGAGAAAGTTTGCTTTTCAACTGTATTTTTACCTAACAAATAACTGTTTTTATTCAGTGTTTGAATAGTTAAAGGATTGATCGTAACATGCATTGTAGAGCCATGGTTTTCTTAAGTTATGAAAGCATGCTTTAAGAATGGTAAACAGTGATCTTCGTTGCGTTTATATTTTTGTTCATCCTCCATTCTTAGTGTTATGCCAAACCCAAAAGCCTACTTCTAATTTTATAAAAGGGAAAAAATAATTCAGTTTTCATGAAGCAGATTCTTCCTTGAATTCTCTTTAATCTTTTAGACAGATAAGAAACCACTAATCTTTTTATCTGGAGAATGTTTGGAAAAAAAAGTAAAGAGAGAAAATGGGCCATTAGAGGAAAAGATTTTAATGGGATCATAAATGTTCTGTTTGGTTCTGTCTCATTAGACATTGCTTGGAAATTGAATCTCCTTCTGAAGACATTTACATATTCCAAGTTCTCAGTATTTGATCTGATTCCATTATGAGCTATTTATGTTTCGAGGTATGAATTGGGCTCTTTTAAAGTCTTTTGACCTTTCTTTGGAAAAGGTGAAAACATACCCTGCTAGGCTTGTGACTAAGTGTATTTTTTTAAATAAGGTTCATAAGTAGTGTCATGGGTGCTACAGAATGTGTCTGAATCTATAGTGTCCCAAAGCACAGGGTGAAGAGATTCAACTGTGATAACGCTGGGAAACTTTTGACTAAATACGTGTTAAGAGTATGGCTTCAGATGATTTATTTTTATTTTGAACTATGGCAGGTTTAAAAAATTTTTCTTATTATTTGAATAGAGATTCCATTTTAATGTTTTATTTCCCACCCCCCGAATAGTGGCATTTATCAACAATGTTTAGAAAGAGGGGGAAGTATTTCTCTTTCTTTTAGTGTTTTGTGCCCTGAAACAGAATTGTCTTCTGTTTGTCTTCTGCAACTGAGGAGTCTTTCTTTGGCTGGATTATTGGATTTCTCTATACATGTTTATGGTATGATCATGTCTAGACGCATCAGACAAAGTAGACAGAATATTATGCAAGTGTAGCTCAGATTCTGGAGATGAATGTGTGTGTAGAGACCCTCCTGTTTTTATGGAGACTAGCTTTCACTGACTGCAGATGCTCTGTGTTAGTTGGCAGGGACCTCTGGAGCTCCTCTAGTCCAACCCTGCTGCTCAAAACAGGGTCAGCTGGCGCTGTTGCTGGGGGATAGTGTCCAGTTAAATTTTGAACATCTCTGAGCATGGGAACTCCAGAGTCTCTCTGTGTGACCCATTTTAATGTACAGTTGTCTTTAAAGTAAATTTTTTTGATGTTAACAGAATATTTCTGATCAACATGTTGCAGTGCCTGTCCAGAGTCAAGAGAAAAGATTCTCCTGGGTACTATTCAGAAATTGTTTCATTGTTTGATTTCTGAGTTCTTTCTATTTGTGAAGTACATAGAAACTGCAAGCTAGAGCTGCTCATTGGGTGTCTGGTGAGGAACAGCATGACAGATGCAGTTTTTAATGCACTAGTCAGATACAACTATTAGCTTGTGTGTCAGGTTTTCTGAAACGTTTCTAAAGAATGTTATCCATATAATTCATGTTTTGCTGTTCTGTAGAAGCATGACATGATCCTTCTGCAGGTATGCACAGAAATGTCCAGTCTTTCTGTAGAAATGCTTTAGATTTGAAACTTGCATTTAAAGAGTTAATTTTGATGCGTACCTGTGACTAAGAGTATACTAGAGGTCTGTTTTTCTATTTTTGGGAAATGCAGTGTCTTTTTTTCAATACGAAAATGGGGAAAAATGCATAGAAAACAGTTTACTGCTTCATTTTTGTACCTTCAGAAAACCTTGGTACTGTAGTCAACTATACTTCAAAGAAACTGCTTTTGTGTGGTTTGCTGTTAATTCATTTATTTGCCACACTTGTAACTATTGCTAAAAGCACAGCTTGGAATTACAGCAAAATTTACTGCTTGTTTTTAGGTGATGGTTGTTTTGTATCAAATATGATGCTGCACAGGTGGCTTTGGAAACCTCACTCATTCCACATGAAGCTATTTTTCTGTACGAATCTCTCCCTGTTCTGCTGTAGTAATTCAATAACTTGAGTAATCTGAGAACAGCATCAAAGATTGGGATGAAAACTTCCATGGCTAGTCTCAGAGTTGTAGATTTATTTAGGCTGAAGGGGGCCTCTGGAGGTCATCTGCTGCAGCCTGCCTTCCCGAAACCTTGAACAGTGTCAATTCTGGTGTACAGTGATAGTGAGTTTAGTTTAGTCTTTGCTATTATCTCCCTTTAGGTAGGTGTAGAAAGCAGGATGATCCTCTGAGTCTTCTCCAGGGTAACCAACCCAGGTGTCAGCCTGTCTTTCCTCATGTACTTCAACCCTTAAACTGCTTGGTGGTCTCTCTGATGAACTTTCTTTAGTCCGTCTTTCTCATACTGAGCAGTCTAAAACAGGGCATGGTCATTTGGTTGAGATCTCACTAATGTTGAGTAAAAGTCAGTGTCACTGACTAGGTTTAGACAGAGCACCAACAAGCACTGCAAGGCAGATATTTTTAACTTAATCTTACCTAGAGCTTGAGATTTTGCATTTTCAGAAATGTCTATTTTTATTCCTAGGTGCACGAGGAACTTTTGATTGAATAATTTTTTACTGTATCACTGTTTCCAGAAAGGGTTTAACTTACAATGGACTTTCTAATTTATAGCCAAACTTGTTTCACACAGCTGCAGATTTAATCAATATATTTCTCTGCCCTTCCAAGTTTTTTTCTGTCTTTATTGAACTGGCAGTAGTCATATACCATTTTATTATCCTATTGATGTATTTTGCTTTGTGTGGCATGTTACATTGTTTTATGTTGCATTTCTTCAAGCCAGCCATAAAGCAAACTGTTGTGCTTGTCTGACTTTGAGTGGAAAAGTAGTTTTCTGCCTGCTTTATTCTTGGTGTTAGCTTTCAGTTTATAAATTACTGTTTGTTTCATCTGCATGCAGTGATGCACTTTGCACCATATTCCAATATGTCATAGTCAAAGTCAGTAAAAGTCATGCCAGAATAAATGCTTATGGGAGAAATATGAGTGGGCATTCTCAGAAACAGTGAGTAGGGAAATGAAGCAGTGGCTGGGAACAGAGGAGAGACAGTAAAGATATTTTTGTCTGATGCGAATCAGTCTTTCACATGAACCAGTGAAAAAAGACACTTTGCCCTTGCTACTCTTATCTTTTACCATATTACTTGTGATGTCTAACAGCCTGCATGGTGTTGCCAGAGCAGAAGTGAGCTGCAATAGAGCTGTCTTGGTGAGGAGTCCAGGTCATCCAGAAATTGGACCCTTGGCTTAGGTTCAGACCTCTCCTATGGTAACATTTTCAGACATATGACTTCTGCCAAAGACTAACTTTAGCTAAAACTTGCTGGCAATTGCACAACATTGTTTTTTGGCAACTGCAGCTCTTGTGCCATGGGCTGTTGGCAGGTTGGATCACTGGCTTCATTTATAAGATACTGTGTAGTGTTTCAGGATGTAAGGACAAACCAGCTTTCAGTCTATGTTGTCACAGCTGTCTTGCCTTACACCTCATGGGAAAAGATTTATCAGGCATAATTATATCTAATTGAGCCACTCGTGCTATCCTGGCAATGTTACTTTTTTCAGTTAATTTGATCAGTGGACACAGATGAGATAAAAATGTAAACAGTGCCTATTTGAATGGCTTCCTGTGTCTTTCATGATTTAAATTATTAATTTAATCTACCGTGGACATTATGTGAGTTGCCACATGGAAGGAGATTCAGCTAACTTGAATTTTCTATCTCTTAGAATTTTATTTCTGTGAGGAAGGTTCAATTTTTGTTTTTATCACTTGTACAGGATGAATTTACTTTGTAATGCACCTGCAACTTGCTTCCTGTAGTCACAGGTGTGGGCTTTTTAAACTACAATTTGTTCTTTGTAAAACAACTTCTAAAACATCCACAGCGTTCATGGTTATAAACCTTTTCAGCCTTACTCTTGAAATAAAATTTGTAGTAGGTGTAGGTCAACTAAACCTCACTAAACTTGTAGCCACTTACACTTTGGTTTATACATGCAGTTCATGAAGATTTCAAGAGAAAGCAAGGCTGTATTTAACCTAGGTGAAATAGGGGTGGTTTATATATTGGAAGCTGTAGAGATGTTACTGTTTCTCACTGAAGGTCTGTCTGGTGTCCTGGAAGTGCAAATCTTGAAATACAAATGCTGAGGAATTAGGAATTGACAATAAGAGGAAGGGAGATGAAACTGTTGTTACTTCAGACTTGAGTTTCCTTTGAGAACTGTTCTGTATGAGGAACTGCTTGTAGGATGGATAAGCTGAGGCAAGTTGCAGTGTAGTAAATGTGAATTAATTTTTATTTCTTTGCCCTTAAGTACATTATTAAGCATATTTTCTCTTAAAAACTTATCTTTTAAGTAGTAAAATATTAAAATGGCTGGAAATATTTATGACTTGTAGCCAAAGTCAGTCTTTAGTTGGAGAGGGAGGTTTGGCTATGTGTGACAATTATTCTGAAACTGCTTTCTGTCATCGTTTTCTTCTAGGACAGTTGTCTATACCAGATAAACATTTAGGATATGTCTTGATTGGAACATGTGAGTTGAGTTGGCTCATTTTTGCTTTTACTGAGAATGTTGAATATGAAGACCTTGCTATCTGTACTTGGCTTTCAGTATATGCCAAATGCATGTTTAATTATGGAAACCAGACCTGCTTTAAAGCAGTTGCAACCAAGGCAAATACAGTCCTGTTTTTTTTCAGTCCTTGTCTTCCCAACTGGTGAATTCAAAGAAATAATCTTGCATGGGTAAGTATGTTTTAGTTTTTGATTTTCATGTCTTCAAAAACCTCACAAAACACTGCCCTCTCCCAAAAAGCTGACAGGAAAAAGAGAAATGCCTTTCCTATCTTGGCAATCATGTAGAGTGGTAGTGCTGCCCTACCCATGCTGGCATGCTTGTAGAAGGTTCAGAGTTTCTTGCTGTGACAGTGTGTGCAATGCTCTGTCAGGGAGTGCCCCAGTAGTGATATGCCTTTCACAAAAAGTGGTACACCGGCCTGGATTGAACTGAATGCCTTGCCTCTGCATTATGCATGAAACTGTAAGGGATGCCTCTGTTTAAAGTTTCGTACACTTGCTCATAAATTTGTATTAGTTGCTTGTGACTGATCTAAATGTGGTTGAGCAAATAGAAGGATTTATGTAGCAACCAAGGAGCAGGAGACACTGGTGTGGGGTCCTAGTATTTATCTGCAAAGGCAGCTTAATGTTCAGGGGCCAGGTAGTCAGCATTTTTGTTTTCTTTTTTTTTTTGTTTTCTTTTTCTCAGCTGATGCATTTGAAAAGCTGTGTAAGAATTGCTTCAATTAAGGCGTTTCAACTTTTTGAGAAGTCTTCCCTTCCATTTTCAGTGGTGGGAGAATAAATGATACAAAATACTAGCTTGAGTTAGTCTTTGTTTTCATGTCTTTAGTAGATAAAATGGAGACAGTTTTTAAAAGCTAAACTCCACTTCTCATAACTGCATCCACACTAAACAGCAGATCAGATAGTAATTAGCTGAACAATTGGCTAATGACCACTCAAAGAGGAGAGGGAAGGGCAAGAGTGTACTACTGTTGAACTTGTACTAGGTTTTATTTTGCTTCAGAGCCTTTACTAATAAAAAATGCTACTGATATGACAGAGTGCTTTTCAGTGTGACTGTGCTGATCACTGTGTTTCCTGAAAGGTTAACTCCAGCCTCCAAAAAGGAGTAAAAGCTGGTACTAGAATACGTGTTCCAGGTATAATCAGATTTAAATATTTTTAAATTGAGGCTGATAGAAAACAGTATTAATGTTTTCAATTTTGTAATTTATTATGATAATAACGACTTTTAGTTAAGTTCTATGTAAGAAGCTTCTTGACTGTATGAATTCTCTGAGAAATAGTCATTTCATTTTTTAGAATTTACTGTTTTGCAGATCTGACCATGTGTAAAGTAAGAGGTAAACTGATTTACAACACTTAAAGTAGGTCTGTACAGCTAAGGCTACTGCTGTATGCTGCTGAGAGACTTTGATGAAGGTCACCTTAAGTATCAGAGGAAAGTTAATTAGGGAATAAAAGTCATCACCAAACAAAACCTCACTGGTTGTTTCTGCTAATAAACATACAGATTTGGCAAATTCCCCTGCCATTCTAGTGTATCTGTTCCTTTAGCAGAACCAAGTGATTCAGAGCCATGTTAACTCCTGTGCTATTTAAGTTACTGTTATTACTGTGTTAAGTGAACCGGTGATGTTTTCAGCAGGCAAGTGTTCAAACTGATGGTTCAGCTGAAGGATGATCTTGCCAAAAGGGCTTTTTGTGTTTGAACAAATTGCACAAATTGATTCCTCTTGTATACCTAAAGGATTATTGAGGCATATGGTGCATCCATAATTGAACTTGCCATGTAGTCTTACTCAGTTTATCAGTTCACTCTGTCAATTGCTTATATGGTTGTGTCTGTGACTAAAAGTTCCCTTGAAAAGATTTTTACGAAAGACAACAGGTTTAAAATACTTACTTGGGAAGAAAAGGGGATCTTTTTTTGGTGTATGTATCTCTATCATGATGCTGTTGCCATTAAATCAAATCTCCCAACATTTGATACCAGTTTTTGAAGAAAACTATTCTTTGGACTTGACCAGATGTTAACTCTGACAGGAATGAAAATATGAAGATTTTTGTGAACCCATAACTATCTAAAGGAATTGATGAGCAGGGTAAGAATTCATCTTGCATAAGCCTTGCTTTTGTGGATGTCTGCCTAGTGTAATAGAAAACGTGCCACTTCTTTGCTGCGTAAGTGGAAAGAACAAAAGGAGGTTATGAAGGATAAGGACAGCAGTCAAATTCAGTTTCAGCATAAGGCAAAATATCACCATTCTGAATAGCTGTAGCTACACCTGGAAAATGGTAGTGGCAGACACAAGTGCTTTCCACAGTACAGATATATGATGGCAGAACGCTAAGTTTGTTGGGGAGGTGAATTTTTTTGGTGTCTATTTGTTTTGAAATGTAAGAAAAAAAACCCTGAAGTGCCGTGTTGGCTATGAAGCTTGGAGGAAGCAAAGCATTATTTTAAAAATGAGGTTTAGTATATCAAGGTCATCACTGTTACTCAGGAATAACTTCCGGGAGTTACTTTGGATTTGAAGTTGGTTAGATCATTGTGCTAATAACAAGGTTGTGGATTTGATCCCTGTATGGTCCATTCACTTAGGGTTGGACTTGATGATCCTTCTGGGTCCTTTCCAACTCAGAATGTGATTAAGTGATTCTGAAATATCCTAAAATGCATTTAATTTGAGTTTGAAAAGCTTTTTTTTCTTGTCAGATATTAAAGTTTTGCCTGATAATTTTTTGGCATAGAGTAGAAAGCTTGCATTAATGAAGAGGATTGAACAGAAGTGGGCTGAGAACTAAACCTGTTTCTTTTGAAGGTCTATTCCACAGTGTATTGTTAAATGGTATCTGAATTTTTCTGTGTTAATTTCTCTTGACTCCTTTATCTGCATAGCTATAGACTATTCATTGTAACAATTTCTGACCCCTTGTTCTTATTGTTAATGGACTCAGAAGTAGAATGACTTTTTAAAAAATGTGTTGTTGGAATTTAGAAGAGTTTTGATGGGCAGGAAGAATCATCCTGTGGAAAACTGACTTAGTACAGTGGCTTTACACTTTGAAGCTCTTTTATTTCTACCATAGTGTAATTTCTGCAATGCAATGCTAACATGGATTTGCCCAATTTTTCTTTTTAAATATGAAGAGTTTCTATGATGGAATAGGAGTTTCTATGACATGAGGGAGTAAGGCGAAGTAATTTGCCTGTGTGCAGGTAGAATTTTTTTGTCCTCCATGTTTTGTGAAACAAGGAGAGCTGAGGAAAGAGTCAAGGTGGTTTAAACATATTGTGGCATAACACATAAGCTAACAGTTGAGGTACTGTTTGCTCCTTGAAGATGAGAAAACTGTTGAAAATGTTTACTACTTTTTTCCTTAGTGCCATCTTTTGAGGAGTACTTAGGAAGGCTCTCCAGTGTAATAAGTTCAGTCATTCTTCCCTAAAATGGTTTATACTTTGTCTTTATTTGCAGTTTGAACTGTTTTTGATACAAGTCTATTTTGTGGATTTTCAAAGCTTCTTACATAATTCCTACCTAAGGTGAAGTATACAGAGATTTTGCTTGTTAATCTGTTATATGCTGAATGACCCTCCTTTTCTGAATTTCAGTGAGTCACTCTTATGTGCCCAAACCAGCAATGCGTTGTTAAGACAGAATATAGTGAGGAGGAGGCTTTTGTTTCTCTGGTTTTTGGTGTTTTGTTTTGGTTTTGTTTTTTGTCTGTTTTTCCCCAGTTTGAAATCTCTAAGCTTATACAAGCACCTAAGACTGAAATGTGCTTAAGCCTAGGTTTTTTGGGGCCAGGATATCACTCACTTTCCTTTGCAGTTCTGACATTGAGAGATGTCTCTTGAAACTGACAGCCTAGAAAAGGGACTTGCAATTTAACATAACATGCTTAATGATGAGCTAGGGTACCTTAGTGTCAGATCTACACCTGAAACTGCATTATGACTGGCTTCTTTTACTGCTAGATTTTGCTTCTGGGCCCCCCTCCCAGATACTTCAATGCTACACAAGTCATTGAGTCATTTTGCTGTCTGAGTTCTCATCCACCTCATACACACTTGCACAATTGAGAGGCAAGAAGCTGCACCGAAAGATGTGCTCACTGAATCACATCCTAAAAGTAGTCTGGTAACTTTAGGTGTTTCTGGGTTTTATATGTTGCCTTCTCTGAAGGCCAGCAAAACTAGTAAAAGATACACAAGCTCTTTAAAAAAGTAGTTATCTGTAGACCAAGAAGAACACAGACTGTTAACAAGTGCAACTTTGTGGGTATAGTGCAGCTGCTCTCATTCTGAGAGGATTCACAGTCACAACAATTCTTCTGTGACTCTTGGTTTTATTGCCTTCTGTAATGAGGATATTAATTGAGACTGTTGTGGGTTGTTTTGGACACTAGAAACTGAGATGAGACAAAGTGTCTTTCTTTACACAATATGCAGCTGTTGGATGAGAATAATGTAGTTATGTTTTAAGCTGTACTTGGAATCTGTGGGTGAGAAATCCCTTGGTTCTCTTTTTTCTTCCTTCCCCGCCCCCCTCCCCCCCCCTTCTGTTGGGAGTGGGTCACTCCTTGTGATTCTCACTGCAGTTCCCACCTAAACAATGTCAGTGATCTGAGGTACTTATGAATTTTCTGTGTGTTCCTGTTATGAAACTTCCTGTGTTTTTTTCTCTCCTCTTTCAAATCTGTATTACAGGGTATTACTGCCAGCTCTGTGCGTGGCAGATTGTTTCTGTGAATGCATTGCAACAGGTGTGTTATTTTTGTTTTCCTGGCATTTGTTTTGCAATTTAGTATGAACATATTTTACATCTATATTTCAGTCTGGTTCAAACAAGTTTAGCTCAAGTAGTGGTTGAGTTGTGGTTTTGATGGAATGACTGTTTGGCAAGCATTGTCTGTAAACGCTTTGGTGCTTTCAACACATAATATTTTGGGACTGCCATAATGCAATTGCATAATCTTAAATTATGTGCTTTACAAATAGGAGATATTTTTAAGGATTGACTACAAGCTTTGAGGAGTTGAAAATTTGATGTATGAAAAAGAATGTAACTTTTTGTCAGTATCTTAGGCTTTATTTTAAAAACTTCTGGTTTTTTTTTTTTTGTTTTCATTATGTGCATGTTTCAACCTAATGTAAAATCTTCTCATGATACAGGAATGTGTGTGGTTTGTTTCAGGTTTTATAGGGGCTCCTTAAAAAAGCAAGTTGTTCAGCTTTGGTAGTCTGTAGTTTCAGGTGGCTCACTTGTGACCCTTGTGACATTCCACCCTCTCCCCTGCCCCAAATGGTGTCTAGAAAACTTTGGGTTGATAAGAGAAAATTTGGTAGCATTCAGGAAACGCATATAGTATGTACTGAAAAATGAGTGAACAGCAATTCTTTTGTTCATTTGAGAGTGACTTAGATACATACTAATCAATACTGTTTTACATGTATAGGTTCTGAGGACTGTAAGCCTGCTAAATCTGAGCACTGCTAAAAGTGTACCTAATGTGCCCCCTCCCTTTTTATTTTTTTTAATTTTTTTTTATAGTATGAGGGGAAAATGTTAAAGAAGTTATTACAAGACATATGCAAGGTACTCCAAGGAGTTATTTTTCATGTTCTACTAGCTTAAGGACTTGGCAGCATTGGAGATGACAGATTTAGGGTGTTATATTTAAAAGTGCCTGATCTTCAATGGATTCACTTCTTGAATCAAACTGGAATTCTGACCTGGATGTTGTCCTGTGAGTCACAGTTATATATTGCAGGGAAGAAAATCACATTTAAATTCTTGTTAAACTCTGGTTACTTTACTGAGATTTGACCAATCCTTGTATATAATTTATAACTGTTTCCTGCTTGTGTTCCTGATTTAAGCTGTGCCTTTTTTTAATCCCTCTAAGGCCATAATTATCCATAATTTTTGTTTGTATGGAAGCTGTGCTGTATCTGTTTGTAACTTTTTCTGTAGTCCTTCTGTCTTTTTGAACAATGCAAGTGACAAACAGTAGTCAAGAAAAAACTGTGGTATGTTGTATATGGCAATGATTTCTGTTTTATTTTCCCTTTAAAATATCTAAATAGTTTTCACTTGCCTTTTGGTGGTGTCAAGCTGATATTTTCAGTGATTTATCCCTGGTGCCTTCAAGTCATTTTCTGAAGGGTTAACAACAAATGCAAAACTTGCTGATACATAGATTCACTTGAAGTTACTTTACCCTTCCCATGTAATTTATTGGCAATGTGTTTCATCTAATTTTTGCTCTGCAAACCTTCTGTAGCTATCCACAGTGACTTTCAGACAAGATTATTCTGACTGCACCTGAAACTTTTTAGCTTGGCAAAATTTACAAAAATTTCTGCAGCTGTCAGTTTATTCCATATTTATAAGGGTAGGTCAAAGTGTAGATCCTTGAAGAAGATTATCAGTGCTTCCTTCATCCTCTTCCCTTTTTCTTTATTCTTGGATCACCATTTAAAAAAGATTATTTCTTCTGTATATATTCCACTTCATATTTGTTGATCAGTTGTAATTACCAGGTATTTTGTTGCTCTCACGCTATGAGAATTTGGTTTCTTTAAGACCCTTCAGTGAGAGATCTTGCTGTTCTCCTAAACTTCCATGTATGTTCCTGAACTTTTCAGATGTATTACATCAAATAGGTCTTGTGTGCTTATTGTCTCCTTTAGCAAATCCTAAATGATTAGATTTCTGTTTATGGGAATCAGGGTGCTTATTGCACAGAAATTATGATGTTTTTCTTTGAACAGGCAAACGAACTAAGATGGACAGTAAAGAGTATCTCTAGCAGAGCCAAAAGGCACACCTTGTAGTTGTGGTAATGGCATGAGATAACTCTGAATGCGTTTTAACCCGTTTCATTATGCTGCCTTAAACCCAGGCTGCTGCACTGTAGAACTGGAAATATTTGAAAGACACATGTTCCCTGCCAGTTGTGAGGCAACCACACCCTGACTTGTTTGCTACACTTAGGAAGGTGCATTTTTGAATTGTAACCAGTTCCTCATTGTTGCTGCATAGTAAGAAGCTGATTTAATGACCTTTTTGAAAGGAACAAGGACTGTAAATCTCAGCTTTACTTAACAAGTTCTTTGTTTGGACACTTGAAACTGTTGAATAAAATGTGTCACTTCAATTAAGTTTAACTGTGTGACTAGTACTGCGATAGAGCTGGGCCAGCTCTTTGTGCCTGTTCCCTGCTCTCAGGTGGAGGGGAAGTGTCCCAGAGTGCCACCTTCTGTGACCCTTCCTCCTTGCCCCTTCCCTGGCTGGGTAATTGGTATACTGCAGATAGACAGGCATGTTTCAGACCTGTCAGTATTCCAGTGACTAGCTGACAGTGAAAGCTGTACTATGTAGGCAGGTATGTAGCAGGCAGGATTTGAGAGCCAGTACAGTAATGTGAAATAACAGTTTGCGCTAGATTTTGAGGATGTCTGAAAGGCACCATGTTACATTTCAGATAGTAAGGGGAAGATGGTCAGAATAATTCCAGTCTGTTTGCCTTTAGAAGTATTTCTCTGAGACTTCCAGATAACATATAAAAGAATAAATCTCTGTCTGGGGTCTGAGCCTGCAAAATGCCAAATATAATACTTGTGAAGTATTATGTGAACAAAGTTGTTTCTGATAGTGTCTCAAGTGATATATGTTAATTATAGAATGATACTCTGCAAAATCACAAGATGATCCTAATGCAATTAGTATTTCATGGATTATAATGTTTGTGTAAGTTCATTTTGCTTTTGAAAATTAATTGCAAATACACAATGATGCTCTGTGATGCTTTGAGATGTCTGTTCTTTTGTATTGCAGAAAAAAATTACATGACTACAAGATAAACTGAATAAATCCTTCAGTTTCTTGTTCATATCCACAAAGAGAAAATCTTTTTTTCTGGCCTATTCTTTGGGTACTCAAAGAATGATTTTTGGTGGTCAGTGTCTATATTGCTTTCTACCAAAGCATGTAGTACTGTGTTTCTAGATGCTTTTATTGTCAAAAAATAGCACCTGTTGGAGAAAACTATATAAGTAGTGTTCTCTGAAGATTATGCTCCCCCCCCCCCCCGAATTATTTCTCAGAAATAGAATAAAGGGATCTCTCTAACATACTAATCATTGTTCTGTTGTTCTGTAGGTTCCTGTGATATTTTTTAATAGTCCTGCTACCTTGAAATGAATGTGTATATCCTGAATCATTGTTGCAGATAGTCAGCAAGCACACATTTGAGTTTAAGTTCTTTGCTGCATTAAAAAAAAACCACTCAAACGTCTTTTGCTGGCGGCTCAAGTGCTAGAAAACAAAATGGTGTTTTCCATGAAAATGTGCCAGCCCGATGTGGTTCTGTCTAAAGCCTGAAGAAGACAGGAAACCATCTAAGTGGAAGTGTTGTTCTTCTTTTCAGTGGATTGCCTTCAGTTCAGCTGCTGTGTGCTTTGATTGCTGCTTGTTCTCTACTACTTTTGGTATTCCATACCTAGCTAGGGCCTGGGACTCTGCTCCAGTTAAACAGTAGTTCTTAGAATCTACCTTAACTTTCATAGATGAGATAGGCTGCAAGTAAATGCAAGTAGCAGAAAGAAACTCCACAGAAAAAACTTCGAGGTAAATTTCCATAATTAAATGGTGTCTCTCTTATATCTACCTTATGTTTTGAGATTGATGCTTATAAGGTTCTTAAAAGATACTCTTTGCCACTGACTTGCTCTGCTGATGCTAATAGTTATCATGACTTTTGAATAGGGAGGTGATGTGTAAAATGCAAGATGAGCATAAACTGCAAACCGACTATAAGGAGCTGAAAATAAATTGTAAATTAACTACTGTAAGAGAAGGTAATCTGTGAACTCACTGCTTCAGCCAGGAAGTTACTGGGAGGCAAAATGGTCCCTCCAAAATTACCTGTTGACAATTATTTCTTGACACAGAGCAGCTTTGGGTAATCTGGGAGAATACAAAATGTAGTAAGTTGCATGCTGTTGCTGGATGTCATGATGTTCATATATTGGATGAGTATTTACTGTATTTCCATATGCACACTCCAGCACCTTCTCCCCTGTTATAGAGAGAGTGCTACTTTCTGCGATTTAGAGGAAGTAGAAACTGGAATGTAGCTAATCTACATTAAAAAAATTAAAATCATAGTTGTATAGTGTTTTTTTTGCAGATAAAAGAACAATTTAAATGTATTTATCTCTGTTGTAATTAGTTTAATGTGAGTAATCACATTTCTGCTACACTTGTACAATGAGCAGAGTTTTAAAACAGAAGCAGTATTATCTTGATATGCCATGATACTATGTGTAATAGTCTATAATAAAACAAAATTTTAATTTCTAAGCTATATTAAAGAAGACTTTTCTCAGCATTTGGAATTTAGTGTGCTGGTAAATAAATTTTAGTAGGCTTTTTTAAATGAGGAAGACATTAGTTAATGGATTTGAACATAAAAATATTTTCAAATTAATTTTGGTAATCTGACATATTCAAGAAAACATATAAATGTAATCTCTATGCATTTTAATTGTGCATGAGATCAAGCTTCACTAGGTATGTTATTATGGGAGCTGACACTATATGAGGTTTAGCATTAGGGTTGGATCTCTGGTACAGAACTGTATTTAATGAATGGTTCCATTTATGAACTTCTCTTGGCAGGTTGCAAGGTTGAAAGATTTAGTATAAGGATTTTTATCTTCTGAAACTACATATTGAGTTTTAGGGATAAATTGTAAGATTATGAAATTGGAAAGTTAAAACAGAAAACAGTGTTTCCTCCTAAAACAGCTTTGGAGTAGCCTGCTTATGAAAAAATTACAGACTTGTAAAAATAAAAAAATTCATAGCCTGCTCAGCAAACCTGATTCCACTGATAATCAGGAGCAGGACTCTCATATTTCACAGTTTCATCTGTATGCTGTATTGGGCCCTGTAACTCCTTAAGAAAAGCAGCATTTTAATCTTGCCTTTCTGGAAAGGTTTTGTTATCAGTTGGGTTTAAAAGCAAAACTTTGTTGTTATGACCAATTAATGTAAAAGGGTACTATACTGCCAAAGGTTATTTCTGTTGTTATTTTTGTTATACTCTGTAGTAAATTATGTAGACATCAGTGCTGGCAACAAGAATTCCAGTTTTAGACTTGCTTAATTTTTCAGGCTTTGCATTTCAGGAACAGTGAATTTTTATTGGAAACTTTGCAATTATTGTAATTAACAGTGTCAGAAAATTTTTTTCTTGTTTCTGAGGGTGAATTTTCAAACTTATATTTTGAATGTACAAATAGTTGAATGAGTAGTTGTTGTAATGATTATTTACAGTTGTACATTTGCTCTGGTTAATGTCTTAATTTATATTTTGCTAGATACATTCTGTCATTGTTGCCTTCTGAAAAACTGGCTTTTCACTACTTCAAAAAAAACCCCCAAACAAACAAACAAAAAAAAACCAAAACAAACAAACAAACAAACAAAAAAAAAAAACAAAAAAAAAACCCACCAAAAAAACCCCAACCCATAAGCATAAAGATGACCTTGCAAAGTGTTACAGCCTGTTAAGTCCACTTGTTGCCACAGCATAAGTGCATGCAAATATACAGATACTTACACAGGGAAGTTTTGACTCGATGAGAGTTCTAATGAACAGAAAACTGGTTTTATGTGTCATACAATTGACCATGAATGTGTGCATTGCTCTTTTCTTTATTGTCCTAGGTTATAACTCCTGCCTTCTATGTGTGGGGAGCACAGTCCTGTATTTTGCATGGTAATGTTTTTTACTTTGCAGTGTAGAGTAGGGGTAGATGATCTTCTGGAGCCAAACAGTTTGATTCAGATTCAATTAGCTTATAGGTGCATAAAAATCAGTAGTTGAACTCAGTGATCCTTCCAGCTCAGCATATTCTGTGATGCTATGATAAAACAGCAAAGTTCATTTAACAAAGAGAATGTGCTGTGGGTTTTTTTTTTCCTCTTCCAGTTTCTAGGAAAAATTATAGGAATGAGAAATAATGTAAAATAACGTGAGAACTTCATTCCTGTGTTCAACATGATTCCACTAAGACTAGCTTCTTCATTATTTATTACCAAGTATATTATTATACATGTACACAGTCATGTATTTTATGTAGGTGTATATGCGTATTTCAGAGTGCTTATGGTCTTCACAAGAGAGTTGCTGCATACAGTACCTCTAAAGGTTATTTACTCTCATGTCTCGTTAACAAGTCTGTTTCACCAAACAAGTCCATTAGTTCCTGAAAATAGTATCCGCTAATAGAAATCTGAGCAGCAAAGTCAGTCTAATAGTTTGAGTTAAGCCTGCAGCTGTGTCGAAGTACCAGATGTCGGGGAATCAGCTTTTGAGGAACCAGGGAATAGAGGACGGTGCATTTCTTACTAGACTTTAAGTTTCTATGCCCTGCTACTAAGTGCGTTACTCCGGAGAAGATGAGCTGAATTGAAGAACTTCTATTGCTTATTGAGCATTTATAATTAAAAAAAAAAAATATTAACTCACAGGCCTTTGGTGATGTTCTTTTTATCCTTTATATGAACCAATTTTTCTGTTCAAGATACAATTCCTCATCTGTTTCCAATGTCAAAGGACAGACAAAGAGCTTTGAGAGTAGTGATTATTTAAAGGCATGTGAGAGAGAAATATCTCACATTGGAATCTTCAGTCTGTCTTTATTTGTGCTCTCCATGTGTGGTTTTCATATTTTCTTTATTATTTAGTGGTTTTTTTTTTTTCAGTTAAAAATGAAATGTGGGGCGAGAAACTCCATTATTTATTTATTTATTTTTAGTTGCAAGGCCTTTAAAGACTTACTCATCAAGAGAAATGAATTTTCATAGTACAGATTTTGATGCTTGCATAAATTTTATGTAACAGACTTCAGTTTGGGCTAATATTTTACTGGCATCAGCCTCCATGTAGCACAGAGCTACTCTGTGAGGACTAGTGCCTTCTTTGTACCCTGCCAAAAACTGTATGTGTGTTGCCGGTGTGAATGTCATCCTTTGGATGAAATTTTTTGATGCCAGGATTAAGCCACAAAAAGTGGAAGGAAAAACAACAATACTGACTCTGTTATTAAAAAAAAAAAAAGTTAAATAAGTTAGTCTTTCAGTACAGAAATGGTGAAAAACAAAAACCAACAGTTGCATGATGTTTCTTCACATTTGGACGCTTAATACCTTTTCCAAAATGTTTTTTAAATTTATGGGTTATTTCTTCCTAAAAGAAAGCAAGATGAAGACTAGACTGTCAGTAGTGTTCTGAGTGAGCTGGAAGTTCTGAAAGTGAGTATTTTCTAGTTCTATATTTGGCTACTGTATTCAAGAGGAATTTCAGCGGTATTAAATGCTGTGGAATTCACAGTTTGGCTTACTACTTCAGCAGGGAATAATATTAAAGTTACTGTGTTCTTTGACCTGAAGTTTTGTGGAAGTTATATAAGGTACTTACAGTTTGTGATCAGAAAAGACAGGGTGAAGGACAAATCATACAAGTTATTTTGTGACTAGAATGGGAAATGAAATGTCTGAGAATATAATGTTTTCATTAAATATCCCATTTCCTACTACACAGTTGTCTAATACAGATTCTGATTTCCCCGGTGAAAATGCATTTTTCTGAAACCATGAGCAAAAAAAGTAGTTTAGCTAAAGTTTGGCAAGAAGTCCTAAAATTAGGTTAAAAAACTTTACTGAAGATGAGATTTGATCTTTGTGGTATGTTACAGAACTGACTGATTGCAGACATTCTTTAAATGTGCATCTTGTTCAAAAGGCAACTCCCACAGTGCACACACTTGGAGAATGTCTGGTGTAGCTTTGGTTTCAGCCAAAGGTAAAGGAGGACTAAAATTGCACTTCTACATAATTTCTCTGCTAAAACATTCTAGTTACCTTTCTTGGAATACAGATTGGCATATGGACAGGGAATCACATCAGCTTGTGGGTCTGCACAGACTTTCCTTTCTCCTTTTTTGACTTTTTGTATTATTTTTGCTTCTCAGCCAGAGCAGTGAAGTGATCCAGCTTGCTACTTACTACACACTGCTGTGGACACAAGGGAGAATCGAGGTTCTGTGGCTGAGACACAGCATCATCTGCCAATCAGAGCAGTGTTGGGTGGTCCCAATGCAGTTGTGAAATGTCAGTATATTACTGTTTATAGTATCATAGGAATTTGCTTTTCCATATCATCCTAATATAAGAAAATAGTCTAACTATAAAGATTAAGCCTAATTAGTTTCTGCGTTCTGAAATATTTTTAGAAACGTTTCCCAATTCTGAATAGCTCTTTTCCTTGCTTTCTTTTTCTCCGTTATAAAAACAATCAGAACAATTTTCTGCAGTGTTGTTACATCAACTTCCTTTCTGTATCTTTTCATTATTTCCAGAAAACAGAGAACTATGATAGGTTTGTGTGGGTTTTTTTGATATAGAAAAATTTTTAATACAAGAAAGTGCTGTATTTGCTGATAGGGCCTGTGATTAAAGTGCCAAAAAAAGAAGTTTTTATTCTAAATTTTAGAGCAGCGATAGACCCAGCATATCAGTGTGAAAGAGATCTCTCTTGTGCCAATTGCAGTGTATTTTCGAGGGAATGTATTCAAGTACTGCAAAAAAAATTGTATCAAAATTGTAATTGCTGTAAAAACATCATTTTCTGCATCTTGAATTCATTACTTGCTTTATGTTCCTGTTTGTTATTTTGTTTTGCTTGCTATACTCCATAAAGGATTTGACTGTATTGTGCCTTCTCTAAATGTTGCTTTCTGTAAAATGCACTGTCTAACTTGTTAGTGCCTTGGCTTCCTTATGGAAAGGATGTCCTGTATTTGTTTACTTGTGGATTGCCATACTTTCTCGTCAGTTCTCTGAATGCTATTGCATCTAATATTCTCATGCTTTTTTTATCTTATGATGGAGATTTGATGATAGTGAGTTATTGGATTGTTCCTTATTACAGATGGTTTGAAACGAGAGCTAGGCTGAAACTGGAAGTAAAAGTGAAGTTAGCAAATATTTCTGAAACATATGTTAGAGTTGGAGGGGAAGGTGTTCAGGATGGGCACACATTGCCTGTGGAAAGAGAGGTGTAAAGAGGACAAAAAGTGACAACTTCTACGTATTGTTAAGGGAAGGGGCCTGTGTGACTGGGATGGAGAGGTGCAACTGCGTAGTGGTAATACTGAAAGTACATCTTCCTCCTTTCCTGTTTGTACTTTAACAAACGTGATTGTTCAGTAGAGCTGCTTTTAGGCACCAAGTATGCTCACTTGGAAAGTAAAAATGACAAATATCTCTGGGTTTGAGTTGGTTTCTTTATCCCGTGATTTGAAGTGGGTGGTTATCAGGAAATCGTGCAATCCTGTGTCTGGTAAAGATAAGAATAAAAAGCATTAGTGCCTGGAAACAGTTTAAGTCAGTTACGTGAAATTTAGCTTGAGATTCTGCTTCAGAAAAAAATGGCCATATGCTGAAAAATGTCAACACATGTTCATAGAAATGAGTTAATTATCAAGTGGAACTTGACTTAGTCTCCCTTAGTGCTCACAGTCACTAAAAAAAATTGTAAAATTACTTTTGCTAAAGGAAATTTCTAAAGTTTTTTTGTTCAGCTCCTTAGGTAATCAATGTGGTTGATACTGAGTAGTGAAATGGAAAAGTTGGGGTTCTGAAATAGAAAAGATGATGTGATATCTAAATGAATATGTTAAAAAAAAAATCAATATTCCAGGGTATGGACGTGAGTGCTACTGTGAAGATGGCGGAGATACACATAACTGGATTATTGAATATGGTGTATTCATATCCTTTTTTTAGAAGGCAAGGATATGTGCTCAGTCACTGCTGTTGAATGCACTGTTGCATTAGGAATTCATGCATTAGTTTTTTTTTTTTTCCCTCTTGGTTTAGAAGGATCCAGGGCTATCATTTGTCATGGGGCTAATGAGACTGAAGTGACTTTTGAATGGTGTGGGACACATAGAGGCTATATGTAGAGTTATCTGGCCTCTGTGTTGGTGTGGAATTGTACCAGCAACTTTTTTTTCCTTCCCCCCCACCCCCAAAAGTATTTATAACAGTTTGCTGTCAAAGCAACTGCCTTGGAACTGGAGGGGAGAGGTTTGCCTTTGCTTAGTGGCTCACTCCTAATTGAATGTTTGTTTCCTACAGGTATTGTGAGACTCTGAGCAGATAAGGAGTGACATAAGGATTGGATGCTTAGGCCAGCCCCAAGATGCCCATGTTCATAAAAGTTTTTGTTTCCTTGGGTTTCTCACCTCTTCTGTTTTAACTGCATTCTGATATATTATGAAAGGTATTTCTAAACTCTCAGTTGGTCTTCAGCTGCAATGCTAGCTATTTAATAATAGCTTGGAGTATAGTGTCATGAATGTTATAAATTTTATTGGGTTTTTTTCAGTTTTCTTTTTTTGTTCATCTTTGTCAGTTCACCATAAAGAAAAGAGTGTTGCTTTTTAATTTTGAGTTTAATATTTGGTAAATTACTTTTGGGATTGTGGTTGTTTTTAAAGTATGAAATACGATAGAACCCTGAAAAGGAGAGTTTGTCTATACAAAGCTTCATTAGAGACTACTTTCTGCCTGTCGTGAGAAAGTTTTATGAAGGGGGGAGGGATGATGTGAAGTGGTTCAAAGTGTTGGGTACTTTCATTAGCATTACCCTACAGTTCTTCATTTGACACCTTTGTGCGGATGAGAAAGGTGTCTGCACCTGTTGATTCATGCCATTGTGGTATGACTGCTCAGATTCTCAGAAAAACACTCTATCGAGGCAGACCAAGGGTGTGTTGGGAAAAAGCCCTGTGCTTCTCCTGCTACCAAATTTTTCCTCCTCCCCATCTTTCCAGTTTCAGCTGCAAGGATTGAGAGTGCTGTCTAGGATAGGCTGACTTGGATCTTGTTCCAGCATGGCATGTTTATTTGTCCTTGTGAGTGAGACTGAACTTACTAAGGGCAAATCCTTGGCTGTAAGCAAGTGGTTTGGCATATTAATATCTGCATCTTAACTGAGGGTGTACAAAGAGGTTTGTTTTGGACCTGGGCTTGCACAGTGAGGTTTGTTTAGATCTTTTTTCCCCCCTCTCTTTTTCAGCCCTGGATAGATTCTCTTTCAAATGCATGCTCTCTGTAGGGTACAATGTAGCAACCAAGGTTGCTTTGTTGCATGCAGGGTGGCAGAGGTGACAATAGCATGTCTAAAGACAGCAAAGTGCTTTGTGTTCTAAAGTTAACCTTTGTCTTCTACTGTTTTCACATGCAAGAGATGAATTTGATATTCCTAGTTACTCATTTTATGTAGTGTTGATTGATTAATCTTAGAATGGTTCATACAGTGGTTTGGTTTGGAAGGGACTTTCAAAGGCTGTAAATATTGATCAGAATATTGCTGAAATGGAGTCTTTTTGTTGGATAGGTATCTTTTCATTGTATGTTCTTGCAAGTAAAGGAAAGGGCTTAAGTCTTAACTTTCTTTTCAAATGAAGTGTGGCACATTTAGCTCTTGCATATTTTAACGTGTGTTTCTGGGCTCAAGAGCTCGTTTTAGCCAGACTAGTTTTTAGCAGCATTGTTAGATGTATTTAGCATGCTTTGTGTGATTTGCTTTGGTCCTAATACAAAGAAAACCCTCCAGCTTATTTAAACAACAGTTTCTTTGCAGTTAGATTGGTGTGATAAATAGTTTTAAAGCGTATGTTTATATAATAAGTGTTTTTAAAGCTCTGAGGGATACCTGAAAGGACAGATGAATGCTGGGCAGCAGAGCAGTGAAGAATAAATACACAGGTTCTGGTTGAGACAAGGCATTGTCTTGGGTCAGGTCCCTGTCTGTAGATCTTCACTTGGAATGATGAAAAAATGTTTTTTCTTTTAGAAGGCCTAATTAGATGTTTGTGAAAAGCTTTGAGAAGCTTTTGACTAATGACTGTATATTGTTTGTGATTATATCACACAGAATAATAGAGGGTAGGAGGAGAAAGGCTGGCACTGTAGTTCTTGCAGCATTCTGAAAACTTGAGGCTTTGTTCTTTTTCAAATGCTGTCTTTATATTTAAACATTATTTCTTCTGCTGTTTCCCCTTAGTCTTTATCTTCTCCAGATCAATACCAAAACAAGAAAGAAGCAGATCTTTTAAAACAAGGAGGAAGAAAAAATGTAGGGTAATTAGTTTTGGCTAGTTTGTGGTGTGTTGTTTGGGGTTTTTGTTTGCTTTTTGAAAATATTTAACTGTTTTTTCCATATTTGGTTTTTACCAAATTTGTAGCTGGTACACAGGAACTCAATTCATGAAAATTTACGGCTCCTCCCACCCTCACTGCTTGGTTTTTTTTTTAAGGCACCAGTAACTGGTGAGATTGTTTGCAGGCTTTTCAGTGTTGGTTACTCAGCTATACACAGTTGTACAGCTACACTCTGTCCCCCTCAGTTTAAAATTGAGGGGTTTTGAACCTCAGACACCCACCTTCCTCCCCCCCTATTTTTCCCTGACCTTCCTATTACCACAGTAACCTCTTGGCTGCAGGGTTTTTTTAACCCAGCTTTTCCTGCAAGAGAAAAGTAGTTTCTGAGCAGGTTGATTTGAGGAGGTCTTTCTGGGAGCTGTAGTGGGGATTTGGTAGATTTGGGATTTGGTTGGAAACTTGTTGGAAATGTGGTATAAAGACTTGCTTAGAAGGCCAAGGACACTGCACTGCAACCCATTAGATGCAAATAATATGTTGGAGGCAGAAACCAGCTTCTCTACCAGGGTTCTGACCATGGGGTACTTGTGAAGAGATCTGCCAGAGAAACAACATGTGGTTTGTCATCTGATTGTAGGTGGCTAGCAAGCATTTAGTATGAATGCTAACATTAATTTTTTTGGTAGTAATGCTGGAATAAAATGAAAAAACAGCAATAATGGAGAACCACCACTTTTATGGGAGCTTATGTGCGGGAAATCTATGATGAAAAGGAGACTTCTCTTCAGAAATATTGTCATCAGTATCATTTAAAGGAAGGAACACTGCTTTGGTAGAAATATTAATTTATTCCCAAAAGCTATTTGTTTCTAATCTTTTTAAATCTTAAGTTGGTGCCACTGAACAGTACATTCTTGCTTTTTTGAAGAAACTTGCCTTTGTGTTTGTGAGAAACACACAGCAATACTACATTTTTTTGTATTGTATTTCAACAATGCCTTTGTAGTGGTTGAAGAAATGAAGCAACTTAAGTATATGAATCTCTTAAAAAAAATCTAAACACCAACCAAACCAAACAAACCCACCCAAACCCCTCACCTTCTTCCATAGTGTATTAAAATTGTCTGAAGGGAAATGCATTTTGGTTTGGTTGTTAAACGTTCGTCTCCATTACAGTGGCACAGTTTCACAGACTTCCTCAGAGGGTATTTGGGTGAACGTTGAAATCTTGTCATGTAAACATGAATTGCAGGTGAAGTAGAGGCCAACAAGCAGTTGTAGATTGTATTTTGGCCATATGATTTAGTTCACAAAAATCTAAATTACAGGATTAGATTTATATGCATGTATCAAAATATTTCATGGACATCCTAGGTTTTTTTACACTCTTTTCTTCACAGTGTTAATAGGACTTAAAATTGCTAAAAAGTAGTTTAGCATGCGAGAGACACAATTTAGCTGGAAGAGACTCCATTATATTTATGTATCCGGTGATAATTCTGCAGGCCTTTATGGATGAAAGACACCTTTCTGCTTCTTTGGAATATATAAATGACAATGCACAGAGTGTGCAATGAACATTTTTTTTTACCAAGGAAAATGAGTGGTGAAACAAGGATTTTCAAGTAACTGAAAAAGTTAAATGGAAAAGGCAACAAAAACGAGAAGTCTGAGGAAAGTGGAGGTAAACTAGACTGCAAAGGTATGGCTTGAACTGTTGCAAAGCAGACTCTGTGTTGGGAATGTCTGTCTTTCGGGTTGTGGCAAACAGGTAACAACAGCAATAGGGTTGTTTTTATCTTGAATGAATTCCAAACCTTCCATAAATAAATAAAACCTGTCCATTATATTAGTAATGGAGTGTCAAGACCTGCTTTTTCAGGTGTGTTATCATTCTTATTGCCTGCTTGGTTAAGATGTTGAGAGGGTCTTATATTTTTTTTTCAGTTGAAGGTGAAATTCCAGGGTAGATTCACATTTTAATCCATTTAAAATTTATTCTTTGTTGAAGTACGACCTAGGACTGCTTTTTCTTGATCATCAGTACATTCAGCTGTGATACTCTATGTATTCCTGGTGGAATTGAAATGCAGGGAGTGCTCTGTAGTGAAAATATGTAAGCTTTCTGTAGTAAGGAAATCTTGTTCAGTGGCAGGACAATGTGTACAATAACTACAGAAAACAAAAGGCATATTAATTCTTGATGAAAGATTTGGCTGATATGTTGGCATTGTTGTATACAGAGACCAACAGCAATTACCAACTCACATTTCAAGTCATTGTACAATTGCCAGTGGTGCCAAAGTTCAGAGGCTGGTGGCCAAGAAATTGGAAGTTTATCACTTACAGTTTCATTAGGTTACCTTTCTGCCTTCTTCCTGACTCTTGGTAGTTTTTAAACACTAACAGGAATAAATTATGTAAAGTTAAAATACTGTATCAACCTGTTAGTTTACATTGTAATTTTTGGCTTCCTTGTCTCCATGGTTTTTTCCCTTTTCTTTGAAACAAACAAAAATTTCATATTTAACTTTATTTAGCTAGTCAGTAGAGATACAGAGCTGTGACTTCAGTGTTTAAGTTTTGTCAGTTAAAATACTCAAGTTTGCTGAAGTCTTAACTTATGTTAGCATACCGAAATAGTTGTGGCCTGCACTGAAAGCAAATGAGTTGCAGTTATTTTTGGATCGGTAAGTCCAGATTAAGCAGAAGGACAGAAAATATCGCATGAAAATTATTCACAGCCTTAGCAACTTTACAGTAAAATTTGCCTTGGAATATTTCCACTTTTTTCCCTTCATGAAGTTCAGTCTAAGCAACATATTTGATATGTTAGGTAGGAGAAAACAACCTCTGTGCATCTGGTGCTTGATAGAAGACCACAGACTGCAGTTTGGGCAGTAGCGGGCAATGCAGTGTGGCCAAGGAACAAAAGCAGTGCAATGCGACAGATGGTTTAACACTTCTTGTGTAATGATGAAAAGTCATCACGTTTTTAAATGGATTATACTGAGACATGTTTCCTTGTAAACCTGAGTTGTTTTATAGGCCAAAATTCATGTCTACCAAAACCTGCAAAAAAAGCCAAATTTTTTTACATGTTCACAGGGAAAGATTAGCTCTCCCTTCTGAACAACATGGGGAGTAGTGATATAATTTTAATGAAACAGTGTTCCTCTCCACTGTTGAAAACTTTCTTGGGGCCCTTTTGGAAAATTTGTTGGTTCTTTTTATGTGGTCTTGCAGTCTTTTGCCATGTTTTGAAGTTGAATGATGTTATTGATATTGTCATCTTTTGAAAAAACGCATATCTTTTTATTAACTCTAAGCCCTGAGTACTAGTCAGCTGAAGCTACTATCAGAACAAAGGCCTGAAACTTGGAGTCTGGCAAACACTCTGTTTGTGCCCTCGGAAAGTAAGTCAGAAGCTTTCTGATTTTAACGATGGTTTGTCAAAGAAACAAAGCTGTAGAAGTTTGGCTTGTGCGGTTTTAGCTTTCTGCTTTGCAAACTATTGCTGCTTGGTTTTGGTAAGGCTTTTTTTGAATCCCTGCATGTGTGAGCATTATATGTCTGTTCCCTTTTCCTTTCTGGCTTACGTGCTTTTTGGAGTCTGTCAGGTTTGTTTGTTAGGTGATAGCAGAGAAGCCAATATGTATCTGTTACCTGTGTGCATCAAACTCCATTATGACAGAATTAGAAATCCCCTCCATAACTACTGTTCCAGTATCTCATCTTTCCCATGTTCTCCCTTTTCATGATGTTAGTCTTTGTCTGACTTGACTCTGTGCAGGTCAGCTGAGCCAGTACAAAGGTAGCCCAAAACGATGGGGTGTGGAGGGGAAGTAAGTTGTCCATCAGGTTATGGTTTGTGGCGCTAGCAAACTGTTAGGTAATGTGGCTTGAATTAATCTGACTTCATCTGTTTAGGGGTGTGTGTGTATTTAGCTGCTGATGCTTCATTCAGATTGGTTTTTTTTAATGTCTTCTTCAAGAAGGGATGGTAGAATTAAGCGCTGAAACACTGCGAGAGGAGGGAACTGCAGTTCTCTGTCACGACAGGTGCTTAAAAATCAGGAATCTGGTGTTATCTTTGTTTTCTTCAGTTGTTACGGTTAACAAATGTCTGAATATTGCTAAATCTTGCTGGTTTTTACATATATATAATATGCCATAACTTTAAGGAAATGTTACCCCACCTTCATGGTGCTGGGACCAGTGGAGTATTCTGCCTAACTCTGAGATGGCATGTGAGAGCTGTGCTGCAGCAGTACAGCCATTAAATGTTCACCAGGACTATGAGCACCTATCACTTGGCCAAATGACTCCCAGCAGGGTGGGATTTTTGTCTTACTTTCCAGGCAATAGTGCCTTATAAAGGGTACTGTGTGCAACATGACAGTGGGTAGGGGGAAGTCTTTGTAGTGATATAAATATTTGAAAGTTCAAAGGATCACTTTTTCTAAGTGTAGGCTAATGTATTATTTTTCCCAAACTGTGACCTGTCTTTCTCTAGTTAAATGGAATTAACCAACAGTGTTTATGGGGATAAGCTCAAAACATGAAAGTTGTATATAGCTCTTTTTATGTGTTATTTTCTGATGCTTATCTTAAATTGTTAAAGCATGTAGTGTTCTTAATTTTTTTTATCTCTTTTAAGTCTTAAAAATGCGTTCTCCCACTTCTGTCAAAGTTGGTGTGTAAACAGTCCCAGTGTGGAGTGAAAAGCTTGAAAAATAAATAGAACAGCTGCTACTTACAGTAGAATGAAGAAAATATGCTTTATAATTCTTGTGTACATTTAAAAATTGGTTTGCTGGGACTTTTCACTAATGAATTTTATGAAGTAATTTGGCCCTTGGGATAATTTTAGGGGATTGTAAATACTCAGAGTATTGGAAGCTAAAAGATAATTTTTCATATGTTTGCAGTAGTAATTCATTAAAAGTTCTGACAGCTACTTTTTCACATTGTAAATGGTGGTCATAATATCCTGCCTTTCACAGGTACTCTGCTGCATCCTCTTTGGGGAAAAAGCCCCATAACTCAGTTGGAACAGTAGAGTTAAACTGAGAAATTGTACACCAGTTGTTGGGAAGGAAATGATTTTTTTCCTCTTTTGTCTTTCTTAGAAAATACAATTCTGGTAATTGGATAGATGATAAAAGAACCTTTCTTGTTTCTTGAAAAAAAGCTCAATTTTTCAGTATTAGAACAGAGTTTGATTAGAAGATGTGTTATAACTGATTAAAGGTGAAACATTTGCATATAAAAAACTCTTAGCAACACCTGTCTTTCTAAGGAGTTTAGAAAGAGCTTGTGCTGCTCCAGTGTGAGGCTTTCCAGCAACAAAGCAGGAATAATTTGATATTTTTCTGTATTTCTTGTTCCTGGTCTTTTTCAAACATCATGTATAGAAATAGGTGTGGTCACTTCTGAGGGCTGTTGGATGTATTGAATGTGTTGCAGTCCTGCTGCATTTTTCCTTTTCTGTGGAAATGTTATCTTTGAAGAATTTCACCTACAGGTGGCATGAGGAGTTGTATGGCATTTGATCTCATGGTGGCCCTGGACTGATTTTCCTGTCTCCCTCCCCCCTCTCAATTAGCTTTAGATGAAGTCTGGAGACATAAAGGACTTGAATGTTCTGTCTGAATGTTAGCAGCAATATTTATTGTAATTTATCCAGGAGGTCATCCTTAAATGGCAGTTGAGGTCAATGACTGCTGCTGGTATGGGAACTGGGCTATGAGTTGGAGCTGCAATGATACTTAGCAAGCAGGGCAGGGGATGGCACTGTCCTGCAGCATGGTCCATTCAGGCAGTGGTGGTTGAGGACCACCAGGTCACAGTGTGATGAGGTAGCTCTCAGGGGTGCCTTGAGTTAGCCCCAGGTAACTTCCTTGGTAGCACTGCTGCTGGTGTCATTACTAAGCTGGTTTAGTTTGGTTTTCACCATTGTCAGGCCAGGATGGCTGCAGTATTTTGGCTTGGGTTGGTGGAAAGCACTTTTCAACATTGCTGGATTGGAGGGGGCTCAAAAGCCTGAGGCTGTGAATTTAGTCATTTGGAGCAGATTTCCCCTGCTGGTAGGTGAGATATTTTTAATGTTGCTTCCCAAAATTGCTTTTGCCTGCTTGTGTTGCTGTGGTGGAGTTTTTTCTGGATGAGGTGTGTGTTACTAAGGAGATGATGAATTCCTGGGCTCTGACCGCAACAGCTTAAAGCAAGTGAAACACGGCAATTTGCGTACTGCATAATTAAATGATAACTTTATAGAATTCCTGCAGATCAGATAGAAACAAGCAATCCAAACAAGGATTGCACAATAGAAAATGAACTTGTACCTCCTTAACTATGTGGCATCTCTCTCTCTGGCAGAGACAGCAGATTTGCAATATTAATTGCCTAATACTTGCAGGAATGACAAGTAGTTTAGGTAGTTATCTCAGGAACTGGCTTTGTTTTTGCTGCACCAAGTACAAAGTAGACCCTATTTTGATTTAATTTGCTATGCACTATGGTAATAGGAGTATTTAATAGTGCTTAATTCTTTCTACGTATGCTTTAAAAAGCACCATCTCAGGGAATTTTCATGTTCTTTGAGGAACATTTTGATACTCTTACTCCAGAAATCTGAGTACTGTGTTTCACAAAAAAACTGAACACTTCTAGGTTGCACCCTGTAATTGATACAGCTGCTGTTACTGGGCTTGGTGTTCTCATTACTTAGTTGCTCTGTGACTATTTGGACATAACTCTTGTACACTTTGCTGTCTAAATCATCTGGAGGATGGTGGGGGTTTTTTTGTGGAAATCTGTATAGTATGGCATGTTAAAGTGGTAATTTACCACCTGACTGGCTGAAGACAGACTGCCTTTAGACAGGCAGCATAACTTGTTACATGAGATTTTGTAGCTCACCAGAAGAGAGAATTGTGATGTGCTGTATTTATGCATGCACACATCCTTCTTGTGGTGTTTGCCAGTGTGATTATATAATGCATTTCTTGGGTTCATGGGCATATTGAGTGGGAGTTGGGCACTTCATTGCAGCTGGGTGGATCTGAGTAATAGCCAGGCCTCTTTCGGGAGGGACCTGGAAGCTAAGCTGCTCAAAGTTGAAAGCAGATCTTTCCTCTTATTTCTGATCTGACACCTGAAAGGAATAGGATTAACTGGCTTTTCAGCCCTGTTTTGTGGATTTGCAAATGTAAAACGCATGAAGGAAATCTCTCATTGGAGCAAAAGCTCCATGAAAAGATTCTTCTCAAATACCACATCATCCTTGTTCTTTCTATTCTGTGCTTTAATGGTCAAGGTGAAGGTAGAAATGCTCAGTGAAATGGCCATTTAATGTGTTGCTGTCATACCCATGGGAACAAGAGTTTATACAGTGAAACTAACTTTTTTTTTTTTCCCCCAAATAAGAGAAATTGGTTTCACCAATTAATTTGAAATTGGAAAATAACAGTATATATTTTAAGAGCAAATTTGGTGCTCAAAGAAGTAATTTGATACTTTAAGGCATAATAGAAAACGTTTTCCCAATGATCCTGCAGCACAAGTCCCTGTTTAATAGATACATGCCCAATGTTCAGGCCATAAATGGATGTTCTTAAAAATCTCACATGGCTTCACTTTCTCTTGTTTTCTTTCTAGAAGGCAAGATGCTTCTGCCTAACCTAAAAGCCTTGCACAACCTTCTCAGAATGTGTTGCCTATTCTAGTGTGTAAAGCTTTGATTCTGGGAATAGGAAGATATTAATTTTTTCCTTCCTTCTGTGAGAGAGGGATATATATGTACACACACCTTATTATGGCACACAAATCTATCTATACCTATGCATGTATCTATATATGTTAGAAGTAAACTGAAAGATAACACCCATTAGCTATCTTTCTGTAAAGTATGCTTCTACCTAGCTGGAGATGAGTTTTGTAGTACAGGTTTCATTAATTCAGTGATAGTTTTCAAAGCTAGGTCTTTCTTGGTTTATAAGCAGCTCTCATAGAATCATAGAATAGTTTAGCTTGGAAGGGACCTTTAAAGAACATCTAGTTCTATCCCCCTGTGCTTAAGTCCGTAACTCAAGATAATGATATGGTCTGTGGGCAACAGTGCATGGACCTTCTCAATAGTAATAAAGTTTTATTAAAATTTTAATTGTTTGGAGGAAACTTACACAAGCTGGAAGACAGACACTGTTTCTTCATGTTGCTTTCTCTACTGTTTTCCCTGAGTAGGGGAAAAAAATGGTCATCTCTCTGAGTAAGACTGTTTCAGGTTTGAGAGCAACTGTCTAAGGGGAAGTGCAAGTATGGTCGAAACATCTTTTCTTTCTGGGGTGGGCTGTTCCTATGACTTTGCAGTTTGAATGTCATTTTGTCTGGCTTTAAGCTGAAGTGTATGGTCATAGTAAATGTGACACCTCAAGGTGAAGAGAGAGTTTTATTCGTAGTTACATCCTGAAATAGTATTGTGATTTGGCAGTGAAGGTACCCATTTGGCATGCAACTTTACTGCATAAGTCATATTTCCAAAATTATTTTAGTCTTGTTGTTCTGTTTTTCATGTTACAAAATGCATGTTTCATTGGTAATGAAGAATTAAATACAGTAAATGTGTGGAAAGTTAATTAGAAATGATTGCTTTTCTAATTAGTTATGATAGAAATCAGATTACTTGAGCCTGAAAGTAAGAAGTCTAGATTTTCTTTTTGTCTGTCATCTCTTGTCCCACATTTCATATTAAGTTGTATCTAATGTTGGTCTTGTCTTTCTGATGTATACTGATGCTGTCTAATGAAGAAGGTATATGTTAGTAAATGCAGTTGAGTTTAAGCTAGGAAAATCCATTGCTGTGATAAAAATCATAAATAATGATTGTAGCAATAAACTTAGGGAAGTTTTGGTTGATATAGTCTAATTTGCATTTTCTAATGTGTTGAAAGAAGAAATCAGGTGGGTTTTTAAGTGTAGTTAAATGTGAATTTACTAAGAGTCAGGCTAGTATGAAGAAAGTTTTGAGTTGCTGAAAATACATGTCTGTCAGAACAATCAAAACTGAGTATATTTAAGATGTTCAGAGACTGAAGGGACCACTAGAAGTCATGTAAGTCCAGTGCTAGGATGAAGTTAATCCAGGTTGCTCAGGACTTTTTCCAGATAAGTATTGACTGTTTCCAGGAGTGGAGTTTCTAGAGACTCTCTAGGGCTGCTTCTAGCAGTGTGTTCAATGTTCCTGTCTAGTCCAGGAAACAAGTTGCTCTGAATTCAGTTTGTTTCTGTGACTCATGAAGACTTCTGGATTCCTAGGGTCTATCAGAACTGAGTAGCACTGGACCTCTCATGGTATCTCTATTTGGGATGCAGGTTTGGGGAACCTTTGGATCTGCTGTAGTTGTGGAGAAGGTAGCTAGGACTGAGTTTTAGGGTTCATTGGTTTGCTCAGTGCTGGGAATGAAAGTCACAGCAGATGCTTTTATCTACAAAACAATGCACAGATGGAAAGACCGGATGGAGAATTGAAATAAGGAACTGACTTTTGGTTACCTGCAGAATGACTTGCCAGGCTTAAGGATTACTTATGCTTTAGTGCTCCGTCAATCTCACCTGAACCACTCACTTTATTCTTTATGACTTCATATTGTCCTTACTTTTGGTAAGGTAAGATATATGTGATATTTATTACGATATATGAAAATGCAGGCTACTTTTATTCAGTTACCCAATTTACTAGTCCTTTTTCCCCTTTTACTTTGATACTTCTGACTACATCTAGAAACTTTCCTGGATGCTTGTTTCTCATCGTATTAAAAGAGATGGAGCAGCTAGTCACAATAAGATTGCTTATGTCAAAAAAGCATATGCATAATTATTCACTAAATGTTGCTTCAACTTTGGTCTAAGTATACTTATCTGGAAGGAGTCATTGTCCTAATACTGTGCTGCTCCTTGGATGATTGCTCCCAGCATTTGGTAATTTAGTAGTTGCAGGAATGCCTACTATTTAAAGTAATAAAAGGAAAAAAAAAATCTATTTCTGTCTTGATTTAGTAGTAGTATACTCTTCTTTACAAAATAAAAGGGACCTTTGAGCAATATTAAATTGCTAAGTTTGTTTTATGGATTGCTAATCAGAGCATACTTGTGCATGAATGTGTTTCAGAACCATAGCATACTAGCTGTGAAATCCCAGTGGACTGGCCTTCTTCTTGTGTCCCAGAAAAGTGCTCTGTTGAGACCAGTTTCGGTAGGCTGTGCTTCTCTTTTTGGGTTGTACTTTGTTATCGAATGACTAGTCTGGTGGGTGTTCCTGCCCATCAAACGTTGTCTATTGCTTAGGAAAAAGGATGTGTAATAAATTGGAGAATTTTTCTGCTGTTTAATACGCATCCAGTTCTTTGATTTTTATTTTTTTTTTAAAACAGTGCTCAAGTTGAAGACTTCCCCATCAGAATGCCATTCTTAACCTTAACCTAATGGCAAAAGTCCCATCTGAATGTTCATATTTATGTTGCTATGTCTAGTGTGTAAACTGGAGCCCTTGCCTTTTTGCAACAGAGGGGAATAGCAAAGACTGCCTATATTCCAGAGCTGTATAAGCGTGACTGTGTCAATGGTAACAGCCAAGAGATATTCCAAGAGAAAGGAAGCTGTTAAGCTGAAGAACAATATTTAATTTGGCAGTAAATTTAATGTTAATAATTCTAGGGAGCTATTAGCTAATAGTGGGGGGGGCGGGGGGAAATTGTAGTCCAGGAAACATACGGGGCTCTGCAACTTTGAAACTTAAGTAATAAGACAGAGTAGATCCTCTGTTATCAGATGTGACTGCCCAAGCCTGGATTCAGACCTTGGTTATGATGTCTATAACTGGGAAGGTTTAATCATACCTGTACATAATTTCTGGAGCTTGTCTTTTACAGGTGACTGAGTGTTCTCTTTAACTCGGTATTGCAAGTTTCCAAACTCCATGTTTTATACATTTGTGGATACGTGCTAAGCTGGTAATACTGGACATTGCATTTCCATCTAGTCTTGTATCCTTGGAAGCCATAGGTGTAGACAGTACTTTTAAAGAGGTTTTGCTTGTAATTAAAACTTTAAATGTTAATTGATGATATGAGGTAAAATTATTCCTTTGATACAGATATTGATATATTTTTTCATAAAAATTCATCCTCAGTTTGATTTTTATCCTTATCCCTGCCCCTGAAGAGATGTTTTCTGTCATTTTCCAAATGTGGCAATTTTCAAAGCTGTGGATTCTTTCCTGTTTTCAGCAAGGTTCTTACTCTCAAGACTACTTGCAGTCCTTCGTGTTAGTGTTACACCAGTGAAAAAGAAACGTGCACTTTTCTTTTTTTTTTCCTGAAGAAAATGTGTGTTAATTCCAGAGTGTTCTAGTGAGTTTTTCAATTAAGATGCACCTTCAAAGAATATGAAATTGAAGAGTTCAAACTTTCTGCACTAACTTGGCCCCTTCCTGTGTTTTCACAGACTAAATCTATTGGCTTATTTCTGTTGCCTGTGTTTTTGTAGTTTGATCATTAAGATTCTTATGTATGTACTGATTTAAGTATTTTGATGTAAAGGATGTTAGAAGGACCACGGAAGTAATCTTTTAATGTGTATTTTGAGATGTTTAGATGTTTTATTTTGAGAGAGGTCCTTTTTAAAAGGAGAGGGAAATACCAGCATTTGATATCTAGACGTGGGTTTATTTGTGGTCAGTTACATTTATTTAACTGTTTAACCTGTTTGCTTTTTCTCATGGGCAGGGAAGGAATTTGGAACGCACAGTATATCAAGGAATGTGATGATTTCAGTGACTAATCTGTTTACTCTGAAACATACTGTAAACAGGTTCCATGCTAAGTGACAGTGTATGATTTCAGTGAAATTCTGACTACTGGAAAATGAAGGCCTGAACATGCAAAATGAATTAATATGAGATCTGTCTAAATGTGTCTTGCATGTTCCACATCTGGGATATACCAGAGGGAACTTCCTCCAGTGCAGTTAGGAACACTCATGCACCATGTCCTATAGCTCCATCATTGCTACCAAGTCTTGTAAGGGTCAGGTGAGAAAAATGAATACGACAGTCTCGGTTTCCTTGTTTCTGTCCAACCACAACAGTTTTGCTCTTGAATTTGAACTGCAACCATAGGGAGTGCCAGGTCTGACTGATGGGATGGACGCACCCAGGGTGTGTGCTTAGGGAGTATCTGGGGTTTGTAACTCCTACTCATGATGTTTAGTTAGTTTATCTTAGAATGGAAGAATTATCTCCCAGCTCATCTGTTTGTACCTTTTACTGCCTTGATCATAGGACTGGAAAGGAAACTGGAGTCATCTTCTACAAACGGAAAGTCTGGAATCAGTTATCAGGAAAAAATACTCCAAAACAAAAGAGCAAACCCAAACCTTGAAATATTAACTACAGTGGCATTTAGTTGAATCTAGTTTATACAGGGCTAGGAGGGAAGAGGGAGAGGTGCAGCTGTGCATACGTGAGCCAGAGCAAGTAGCAGCCCCGGTGATCCTTGTGTGGCTGTGTTAGCCACACTAGTGGACCAATACTTATCTCTGAGCATACACCTGTGATCAGTAGAGGCACGGCATCACTGAAAATGGGCTGTTTATTGATAAATTTAATCTTACTTGAGAGGCATGCAAAAGTCGTTTTCAAGCCATAAAGAGCAGTGCTCTTCTGGCCTGGTATAACTAGTGGGTTTCTCAGGTCAGCTAGGAGAGATTTGTTTGGTGAAGGGTTCATAGAATCATAGAATATGCTGACTTGGAAGGGACCTGTGAGGATCGAGTCCAGCTCCAGCCTCTGCACAGAGGACCCCAAGAATCACACCGTGGATGTTTCTTCGTTAGTTAACAGTTATAAAAGAGCTGTATTTTATTGGCAAAGCAAGTTAGGTTTTAGCCTCTCATGAAAGACCTACCATAAACTTTTTTAGACAAGGTGATATTTTCCTTGGACTACACCATAAATTTTTCCTTTCCAATTTGCTTACTTACTAAAATTTATTTTTTTTATTTTACCAAAACCTCATGCTTACAAAGGGAAAACTAAGCAATATGACTAAAATGTGATTTTTTCAAATTAGGATTGGGACAGGACTTTCCACCAATGCTTTAATTGAAGTAGCTGAAATTAGTGTATTGTATTTCTCATTTCCAATTTCAAATTTGAAAGCAGATTATATTGAAAATACACCCTCAGGTCAAAAGAGATTTCGCATTCTTGCTCTAGGTTTAAGACAGTATAAAAATAAGAAGGTAGGTTTTAGGCTGAAAGTATCTCCTTGCAGATATTTTCCAGTAGAGTCACAGTTTTGAATACGACTATTGAACATTCAGATTCCTGTAGGCAAGGTGTGCAATCTCTGCCTGCATACAGAATTGGGACATCCTGGGAATATTTTCTATGCATTATACAGAGCTCATTAGCACTGAGGGAACGGGTGACTGTGTATTCCATGATGATGGTAATGCAGAAACAACATTGCAGTGAAGTTGCTGATAAATACCTTTCTTTTATTCCTTGCACATTGCTGTTTACCTGCAGTAATTTTTGAATGTGACTTTGTCTTGCAATATACTTTTGGCTACATCTCTGATACCAGTTCTTGTCAGGTGTGACTAAATACTATTGTGTTATAAAGTGTAAGCAATGTTGGAGAAAAGAGGGAAAACTCACCTTGCTAAATATCAGATTGATTTCTAGCTGTAAAATAGCAGCCTTTTTTTCTTCGAGAATAGGTAGAATTTCCTGAGTTGAGTATCTGGAAATAGTTGTAAATTCCTAATATTTTATAGTTATTTAGAGCTAACCCAAAGCAAAGGTGCTTTCATTTGATCAAATGGGGGAAAAAAAGATCTCTTTATTTTACATTTTAAACTGTAGCAGAAATTTTATTTTTTTTTTAATTTTACCTTAATAGTCAACAGCAAAGCTTAATGAGAATTAAAAGCAGGGAATAGCTAGTACAATGTATTAGGAATGAGTGAGTGTGTTAAAGGTGCTCTAGACAACATCTGTGATCAGGTTTGCAAAATAAAACTTCATGAGAATATTCTCAAGTAGGGTATACATATTTTTGCTTATTGTCTTTTAAATTACAGTAATTTTTGGGGGGGAGTTGGGATGTGTTTTGCATAGTGCATGCTTACATGTTCAAACTCCAATATGATTTCCTGGTCACCTTGTAATGAATGAGTCAACTTAGGCAAGACTAATGGATAAGCAGATGGGATGTTGCAATATCCATTTTGGATATTTTTTTATTTTTCCCCAACTGACTTGTTTTAACATTATGGAGAAGTTACTAAAAGTTCCTTTTTTTTTTTTAATCCTCAAAAAAGAGATATCTTTCATGAGGATAGAGTTAGTTCCCAGCTGTAACAGTGTGAGGCCATGTAATCTGTGACCAGTTCAGCAAGAATATTCCTGAAAGTAAAATTAGTCACAAATGTTGAGGGGGGTAGGGGGCTGTTCCTTTTTTTTTAATTAGGGTTTTATTGTATTTTGAAGCAGTAGTTTGCCAAGGGTTAAGTACCATTGTTACCTAAAGTTTCAGAAGTGAAAAAATCACCTGACTTTGTCCTGTTGCAGGAAGCCAGCTTGAGAACTGTTAGCAGCTTGTGTTCTGTTCTGGTTTTGAGACATTATTGAGACTCTGAAGAACAACTGGCAAGCCTCTTGTGGCACTGGTTTCCCTTGTTGCAGAGCAGGGAGGTTCTCTGTACCTGAAGCTCTTGTTTAATATTAATTTGGCATAAGCTGAGTGACCAGTTCTTCCAGCCACAAAACCTACAGCAGTATTTAATTTACATTCACACATGAAGGCGGTGTAATTCTTGGAGTTTGCCTGTTTCAAAGTTTAGTTCTTCCCTTACCCCTTTCTTAAATGACATGAGAAACATTACCTTTTATAAAGGTCACTTGTTAAAAAAGTAATTACTGTTTCTTGGGGGGGGTACCTTTTATGTGCACTTTGTTAAAATCAGTAGAACTCAACATATGATTTTGTTGTCTTTAGTCTTATGTAGCAAGTAGCTGTTTCTGTATACTGTTTCATAACTTGCTCCAGCTGAACCTGCTCTTTTCAGGCTTGTCCTCTTTTCTCTGACCTCAGAGTATTTCTTAAGGTGACAGCATGTAGCAGGTTATGAGTTGGAGGGAAGAAAGATCAGACACTTGTTTCAAGGAAAGGTGTTTATAGAAACATTGCAGTGTACAGAAACACATGATCTTTAAACGGCAGCATTCCCCTTGAGATTGGATAAGATTTTCTTCCTTCAGCTTGGTTTGGGGAATTGTTTCTTTGTACTTCTTGTCTCTTTCTTCTGTTACATGTTTAAGTCCTGGCTTGGCTTACAGTGGGTTATTCCTATCAGTGACTTGGTGGGTAATGGAGATATCAGTGTGTGGTAGCTGGTAGCTATAGAGCTTCAGAGTCATGGATATCAGTCTTACACAACTAGAAGTAATTTTGGTAAATGCACCCTTTGCCTTGTTGCAGATATCTGAAACGGCAGAGGGTGACATGCCTAGTTAACATGGAATTCTAGTTATGTTGATTAACATGAATAATGTTGGTTATAACTTACTTTTTAACTGCCACTTTTTACCAGAATCCCCAATTACCTCTACTTGATTTAACACCAACCTGTGGTGCTTGCCAAGTTCACCAAATCCAGTGTTTACTGCTATGATTTAGCATTTTGTTTTAGTTCTAATATTTTTCTGCTTAGCTTGTGAGAGAAAAGACCAAGATCACCAGCTACTCTAATGCCTTTTTGTTTGGAGTTTCAGGTTAGGAATATTGTCTCTCTATCTGCATGGCAGGAGGATACATTTTGAATTGATGTGATTTGTACATATCTGATTAAATATTAGAATGATGCAATCTAATACTAAAATAATTTTGTGTGATTTAATATTTTGATGATATTTAGCTGTTTTCCCTATTTTGACAATAATGCCTGTATTAATGCACATATTTGAGTAAAACCAATTGGATTTCCTGAGAATTCAAATAATTATTTCCCTTCTTTCACCTCCCCTAAAGGAAATTATAAATGAGCTACAGCACTGTCCTGCAATGCCTTCCAAAACTCAGTCACTTTCTGAATGCTTCTGTTTTATTCTGTAGGTAAAAAGGAAGATGGTATTGTGTATTTCATTTATGTTTGAAGAAATCTGGTAAAATTAGAGAAGTGAATGGATTTAAGTCACTGTAATGTAGATTTGGTTATATGAAAAATCTGGGGAGAAACAAAGCCCTCTTATTTATAAATAATTTCTTTGGATGAGACAAATAATAAAGAAAGAAACTTGGCCTTGTCAGTGGTGAACTGGTAGTTGGCCAACCTCTAGTTTAAAAGGCAGTGAGAAGAGCGTGGTTGGTATCATTGGCTTTGTGCAGCAATGGCCATATGAAATGGCCATGGACACAAATGAGAGCTGTGAATGAAATGTCTAGGGCAGCTGAAATGCAAATATCCACCACTTCTGGACTGACCTGCTAGCATCTTGTGCATAAATATTTTTCTGTGTGGGTTTACAGATGTAAGCCAAAGATATCTGAAAGAAACATCATTGTTCCAGAACAGTGAAATTAAGTAGTGCTCTTCCTGCAAGTTGTACTGAGCACTTAACCTCCAGCAAGAACTGAGACCACACCTGAGCTGCAGCCTCTGTCTTGCCATGAAGGCCAAGTATTCTTCTTGCCAACAGCAAGCAACCCAGAAGACCATACATGGATCTCCTTGGCGATGTTTGCATTTGAGTTTACTAGGTTCATATGGTAGCTTCTTGTGCTTGGTACAGGCTCTTCATGCTAACTCCCTGCATTTTTTGCCCTTAAACCATAAGTAATGGTTCTTGCCAAATGCTTATTAAACTCAGTCCTCTATTACTACAACTTTCAAATATGAAAATGTTGCTTTTTCCTCCTGGTTCTTGTTTGTTTTGTTTTCTGCATACCTGATTTTTTTTCTTCATCTCTTGTTTTCTTTAGCAGGGCAGAAGGCTATAGAATGTGCAGATGTCTGTATGTGTGTCTTTTGATCCATGGAACTTATTTCAGATTTCTGTATCTCTGATAAAGTACATCTGCTGCTGTGGTGGCTGTCTGTACTGCTGCAATACCTATACTCTAAATTCTTTATTTTACAAGTCTTAAAAGTGTACAGAATAATTCTGTTGCCTTTGTAAAGCCAAGTCACTCTTAAGATGATGTAACTTGCTGTCACTTCAGAACTAATGATATCTTTTAGATTACTGGAGTGTTGACTTGATGTGAGTCGCATGAAACTTTCTTTTAAGAGATGTGTATTTTCATGTGGGAGCCTGCAAGTCATTTATGCGTTTCATATGTCAATTGCTGGTGAAACTGGTGATAGCATCCTGTTCAGAAGCAAGTTGCAATTCATTGACATAACGTATATTCTTTTTCCACCTATCTCCTCCCCCCCATCCAGTGTCAAGTCGCTGCACACTATTACTAATTTATGGCCTTTTCAGGGCATAGTAGTCATTTGATAAGATCTGCTTTGGTCTACAGGGAAATTACTGGTATTTCAGTCAGTAGGAATGATATCCAGTGAGTAGTATACTAGTTATCCTTGTCTAGGTCACAGACAATTAAAAATCTGTAATAAGCTTTTGATTTCCCATGTTCTAAAAACACGAATTTGTTCCCTAGAGCAAAATATATTAGATATATACAATTAGTGTGCTGTAAATGCCTGACAGGTATAGTCCAATTTAAAAGTTGCTGAATGTGTCACCTGCATCATTATTTGATAGCTTTCTATATATAGTATTTTTCTTTAAAAGGTATATTAAACTTAGAAGTTATTTAGAAGTTTCTTTTTAGATATATATTAATGTAGTTATTACAAAAACATACACAAAATTTTATAGATAAATATTGGGGTGTTTTTAGGAGCTAAAATACGATTTAACGTCTTTTGAAGGTGAAATTGTCAAGTAGACAGTTTTGTGAGCAGTTGCTTTGAGTGGTCAACTCATTGCATATGAAGTCTTAATTCATGCATTACAGGACCAGGATCTATTGAAGAACAGGTTAGGTGGTGGTGGGCGTCGAAATCAATTGCACTGTCTCAAATCTGAGAAGTGCTTATTTACCACTTTTAACCAATACTACCACCCCCCCTGAGGTTTTAACTTAGCAGTGTCTATTAACTGAATCATGTGGATCATAGTCCTCTTGCTCTGTGTGAGTTGCACTCTTATTAGACTCTGGTTTAATGACTGGATATGCTTGATTAGGCCCTGGTGGTGTGATGAAGGGGATCTTTTTGAAAACTGAGGCTCAATTTGCTGATTTAGGTGGCCTTGAGCATGAGATAGTAAAGATTCTTAAGAGGAACAGAACCTTTGGAAAATGACTTACAGAAATGTCGATGATTAATGTTGTAGCTCCCCAGCCAATTTTAATCCAGCCTGAATTTGCTCACTTGATGCTGAAAACTGCAATCTTGTACTCCTTTGCACTTTCCCCATGTAACCTCTTGCTAGTCTGGGAATTTTGGGAGGCATTCAACAAACTTGACTGGAAATTGCTTTTTGTGTCAAAATTAACCTGCCAGAGGAGATGTTGGGTACCATTTGAGCTGATTCTCATGATCTGGTTTACCACATCATCAGCTGGCTATTGATGACACAACATGAAAGGGCTGAGAGAGTGGGAAAAGCCAAGACTCCTGTCCTCTAGAGCTCCTACTTCTTCCAGGAGAATGTGCTACTGGCCTGTGGGTTGCATACTTTGGGGAGTCCCTGAAGGGGCCATGGACACCCAACAAGTGACTCTAAACCTCATCTTGCCTACCCCGTTTATGTCTCTCTGAAGTGGCATAATTTTTGTTTCACAAAAGGATGTTGAAGACTCCAGGAAGCAAGTTAGACCTTGAATGTGGATTAGTCCTGGCCTGTAAGGTTGACCAGTGTCTCCCATAATCCATGCAAATCCAGTATGTTAGCATAGCTTTTGTATTTCTGTGGTTAGCCTGGTAAATTTTATGCAAGTCTGACTGTGACCTGGTTAAGAAGTTGAAGACAGAAGGTGAAAGTTTGGTAGAAAGAAGAGGATGTTTAGTCAAAATTGCAGTACAAAGACAGCCAGGACTTTTTAAGTATTTCATCCTCGAACCGGTGAGTCACTAGGGACTGTTTACTCCATAAAGGTTGTTTAGACGTACTGTGAATTCAAGGAGTGTTTAAATATGACAGAGATTCTATTTTGGGGATTTATACTCACATAGGTGTAAGAAGGCAGCTTTGTGGATGTGAGTTCAGGATCAGTATTTTCCAAGTATTTTTTTAAAAATAGAATTATTAGAATGAATTACTTGTTCAGTTCTTTGGTTTCTAAAAGGCATTGTCAAATGTTTTTATTAAGGCACCAGCTTCTCTAACCTATGAAGGTTGGTTGATAAACATCCTCTATTAGTATAAACATCCTCTTGACCGTCTGCCAACTAAGGCCTGAAAGGAAGGAGGAGGAAGGTGGAACCTTGAGTGCTTGGTCTAGGGCAGATATCCCATTATATATGTATTCTACTGAGGAACAGATGGTTTGTGAAATGAGCCTAACAAAAAACAGCTGCAAAAAAAAGAAAAAAAAAAATCCCTTTCTGAATCCTTCAGTATGATATTTGTACTGTGAATATATGCACACTTTACAAAATATTAACAACTGTGGTTCAAGGTAAATTGTTGGAAATCCTTAGGGTGTATTTCTCAAATATAGGGACATATTTATAAACTTCTTGAAGTCTACAAAAAATTCTGAAAAAGTTAGCAGGTAATTTCATTAAATAATGGATCTGGCATCTTGCTATTCTCCCATTGCTTTCCCTTGAAATGTAGGCACAATTGTTGGCAAATTAGTGAATGTGAATCAGAATTTGGCTTGATGGAAAATGAGGTGTAAACACAGGGCACACATGCTGGTAGACAATTTCTAAGAGAAGATTTCCTATAATATCTTCTCAATAGCCAGAATTATTTTGTGTTCATTACTATAGAGCCAAATGAGTCTTCCATTAAACTAAGCATATTTTCTGTTGGTATGAACTGACTTTAAATGGAGTTTACCTTGGTTTTGCTTGGAGGGTAGGGTCTCCTCAAGAGCCTCACAGTTACCTCTGGCATTTTTTTACCCTACCTACCACAGGGAGGATGGGTTTCAGGACTTGGGTGGTGAAGTCATGAATCTGAAGTTTTTTTTTGTTATTTTGAGTTACCTTTATTTTGAGTGATGCTTTCTTTTAGTCACATTGGCACTTTTTATTTACGGCTGATGTTTATATTTACAGCTATTTCTTTCTCCTGAAATGGTCCTTTGTATGGGCTCTAATAGTTTTCCTCTAATTAGCATGCACAGTTTAATATTTGATTTGCAACATATTGAGATCTATTTTCTGTAACTTATACAACACAAAACGTGACATGCTTGAGTGAGAAGAGTGAGTCTGAGCATTTGCTATCCTGGCAGCATGCCTTGCTGAAGGTAGTTTTAGGTAGTTTTCCTTGGGAGGCTTGTGTGATGTTGAAAGTCCTTTCTTCTTCTCAGTGGAACCACGTTTGTGGCCTGCTGCCTGGTGCAGGGATCATGAAGAGCATTCTTTTGGGTAAAAGCAAACACTCCCCTCTCAAGAAGTGCACTCAAGTAATTTGTGGGTTTTCTTTTGAGGTTGGTGATAGTAGAGTTTTTCATGTGTTGAGTCTAGATATGAGGAAAGGCCCATACTTGGACTGTATTAAAATACAGATATTTCAAAAAGCCAGGGAGATGTGAGAAATACCTATGATAAAGGTATGTTTGTGTTTGAAAGCAACCTGAGACCGCAAACTGAGACCCTGTTGCACTGTAAGGAAAGAAGTGAGTGAGCAGCCTGACAGGAGTCCCTTCTCCTTTTGAGTAAACTTTGTGTTATTGCTGACAACTTTTCTTGGGCATCTTACCAGCTGTTTCAGGTATGCAGTGTGCAACCAATCTATCTGGACATAATGCTTGTAAAATTCTTCAAAAAATGTGTTAAAAATATATGCGCTTTAGATTGCTGTATGACCATGGTGATTGCAATCCTGTGCTGTATATGGGTTTGCTGTGTGGTGTCTTCCCTGTGGCAGTGGAGTGCTGTTTTCATAATGCTTTGACTTTTACATGACTGTGGTGGTTAAGACCCTGGTGATGGGGAGGTCCTTTCAGGTTGTCATCTTAAAGTATTCCATGCCCTCTGAAATAGCGTAAAAGTGCATTTCCTTGTCAAGAGTAGATCTTTGTTTACCAAACCAAAACTGCAACTGCTAATTATTCTGTACCCAGATACTGAAGTGAGATATAGGATGGTAGATCTCTTTATTCTGAATTGCAAACTTTTTTTTAAAAATTTTTTAAATTTATTTTTTGAAAATATGTTAGTAATGCAGTGTTCTCCAAGTATTTGAAACTGGGCTGGAAGTTGTTCTTGCATGTAATTGCTAGATAATAATTTCTCACCTTTTCAAAAATTTAGTTCCGTAGTGCAGTTTTTTTAATGTTGGAAGTCAGCAGGTAACGCAGAAGGCTGGCTTGACTGAGCAGGGATCTTCTTTTGGAGCCAAGGCAAAAAACCAGAAGTGTATGCTCCATGGAGGCAAGGTCTGATTACATGGGTTGAATACAGAGGGACTGCTTGCCACGGTAGGGAGAAAATTCATGTTGCCAAAGCTCAGCTGGAGCTGAAGTTGGACAATACTATAGGTGACAATAAAAAGAAAAGTGTTACAGTAAATGAAGTTACATCAGGCTGGTGACCAGTCATTAGTGGGGTTCCACAGGGCTCCATTTTAGGCCCGATTCTCTTCAGCATATTCATACGTTACTTGGGCGCAGGACTCGAAGGCACGCTAAGTTTGCCAGTGGTACTAAATTGGGAGAAACTGTTGGCACCCTTGAAGACAGGGAGGCCCTGCAGAGAGACCATAACAAATCGGAGGGGTGGGCAGTCACCAACTGTATGAAGTTTAACAGAGACAAGTGCTGGATTCTACGTCTGGGTCAGGGCAACCTGGAATGTACATACAGACTGAGGAACGAGACACTGGAGAGCAGCGCTGCAGAAAGGGACCTGGGGGTCCTTGCTGATGGCAAGTTGAGTCTGAGTCAGCCAGGAGGGCCAGGACCGTGTCCTGGGGGGCATCAGGCAAAGCATCACCAGCCGGGCGAGGGAGGGGATTGTCCCGCTCTGCTCTGCACTGGGGCGGCCTCTCCTTGAATATTGTGTGCAGTTTTGGGTGTCTCAATATAAGAAAGATATTAAGGTATTAGAGAGAGTCCAAAGGAGGGCAGTGAAGATAGTGAAGGGCATTGAAGGGAAGCTGTATGAGGAGTAGCTGAGGTTACTTGGTCTGTTCAGCCTGGGAAAGAGGAGACTGAGGGGAGACCTCAGTGCAATTACAACTTCCTTGTGAGGGGAGGAGGAGGGGCAGGCTCTGATCTCTCTTCTCTGGTGACCACTGACAGGACCCAAGGAAATGGCCTGAAGCTGTGTCAGGAGAGATTTAGGTTAGGTATTAGGCAAAGGTTCTTTACCCAGAGGGTGGTTGGGCACTGGAACAGGCTCCCCAGGGTGGTGGTCACAGAACCAGCCTGCCAGAGTTCAAGAAGTGTTTGGACAATGCTCTCAGGCACATGGTGTAATTCTTGGGGTGTCCTGTTCAGGGCCAGGAGTTGAACTTCAGTGGTCCCTGTGTGTTCCTGCCAACTTGGGATAGTCTATGATTCTATGATACATGTGAATGATGAGATTGATGAGGTCAGGAGACTGTCCATTAGCAGTACACTGGCCTGGCCTTATTTGATTTGTCTTCCATTTGGGGCATCAGAGCTGCAGAAGCTTATCTTCAGTTCCCCTTACATCAGTCACCTGCTATGTGTGGGGATTTTTTGCCAAATGTTTCTGCTGAATCCCTTGGAATAAGAGTCAAAAGTGCATCCAAACCTGACTTTGGAGGGTATTAACAGATTTTAAGCTTGCATATACCTCATAAAATTGGTATTTCAGCTGAAGTTCAGGTTTTGTGGGTTTTTTGGGTTTTTTTTTGTTTGTTCCCCCCCCCCCCCCCAAAGTGGTGAATAGTAATCTGGGGTAGCTAGCAAAGCCAATAGGATGAGACTTTTCATTTGACTGTCTCAGACCTCAGCCCTCTCTTGGAAATTGCTGTTGTAGCAGTACTGGATGAGATCTGTATTTTCCTAGCAAAATGGAGAATATTTTGCCTTGAAAGTTTAGCATGTGGGGGTGCAGCCATACTAGACTGACACAAGCCCATGTAGCCACTGGAGGGGTGCATCATGTTTTTGTCCTCCCCCAACTTGTCTGTTCCTTCCTGCCTCCTTCCTACCACACAGATGTGTGCAGCTGCAGGATGGGCTGAACTGAATTGAGGGATCAATCCTGCTGAATGCCAATACATGCAAAGAAGGGGAAAGAGAATTTCCCCCCTCCCCTGCAGCAACACAGTTATGTTTTATAATGGATTCGACTGGCCCTGTATGGCCTTAATGAGATGTTTCTGAAATCAGATGTCACTTACTGTCTGGCTGGGTTTTTTTATAGGAGAGTTTGTTTAAATTGTGCTTGTGCCCCATGTTCTTGATCTAGATTGTTTGAATTCTGTGTAATGCATTACTAATATTTTCTTTCCCATGTTTTTTCTAAGCCAATCAGAAGCTAACCATTGTGCATTTGTAGTAATGATGCTGTCATGATGTGGTAAAAAGAAACATCTCAAAGAATAAAAACCTTGCCAAAGATGGAATATTAATTAGAATGAAGAGACAAA
>JAWWEU010000158.1:28755198-28775298 GCA_035583155.1 Acropternis orthonyx | reverse complement strand
GGGGGGGGGGGGGGGGGGGGGCGGGGGGAGAGCAGCCCCCAGGAAATCAAGTAAGCACCCACTCCTGGGGGGATCCAACCACCTGCCACACTGTCATATTGCTAAGGCTAGATAAAAAATAATTTAAGGCTGCCATAGGCTCTCTGTAGACAGTGTCAGTGGCATCATATAGTAACACTGTAGATTTTAATAATGAGTTTCCAAATATATGGGGAATGCTGTTAGGTAATTCAAATGACCACAATGCAGCTGAGATGGTCTTTTTTGTATTTTCCTCTTCATGGAACAGTTTGAAGCTTTGTCTGTGTGTTCTTTTGAAATTGAAAAAATTTAAGTAAAGCTTTCTGAATTTCACTTCAGGCATGCAGGCAAGCTTTTTTAAGGTAGGAATGATGTGGACAGTATCTCAATGATTAATTGTCATCAGGTTTGTTGTTATTTAATGTAAGAGAATGACTTTTTTTTTTTTGCTACAGACACATTCCTGTATCTACATATTTAAAGGAATGTGACATGTCACATGAAGTAGTAAGTTCTACCTAATAGTGCTGATACCTAACTCTCCTGTTACTACAGCTCACTGAGTTGTGCAACTTTTCAGTTGTTGGATATGAATGGACAGGTGCATCTATGAAAAACTTAAGAGAAATATGTTAGTTTTTTTTCCCCTCAAGATTTATAGCTACTATTTATTTTCACATTCAACAGGTTGAATATAAACTTTTGCTGGCATGCTTATTTGGATGAATCACTGAAACAGGCTCTTCTCAAAGCTTTTTTTTTAAGAAGGATGTTCATGTTCAGCCGTAAGGGAGATAGGGAAACAGGTGAAGAATTGATATGTTCCTCTGGATTCTTGACTGTGGTGGACAATGACTCAAATGGATTAGAGCAGAAGATGCTATTTGGATTGTGAAATTACTTAAAAAGGGATGTTCATCTGCAGTGTGTATGGGTTTTAGGCTTAAATTGCTAATTCTCCTTTTACGTTTGGAATTTTTAGCCTGGCATAAGATTAGAGAGTTTTCTCCCTTTTTTAGTGGAAATCTCTGGCAAATATAGTGTATTTGATAAAGAAAGGGATGTAGTTAGTGGGTGCTTCTGAGTGGGGGATGAGGCGAGTTCTGCTGTGGTTGGTCTGAGCTGGTGAATATGTGACTTCTGGAGGAGTGCTGCTGCTGGCAGAGGTGTTTGCACTTCCTCCTCCCTGGTTCTGTGCCATGGAAAAAACCAGTAGGTAGACACCCTTATTGTCAATATTATGTTCTTCACACACCCTTTCTTGTCTTATGTTCTTTAATATCTGTAGCTTCTGCAACTTGTATAGTTTCTGTAGTTTCCAGCACTGGCCTGGTGCTGGAGGTCTGCAGTTTATAGCATTGGAGAACTTTTCCTTAAAGAGTATCTTTTTGTAAAGTAAAAGTAAACTTGGTTTTCTACATCTAAATAAATAAAACATCCGCAGCAAAACCTATGTAGTCACTATAGTAAGTCACTCTTTTGCTTCTAGGTTGTTTTTTCACAATGCTAATGAACACTTAGTGAAGTGTAGAATCTAAGTTTGTGGCAACATGGAAGTGTTTCATGTACTTCATTAAGAATGGATAACCTTGTTGTTCTGTTTCTTCATGATCTAATTTACCTTATTAACAATTTTCTTATTGCACTTTCTTTCCTAGAATTTCTTTAGAAAAAAGGATGTCTAGTATTCCTCTTAGGACAAAATCATGAGTTGTTCAGCAGTATGTTTCTCTCTATCCAAGGGTTTTAGTTACAAAGTGTTTTAACTGCAGTATTTGTAGAGAAACAACTGTGCTATTTAAGGCCCCTTCCCCTCCAAAAATGAAAACAAAAACACCCGTTACTTCCTTGTATCTGCATGTCCTAACTTGGGTGCAGTCTTGTGTCTTGTAATTACTCATTTAGCTTCAGACAGTGGGACTTTGAAACGTGATGGATCTAGTGTCAGGGTCAGTATCAGTGTAGTACATTGTTGTGGACTGGGTAGTTCTTCTGGCCTTGAGTTGAACTGTTGAAGCTGAGAGTGAACTATCATGGATCCCTGATAGTTAGCTGTATTAATAGTGGCTGGATTCATGAGGTACTTTCTTACACTTCTCTTCTGGTTTGGCTTTATTAAAAGTATTATGTTCAGAGTGTTCTGCAGTTCTCTTCCCTGTCTTTCCACAGATAAATAAGCACAGAGTTCTCAGCATGTAACATCTCCTTTTATGAGTGAAACTGCAGCAACTTTGAAATCAAGTCAGATTCCAAAACTTGTCTGTTGAGATAAAACTCTGGCATTGAGGAGTCTGTGCTGTTCATGGTGGTATATGTAGTTTGAGAGAAATTGAGAGAGCATAGAATTTTCTTCCTTTGGTGTGTAGTTTTGCTAATATTCTGTAGCTGGTTCTGCTGCGAGTCATGTTTTTCTCATTGGAAACTGAATATAAAATCTAATTTGTTTTTCCTTCACCATCTCTCCTCAGAGATATATCAAATTACCCTCTGTTTTAGATTCAAGCTCTTCATGGAAATTAATTGTTCTGACCTCCTGTGAAGTAAATATTATTTTCATTAATAGGAAAATTCCAAAGCAGACAAGTAAAATTGCTTGTTTGAATTATGCAGAGCTCTAGACACATGGTCAAATTGCTAGACTGCATGTTTTCAATAAATTCCTTGCAAAACCTTTTTTTAATGTAAGCTATAATAATATTGTTACTGTCTATGCAGACAGAAAAATACTTTTTTGTTTCCTGAAGTGTTGTGTGACCAAGAGGACAACTGTGAAATATTGTTTATAGAACAGCGTATCTTGAAATGTGGATAAATGAGCTGGCTACTGAGAAGAGTACAATCAGTTTGCAATTTTCCTGGGGAAACAGTCAAAGAATCCTTTTAAATTTTATCTTAATCTGGCAAAGAGCATGAAGGTCCTTGAATGGGCAGAGAAACCACCACTCCAAAGGAAATGACCAGGTCTACCAAGTGAATCAAATGGGGATGGAGACATAGGGTGCTTGTGTCTTACAAAAAAACAGATTATCAGTTCCTGTGAAATGCAGGAGAGAATTTCTTGAATTACTTTTGGCTCTTTCAGTAGGATGGAAATAATGAGTTCTGCTTGATCTCAAAGGCAGCATAGATTAAGGGGGTTTTTTTGTTTGTTTTGTTTTTATTTGGGGGGTTTTTATTTGTTTTTTCCCCTTGAGGGAAGGCTTATAACATAGCAGACCAAAAGTTTGGTTACACATGCAGAAAACTTCCTAGTTAAAGAATTGTCTTGTTATTATAGTTGAATTTTGAATTAGGGATAGAAGAAGATATGATTAGTGGAGTGTCAAACTTCCTGGAGATGACTAGTTTTGTTTGACACAGTATCAAGGCTTTTGAAGACAATAAATTCTCCTTAACACTGGAATTTTTCATATTATCTGGGATATTTTTAAAAAATAGTGATGTAGTTAATATCTCTTTTAAGGAATTTTACAGGCAGTAAGCATTTCTACAGCTCTTACTGTGTAGCTTCCTTTTGTGGCACGTGTGTAATGTATGTTTCTGGTGTTCTGTGAGGGGGACTGAAGGCTTAGAGAAGTGATGCTTGCAGGACATACAGAGTTAACCAGCATCTACATTTGAGTATTTGTGCCTTAATTGCCTTTTGTGGCGAAGGGTCAAGTAGTGGAGCTTCTGCAGTATGCCGCCGGTATGTTGTGAAAGTTTGGGCAAACGTGATTTCCCATGTTGTTTGGTGACAGATGTTTGTGCGTGTCAGTGGGAGCCCACTGGTTGGCCAGTATGCACTGTCACTCTTCAGTAACGGTGCTTTGTGACTTTTACTTTGTTCAGTGTTAGGCAGTTCTCTGCCACTTTGTTTTGGGCACCTAATTTTTCTAGTTAATCTGTTGTTGCTTCAATTATGTGCATTACTAGTTCGTCAAAGTGTTGATGAAAAGCCTTCATATAAAGAGAAGTCATTATGGTCTTTTGCCATGGGTGCTAGAAATTGGACGACTAGTGTCTTGGACTGACACTTGGCTGCTGGATGACCCTGGCAACTCCTTTTCTGTCTGTTTACCTCGGTTTCCCTTTCTTTGCATTTGATTTAATGATATTTTCCTTATCTGCAAAGCCCTTTAAACTAAGCCTATGAAAACATCCTAACAGCATCATACTTTCTATGGTGCTTCCTCTGTTTTTATTGACAAACAGCTTTAAAATTCCAAAGTCTGAACTGGTGTTTCGACTGTCTTTCTTTTAACAGCAGTCAAATGTATTGAAATTACATGGGGGAAGGGATGGGGGAGAAGAATGGAGCTTTCAAATTGTGAAGTGTCCAAATTCTGTGCTTTTTACTTTTAAACTTTTTTAACTTTTAAAAAGGAAGTACTAGCATAAACGATGGGTCATTACTTAATTTAAGTTGGGGGAAGAAGTGGACTCTGCATTTGTTGTTGGTTTTCTTCATTTCAAACTGATGTGTTTGCATTCCTTACCTTAAAGTGCTTACTGTTGTCAGGAATAACTCCAAAGTTCGTATTTTTATGGTTGTGCTCTGTAAATTCCTTGATGTTTCACTTCAGTTAGTTCAAGTCTGGACAAAAGATTAGTTCATAGATGAGAAGCTCTTTCAACTCAGTAGCATCCTCTTTGTATAGGTATTTTACTTGTAGAATGTGCAGTTATATTAAAGGTAAACATAAAGCCATTTCTGTGCTATTATAGTGTGTATTGGGTCTGGCTGAGATGGAGTTCATTTCCCCATAGTACCCCTCAGTGCTGTGCTTTGCGTTAGTAGCTAGAAAGGTGTTGATAATACACCAGTGTTTTGGCTACTGCTGAGCAGCGCTGGTGCAGCATCAGCACGGTAACATCCCTCCTCCCAGTCGATTCTGGGAGGAGACACAACCATGCCAGCTGACCCACACTGGCCAAAGAAATATTCCATACCATGTGACTTCAGCTCAGATATAAAAGCTAAGGAAAGGAGGAGGAAGGGAGGGCATTCCTTGTTTACAGTGTTTGCCTGCTGAGAAACTGTTATGCATGCTGAAGCCCTGCTTCCCAGGAAGTAGCCAAACATGGCTTGCTAATGGGAACTAGAGAATAAACCTTGTTATTTTCCTCCTCACTTGTGTGTGCAGAAACTTTCACTTTTGGCTTAGTAAACTGCCTTATCTCATCTTACTCTCTCTCTCTTCTCCCGCTAGGAAGGGGAGTGATAGAGCATCTTGGTGGGCACCTGGCATCCAGTCAAGGTCAGCCCACTGCACAGTCACATGCGGTGTGGCTAGAAAAGCTGGCCTCAGCATGGAAGTGTGTAAGCCATGGTGGTTGTGAATATCCAGGAAAAGTTATGACTTAGTGCACCAAAATGATGTTGTGAATATCAACAGAAGCCTTTTCTTGTTAAATGAATTTAAATGAAATTTTGTTCCATTACCACTTTTGAAAAAAATTTTAAGAATTGCAGTAATTGACTCCTGTTGACAGGGCAGCAGAGTAGTTAATGAATTAAGTGCAGTGTTACTAATTTTGATTGATACTATGTAATTATGATGTCAGGGGTATTTGAATTTGTATTAGGCTGTAAATCTGCATCAGACTTCTAGTTTACCCTTGATGAAAGGAAAAATAGATAAAAGTGGGAAAACCCAGACACTCCTCCAATCTGAGCTATCTTACAAAAGGGTATGAGAAGGTAAAAAGGTTACACTAGTTCACCTTGCTTCCTTGTTAGCGTATCTCTGAGAACTTCCTGAAGGTTTCAGTGTCTGAAAAGAAAGAGGTAGATGTTCTCTCGGAATTTTGTTGTCAGCAGCAAGAGAGTATCCTCTGACAGCCTTCTGTGGTCTTCTAGCTTCTTTCCTAATAGCCTTAGTCTGACTGGAAGTCTTAGAGCATGAAGGTAAAAGACAGCCTTCCAAACTACCTTGAGCTGTTCTGTTCTCACTAAGAAGAAATAAAACTTCATTTTATCTAAAAAGTGAAATCTATGGAGAATACGAGAGATCCGATTATTCTGGCAGGGACTCTTGAAGCAAATGTTCTTTAGCTTGGCAAGCCAAGCTTGAAGGGGTGTGCTTTATTAGGATGCAGATTCTGTGTGATCCATTTGTTGTGTAATATTTTCATGTAATTTTGGCTTATTAGAATTATGTGTTCATTAGTGTGTAGAGAGGTTTTATTAACATGTCAAAAGTAGTATTTCACTGTTCACCAAGGTGAAAATCAAAATGGCTGTGATTTCAAAGTTTAGTAGGAGTCTATACACCTTATTTTATTATAAACAACTCCACTTTTCCTAGTATAAGGGATTTCAATTCTTACTACTTTTTATAGACCTTTATTTTTTTGTACTTGTTTCTACATTGCCTTATTTCTCATTTCTGTGTTTTTCACCATTTCCTATTAATTGTTTCAGATCCTCCTTTTTTGGGAGGTTCTGCTGCTGCTGATTTTTTTTTTATATAGTTCCCTTTGATACTTCATCCCTATCTGCCTTTTTGACCCAGAAGAATTTGTGCCTCAGTGAGCTTCAGGAGCAACTAACTTGCATATTATGAGTCATTTAAAGAACTTAACTGTGATTTCTGAGTGTGTTGCTTTTGCTTACCATACCGTTTTGTGCAGGTCAACTGGCTTGGTGCTTTTAAAAACCCTGTCTTGCCTGTATTTCTGATGTGTATGAACCATTAGTGCTTAACAGTCATGTAGTTGGAAAGTTGTATAAAAATCGAGTTTACATTGTAGTAATGTTATTTGTCAGTTTCTGTCATTCAGCATCTTCAATGGCATCATATGTTTGGCTGGAGATGAAACTTAGGGCCCTATGAAAGCTTTGGTTGGAGATGGCCTGCTCTGTAGGTTGTTCTCTGTTGTGGCAGTGTTGTGTGGGTGCAGGAAGTCAGTCATCTGCTAGGCACAGGGCTTTGAAATTACCAGCCTTGAATGCTCAGGGGAATTAGGTGCTGAAGTCCTGTGTGACTGCTGTTCACAAAACAGGTTACAGGCTGGTGTCCAACATCCTGAGACCAGCAGCATGTTTTCCCTGCAGTGAATCATCTCATGTTTATTGAAGTTCACTGATGAAACTTGTCGTGGCTGTCTTCATTCCCCAGGTAGTAATTGAGGTAATAATCAGTTAACACACATACGTCAAAAGCCTTTTGTTTTTATTGTGAAGGGAAAGACAGACCTATTAAAAATATTTTCGTAGACTTATGATAGCATGAGAACACTTTATGTAGGCTTCTTTATTTAGAAATTACAATGTGTATAGGTGATGCCTTCCTAAAATAGACTGAGCAGAGTATTTTCCACTGTTGCTTGTTCCTTCTTTCTTTTGAAAATCTAGATTTGTTAATAGGACATCCTGAAAGGTCTGCTTATTTCTCTTAGGATGTGAAGGGACTGAAGGCTATGCAGGTTAGGGAGAAAAATATTTTTTATAAGTCTCTATAAGAAAGACACATCTGAACTTCTTGTGCTTATTTTTTCAGCAGTTTTGAATACTGTTAGATTCCAGCAAGACTAAAGACTGGTTATTCTTGGTGTTTCTAGACAGCACTCTTTTCCCTTTTTGAAAAGGCTTTTTCAGTACTTCCTGGTGTTATTAATTATATAAGGCTTCTGAAGCTTTGAACTGCTGTTCTGCAGGTGACTTGCTGTTTTGCGAGAACAGCTTTTGCAGGTTGCAGCAGAGAAGTGGAGGAAGTGAACCATTTCTTGGGTAGGTGGCAGATTCTGAGATCAGAGGGATGAATCTGCAAGGATTCCTCATCTTGCTTGTAGAACTGCATATTGACAGCTGGAACACAGCAAACAACCCTTGAATTGTCTTCAAGTAACACATTTTGGTTCTCTCAAGGGTGATGTCAGAAAATAGCCTTTTTCAGTAGAACCAAGTTCTTTATTCCCTCCCTCCTTACATACGCCTACACTGTTGTTTTTTCAGTTCTACAAGTGTGTGTTTTCTCACTCACTCTGCTGTGTAGGCGGCCTTCCCAATCACAATTGAGCTTCACAGGCAATCTTTTTACAAAAAAGAAAGTAATCTTTACACAGCAAGTCTATAATTTAACACCAAAGGAAATGGAGAGTTCTGGGTTAGAGTTGTGGTGCATCTTAGTAATGCTTGAAGAGGTGAAGAATTTTGCCCTAAAAAAACCAAGCAAAGTTTTTCTTGACCAGGAGGCCACCACCTGTGGAAATTATTTTTTTACCTTCTACCCAAATGATTTTCCAAAATGTCAATAGCAATCACAAACAGACTTGAAACCGTATACTTGTTTCATTGGATTAAGTTTTTTAAATATATATGTGTACGTGTGTGTGTATATATATATATGTATGTCTGTGTGTATACATGAGGTTTGCTACCCTAGAATTAAAGTGTAATTCTAATGAAAAACACAAACTCCGTTTGTTGGTGATAGGAAAGTTAAAAGGCAGTTCTTCCTGGAGCGTTAACTTATTTAAAACATGAGTTTAGTACTCTATCTTTCGGAAACTGCTGTTACTGTACTGAATGATTATTTTTTGTGTACTACAGTTCTTTCAGTGATGCTTCTCATTTTTCCAAGGTCTTAATTTCGCACAGTATTTTGTAAATAAGCCTAAACCTAGTTTGCATTAAAAAAACCTCTCAGCTGTATTTGTAACTGCTTGAAAGAAGATAGAAGTAATTAGTTTCTTGAACTCTGTTGATAACACTGTCTGGCATTTCTTAAAGAATTTTGTTTGATACTAATGTTCTTGCTGCCAGGTTTTCAAAGTTTAATCAGCTCTCTCAAGAATACTGTTGGGAGAGTAGCAATGCGTGACTTTAAATGATTTGCTTATCATCCTATTAAATTTTAGTGACAATTACCACAAATAACACTTGTACCATGGTTTTTTGTGGAGTTTATGCTGCCATTGAAGCTGAAAGGAACCATCCTTCTCTGCTTATCCTGTCTTGTACCTTTTCTGCCTCATGTCAGCACAAGGGCTCGTGTAGTTGTGCAGTGAACTGGATGAGGGAAAACCAGCTTAGCGAAATGATCTAGGTCTTCTTTGGTCTCCTTATTTAGAGTTAGATTATAGTCTCTCTCTTTGATATGATTCATCGTACATCTCCTGTAACACGTGAGCTTGGTGGGAGTAGAGGAGGACAAAAATTCATTGGCGGTATGTGCTCTGCCTCCAGCTTGTGCCTCTGCGGAGTTCTGGGGACTGCAGCACAAATCTCCATGGTTACATCTGTTTGCCCAGTCTAATTTTAGAGGACTCCTGTCATCTAGAGATGCAAGCCTTTTGTAGCAATAGACAGAGGTCAGATGTTAAGGCTAATGCTGAAACAACAGGTACTGTATTATAGGACCTGGTAGATAGGAAGGACCAGGTTTGAAATATTTTCTTCTTGCTACTCTTGGAGACTTCTTAAAGGACTGAAGCTGATGACTTAGACAAACACTCTTGCTCTGCCTTGTGTTTGACATGTGTGATAGGCTTTATGTTGAGCAGTGAGGAAAAGTGGGCCACAGCACTACTACATGTCCCCTTTCTTTCAGGCATTACCAAATGCGTGTTTAATCTCTAAATGCCTGGCAGAATGTGTTCTGGAAGAAAATAACTTGATTCAGAGAAGGAGTGATAAAAGAAATGTTGGGATTGTTACAGTGAGAAACTTATCATGTAGGCTCCCTCAGATGTGTGAGTTAGGTGCAAAAACATTAATAAATTCAGTTTCGTAAGTCTTCATTGTTGCTTCTGACTTCTTACAAGCACAATTTTCAGAATACCCTTTACCTTTTGAAAAGTATTTCACTTGTTCATGTCCTATTCAAATTTTGTTCATGCCCATGGTGTTTCTGCTTCTAGGTTTCACTGTGCTAAGATTCATCAGGAGTTGATTGTGACATACACCAGGAGCTTTTGTGAAAGCTGCATGTGACTGCCTTCTCAAGATTTTGCATAGGTAAGAATGCATGTTCTGCTTTCTGTGCCATCTGACCTTTTGGAGTCTTTCTAGTTGCCACAAAATCAGTGTTGACTTTGTGACTTCTGGTAGTGTGTTGTGTTTCATACAGTGCATTAGGGGTGGTCTCCAGTGGAATGGCTTACCCTGACAGGCTGGCTGCCACTGGAGTGCCAGACTGTATCCCAGTCTGTCGCAGAATACATCCTCTGTACATGAAAGCTTTTCCCAGGAGGGAGATGCAAGGGGACTAGATGGCTATTCCCTTCCCCCCCCTTTTCTACTATGTATGTGTTGAAGTGTTCGTAACAGCAGGTTGGCCTCTGTTCAGCCTGTGACAGTATGCTTGCTTTTGTCACGTTTTATAAGACGCAGTAGTTCTTGTAGGTGGTTTCTTTTCATCTACTTGTGAAACTCATGTTTTAAGGAAGAAAGGGATGATTATTCTGCATGTGTCTGATGCTGGAAAAAGACTGGCTTTTAGTACATAATCTATCCTTTTGCAGAAAAGTGTAATATATGTTCAGGAAGTTTGGAAAGATAAAAAGGATGCTGCAAGTGTGAGATGCTGCAGTTCTGCCCATGCAGCCTTGCCTGCTGCCTTATATCAAATCCCAGTCCTTTGCGGGCGTGTAATGACTTGGCTCAAGGTGGCATATGAAGAAGGTTGGAAAATTACCGTGTTCAGTCTTTGGAGGGTGGGGGAGTAGGGATGGGGATCAGTGGTGTTGGTTTTGCAAAGGTAGGCGGGGTTGGATTTATTTTCAGATGGACCAGCTTCCTGAAATAACAGGTTGTGCAAGCAGTAGTGCTGCCTGAAGGCAGGGTGACCAGAATGCTTGCTAGGGACTGCAGGGAGAACATTAGAGATCTCAACTTAAATCAGTTTAAGAAGATTTGCAACCAGGCAGTAAAACCACAGCTCCCTCCACTGAGCAGGTTTTAATCATGTGTTTATTGACAAATATTGAAAGCTATAGGTGTAGGATACGCAAAGGAAGTTCAGTCAAAGTGACAGTGTAATAAACATTGCCGCCAAAGAAAAAACCCACCCTTGTAACATTGGTTCAGGAGCCTATTGGATGTCTAAAGAAACAAATAGGCTTCTTATGTGAGAGAATCTGTCCTGTTGCTTTGGAAGATGCTGTTGTATCAAAAGTGTCAGTTTAAAACTGCTCTTCTGAAATACTGTCAGCAAAGCTGCATTGTGTTGGCAGAGGCTCGGCTTCTAAGATTTGACTTACTGTAGTGACAAAACCCTTTCATTCAAAGGACATATATATTGGAAACAAATGTATTTGTTCACAGATCTAGCCAAGCCTTTAAAAAAGGCTATTTTAATTATTTTGTCTTTCCCCTTGAATCATACTACCTTTTCAGCTGGCACCATCTTTAGTGTTGATTTTTACACACAATCATTATTGTGGTTTTCTTTGATATGCAGCTCTCTAAGTTAGTGACAGAGGAGAAAATAGTGTCCATCAGTCCCATGATGCCGTACATAAGCTTGTTTTGTTTTTTTTCACTGATGTTTGTGGTCCAAAGGGACTATTTAGGATCACAGTGATCCTGAACACTGTGTAGTGGGGCACAGATAGTGAAAAAGGGCTGTCTTGACTGATGAGGTAAAAGCAGTCATAGCTACTAATTTAACTTACTGATGCAAAGTAATGTTTGGATTCCACAGTTTAGGTGTTTTGTCTTATACTTTCCATAAAGAAGGTCCAAGTAATTAAACTTGATTTTGTCAGTGATGGTGTCACCATGTTATACCACTGAAATACTTACTGAGGGTGGTACGTTCCTTTTTATTATAGGCATGCAATTTTTATTTGCTAATGGAAGTATTTTCTCAGTGGAATTTTTTAAATGGTTAAATTCTAGCCTATAGCCAATCTATTTATACAAAATTGTATTAAAAAATTCATTTAATCAGTGACATTTCTGTCTGCTGGTTGTTTATGAATGCGTAGGCTCACCGTCCTATAGACTCAGTTTTGTTTATTGAAGTTCATGAACCGGTTTTACAGTTGGGAGTTGAGCATACACATGTTAACAGGTAGCCTTTTGTAGGAATAGTATCATACTCCAATAAAGCTACTATTTGCTAATGTTTCCGATACAGAATCTTCACTGAATTTGTAAAGCTACTTAGGTGCAAAGCATTCAGCAGTATAAACTTAGTTTTGTTAATTCCCCTCATTTTTCTGTTAATACTGACAGAATAAAACTTGTCAAGTTCCACATAGAGCTTAACCTCAGACTTCTTACTTCTCTTTGACCTGCATTTAAAATGAAGAGGAGGACTGAAGGGAGGAAAGGGAAAGGGATGGCCACTGAGTGCAAGTGGCTGATGTTGACCTTAGGTTATGTTTTGTAGGATAGTGTTTAAAGCTGCTGGTTGATCTGTATTGTTCTTTTCCTGCTGACAGGTTGAAGCTCCATGGCTTCATTTATCCCTAGTAATGAAGAGTGGCTGGGGTTAGGTGGGAAAGGTTTTGACTCAGCGATTCCTGCTTTTTTCACAGGGATGTGCTTAACAATACATAGTGCCGTGCTCCCTGCAAGGGGAGGTGGAAGCTATTTGGGTACCACTTCTCTGAGTGGCCAGGAGGACAGATGTACAGAGTTGTGTTCCTTTCTTACATTTTGCCGGGTTTAGGTTTTTTTTCTGGAGATTTCCCCAAGGTTTAGTTGGTGATTATACAAAGGTTTCTGTTATTAGGACTGTGTAGGCTTGCAGCTCAAGTTGTTTCCCTGAGGAGTCTGAATAAAGTTAGGAAAACCCCATGCAATTAGTGCTTACAGCCTTGGCCTCCTTATAAAGAAAGGAAGGGTGTTGCACATATATATATATTTCATATGTATGCATGTACCTGTGCATGCTTGCACTTGTGACTCAAAGGAATTAGTCTGTTGGATGCATATATGTTGCCAGGGGGATGCATGTTTGTTCCCAAGTTAGTAATTGTCCTGTGTTGTAATGTTTTTGTGCTGTGGGATTGCAATGATACCTGCAGTAGTTCTCTTTAAATGGAAAAGATATAGAAAGTGCGTAGTCTATTTTTACATTCTTTTATGTTTTAAAGACAGTGTGGTGAGTGCATGACAGAAATCTCACCTTCATTTCATTGTGTATGAGACTGAAAGAATTGGATGTTCAGAAGCTAAGTGTTTGAGTGAATGAATACAGAAAAGCCTGGATCCCATTAGTTTTTGGCTACCCGCAAGCTGGTGAGGGTTTTGTGCTTTGATTGCTGTATTCTTACCCCAGAATGACTGAAGATTTAATGGTATGGATTGTAATGATCCATACTCTTTTATGTTAAAGGCACTTGTTGACTAGGCAGGCCCAGAATGATGCATGCTATGTCTGCAAAGTTCCTGATTTCTGAATGGTTAGGCACACCCGAATCAGCATTAATCTAGCTAGCCTAGATGAAAAATAATTGCAAGGATTTAACAGCATGGATTTTAGCATAGCCTGTTTGAGACTGACTAGGAGTCTGGGTGCTTAATCACTGCAATCCTATGGCCTGGAAATTGTGTGGATTTTGTAAAACTGAGTTCTATAGCTTCCATAAATGTCAAGAACTATTGGCAGATTATATAGATACATTATTCTGAGTTTAACTTTTTCCTAGCTTTGTCTGTAAAGTATGGAATGTAGTGTAACTTAGAAATAGTAACTGTGTACTTAGCACTGTGCATGATTACAAATGTACACTGATTAACAAAAAGATGTTTTCTGTAGTTGATTTTGCTATATGAACATTTTGTGGGACTGGCTGGTGAAGAATGAGCAACCCTGGTATTTTGATTTTTATGCATTTTTCAGCTTCCACGTTGCCAAAGTATGTTGTGCTGTGCTTAAACCTGAATTGCAACATATTTTCACGGTTAAAATATTTTCATTGTTGCAGGTTAGTAATAAGAATTAGCAATTAAATAAATCAGACATTGAACAGAGGTGGAATCTGTGAAGCAGAAAAACCCCCACTAAGTTCATGAACTGAAAAAACAAAACCCCAAACCTACAAAAGCAAACAGCATCCCCCACGGCCCCAAGTAAAACAAACAAAGTCAGAAACCGAACCAAACAGAAACCATCAAACAACAAACCCCCTACAGAAGAGACAATAGCAAAATTTGGACTGTTAGTGTTATTCCCCTGCTTTGTTTTTATCTGAAAAGAACAAAATACTTTGTTCCTTTGTAAAATGTTTTGAGAACATAAGCAACTGCTAGTACTACAACTTCATTGACTGTTAGGTTTCTTGCTTTAGAACAGATACACCAACTTGAGATACAGAATTTCTTTAGAAAGCTTCAACGAAAATGTTTCTGGGAATTCGGAGATGAGCAATTCTTAAATGATTCCATCTACCAAAAAGCAAAAGATGTCCAGTCACTGGTAGTCCGTTTATAAGTCTGCTTGATCAGATTCTTTCCTTCTCTTGGTCTTTCCCTTCTTATAGGCATTTTAATTTTTTTCCTACCGTTTTTCAGTATCCTTCTTGAACTGTAAAATCAAGAACTAATAGCAGCTTCTCTGTGCCAGATGAAGTAGAATAACTTAAAACTTATAACTGAGAATATCTTATATTCCTCCTTGTTTAGATATGAGTGGCTTGCGTAAGATCAGCCATGACTACGTGTTTGGAGTTTTCTATTGGGTATGCAGATTCAAGGAAGCTAACTAGTATATTGGAATGATGCACAGAGCTGTCACCTGTGAAGATCAGAATTCACACTTTCCACTTGAGATCAGAGAAGATCGGCTTGCTTTTCAGCATAATTGTATTCACTGCTTATGCATAATGCAAACCCACAACTTAACTCTGCTCCATTTGATGGAAGATACAGATCAGTGCCTACTAGACAGTGTGAAGCTAATTTTACAGATCCCATCAGCATTCCGGCATTAGTCATGTTTTTTTATGTATATAGCATAACATACATGTCTGTAAACATCATAACATGAATGATGCTGTATAGTTTTCACATTATCATAGAGTACCAGCTTGGAAGGGACCTCAGGGATCATCTGGTCCAATCTTTCTTGGCAAAAGCATGATCTAGACAAGATGGCCCAGCACCCTGTCCAGCCAAATCTTTAAAGTGTCTTAATGTCAGGAAACCCACTACTTCTCAGGGAGATTATTCCAATGGGCGTTCTCATTGTGAAAACCTTCCCTTGCATCCACTCGGAATCTCCCCAGGAGCGACTTGTGCCCATTACCCTTCGTCTTTTCCATGTGATTTCTTGTGAAAAGGAAGTCTCAGTCATCTCTGTAGCGTTGATACTAATGCAATTAATAAATAGCACTTTCTATTAATGTGGGTAGATTTTATAGCCTGTCTCACGCCCTCTATATGCTGTTAGATGAATTTGTCATCAGTAACTAGTTCATTCCATCAATTCCCTATATAAAGACTCGGTACTAATATACAGTTCTTCAGTACCCTGAAGCTATGCTATTTATTATACTGACCTTTAATACCACTAATACGTCACTTCACTGAGTCTTTTTCAGCACATATAAAAAATATCTTTTTTTAAACAAAGAAAGCTTATGATTTTCTAACTCATGAGCGTCATTGAAAATTCAGCTTTGGCTTAATGTATGGCATTTTTAGAGAAGCTTAACATGTTTGAGCTGTAGTCTTTCCAAAGCCTGTTAATCTCCAATAGAAGATGGAAAGGAAAGAAGCAAGGTTGGTCATTAAATCTCATCAAATTACACATTAGCATCTATGTATATTAGAAAACAAAGAGGAGGAAAATTTCCTCTAAACTGGCAAGTCCAGGGTGGCAGTCTTTTTAAAGCTGAGGAATTGCTTGGATAGAATTAATATGGGATGTGCTGTGGTGGATTTTTTGGTTTTATTACGGGTGGACGTTTTGTGTATGGGTGCGTGCAAACCTTCCGAGGGCATGTGAGAATGGGCCTCTCCTTCAACCACATCAGTGTCCTTAGTGTTTGTGAGGCTGAGTGTCTGGGTGTCTCAGCCAGTCTAGGCTGTACCTGGAGTGTGCTGGCCTGGCCAGCCTTTAATGCCTTAGTTCCTCCACTCCCTATGCACATGGAATAAAGGCAGAAAAGCCACTTCCTCCTCCGGTTGTTGGACCAACCTGTTCACTTGGTCCTGCACACTTGGAATTGTTTGGAGGCTTCTGGCTGTATATCTGTGACACAGGGAATGCTGGCGAAGACTTTTTTTTTCCCCTCTTCTTTGCATTTAAATTTTTTTTAACCCAGCCTTGTCAGTATTGGTGTAGCATGGCTCTTAAAGGCCGTGATTTCTTTGTGTGACAGTGATACCTTAGAGGAGCAGCCACTGCTCTTGCTACGTCTTGCTTCTGTGCTCTTGATAATATGTTTGCAAAGCCTGTGGCTCAGAGGTGCAGTGTGTGCATGTATATGTGGTAGTGTAGATAGGATTTTTCAGGATATGTCCAAGCACTGAATAATAATTTTTTAAACTCCAAATTAAGTTTAGTATAATTTTTTTCTTTGTGCTCTTCATTTATTTTCTTCTTACTCTACTCATTTTTTCCTTTATTTTCTCTACTGCTTTTTGGCATTTATTTTCTTCAGCATACATTTATATTTGTATTCCTCTTTTTGTTTCTTCTAACATCTGTGTTAAAATTCTTTGCAGAGGCTTGCTGAGGAGAAAGGTTGAAGTTGAGAACCAGCACACCGTTCCTTTCTCTGTGAAGGGAGAGCTGCTACTTTAGCCTCTCCTCTCTGAAAACAAGTTTCTGTTGGGAGGAGGGTGTGTGGAAAGAGGATGAGCTTCAAAATGACTGTGGCCTGAGCACCTTCCTGTCTGGGATTAATTTAGAATCAGAAGCTTACCGTATTCTTTAAACATTTACATGCTTAGCTTTGAGGGAGTGTTCCTTGGAAATCTTTGCTCCTTGTATCTGTCCTTGACTATAAAAAGGAAGCAGTGGTAGATTTGGTCAGACTGAAAACTTGAGAGAGAAGAGCAGGTAAATGCAGTGGCTATTTAATGTTTTTGCTGTGGAATTGTGAGCCAAGTGTGCTCTCTTGGATTATTCTGCAAAGCAGTTGTTACTTCATCATCAGTAAAGGCTAATCTGGGTATTTTAGCTTTGCTTTTATTAAAATGGCTTGGATGTAGAAAGTAATGTTGAGGCTCGTGACCATCTTGATAAACACTGGAAAGGTAGGTAATCAGAAGAACTGGTTAAATATTTGAACACGTTGGATACATTTTCTCATACATTAAAATTTAACTGTTGTCTTTTATCTAGAAACCTATGTTATAGTTATCTTACTGTATTTGGTCACATTAAAGTTCCCTCTCCATAATGGTGCTGCCTCTGACAGAGTGCAGAGACAGCTGTAAATGGAGGAAGATAGGGCAGATTTGCAGCTGTAGACCTTAATGTCTTCCATCCAGGACTTAGTGAATCAGGAAATGTGTAGTACCTTTTGCTCTTTGCCTTTCTCTTACCCTTCCTAATTTTGCAATAACTTTTTTTAATTGGGAAGAGCAGAATTGCATCTGGTACTGATGGTAGAAATTTTATATGGTGATATGATAAAGAACCAGTATTCTTTTCAGAGTAATTCCTAATCCTGTCCATGTGTGGGTGTTGGGTGGGGGGAGTTTGAGTACTGGGTTGTAATTTGATGCATACAAATATCTTCATGGTCTTCAATAAAAAGAATGCTACAAGGAATTGAGAAATACTGTGTAGTATTGGTAATGGGTCTGCTTTTCATATTTGCTTATCTGTTTGATATAGCCACATAACAGTGGGTGCTTCAGAGCTGTGAGTCATTGCAGCATGTAAAATTTTCGAGAGTTTGGGCCCTTATTTTCATGGTTAGGACTTAAACATAGGAGCTTACCCCAGATCAATAATATCTCTACTGACATATCCAAAGGCATGCTGACTGCATTGATACTACCTATTTCTGCTGTTACTCCATGTTCACCAAATAGTATGGCTCTTCATTTTTATAGAATAGCTGTGCAGTTACATATCTTCAATCCATAGGGGCCTCCAGAGAATGAACTAAATGATCTAGGTGCACTAAGGACACTTCTGGAATTGTTCACTTACAAAGCAAAGAGGATTGTGGCTGCCCTCTTTTAATGTTTTTATATAATCAGGATTTAAGCTGTTTTCTAATTTTGCCTATTAAATGAAAACAGAGATTTAGCCTTTCCCTTGAATGGCTAAATTCTGAAGAAAATCAGCATAATAAAACTTTTTGAGACCTTTAGAGCTTTTCTATGCATGTGGAAAACTGCAAACATGTATTAATACATACTTTGAAATTCTGTTATGGAAGGTGTCAACCAACATGACCGTTAGAGAAAATCTGAGAATGCTACAAAAGCTGTTTGCTCTTTTGTAACCAAAGGACTACTGTTACTGCTTTTTGTTTTTTTTCTCACAGACTCTTTTTTGGCCATAATTCTATTATGGCAAAAATTGGAGTTTTCTTGTCCTTTGGTAGGCTGTCAAGAACTGACTCCTTTCCCTTCCTTTTCTCAAATGAAATCAACTTTTGAGGCTGAGCTTTGGGTTTAATGCTCCAGCTATGAACATTATAAGGACTGCTGCTTGTTCTGGCACCTCAACTTGAAAATACAATTGACCTATAAAACAATTTTATTCTGTGTTACTATCTGTGCAGTGATTATGCTTTGCTTCTAAATTGGATGGTGAGGCAGATCTAAATTGACTGGTTGAAACAGTACATCTTGCTTGGCATTTGGATTGCTGGTACAGCTCAGGATAATCCTAATCACGGCTGATACGAATTGAAAAATACGATTCTTTCATGCTTTTTATTTCAGCTGATTTGTCTCGTAATAAAACAGTTTTTTATTATTCTTATGTATTTGATTGTTTTCTTACAGTTTAACTTTGTGACTTACATTATTAGTTTAGTTCAGCACAAATGCACCACATTTCCATTTAGTGTTTGAAAAACGGTGTTTGTACAGTAAGTGCTTCTGACAAGGAATTACAGAACTATATTGAAATGGTTTAGTAGTAAGTAGTACAAAAAATCAGAAACAGGTGTGTCGAAATATGATTGTGCTTTGTGGTAGAGGAGCATACATGAGTACATAGGGTTTCTTTTCAGTTTTGTGGTACCAAAATTTAAAGTATAATAAAGCATAGAAGGCACATAGATATTAATTTGTGCCTTAAGTAAAATATTGTAGTTCTTATTACACTGGAGGGTGGGTGGAAAAATCTTGCTCCTGTTTGGAGCAGCTGATAAGCTCCTATGTATCTCTAATGCAAGTTCCCATGAATCAAAGATGACCCTGAGTATAAGACAGCTCTGCAAATTCCTTTTGTTAATCAGGGAAAGTATTTTGTATTATCAACTAGATTTAGTGATTATTTATAATTCCTTTAATTAGTCTGAGGCATTTTGCAGTATGTGTTTTAGTGCATGAATTATATTGGTAAGAGTATACAGGGTAGTGATAGATCTGTCACAGGCAAGAACAGGAGAAACCTCAGCATCAATTGCCTTTATTGTCACAGTACAATCAATATAAAATGTATCACATAGACCAATATTTTGGGGTTTTCATATAAACCAGATGGAGCTTTCTTGTTTTTGGACAGGTGCAGACATAAATCCAGGAATAAATTAACTTTTATGTGTTGGAATGGGGTCTAATGTAAAATCATATTTATTCTGACACAGTAGTTTGAGAGAGAAGCTTAACTACCCCCTACCTCCATCCCCAAAACAAAAAGCAAGCTCTAGGAAGTTTTATTCATGGCACTTTTAGGCTTCTGGCTAATCTTTTCAAGACTGAAAGCCCTCACAGTGATATAGGGTTTATTTTCTGGACTTAAGTACATGTTTGTACAGCTGTTTATTCTCTAATTTTATGTTTCTCTGTTTCTATTTTCTGTGTGTTTTGTGGTTAAGAGAATAGATTCTTAAGGATTTACCTGATAAGGAGAAAAATTGTTATCTAAATGGAAATGTTGGATGATGAGCTTTAAATTATACTGCTGTTTTTCCACAGATAAATAATACTGCTGTTTCTTTAAATCATTGGTGTCTTGGCATAAAAAGTTTTTTACATTTTTGGGGAATTGGGGCTTCACA
>JAWWEU010000158.1:28693914-28755098 GCA_035583155.1 Acropternis orthonyx | reverse complement strand
AGTTTTTTACCTTTTAGAGGCATTGGGGCTTCACAAATTTCTTTATCATTCCTGGGAGTTGGCGGTTGTGGTTGGTCAGTAAAGATCAGTGTTGTTATAATTGAGAGCTTACCACTGTGCTGTCTCGGAAGTTCGCAAACAATAACAAAATGTAGGAGACAATTATATTTGAGAATTGTTTTCTGATGGAAAGTGCAATCTTAGGATAGAGATCAGTGTTCTGTAAGGCAATAGTAAAATAATCACTATTTCCTCTTTTCCATAGCATTTGTCTCCCTTCAGTTGTAATGGTGCTGCCCTGTTCAGGAGGACGTGGTAATTTGTGGGGGTAACTTGTTTCACTTTTATCATGTTGGTTTAGGTTTTCCTCTGACTTTTTTGCTGGATTCCTTATGTTTTCTTGGTTAATGCAGATGTGAGAAGGTTTGTTTTTAAAGTTTTACAAAATCTACCATCCATGCAGATAGGCAACTGGAATGTTTGGAGTTCTGTTTCTGAAAAGGGGTGCTAGTTCATCTGAGAAATAGTGCTTTTTGTACATATGCCAGTGGTTACTTTCTTTCCCCTTGCAGTACTGCAGGTGCTCTTCCTGTAAGTGGAGTAGTTTTGCATTCTTTCTTGTACATGTCTGTTGGACCCAGACTTCATGGTCTGGTTTCACTGATGGTTTAGAATAACCCTGGAGATGTAATCAAAGTCTCGTTCTGTCCTTCAGCAAATATTTTTGCATGATATGTCAGGAGTCTTGGGTTTTCAGACTGCTTTTTTTATCTTCTGGCTTTTAGATCTCTAAACTAGTAAATATGCATACATATTTTTAAAGGAAAAGGGGAATGCTGTCTGTTTCTAGTTTTATGGTTTTTATAAGTGTTTGTGTTTGCCAGTTGGTTTCAGTATAGTCATAGAAATGAATATGTATACGTGAATAACTTACTGGTCTTAAATTTCTGGCAGGGAAGAATGTTAATGAAGGAATGAGGATGGTGGTTATCTGAAATCTACACAAGAGTTACTGAAGGTCTGAATTTTTTAAAAGACAAAGATGCTGTCATACTTTGGTATGTGCTGTTGATGCTTTAGCTCCAATATATGCTCAGTCTGTCTGATGTAAATACTTGTTGGGTTTTGTTGAAGTATGAATTGGAATATTAATGCTGTTTCACCAAGCAGCTGAAAAATAAAATCCAAGCTAAAGTACATGCATGATCAGAGCCAAAATAAGTGTGTGCATACACAACTATAGGTAAAGCCTTAATTATTTTATATTACAGGTGTAAACACAATATATGATACCAGCTGGAGTCAGAATGTAACTGCTCTCTAAAAGGAAAAAAACCTCTCACGTTGAAACTTGGTTTAAAATGATGACTCTGTAGCCGTGAATTGCTAAGTGTAAAAAGCAGTAGAATTAGTATGGATATCAGCAGTTCTGTAGAGTATGTAATCTTTATGGTAACTGCACTGATTAATTCTGTTTAAAGAACTTCATGTTAATTTTACAAGAAGACCAAGAAAAAAAGGAGACTGAAGTTGGAAGGAATTTTTCTGTTTGAGGAGAGGAGGTGAAGGAGAGGAGAAATGTATTCATCTGTATTGTCACCTAAAGTCATAAAAATTAGTTTATACATGAAGAATGCTTTTAATTTTTTTTTAAATTTACTGTAGTTACCCATTGGAAAATCAAAGAACTGTATTAAGAAGATTTTTTTCCAGCTGTCAATCTGTTTTTAAATAATTTTAGAACTGAATTTTAGCATCTGTTCCTTAGAATACAGAAGAATGATGTATGTGATATTTCAAAGCTAGGACAATGGGACTGGGCTCGAAATACCTTAACTTCTTGTGCTCAGTAGTCTTAACACTCCCAAATTTTATGTGGCTTTCAGGATCAATAACAGGTTTATGACGCTTTAGTCTATGATTGTGTATTGCTTCTCAAGTTCTTTTCTGCTTTATTACTCTTTAGATGGCTGTTTTTCTGTATGGATGGGGTTTTAATTACTTTATCTCTTTTAGACTTACAGTATTTTGTTTTGCTTTCATGTGCGTGGATTTTATGAAGTGTGTCCCAAGTTGGCCTGGAATTAGGATTGTCTCCTTCATACTCCTTGCAACTTCTCCGCCAGTTTGGTGTCATTTGTAGATTGTTCAAAGGGGCCTCTGTTTGGTCACCAAAATTAATAAACTAAGCAAAATTTGCTGAAGGTCAGGTTCTAGCTGAACCAGTCTGAAATGCTTTCTGGGTTTTTTTTTTGTTTGTTTGTTTTTTTAATTACTGATCCACTTCTGTAGTCCTCTGAAAGCAAAATTTCCAGTAGTTACCGTTATCTACACTACTTATTTTGGATTTGTGATCTCCAGGTTGTATTGAACAGTGTCAGAAATATCATTGACATAAGCTACACCTGTTGCTTCAGTAAGACATTTACTTAAAAGAACTTTATATTCATTTGTGGCTTCCTGACTGTAATTTCTTTTTTCTACTCTAACTTAAATTGATTTTTCCCCCTCTTTTCCCCCCCCCCCAGCAATGTATCCAGATCTTTCTAAGCATCAGAATTACATTGTTTGTCATGCCTTAATTAATTAATTACTTAAGTAATTTCCTCCTTACTGTTGTTAAAGGACATATATATACCCTGTTTCATGTTGCTCTGGGATCCCAGTATTTTACTGATTTTTTCAAAGCAAACTAGTAATAGCTTAGAAATCATTTGGGCTAGTTCTTCCATATAGTCTTGTATGCATTATTTGAAGTAGCTGCATTAAACTATCTGTTAATTATTCTAATTCAAGCATCAGTTTGTTTTGTTGAGGAGATTCTATTTTGGGTATTACTTTGCTAACTTTCTTGCCTCTTCCTTGTGGAGCCCAAGACTATTTGGGCCCCTCATTATCGAGACCAGATTCTAAAATTGGCTGGCAATGCTATGTGCCACCGCAAGTTTAGTCATCTCCTGGAGGCTTTGACAGCCTGGGTGGGATCCAGAATCAATTGATGTGGGCTGTCCAAGCCAACTTGGTGTTGAAAAGCTGCCATTAAGTACTGCATTCTTAATGAATTTGAGAGCAGTGTTGGTATTTTTCAAAATTAAAAAGATAATGCTCTTCATTTTTTGTGAGTGTGCTTTGTAGCCTCCCACCCCTAAAGATATGTTGCAGAGCTTTGCTGTACTGGTATTTCACTCAGGAAGACTTGAAGAATATAACTAATTCTGTGTTGGTATTGCTAACCACCTACTTGCATGTACAGTGTTTTTTGGCAGTTCCTATCTGGGCAAGACTAGGCATGACTTAAAGGTCTTCTTGCCTGAGTCAGAACAGTATAAAAGAGCACAGAGAAGGAGGTTCTTAGCTTAGAAAGGTATAAAACACCATACAAATGAATGGCCTGTAAGACTGTTTTAGTTGTACTGTATCTGAGCAGACTTGCTGTAGCTTCAAGAACATAGAATATTACTATAGGATACATAGAGAATCTTGTAAATGTATGTTGTAATGCAGACCTTGGGACTGCTTGGCTGTTAGATCTCCCCCTGTTGCTGATGGGAACCATTCAGTAAAGGACCGTGCTTTAGGAGACTGTTGAGGTAGCCATAATGCAGCTCTGTGTGCTGAAAGCTGAAGCTATGCTGACTGGAGTAGATACAGAAATGTCGTGGCTCTTTTTCTAAATGGTTGCTGTTTAACAAATTTCTTCCATGAGTTACTGAGCCAGTGCTGAAAATCCTTTTGCTGGTGCTGCCAATTACACCACTCTTAACAGCACACAGAAAGCCCCAGCTACAAGATGATGCTCTATCCCTTCCTTTACTTAGTTCTGGGAAATAGTCTGTGCTGGTAAATTCAAGACATTAAAGAGCAATGGAAGACAAACAGATGCAAATTCAATCTGGTTTAGTATTTTTTCTTGTAGGTTTTCAGAACTTTTTTGACACGTGGGCTTCTGTTTAATCTGTCACGTCTGGGAAGGCAGTTTAAGTGCAAAACAAGTAGAAAATAATTCCAAATGGCTGGAGGACTCAAAATGTACTTCTGCAACAGAGTTTTATGTTAGTTTGCCTCTTTTAATTGGAAAGAAAATTTAAGGATATTTGCAAAAATAATAATTCCAAAACCCAAACCAACAGAATTATGTTACTGATCTTAGGAAAAAGATGCACTGTTCAGCGAAGATTTTTTTTTTTCTTTTCTATATATTTTTTTCCCCATTGTTAGTGGAATTTATCTCTTGCTTAGGAACAGCTGTGGAAATAATAAAATGTGTTACTCAAATTGTAGTTGTAGTTTTGTTGAAAGTCCCAAGCAGATCTGAACAGAAAAACCAAAACCTGAAGGCACCAGAGGATAAAGCAGGCAGCTTACATAAGAGAAGTTGCAAATGGAAAACAAATACTAAATAGAACATCTTGAGCTTGGCCTACATGTTAATTCAGTACATGCTTTTGAACTGGTGCCCCCTTTGGAAGGGGTGATTCTGGCTTCTCCCCATCTGCTGATTTAATGGTTGTTTCAGGCTCTTTCACTCAGTAATAGTGGGAGAGTATGGGTGTGTGAGTATGAACTGCAGAGCACAGCACATGTATTGTATTGCCTTGTGAAAGACAGAGGGTGTGTCTTAGGCATCCAGCGTAGTTCAGCTAATCAAGTATTTCATGGTGGCTTGGATTGCAGTGCAGGTTCTGGTGCTTTTGGGAACAACAGCGGTACAGTTTAGTTCTTGAAACTGTTATGTTGGGGTTTCGTTGAGCTGTTTTACTACTTAAAAATTACCCTTTTCTGAGTGACTCTGCCTGATAACTGGGGATAGCATATCTTGAGGTGGCTGCCTACATCCATGTGCCTTCTTCTGCCCTCCTGAACCTAAGGCAGAGCTGCTAATCCGTCAGTCCTTAATTTTCTGATATTTATAGCCTAGTATTGCAAGGCAAGGCTACATGGGTGTTGGTTGGTCTTAATTGCTATTCTGGGAGTGGTGGTTTATTGAAATCTTGACCCATCAGTCAGAGCTCTGGGATTTGCAGTGCAGGAAAGGTACCCAGTTATTTTTTTGGGTGACTCCACAGTTTAGATGAGTAGCTCTAGCAGTCCCATCACTTGGAGCTTAAAAGGAGGGCCTGTTTTACTCTCAAAGAGCAGTCCCAATTTAAGCCCTCTTATTGTCGAAGACTTTTAGCTTGGACAGACTTCACCCACTCATTTTAGGTTTACTGTTCTGGCAGCTAAGTTTGCTGAAGGACCCTCCTTATGCCTCCCAGTTTGTAACTCTGGCCAGATGAGGCACCTGTGCTTACCCCACTGCCTGAGCATGTCTTGTCACGTTGCTTTCCTCTGCAATACCAGCCCCTGTGAGCTGTGACTCTCCAAAATGGGAGTGCAGGGACAATCTGTTCAGTACTAGTGTGTTGGCATCCAGTGCAGAGCAGAGGGAGGAAGCGGTTGTGATTCAGATACCACAGGGCTGAAGAACACAGAGGAGGGAGAAGATGCTAGGTGGGGAGACATAGGGCAGGCTCTTGGAGGGGAGGAAGAAAGACTGTAAAAGCCAGAAATTGTTTAAAAGAAAAAAGGGACTAGGGAGGAAACAGAACAAGGAGAGGTGGGAGGAGTTGATCTAGAAGCAGCAATGAGTAACAAAGGAAGGTTCTGGGGATAAGAAAAACACAGATAATTACTTTTTTGGTTTAAAAAAGTTCTGGATGGCTTGGATGATTTTCCTCTAAAAATTCTGCTGTTTGATACTGCGGAGATTTTGTGACTGGTGCTCTCCGTGAAAGCTTCTTTATTTTCAGGAGTATCATTCTCCAGCTGATTTACTATATAGGTCTTAAATTAGTTAACTCTGAACAAGAGTATTTTATCTGTATATGTTGTTTAATTTTGTCTCTGGTTTACCAGCTGCTGCATCTTTGAAGAGACATTGTCTGTGTCCTTCAAATGCCTGTGGTATTTCCAAGAGGAACTATCTTTCTGTAAATGGAGGTATTTTCTAGGAATATAAAATTCATAACATGAATTAGTTGAATGTGTTCATAGGAATGTGGATGTGCAAAGAAGTCTAAAATATTTTTTTAAAAATTGTTTTTTGTACGTAATACGGTTTTAGTGATTCATAATTGAGAATAATGATCCATGCTAAGGCGAAGCTCCTTTTTTTTTTTTCTTTGATCATTTGAAATGAGAAGTATTATAAGCTTAGACAGTGATAATAAAAGCAATACTTGGATCTGTCAACATTTGTGAAAAACAAGTCTCTGGAGATTTCTGAGTGTTTTATTTAATAATGAGAATAGTAAGTCAGTCCTGTGTAGTGTCTGGGTGAGCTGTCTTGTATCAAAACATTATTAACTGATTTTTATACTTTACAGCTGTGTTTTGGGAATGAGTATTGGAATGAAAGCCAAAAGCTCCCCTCTGGATTGTAAGAACCATACTGGAGAATAGTTAAGGGATTGATTTAATTTTTCTGGTGTAGAAATTTTGAGGAGGAGTTAAAAGCAGGCACTTGAGCTGCCTACGTAACTTGGTTTGCCAGCAGTCTCAGAACTAGTTAGATCATCACAGGAACATGGCTACCCATTTCTATGCAAATATCTTAACTTCATTCTGAAACTCATTGTGTAAGGTCAGCAAGCAGCTAGTGAGATAGTGTTTGTAGCACAGTACAGTATGGATAAAGGACTATGTGTACCTGTAACAAGGCTTGCTTCAGCCTGAGTAAGAGAAATTGTGAGAATTTTCTCCCTGATTTAGAAGCACACGTTTTCAGGGAAATACACAGCTTCACAGATAGCTATGCAATAGAAATTTGTGGTGTAAGTTGACCCTTACATATATTTTGCCCTCATAAGGAGATGTTCCTTTGAGGGTTGCAAGACAGGGTAATTTCAATTTAGTTGAGCCATGAATTTTCTTTATACATGTGTTATATTTGCTTTTTCTTCTCTAACTTGTAAGGCATGCACACATTTTTAAAATCTCTAGGATATAGTAAAGTTTGTTCTACTGGTTTGGAAACTGAGTGTGTCTCTAATGACAGATGACTGAAGACCCGAAATAGAGAAGGTAGGAATGGAGAAGATGGGAGTGTTCTCTCTCTCTGTTCCTTGCAGCAGCCAGCTGCCCACTGGGCTTAAGCTGTAATGTTGAACTGCAGTCCTGGGCTCAATGTGAGTCTCCAGTGCAAGTTCTGTGGCCTCGGAGATGTCAATATCTGTGCTGTCCCTCACACGGATTGGATAGATCAATGGGAGGCATTTAGACAGCTGGACAGTAGAGACACATAAAATCAACATTATTTTGCTGTGCAGAAACATGGAAACCAAGGAGAAATAAAATGTGTATTTGCCCACTGTAAAATAATACTCAGAAACCCTGTAGTGCAACACATTTTAGGAGACTGTTCAGATGAAACATTGAATTATCTGGATTTGTGTCTACTGAAAGTGAAGACAGCATCCAGTACCATAATTATTTCCTTTTGCGTGTGTGTTGCAATGTAGATATCTCCTGTTTCCCCAACTGCTATATGCTCAGGGAGGTGTCTTCCTGCTAGGGCCTCTCTGTGGTATCTTAAAAATAATACATTGTTTATCTGATAAAACAAATTCCTTTGTGATGGGAAGACAGGTCTGAATGTAAAGGTGTTGGGAACTGCAGTGGTAATGGATTGATGTTATGCTACTTCTTACTTGGATTGAAACATCTGTGGTTGTGTACTCTGTTTTTATTCCTATCTTTCACTAATGGCTTTTCCCCAGTTGTGTTTCTGTACACGTGTGAGTGTTTGGAAAGAATTGCATGAATGAGTTTTTCTTTAAATGGACAGTGGTTGTTCTTTATACTGTTTCATGTAGAAAAAGAATGGAAGAGTGTTTTTGTCTTGTACTGAAAACACGGCCTTGTATTCATCTGTTAATAGGAAGGATTTCCATCTACTGGAGTGTAACTATATAAAAGAAACTGAACAGTTTGTACAGCATCCATAGCTAAAAACTGCATCTAAGTGGCCGAGAGAATAGTTAAGGAATAGGACTTGCCTCTCTAAAAATCAGAATCACTTTGCAGACTACTCAAAAGAGGGTAAAAAATGGATTATCTGTACGAACAATCCTTTAAGAGGGAACTGACCTGTGGTTATGCAAGCAGGTGTAAGAATTCAGTAGTCATAGCTGTAGTACCATAACAGTGCCAGTTGAGACCTCTATTGCTTTCTAAAATTCTCATCAGACTTTTTTTGATATACAGAATGAATGACAAATATAGATGGCTTATTGCATAAACTGTCTATGGTGAAACTTGCCAATAGCACGATTACTGGAGCCTTCAACACAGCAATCCTTTTGTCCCGTCTTAAAAAAACAAACATACCCATGCCATTACTGACAAAAAAGCTGAGGCCTTAATAATTGGCTTAATTGCTCACATTTCATATAAAGGTATTTCCTATTATTTCAAGCGATCTGGTTTTCAGATGTGAAACTATAGGGAATAATTTATATAAAGGAATTTGAACTCGGAGATGGTTCTACAGCAGCTTTGATTTTTTTTTTTTTTTAGTGCATCCAACAGAAACTTCAATTTCCTTTTTCTTCCACCTGCTTTAAGTAAACAGTCTGTAGTTGTACCAAAGCTATTTCTGTTTCACAAGTACAATTCTTACCTGCAGTTTCATCTAATCATCCAGTGTTAGTTAGTTTTTGAAAAATAAGTATAGTAATTTGAAGGTTTTTCTGTAACAAATAATATATAACTATCCATCTGAAACAACAGCCAGTAAAAATCGCTACTGTAAAGTTTATTTTGATAAGATTTTTTTTGCAATCAGCCTCCAATTAAGGTTTGAAACTCTTCAGAAGCTATGGAGTGCATCTGCTGTGACTGTCATTAAACTTTTGGTACTTGCACCTGTGTTTAATACTTGCAGAAATTGGATATGATATGTTTGTATCAAATGCTCAAAGCAGGGTTCAATAAAGACATTTGCAGCAGCATTTTAAATTGTTACGGAAAATGAAAGCAGCTTCACCATTGCATTACGACAATCAAGCTTGCAGTGATTCTAGGTAGATACAGCCAAATACTCCTGCTGTATGGATATTTTTGTGGGTTTTATCACTGTAAAATAATTTCTTCTGTTCTTTGTGAAGGTTTTTACTGGCTGTCAGTGTCTTTCAGGTACCTGTCAACATATCAGGGTGACTCTTTTCATGTATACACATTAAAAATTACTGCGTCTGTAGGGAAAATATTTTAATTGAAGAACTTCCTTGTAAATTTTTATGGGTAGAAATGAAGCCATAAAAGGCTCTCTGTTTTAAAATTGCAAATACAATAAGATAAAGGCTAAATCAGAAATGTGGACTTAATTCACCTAAGTAATACTTATTTTTTACTGTGATATAAAATATATATAGAATTTACCTTCTGAGGCTAGTGCAAATTTGAGAAACAATAACAACTTTCAAATGCAAATTCTATCACATAGCTTCTGTAGCATAACAATATATTTTGATTGAGAGATAATGTACTTACTGTGTGCAAGAGGAGGACTTCAGCCTTAAGAAACATCAGAAGGGACAGGACATGGTCCCTTTAACATCCAGTGATTTCTGTACTAAATGGAAGATTTATGAATAGGCTGGTGTTGCATTTTATTAGTTTGTTATTGGTTTACGGATTTTTATTTTTAAGACTCTTAAGCATTGCCTGAAAGACCATGCTGCAGACTTTTTCTCCCTTTTGCACATGTTAGTTTTGCTTGATTATATTTAAAAGGCTTTCTTGTGTCTTAAGTAGCTTAAGAACTGTGATGTACAGTATCAGTTTGAAAACTCATATTACAGGGGGAGAATGTAGTCTGCTCTCAGAAAGGTGCTTGGGTTCATAGGGGAGTCTGGGGTGGCTGCAGGTCTCTATTTGCTTACAGTTGTCTTCAGTAGACTTTCTGAAATCTGCAGTCACACCTTTTGCTTTTTCACAATAGTTCCCTTTTCATGAGTTTCAGTAACACTTTGCTACAGATGCATTAAGCTTGTTTACTTTCTGTTTTTAAACTCACTTGGAATTCATAATTTCAGATATGTGGTATTATGTCTGTTTTTCTAATATCATCCACTAATTCACTACTTTATTGCAGGTGTGTTTAGATTAATACAGAAATCAGTAGGCAGCCAGTTGGTTTGAGCCAAGTATTTTCTTCAGCTCACACAGGTGCACAGTTAATTGTGTGTCCATGCTGTAAAATGTCAAATCATAAATCTGCTGTAGAAAATACTTAGGAATGTCTGGTCTCTCTTTTCATACAATTTAGAAAATATGACATCAGTCTCTGAAGTAGAAATATTCTTGATAAATAACAAAATAAATTGAAAAATGGGCTTAACCTTATGTAAGAATATTCATGCACAGGAATAACCTTGGTTTAACTAAGCCAGCACAATGTGATTTGATTTATTCAATTGCTGTCATTTGTGTGTATTGAATTGACTTTCCCTCAAGGTACTTTGAGATAATCATTGGACTTGGGTTTTTTTAATGTCAATTTTTCCATGTTTAAGAATATCTTTGGATATTTTTCAACTGATGGAATTAAGTAATGAGTTCAAGCCAAACGTCATTTCTGTTCTGTTCCTCCCCCTGCATGTGCCCCCCACCACACGGGCACAAAGGAGATGCTTAGCTTCATACAGTGGAATAAATTTTCATTACATTTGGGGGTTTTTAACTTCTATGTGGTGTAGAAAAGTTATGTTTCAGTGGCAAATGATTGTGTGAAACATGCTTTTTAACTGGCACCTTGGTAAGTTACCATCTTCAACACAGAATTTGTAGCTCTCCTAAGTGCGTCAGGTGATGGGGAGTTTGACTTTAACCAGTCACATCTAATTGTTTCTCAGGAGCTGAGTGTACCCTTTAGAGTGACAACCATACGAAAGTTAAGCATTTCACAGCTTACTAGTTGTGTTAGAAATAGGTTTTAAAATATTAGGAGAATAATTGACAAAGCAAATGACTGGTACAATGGACTGAAAAGAAAAATGGCAGTGGGGGAGGAAAATAATTTTCAGTATTGTGTTTTAAGGCTTTTTAACAGTCTAAAAACCACGTGTCGTAAATCCATTCCAAGACTGTGGTGAAAATTACTGGAAAAAGAATTAAATTGAATGAAACACTACAAAGGGCTTGAGCCCACCTTCCCCGCTCAGGTGATGAAATTTTTATGAACTAACAAATATAGAAAGTTGTGAGCAGTTTTTCTGTAATGCAGGTTAATGAGGTCCGTGTTTCTAGAGGGAAGAGTTGATGGCCGCCTTTTCTTCTTTCTTGGATATCTGCAACATAGGAATGTATTCACACTTAAGTTTTCCTTTTTAGGAATTATCTGGAAGTTTTTTCAGTAACTTCTTCAGGTGCAACAAATCAGCATATCAGTCTGGTTTATTTAGAGAAAGTCAAAATTTGTATAGACTGCTCCAAGTACTTTTCTCTCCCTGGTAATGATCTAAAACTGGATTGGCCATAGAGAAGGCTCTTTGCTGGCATGGACTGCAAGGTGGCCCTCTCATTTTGACTAATTGTCTGCTGTTCCTGATAGCAGATGAATGCTGCTTTTGAGTTAGGCTGAAGAACATCCTTCTTGCATCTTCACACAGAATGCCCTAGTAACCAGCCTCTCTCTGCTGTGGTCTCCATTCTTTATTTAAGAACACGTGTATTAACTCATTCCCCATGACTGTTTCTAAGTGGAAAGGGCAATTTTTATTTATTTTGGTTCAATCATAGTATTTCCTGGCAGCTTGAGGTTGATAGGTACATTTTCAGAATATAGGCTCATTAGATGTTTCTGTGACTCATGAACATACAACTTTTCCTCCAGCTATTTTTTTCCAAGAGAGTATTAAAAAGGAAAAAATCCCATACAGGCACATAATACTGGAAATTCTGTTTTTACAGTTACAGCTTGAAAGATTTCTTGTAGGAGGAGGGACATTACTCACTTAAGAAAGTGTACTTTCCCTCATATGCTATGACTGCCTCATTGGCCAGTATCAGTCTCACTCACCATTCTCTTCTTGCGCAGATCAGTGATTTCAAGCTGTCTCCTCCATCTGCTACCAGGCTCGGGAATGTACCTTTACACAGTGCACCTGCATCTTTTTAACCTGCACTTAAAACATACAGGCAAAATTGTATCTTCTTAGGGATTTTATTTCCTTTGCCTATGTTGTTTTCTTTGTTTCTTCTACTGGTGTGTGCAATGACCTTATCAGAAGTTTATACTGAAAGTGACTTCTAACTTACATTTGAACATGCTGACTTCTTTTACTTCCACAAATTTCACTGTACAGCTGGAATAACTATGCTTCACTAGTTTAACATGGAAAAGGACTCATAATTTGCATCTGGTGGAGTTTGTGGAAGGCTGTTTTCTCAGTGCAGAGACAATGGAATATGCATTGTATGAAATTGTCAGTAATATTTTTTTCAGGAAGTGTCATATACCAGATGGCTTTGAGACCTATTTAGCTATCTCTTTTTGTTAATCTTGCTATGCTTCTTCAGTCCTCCAAACTTAATTTCCCCATCTGCTGGTCAGCATAAGGTCATAGGAATTACTATGTTGGGTCAGACCATCTGTTCTTTAATTAGGAGTGATAACAGATGTTTGGGATGATGATGCAAAAAAATTTAAAAGATCTACAATAGGCAGTTATAACAAGAATATACTCTGGGGTGTATCTCTGGGATCCTGTTAGTTTGACTTGTGTCATAAAACTCAAAGACTTTGGTATCTATTCCAGCTCTTTGTTGTTCAAATATTTTCTTCTACAATGTAATTTTATCTTTTGTTCTTCCCTTTAATGCTGCTAAGCTTTTGGCTTGGCAGTACTGTATCACTTAGCAGTATGTTCCCTAGGTAGAGGTATGAAGGAATATCCCTCTATGTTGACAGTGAACTTGTCAGCTTTCGTTTAGGTGAACATCTTTTCCTGTTCTTGTGGTATTCTGGGGCAGAAATTCTTCTCTGCCTTTTATGTGCTATTTTCTATCTTTGTGGGGCAGGAGAAATCTTAATCTTTCTCATTTTCCCCTTCATAGTGATATTTCTGTGCTGCTTGTTATTCTTGGGCCCTGTCTCTGTAAGACTTTCAACTAAACTGCAGTAATGGATAATTCAAATTTCCCACTGTGTTTCAGTTAAGAGAACACTGTTTGTTCCTGTGAGAGAGAATTTTTATGCCTTTGAAGATGTATAATTCTTAGGAAATTGTAGAAGTTGCAATGGTGGCTTTGCAAGGGGAATGTTGGCTAAACCTGCAACAATACTGCAGAGCTGTGCTGCTCTGAATGCACAAGACAAGACTACATGGCTGGAACAGGACCCCTTTTGAGGGGCTAGGGTGATGTCTGCACTTCCCTTGGCAGTCATACATTCAAAATGAGAAGCAGCACTTTTATTTTTTTAACTACAACTAGAGTAGTACTTAAAGAATTGTTGAACGTGGTTTGTTTTTGGTAGTGGCAGCAGCATTAATATCTAAAAAGCAGTTCCCAAAACAGGGGTTATGGCAGCTACAGGTGGGCTGGTTTTTGGCTTCTTGTGCTGATCAAGAGCAATTGATACCGAAACCAATTGATGTAGATCAAGATCATAAATATCTCTGCAAGAGGGATCCTAGTTCTCTTCATTCTTGCCAGTTTTGCAGTGGAAGGCTCACTTCTTAGTGGACTATTGCTTGAATATTGCCAGCCTCCATAAATTGCTTAGATTTTTCTGTGCAGATGATTAGAAAATTCATTGAACCTCAAGGTGAGTGCACGCTAGTAGTGTGGAAGTGGATAGGATTTGAGCGAACGGCTGAGAAGGTAAGAAATCTAATGGAGGAGGGAGAGACAGCTTCTTGTGAGATACATTAGTGAAGAGAAGTTAAGTGTTGAACCCTATCCTAACTAGCAAGGGAATGCAGTTGTTTTTCTAACCACCTTCTGAGCATTAGAGCCAGCCGTCTTTGTTGTGCTATGTTCAGGTTTCCAAGGAGATGTGAGATATTTTTGTGAAACTGAGAAATTGAGAAATCATGGGAAGAGGAATTTTAAAACTCATGTCAAACCTCAAAATACAGCGGCAGGAAGGACCTGTAATGCACAATATTTTAAGGTTAGAACTTAAATGCCAAATGACAGAAATTGTCTTTTTCACCAGTGATAAAGATTAATGTTTAACTGAGAGCTATTTTAGGATGATAAACAACATTCCTTTCATATTTAGCTGCTTGAAGGGGAGACCAAGTGCCTTGTAATAGATGCTGTTTGTGCCAAAGTCTGCAAGAATTCTTGACTCAGAATCAAAACCCCTAAGATGTTACTGAGAATTGGTTTGTTTAAAGATGCTGGAGATCTAATTCTTGAGCTAGCTATTTGGGTTGAGAGTGTTCAATGAATACATTTTGCATTTTGAACAACCCAGGAATGTTCTGTGTCTAGGACATTAAGAGCTATATAAGACTCTGTGAAGTGCTTAAGTCAACTTCTTGAGGAAACGAGGAATTTTCAGTTGATAACAGCGCGTGTGATGTGTATTATTTTATTTTGCATGCAAGATTTATGCCTAGGAGTTCTTGGTAGTTTCAGCGAGTCCTGTGAAGCTGACAGATGAGTGGGCTAATTTTACTAATTTGAAGACATGACATGTTTTGTAAAAAACTGCATGAATTAGTAATCAAGAGATAGACTTCTGTGTTGGTGGCAGCATCACAGTTTTTGTTACAGAATGTTTTAGTGCAGCATTGTTAAGGTTAGATATATGGGATTGCAGCAGACCTACCAGCAAAAGGAGAGACTGATTATCATTTGTGCTCACACACTGCAAATTATATCCTTGCTGCTGTATGGCCTGTTTGGACTTACAATTTATTCTAGTCATACATTGTTGTAGATTTGTTGTGATTCTTCTGGCTATTTTCTTATTTGTTTTGTTTATTTTAACCCCCTGTGATTTCACTTTTATGCCTATGCTGTCACTGAATGGGCTGATCTTTGTTTTTATTGCTGTGGTTACAGCGCTATTTGTGCACCTTTTGTGTGGCTGGTAGGTTGAGTGGGCAAGGTAAACGAGTACAGGAAGTCATCTGGAGATTAATGATGAATCTCTTAAAATTCAGGAGGAGAAGGTAAACAGAAACTGAAAATACTACTATGTGCATTAGAATGTGAGCTGGAAGCTTTGGAGGGACTGAAGTACAGACTCTAGGTAATATTGTGGGGAAATAGATTTAATGGACATACGTAAAAAACATTGGCTCCATTTCAAGTATAACTAATGTAAACCAGTCAACAGTGAACTATATGTCTATTGCAAGTCAGTCTTCCTCAGTACTGCTTGTTTAGGGAAGACAACAACCCATAGGATTGTTGGATGCCCAGCTGTCATAGTTCTTGTTCTTTATTCCGTAGGTTAATGAGGGTTTTCTTTCAAGCAGGACTTTTAAAGATACATGGAACACCTGATTTATTTATTTTTTAAAAAAAAAGTCTGTGTTTTTTTCTATGTAAGAAAAAACAAAATGAAAGCACTGTCAAACTTCTTTGTAAAAGTGTGTTCCCTTTCTATATGTTTAAAATCTCTTCAAAAATGCTTTTAGTTGGCATATCTCTGATTGTTTCATGCTGACTTTGAAGATTTTGTTTTACTGAATGTTCTAGGAAGGATTCACCTACATTTACTTAGTAACATGTCAAACCTTAATTTCATTGTGTCTCCAGTGATATTTGAGCATTAACGTAAACAAGCAAGGGAGCTGAAAATTTACTTTATTTGCATTAATGAAAATATTTGTAATATCATATTTGAACATACTGTTCTCGAGAAATTGCAGAACACAATGAATTGCAGAGATTTTGAAGAGTATGAAACTGTTAAGAGATTTTATTGATGCAAAAAAAAAAAGATGTCTTTACAAGCCATCTCCAACTGTGGTTCTCCTTTAAACATGCTGATTTCTTAAAGCAGCAGGCCACTGAACTGCTATGGTGGTGTGAGATTTGTCTTTGCTTAAGTAATGTATGTTTGAGGTCAAGGTGACAGAACAAAGCTTGAATTACTTCAAATCTAAAATGAAAGTGTGAGGGGGTGAGTTATATGGGGGTCAACTGATGATAAGAGTATAGTTTTCTCTGTTGGCATCTGAGTTACCCAGCATAGAGTGTGCTTCACTGAGCACTTGGAGTTGTGCAGATGTGCTTTCCCGACAGTATTGCAGAGAGCAAAGTGAAGGTTTGCTTGCAGAGAATCACCAAAGCTGAGAGAAATTGCAAAATGAAAATAAAACAATTGTCTGTCAGGAGAGATTGATTAGTTGCTATTTAGTACCAAAAAATGAGCAAAATGCTTATGGCCAGCTAAATGAATAGGAATGTGTTACATTTTTATATTTTTTCCTTGCCTATGTAATGAAACATGTCTAAATAATTTTGATTTAAGCATGATTGCATTTGGATAATGTCCACCTTGTATTTAAAACTTTTTTGAAAGAAAATATATGCTTTTCTGAGAATCAATTTGATTTTAAGGAGTGATAAACACAGTTTTTTACAGAGATGAGATGTGTTCTTGTCTCTTCAGTTATCTCTCATAGAAAACTGACACCAAGTTTCTTTAAAGGCATGTTTTGCTGCTGTGAACATTTAACTTTTTAAAGTTTGTGGGGTAGCCTTTCCTAAATGCAGTTCTTTAATAATTTTATACTTGAGGATAGTGCACAGGGTATGTCAAATTGCATATATCTTGTCTAAGGAAAGGTCTTGATTGTGGTGTGTGTTTTGATGTAAAGTCAGAAAAACTAGCGTCTCTGGTAGAATTAGTAATAAAAATAGTCAGTATACTTCTACCAGATTCTTCTATTTGCTGTGGAAATCAATGTGGTGAATGAGGCAGAGATTGCAGAAAAAAGTTGCAATTTGAAGAATTATAGAGCATTTAGTATAGTAATAGTCTACATATAGGAATGAAAAAATGTTTAAAGCCATGATGCAACAGCTTTTCAAGATTAGTCTTTTGGTTGTGTTGTTTTAGAAGTTTTATTTGACAATCTGTTTTAGAGAAAACTGAAGTATTAATGACTAGGCTACATCAAAATGCTGTGGTCCCCTCAAAGGGTGTACGACGAGCAAACCTAGCTTTTTCTCTGCTGTGAGAGATATCTCTGCTCTTTCTTGCATGCAGGTGTCATATAGGTGAATGACATTTGTTACTCTGAATAATGATTGCTACTTGTATAGTTGTGCATCAGCAGCCCCAAAATGGGTTGGGTCCTTGGTTCATGAGGTGCTGGCTCTTGTCTGTGTCTGTTGCAGCACCTGCCCTCTGGTGTCAGACCTGCATGGAAAGAATGCAGCAGAATTCCCAAGTAAGAGTTTCATCTGAATTAAAAAAGGTGGTTGTGCATTCCCCCATAAAAAGGGCAGAAAGGAGATCTGTCTGTAAGTGGTAATTTTAACATGCACGGTAGCTGTGACAATATAGGCTTAATGCTTTTCCTTTCTGTCTTTTGTAGAAGAAAGTGTTTTCCTTTGCACAAGCTTTCATCATTTGTTTTCATCTGAGAGAAGAGGGAAGGCAGTGTGCTTTCCACGTAATTACATTTTGTACTTTACATGGGGATTTTTGTTTCACATCCAGGAGCATTTCAAAGCCATGCTGTGGCTGTTGCGTTTCTTTCTTCCAGCCCTGTCCTCTCATCTGAAATGCTGCCAGTGATTATAGAATCACAGAATTGTTTAGGTCAGAAAAGACTGCTAAGATAATAAGAGTCCAGCTATTAACCTAACACTGCCAAGTTCATCAGTAAGCCATGTCCCCAGATGCCTTATCTTTTAAATGCCACCCTAGATGGTGACTCCCACTTCCCTGGGAAGCTTGTTCCAATGCTCGGCAACCCTTTCAGTGAAGAAATTTTTTCTATTGTCTACTCTAAACTTCTGGTGCAACTTGAAACCATTTCCTCTTGTCCTGTTTTCTTGTTCCTGCAGAGAAGAGACCAACCACCACCTTGCTACAACCTACTTTGAGATACTTGTAGATCTTCAGGAAAATGCAGTGGTGTGAATCAATGCATATAAAAAATGCTGGTAAAAAAAGCCTCCTCAAGGTCTTGAATTTGGCCCTGACTGCGGTGGCACAGCATCTTCATTGGCTTTTTCCTTTGAGACTTTCCACTACTGTGCAGTGAAGAAATCACCTTTATAGTGCTCCTTATGTAGGGCTACCTGTGCTGTTTGCATTATTCAGTTTGTAAAATGAGTGCTTGTCTTTGGTGATAATTAAACACCACCCTCGCAGGAACCAATTATCTGTAAGCAGAAACGGGGGAAGCATGATACTGTGTTGCATCCCAGGGAGGATGAAACATTTCCCTATCCAGTGCTTCTGCCTTGGCTAAGTCATATCCATTTCATCAGTTGTATTTACATGGGAGAGCTATAAGAGGAAACCTCAGGGCATAGTAGTGCTTAATGTATAATAAGTACTATTTGCTTTTTTTAAGGGCTAAATGAAAATGCATTTTAAGTTTTTATCAAGAATATTTGTAAACATTTTACACAACTTTAATGTATTTTTTAAGACGCCTGTTAGAGACAATTTTCTTAGTCATACTGTCACCCATAGGTTGAAAGGGGGGGGGGGGAAATGGCTGTAGTTGAAAGCTGTTCAACAGTTTCTTAATGGAATTGTTCTATGAAGGAAATGAGAGTCGTACAGACCTATGGCAATTTGGGGAACTAAGTTGATTAGTGATGCAAAATCCAGATGACGACTGTATGCAGATCAAGACTGAGGCATATTGATGGGGTTCAGAGAGCAGTGTAGTATTTGTGCACTGGTTCCAGGAGTCTGTTTCCTGTTAAGTGAATCAGATGCTTACAGCTTTTTACAGCTGTTTAACCAGCAAAGGGCTATTTTAACTGCATCGTGATGTTCAAGAGGCATGTCACATACTGCTCTCCTTAGTTCTTCTCATCTTTACAGCAAAACCAGGGAAGTATTTGAGTCTTAATTAATACTTAAAAATCAACATAGTAAAAAAATGTTACTGAACAAAATGTATTTTTTTATTTCCCCCTAAAAATTACCCCTTCTCTGTTTAGCATTCATTCTTGTTTGTCATCAGTCCTCTGTTTGATGTGGTGCCTCGCAGCTGCTAATATGAATAGACAAACAGAGAAAACATGATCTTTGATCTGCATCTGTTCCTTTCTTTACCTGTGGAGAAGTGTTAAGATCTATCTCTGTGTTTCATTAAGTTCTTAAACAATGAGTGAGACTGTTGTTTCTCTGTAGGAGAATGGCTTTTTCATTTTCTGCTTTTAGGTCAGTATCATGCTGCTGTAATGATTACTCACTGTTAGCCTTGCAGTTTGCACAACTTTTTAGTGCATCCTAAAGAAGCTGCTGGAGAGCATGGTTCAGCTTTGGGTTTTTTTGATTCCGCTGCTGAAGATACCACCTGCCTCTTTTAGCGAGAATTTTCAGCATTTGAATCTGTAGATTGCAGCAAACAAATTACATTACTTTAATAAAGTGAATAATCTCACTAATGGATGGCATGTGTAATGTTACGGTGTTAAGGAAATTGATTCTACCAGATGCTCAGCTGTCTCCAAGCCTCCAGCTGCTGCTTCCTTTATGCTTCACACCCAAATTGCTTGGAAAGTATTTGTGGTGATAGGGAAAGTAGATTTTGGTGTATTTTTAGGTATCTTGGACTGAAAAAAGAATTTGATATTTTGTGGATTGTGTTGCTTTAGAATTTTGGTCTGAGTCCATTTTTAAGTTAGGTGGTAGCATTAGAATAAAAACAGTATTAACAATCAAAAAGACCATTTCTTTTTGATCTACTAGTGAATTTGTCTGATGTGTAGAACAATCCTTTTTCTAAGATGGTTCATCTGTGTTCTGTAATTACTGTCTTCTGGGCTGTGTATATGCAGTTTCCTTGAGGACCTTAGAGCATTCAAAAATGTTTTCTGCAAATTTTTTTTTCTTTTATTTAAAACAACAAAAGTTTCTTGCTGGCATTGAAGTTCTCTTGTGAAGTAATATGTTTGACTCAGCTTTTTTAATATCCCATTAGTTTAATACAAAGGTGTTATAAAAAAAAATTGGTGTCCTGATGCTCTGTTACTGTTCTCATTGGCAGTTGTGAGGAGTAGTGAAGTAAATACTTGGATTCTTGAAGATAAGTGCTTTAGTAATAAATTAAGCTTAATGATAATACTGCACAGGCAGTTTTTTTGAAAGGAAATTCAGTTCAGTAGTACTACTGTTAGGGCTTGGTCTTTTCAAGCAGTCATTATGCACACTAAAATTCACAGCACAGTGGAAGAATGAAAAGTGTCAGTTGCTTGTTCCAATTTAAACAGCATAATAAATCACAGTATGTGCAAGAACTTTGATCTTTTTATGCACAAATAGTATCGTGACATACTGCCAAAATGAAGGTGAATATGAATGAAATTATTGAAATTTTGGTTGAATGTGTGGATATATTTCTGAGACCCTTCTTCTTGAAACAACACTTTAGTAGAAAGCTAAATTTAGAGATGCTTACCAGATTTTTGGGATTCTTTTATTTATATATCTGCAGTAGTTTTATGTATGCATTTACTAGAGAGGTTCATAGTTTGGCTTTGTGCATATGTTTTTTTAATTTGGTAAAATCTGCCACCTTTTGCCCTTTTGGCAGTATATTCATTATTTTTTGTGGAGTCTTTGCCAGTACTACACTGTACTGGAATGGTTGCTATATGGTGATGTTTAAGTCCTTCTTCCTGGTGAAAATTTTCTTTTCTGTGTCCAGTGAGCTATGTAGAATATCTTCTTGCTTGTAGGTAGTTGATCTATCAGCTACAAGAGTATGTAATTATACATACTATGTCTGTGACAGTTATAATATAAAGAGCTTAATTTTTTTCTGATGGTTCTCGAATTGATATCTTCAGTTATTAGGATTGTCACCTGCCCAGTCTTTTTCCAGTAACTGGCAGTAAATGCCAGTGTCTGGTGTGCAGGAATATGGGACATAACAAGAATAATTAATAGAGAATAATTTTTTAACTACTATTGCTGTCACATGTTCCTTTAATAAACCAGAATTTGTAAATATGTCTGCTCAGACTGGAAGTTTCAGTCAACTAAAATGAGGTTCGGCAGTAGATGTTTTTGACTGTCTTCATGATAAATGATGTTGGTATCCCAGCTTTTAATGCTGATGATATATTCTTCAGTATGCCTTTCATGATTAGTTATCCATAAAGTCCTTGCTTAAAATATTAATATGTTTTGCAGTTCACAAAGCTAGATAGGTATGCCAACATTTCACACTTCTAACTGGGAAATCCTAGTTTTAAAAAGGAGAGCATATGTTAAGTTTTGGTTGCTTGAGAGTTACCTTTCTTGATTTTATGATTTTGAGATGTGGATGCTGAAAATAACTGTAATACATTTACCTGTGTTTCTCTTCTGCTGTACTAATCACTTTACAGCTTTACAGTTAAACTGAATGTGTCTCACTTTCAAGTTCCTATAGCCACTCTTCCTGATGCATCTGGATTTTCTAAGTGTAGTTCATGTTGCATGGAAAAGTCTTGGAAGGCAGCTACACACAGGGTGAAGTATTTCATGTTGGCATGAAAGTAATGCTGTATCTGCTAAATAGCCACCCCACTCATTTATCATTTTCTGCTCTTTGATAGTCATGTCAGCTATAACAGAGGGAATATCCCTCTGGTAAAGTGTACTGCTTTGACTACAGTTCTGCCCTGTTTTCTGTGTTACCATGTCAGTCTTGTGTGTCCTTTACGATGGCTTTCTGCATTTCTCTTTGAAACACGCTGCTTGTTTGTCTGTTTTTTGTGCTTTATCTCCTGCTGCTGCTCAGGACTTCTGCGTAGTCTAGAGTTACGCACCCAGATCTGTACTCACTCTTTGAATGGATTCAGCTGCCCGCTTGGAACATCAGTTGTCTGAGCTGACCTATGATGACTTTTCTAGGAAGGATTGTACTGTGCTATGCTTTTTGCTTTGCATGTTTTGAAAAAGTGGTAACTAGTCGATAGTATGCTGTGCTGTATTTCAAGTGTAGGTTGTATAGTGTTTGTTTTGTGCTCAGATTTTTTTATAATGCAGTTAGTTTTTCTGTTGATGTAAACTTGCTTGTTTGGCATCAGTTAAACATTTGTACTGCTGGTTTTAAAAGCAATTTCTATTCCTGCCTTGCTGTGTTAAACTTGATCATTGTTCTAAAAATATGGATTGTCTTTTTTGTATATTAATAATACTGTAGTTTTGTCCATGCAACTGCTTATTGACAGAGAAGATGTTGGTTTCAGAATCCTTGATCAGCACAGTAATTTGATCTTCAAACTCTGTTTTGTATTTAGTGCCTGAAAATGACTTTTTAGGGTCCTGTCTGGAACCCAGAGTTCTGTACCAGTTGGAATTAGAATGTGGTGGCCTAATACTGGTAAATGGACCTGCACTGGCGTCTTAAATACCTAGTGCACTCTCGTGCCCCGTCAGGACAGAGGAGGGGAAGGAAGACTCCAGCCACCTCTGATTCTTCCCCTTCTAGAGTATGCAGTTGCCCTCAGCACCATCACTTTGTGCTGCTGCTGTGATTAGAAGAACTGTGGGCTGCGTAAACAGACAACTGTATGTACCCAATCTACAGTGGGAGGGCTTTCATCAGGACAGTAATAAATGTGGTGAACTGCTAAAAGCTTGAAAATGCATCTCTGATATACACCATTTTTAGACTCTCTTTCTCGTTTTTTTGTGTGTGTATCATTTACATCAGGGAAGAAAGACCAGACTTGAGTAGAAATGTCTGGAGGCTTGGGAGGAGAATGAGTATGTGAAATGTCGGAGATAGCTTTATTACTTGGGTCTTTCTTTGGTGGGAGTTTCTGTGGGGTTTTTATGAGTTTCTTAACAGTTCACTTGGCTGGTGTCTTGCAATTTTTCTTCTGCTGTCACTGAATCTGCTTATTCCTGTCCAAGGCTGTATCAGATGAAAATATTTCCAAATCTGCCAATGTGGTGCAGGAATTCAGTGTGTCTAGGTTGTCAGGTCTTTGCAGTGAGCAAAAGGGTGTAGAGAGGGGTTGGGACTTGAATTTTCTAAACAGGGTTGTTACTGCTTGTCTGAGGAAAAGACCAATCATGAGTACTTTCACATACCTCAAATCAGCCCGTTGTTGTCCCTCTCATGCTTCAGAGTCCTCTGAGTTGGTGGCTTGTTCAAGTTTCTGGTTTTGGTCATGTCCTATTGTCATTAACAAAATGCTTTAAAAATTCTCAGAATTTTTCACACTTATCATCAACCTAGGTAGAGTTCTGAAGTACATTGTTGATGTTAGTGAACTTTGATTTTACTGCAGTTTTGTGTATCACGTAGAGCAAGACTGTAGATTAGCCTTCTATTAATAGTTGTCTCTTACTCTCATGTTTCAAGGTTATGTTTGTCATTAGCATTTTTCTGTCTGAGCTACGCTTGCTGAAGTATCTTTAAGGGTCACAGTTACAGAAGCTGTCTCACCTTTTTCAGTGTTTAAATATGGCATGCTTTATCTACAGTGTGCAACATTTTGCTGGTGTATTATGGAAGACGTTGGCTGCAGGTGTACCTAAAGTGATGTCTCTAAAGTCAGTCATTGAAGGACAGCATGAATTATCTAAGTGGTAGGTACGTTGTAACCTTCCTAGAATCCTGGGTAGGTTGGATGATGGTGCATGCTGCATATCTTCAAAACAAGCACTTCCCCCTCCTGCCCCCTAACATGGATTATATTACCTCTTTTTAAAGCTCATGCTAGGTACTTGGTTAAGCAGTTAAAACAGACAAATGATAGATCAATCAGTGTGTGTGTGTGTGTGTGTGTGTGTGAATAAATGAGAAATAAAAAAAAAGTATGTGCTTTGAACCTGGACTATAGGTGCTTAGAATCTCATGTAGGAACTTAATATTTGAAAGATGCTGTTAGGAATGGGACCTTTCTTCACTTTAGGCAAATTTTTCCGGAAAAGTGGTAATCTTTGTAAGGCTTAAAAAATACTTTGTATTTACACAAAGGAGATCTCAAAAGTTGAAATAGTGTATCAGCAGGTACAGTCTCTACAGATTCTGTTTCCTACTCTTGACCATACTATTAACCTGATTTCCTCTCTGCAGGAAACATGATCAACTGTTAGCATGTGTAGTCATGCAGATACCTTTATTAATAATTCTATAATTAAAAGCTTTTTGATACTTGCTGTAGAGATACTGAAATTAAAACAGAAGATACATACTTCCAGAAAATGACATCTCCCCCCACCATGCAAAAAAAACCCAAACAAACAAAAACAACCCAAAACAACCCAAACCAAACAAACAAAAAAACCCCAACACCCACAAAATTATGGATTGGCTACAGTTAATATCTGAGTCTATGGCTGTCACTTAAACTCATAAATTCCTCTCCACATCCGTAAGTTATTAATGAATATATATAGTCAAATAAATCTTCTTGACACTTCATCTCAAATTTTGTACAACAGACTACTGCTTTGTATGTAGGTAATTAGGTTTTTTGTTTTCTTGGATATTGATAGAATTGGGATATCTTTACCAAAACTTTTGAAAGCAGGGACACAGAAGGTAGAAAGAGAGTTCTTGGCTTGTTCCTGTTTCTTCTGTGTAGAACCCTGCAAGAGAGTAGTTTTGCCTTTTTTTAGCCATTCTAGGGTTTTCTGATATTTTTCCAGCTGTGGGATCCATAGAAATTGCACAAGGCACTTCCTTGGGAGCCTCTTAAAGGACAGATTTGGGAATTGAATGGTCTCAAGGAGCAGTTATCCGAGCAACCACCCTCCTTATAGAGGAATCCAGTCTTGCTTCAGCTTCCTGCTTCAGTATCTCCATTAACATTCTAAAATATTTGCCTGGGTCTTCTGGGGTGGGTGGGGATGATGAGGATTGGTGGAGTGAAGAAGAGGGAAAGATGTGATGCTTAAGGCTATACTGCACCACATTCATTTGAATCTACAATGGAGAATATAACACATCTGCAGAATTTAGAGAAGGATTTGCAGGGAGATTCCCCACCCCTTTTGTTCTTGCTTCTTCATAGTTATTTAATTTCCATAACAACAGATGATAATTTCTAAATGCATGCTCAGGGCTAGGTTTTGTATTTTTTTTCCTTTGCTATTTATGTTTGTAAGTGTATTATATGTAGACTAAAACCTCAGGAGGAATATGTTAATTCTGTTAATGGCTTTTGTTCTGAAACTAAAATATTAAACTGATAAACATGGTGAAATGTTTAGGAATGGCATGTACTTTGAAGCTAACTTGAGGTGTAGTGTTTATTAATGTGTAAATCTGGATTGAGTCTGAAGGAGGACATACAAAACATCATGTCTGTTATCAGTCTTTAAAAAAAGTGAAGTCTTAAACCATCGAAGATGTTACTAGGGCTTACAGGAGTGTAGCATTGTGATAAACTGCAACTTGAATGCTTATCTGAATTGCAGCTTGAATACTTACATGATGGTTTCTTAGCCTGTACTGAAAACTGCTGGTCTGAAACACCTACCCAAAAATCAGGGATGGAATTGTCTCTAAATTATTCTGGTTTCTAGTGCATACTCTTTGTGCCTTTTAGTGTGTTAGGGTATTTGCAAATAATTTGCCTTTAAGGACGGTAAGCATATTATTGCTGATGAGGAAGCACTTATGTTAAAATGCTGAACTCTGTCTCTGGCACTGGCTTGTGAAGGTGTGAGAGGAGCACAGCTGGTTACAAGCCTTAACAGCAGTCGGAGCAATCCACCGTGTAGCCGAAAAGAGAACATGATGGTGGGAAATAACCTGTTCTCTGTTGTGAGTTTCTGATGGGTAGAGTGCTGCACTGGCTTTACTTCAAACTTGCAGAAAGGACACAGCTATTGAGAATTCAAGCCAAAATGCTAAGTTATGAAAGAAAGCACATGTTGTGCTTCAATTTCTGCTGCGTGCTGAAGCTGAGGAGCTGACATTTCAGCAGCAGAATGATGTCTTCATAAAGATGATGAGTACAGGCTGAATCATGTAATCTTCAGCTTCAAAAATTAGTTTGCTGTACATGAAGTTTTTCATTGCTGCCAGCTCACTCTGAAAACTTAGTTATACCATATTTGCCAGTGTAATTGCAACTGTTTTGGCTGGCTCTTCTATTTTTGTTTGAGTTTTGATTTTCTTTTTTTAAAACACAGAAGTGTATGTAGCTTTTCCAGCAACTTGCCAATAGTTTGTATCTAAACAGCCACAATATAACCTCCTCTCTGCCTTCCTGTGCTAGTCCTTTATGAGCTGGAGGCTTCAAGTTTTGTTGTTTGTCAAATTCCAAATAAAGGTTTTCTCTTTGTAGGTCTTTTACAGTCACTTGGAGGTAGAACAGCGGTGTGGATATTTTTTCTTTTCATTCTCGGATTTTAAGCTAATATAGGTGGTAATATAAAGCTGAGTATGGTTTTAGGGATTTTGATCTTTGCCTGAAGTAAGGTACACCCATGTCTTTAAATGACAGGATAATCAATTTGGGAAGGGGAAAATCCGTTTCTCTAAGCCTTCTTCTATGAGGTCTAATACCTGTTGATCTGGTGTTTCTGAAGTGGATTATGTAGTAATTATCTCTGTACATTGGGGTCTGTTAGAGGAACAGTGGATTATCCTTGAAATCCGGGTGGCAGAGGGAAATAAAGGAAGATAATTTAGTGCTTTGAGGTTTGGAATCTCCCCTGTAGGAAGTTGCTAGTTGTTGTTCCATCATAGTTTCTATGAACAAAAGGAATTATGGGGGGGGAAAAAAAGGCTAGAGGAATTTCTAGCTATAAGGATCAAGATACAAAGTTGCTTTTGAATTTTTTTGGCTCCATCAGCCTTTTTGTTTATTTCTTATTCCATTTACTAAAATGATTCTGTTTTCATCCCAAGTTCTTTAGATGTCTTAAATTACTGATGGTTCCATGCGGTGGTGGTACTGTATATGAATTTCCTGACACTGCCTTCATGCCTGGACAATGATTTCAAAGTCCTCCTTGCAAGTGCTGCCTGCCTGCTTCTGCCTCCTTTATATAGTTTTATTTTTCCTGGACTCAATCAGGGCCTGGCTATTTAGCCAAGAAATTCTGTTTCCCATACCACCTCTTTCAAAATCCATGTTTGTGTGTTCTGCTACTCTGTCATTTCCCTCAGGTTCTTAACCACCTCTCTTTGTGGTCACTGTAGCCAAGGCTGCCATTGAGCATCACATCCCCAGCCAGACCTTCCTGGTTTGTGAAGAGCAGATCCAGCTGTGCACAAACCCTGACTGGCCCATCCAGTACCTGTGTCAAAAGCTTCTCTGTCACTTTAATATTGCAGTCAAGTTTGAAATAAAAAGATGTTTTCCAGTGTCTTAAATACTAAACTGAATTCCAGTTGATTAAAAGAAAATGTGATACCATACACAAAATTGAGTATAAACTGTAGCAATGTGCTTTTCTGTGTCAAACAGAAACTGGGGGCACCTTTTTGAACAATAGTAAAATACAATAAAGGGACTTTATTTGCACATAAAAATATTTTTTGAAACAGGCAGATTATCTGCAATCAGTACAAGCTTTAGAATCAAAAAATTATTTGTCAGATGTGCTAAATAGTCATGTGGGAGGCCTTCATTGTGAACAAGGTGGTAATATTTCTGTGGTAACTGTGACATTTGCCAATTTGGTCTTAAGTTACTTCTTTCTCTCTGGTAAAATGTCATTTGTCCTAGTAGGGATTACAGTTATTCTGTAGAGGTTCTTTTTACAGAAAGATGAATGTTAGCCTTGCAGACCATTTAACTAATAGTTTCCTGATGATCTGGTGGGTTCCTTATTTTTTTTCTCTCATTCCCTTTAGTAGAAAGATTTAGAAGAAGAAAATCATGAAAAGTAAAAGCTAACCTTTAAACTTAATTATTTTAGTACTTCAGTTTACCACCTGACTTGGACAAGAATTATGTGTAATCTGTGCTTTACATTTTCAACTGCAGCTTTCTCTGTGATGTCTTCATGGAGGCTGAAGAGATCAATGAAATACTCAGTATCAAGAAGCATTAGTATCATACTAGCGCAGTTTATTTGGTGGTTCTTGCCTAAGGATAAATGCTGAGATATAAATAAATAGCCTCATAGTTTCTGTGGGATTGAAAACTTTACATCCCTATCATGTGATATCTTCATCCTTCAATTCAAGCTTGCCCATAATGAAAGATCCCCTCTTTGTGATGCATTAATGTTAATTATCATGTTTCTGGTGATTTTTTAACTGTTTTCCATTGAAGATAGTTAAAAGTATTCGGTAGCTATGAGACTAAATAAAAGGCACTAGAGAAAATGTGACTTGAAAGTGATGGATATTTTACCTATGTAATGATTGTTAAATCAAGATGTTGGTCATTAGACGTCAAGGCTGATGGAGAAGAACTGTGTAATGCTGTAGTACCACTCATTTAACCTGTACATCACCTGTTGAAGGTGAACATGTGGCAGAAGGGAGCCTGATTTAAGAAGCAGCTTTTGGGCTGCAGTTCGCTTGCGTGTTAACCACTGACCTTTCTCTTCTTATGGAATTGCTTGTATTTCCTTCAGGTCTTCTGTCTGATCTCACCTTCTGACACTGCCACCTATGATCTGGTAGTATCCTAGTTGTATAGGAAGATATAATTGTTGCCAGTGGTCTCATCCATGATGTCTCCTTTCTTTTTAAAAGGTAAATTTTTCATACAGCTGAAAAACAAATGAAGATTTGGCTATTTTTATCCTCCTAGGCAGACAGAAATTTTCTTGTTATCTTTGAGGGGGAAATCTGGACCGGTAGTTCTTGATGTCTTTTCTTATTCTAACCCACTTGACCAGGTAAGCCAGTAATCATTTCATATGACAGCTACTCTCTCTTAAGAGCAACTGTAATTAATGTAAAGTATTTCTTCTGTGTGACACACGTATCTTCTAGATTTGAAGCATGGAATTCATTTGACTTGCTTCGTTAAAACAAGCTCAACGCTGTTTGTGGGCTGGAGTTTTTTGTACACAGCGTCTTAGCTTCTGTATTTGAGAAAAGATTGTCTTTTTTCCACTGTAAATTTAATTATTTTCTTCATATTTAACATGAGGCAGAGCTTAAAGTCAGTGTAATTTTTTTCATTATAAAGTTAGACCTTTTCTCACAGAGCTAATTAGGTACATGGTTTTTAAAAATACTTTCTCATATATTGGCTGCCTTTATGGTCTGTTAGTTACTTAATGACTATTCAACTTTATTTTAAAACAGGTAAGAACAATTCCTTTGGAAGACTGATACAGTCTTTGTTACTTGCATCCTACATGCAAGCTACTGATTGATGGTTTTGACATATATCATATTCAGAAAAAAAATCTATAGAAGTATTTTCTGCTCTTTTCCCCCATCCTTCCCTGCCACTGTGACTTGGTAAGCTCTGGTCTATTTGCTAAAGATTCCCATACTAGTGCAAATGTTACTAATTGCTGTACGGTTGGGGGGTGTTGTATTCTGCTTTGTCATCTCATGTTTCTTGACAACTTCAGCTTTTAGCAGCTGCTGCACACAAATTGATGTTGGTACTGAATTATTCCCCACTACCAAAGTATGAACATTATTACTGCGTGCTCAGATGCAGGCTGTAGAAAGCAATAAAATGAACAAAAAGTAATACTGCATCCTGCCATTTCAGCCAGGCATCCAAATCTCTAGATGTAGGATGAAATACTTTGAAGTGAAATCTGGACATCAGCTCACCACAAGGTTGATTAATATGGCCTTCTGTCAAATAGCATATATCTTGGGCAGCTTGCTATACATGCTAATCTCTCTTTTATTTTTAGCAAACCATTAGTCTCTCACAGGGGAGCGTGGGAGTAATTGTCAGAGCTGGTGAAGGACTGCTATTAAATGGAATTGCTGTAGCAGGTGTTGGGTGGGATCTCCTCCATTCTTATCAATTAGCAGCTAGTGGCTTCACGTTTAAAGACACGTGAATAGCAGCCCTGTCACACCAAGATTTCCTAGCCTTCCTTGTGCACTGTTAGATTGTGTCCTTTGACAAGTATTCCTTTGGAAGTTTCTGTTCTTTGTCAACATACTAGAATTTGTACTATGTAAATACTTTCCCTAGTCTGTTGGTTCATTTTTCAAGGGCATCTTTTGTAGGGGACCTGCATTTAGTCTGGGTTTGCTAAGGAAGTGAGGTTTTTGTGACTAGATTTGCCATGAATCCCTTCCTTTTACTCCTCCCTCTCTCCAAGAGGAATACAACATCTACCAGCATATTGTATATTATATTAACAGGCTGCTGATTTCCATTGATAAGAGGTGTAAAGCTCTTGGGATGGAGTAAACTTGTGAAACTGGTGGTTAAGTAGAGCAGTAGTCCAGACATTCACTGGTAAACAGCTGGGTAAAATCTAGACCGCACCAATCCTGGGTGGCTTTGCATGCTGCTGCCCCTTGCTTCGCCAAGCAGCCTGCATCTGCAGGCTGGGCTCTGGCTGTAGCATTTCATGGAGCAGCAAGGATATACAAATATATGTGCTGGGGAGAGCAGAGAACCAGGACTGTACAAACAAATGGGGCCTGTTGGTCTTGGCAACCACTGGTGTAATATGAGTAAGGTCTGCAAGGCAGGAGGTGATGGGATGGTTTCTTTCCATCTACATGTTCTCTTCCTACCAAATCTTGTTTTGTCCATCTCTTTTAGTCCGGTTTGCTCTACTGCAGCCTGTCGTGTTTCAGGGGTTTCTTTCAGTTACCTTGCAAGTTGGAGCTTACAGCTTGATTCATAGAAACTCCTCAGTGATCTTTGATTTATCAGTGTTGGAGTGCAATTTAAAAAAAAATAAAATCCCAAAACATAAACCCCACTGAATTTAAGACAAGAAAAGAGAGGAAAAGATGTTACAAAGCAGAACATGGGGTATTTTGCTTGGCATACTCCTGATCCTGTAGTTACCCAAACTGCTCCTCCTTTTGTGAGTACTACGATCATGATCAATTACTTGACAGGAATCTTCTGTAACTTTATTGATTCCTTTATCCCAGCCTTCTTTGGGAAGCTTGTTACAAACATGGGATTAGTCAGGAAGCTCATGGCAGCAGAAGACAAGAGCTCAAAATAAACAGAGTTCCCAGCAGGGGAACTCTGATTCAAGCACCAAGTTGAAAAGTCTTTGCAGAGTGATGATCCAGCTCTTTTTGGTGTTGCAATGAGAGCTAATTAGGATTAATTCTCTCCTCCAGTTCATAGCTACCTCAATGTCTGTAAGTGAAAAGCAATTGTTAAAGCATCGTAAACATGTGTGAAATAATTGGTCTGTGGAGCCAGCTGCACGACCTTGCAACTTAGGGAATTGTGTAAGTTTTCAGTTTGTAAGGAGTCATAGAAACAGAATTTTCTTTGGAAAACTTTGGAAGTGTAGGTGATGTTAGTACCTTATTTTTTTCTGTCTGGTTGTTAGAACTATGGGTATCAGATAAAAGCTGTTGCTGCATTGTAAACTTGGGTATTAATTAGAGGGCCAGAACAAGTTCTTTACATTACTGAGATTTCCCACATGAATGTTCCCCAGTAGAATTTTAATGGTGCACAGAACTTTTGTCAGTCTCCTGACTCTGTAGCAACTTCTCTCTCAGTTACTGAACCAGGGCAAAGGATACACTTCTGCAAAAGGCAGAGAAAAGTTTGTTTCATGCTGTTGTCCAGTTTCAGTGGGGTTTTTCCTTCTTTGCTGCAAGTTCTTTGTTGGCATAGCCATAACTGCTTGAAATACCACAGCCTTTTAAGGACTTTCTTGTCTTTTGCCACTGACACAGTAGTAGAACTAGTGATAGAGGAGTACTGAAAATTGAACCTAAAAATGAACGAGGAGGATTAATCCCCCAGTTCTAGTGCATTCATGTGCCTTGCTTAGTAGAATAAAAATATTAATCTTGTAATAGATTGGATGTAATACATTGTGAGAATTGGATGTAATAGAGGAGGAGGCTACACTTGCAACTCACTACTCCATCTTTTTCATGGTTTTCATGTTTGTATTTTCAATTTTTACTTGATAAGTGAATCAAAGCCATTCTGCTGTTTCTGTTGAAAATCTTTGATACACTCCAGCATGCATCCTTAGGAAGGAGCATGGAAAGAAAACAAATTGCTGTGCAGGTTGATAGAACCACTGACCGAAGTCTTTGTCTCTACTTCACAAAAAACCCCACAGTTTTCTTGATTTATGAATGTGTGCACACTTGTATTTGTCAGGGATACAGAAATCAACTGTGGCCCGTGATTTTGGAGAAAAAGGACATAACACTCTGGTTTTGAGGTAATGGGAATGCAGTTGGAAATAAATGCATGTAATTACGTTGACTAGACCTTCATGTTTGCTTCTTAAGTGGAAGATGAACTTGTGGATGGTTTCACACTAGATTTTTCTCAGTCTTGCATTAATGGTTGACAATACCTTCCTTTCTTCCTATATGTATCAAGTAAAAAGTTACAGAAGAGACCCATGTCCTGAAGAGAAATCCATGCTGCTAAGATGTCTATTTTTATTTTACTTAGTGACTTCATCAGAGAAGTAGTGCCCAGCACGCTGCATACCACAGTAGTGTGTTCTCTGACCAAAACTGTAACCTGTTGATAGTGGGAGCTCCTTAGTGGTGAACTATGTTAATTCAAGTTATACCGAGAAGGCTTTTTTATGCAGAATAGTAAAGTGAGTAAGGGTTGAAAAGAAGGAATTTTTTTAAGCCAGGTGCTTATGAGCCTAAAGTTTGATTGGGATTTCTTGACCTTGATGCTTGACATCATGATCTGCTCTCAAAAAAAGACATTCTGAGTTGTAGGCATCGTGTAACAAAGGAGTTTGATTGAAAGGGTCACCAGGTCATAATGAAGTTCTGAGTATAACCAGAAGGAACAAAGGCAATAATGGAATCTTCTCCTTTTCTTGCCCAAATGAAAGTTTTTAAAGCCACTTGCAGGAACTTTGCATTTTTGTAGTGTTCTCAGCTTGGCAGTCATAAAGCTTTTACCTGACAGCATGGGAATGTTTGAAAAAGACTTAAGAAATTTATCAAATTATCTTAAGAATGCAGAAGAGTAATTTTTAAGTTTCCACTGTATGAGACATTGCTTGCAAAGTACAGCAGTACAATACTGTCTGCTTACTTATCTTCTGGTTTCAACAGTGGTATGGTTAATAAAATATTTAGATTGCCAATTCATGCATAAACATGCTGTTTCTTACTGAAGAGTTTCTTTCTCCCTGCTCTTGTTACCAATGTGTTTCAAGGTGTCTGGTGAATCTCTGTATGCACTAATGGCTTCTCTCTGCTCATTTTCTCCTCTGCTGATTAACTATTGACCCTTAGCCGCAGGAACTGTGTGCTAATATAGCCTCTCTGCTGGAAGTTAGATTGTTGATCTAAAATAGTATTTGTAACAATCAAAACCCTAGAATACAGCACTTGACTGCTGCCACTTCTCGTTATCAGTAATAATCTGTTCAGACTGCTCACCAAATTGTCACACCTCAAAAACTGTACAGTAATTAATTTCCAGTGATTCATTTCCCACAAATGCAGGTCTAATTTTTTTTTGCCTATCTGTATAGAAATTCCTATACATCAATGATGATAAAGGTGTATATTTATAACATTCTAAGTACATACAATTTAAATACTGTGCTAATATATAACAATTTCAGTTAAATTATGTTCTTATTAATATCTTAAATAGTTTTCTATTTAAGAACTTTTAATTTTAGTTTTTAAATTTGGAAACTAGTCTTTTTCTGAGTGTATCACAGCCTTCATGAGTAGTAGTCATGATTGTTTCTCAAACTTTTAGATGATCTCTGCACTGAGTATTGCTTTCTGTCTTTATAAAGTTCTGTGTTAGGTCTCTGGTCTGTGTTCTTGATGCTTTTGTTTACTTCTGTGATTGTGTGTTAAGGGAGCTCTGACCCCTTGCACATGTGAGGTGGGGAGTGATGTGTTACAGTGGATGTGATTTGGGTTCTGCTAGTATCACTAGTGCTTTGGGTTAATGTGTACTGCATCAGGAAGTGTCTCAAAATGAAAATAGTCTTCATACAATGGAAATAAATGAAACTTTTGAATTACTGTTGTGGTGGTTTAACCCCAGCCAGCAGCGAACCCACCGCCGCCAGCCGCTCGCTCACTCCCCACCGATGGGATCGGGGAGAGAGTCAGAAGGATGAGAGCCAGAAAACTCCTGGGTTGAGATAAAGACAGTTTAGTAGGGAAAGTAAAAGCCATGCACACAAGCAAAGCAAACAAGGAATTCATTCACTGCTTCCCGTGGGCAGGCAGGTGCTCAGCCATCCCCAGGAGAGCAGGGCCGCCCCATCACATGTAATGGCTACTTGCGAAGACAAACACCGTCACTCCAAACATCCCCCCTTCCTCCTTCTACCCCTTGCTTTACATACTGAGCGTGATGCCGTGTGGTCTGGAATATCCCTTTGGTCAGTTTGGGTCACCTGTCCTGGCTGTGTCTCCTCCCAACCTCCCCTGCACCCTCCACTTCCTCACCAGTGTGACAGTATGAAAAGCAGAAAAAGCCTTGGCCCGGTGTGAGCACTGCTCAGCAATAACCAAAACATCTCTGTGTTATCAACCCTGTATTCAGCACAAATCCAAAATAGCCCCGTACCAGCCACTGTGAAGGAAATTAATTCTGCCCCAGCCAAAACCAGCACACTGTACTTGAAAATAAATGTTCTTTTTAAAATTTAATTTAACCCGCCAATCATTTATGGTTACAGAATATTCTGAGTTGAAAGGGACCCACAAGGATTGTAGAGTCCAACTCTTAAGTCCCTTCTGCAAATTCTTTAGTCAGATAGGATTGTCTTAATTTACTTTCGGTATTTAGTTTAAATGAAAACACAGTGCTAAGTAAGAACGGAAGAATTAAAATCCTCTTTTGCTCCTCAAAAAAAATATTTTCTGAATCTGTACTAGGAACATGAATAGTTTTCACAAAGATGTAGCCAGACTCAATAAAGACTTAATTCTCACAGCAGCAATAATCATCATATTCCGTCCCTAAAGTGCAACAAACTGGAGAATTTTAGCATCATGTAACTGAGATTATTACATATATTCAAAGGGATGTTTCTCCATCATTCCCAGATGCTTTAATCTCTCAGTGATCATTGGCAGGAGCAGTAGGAGGAGATCTATTGGCTTAATTTTCATATGTACTAGCACTAATGCAGCAGCATCCTTGTTTCTTTGCATGTGACTTTCATGCAGCTTACATTCTGCCTTTTCTCCTATTGCACTTTCTTGCTTTTTTCACATTTCACATACACTCAGAACTAAAATACTTCCTCATGCTATACTTTGAACTTACCACTTTTGTCCTTGAAGTCAAGTAAGATAGAATTTGTGGGAGTTCATGCAATGACTTTGTATGAGAGGGAAGTTATTATAGCAGTTCTAAAACAGCGTCTTTTTGATAAATGGCAATATCGGTCTGTTCTCAGTGCACTGTTTACACAGTTCATTTTTTTTATTTATCAGTTATGCAGTACTGTGGCAGTGCACAGCTCTGTAACATCTCCTAGTGTATGCAGCTTTTTCAGTTTAATGTAGGTACTGTTGCTGGTATATAATGTACTTCTCACCTTGAATTCAAAACTTTCTGTTCTATTTTAGAAAACAAGCTTTGTAGTGAAATTTGAAGTAGTTTTCACATTTAGTAGCTGTGATGAATGAATGATTAAGTAACACTAGGGAAAAGAAGGTATTAGTTTTGTTTTCCAAGGCATATCCTTTTTCTCCGCTGTTCATGTTCTTATTATTCAGATCCTCTGACTGTTAAAATAATCTTGTACCTTTCCACTATTCTGGTTTTTATTTACATCTTCCTATTATCTCACATGGCTTTGTCAAAAGGTTTTCTGTTTGTGAGCTGTGAGTGGAGGGTGCCACTCCAGCTAATGTTAGCCTAAAGAGTGTGATTTTGTAGGCTTCATCTATGGTCATTGAGGACAGAGCCAAAGTGTCCCATAGGGGACAATTCAGAGGAGACTTGACTTAAATATATGTGGTTTAGATTCACAGGGCTTTCAGGGTAAGAACTTTTTGTTAGAGCAGTTGCTGTTATAGGAGAAATCCTCAAGCTGGCTTTTAAAATAACCTGTTTAGATGTAGTCCTGATGCCAGATTGCATACACTTGGAAACTGTCAAAACATGAAAATGCTTATTTTTTGTGATTTGACAGTCTTGTGAATAGCTTGAATGAGGGTCTTAAATGAGTATTTTGAAGTTAACTAAGTTTTAAAAGTAATTTAGTTTCCAGAAGCTGCATTAGTCTAGTCTAATGAGTCTATTCTATACCTCCTCAGACATCTCTTATTATGTTGCTTACGTTTTGGTTTGTTTGGGTTCCCCCCCCCCCCAAATTATTATCTCTTCTGACTGAATGACCCTTTTTAACAAGCCCCTGCATTGAAGTAAGTGGATTTTGGGAGATCAATTTGCAACACAGAAGTAATAGCCAACTTTTTAACACGAAACTGAACCCCTAGTGCAAGTGTAACAGCCTTTCAGGATTTTGCTACTGCTTTTTACCTAAGAAAAAGCACTTCTTCCCTTAAGCTAATTTTGCTTATTAATAAAACTTGATACTTTAATCTTAGGTAAGAACATAGCAAGACCTGTTCTGGTTCAGACAAGTGCTGTATCTGTTTGTATGGAAGAGAAAGGTAGGAGCAAACAAACAGTTGCCCATCTTATGCTATGTTATCCTAGTTTCCAGAAGTCTGACTGAAGAACTTGCTCAACTTCATGTTGAACTATTTTCACTTGAAGCCTCTGATGACATTTTTCATATATGAACTTACGTGGCTGCCTTTTCTTCTGTTTGGCATCCATAAGTCATGGTTATGATTTATAATTAATTATGCATATTTATTTGCTGTATAGAAATTTTCTGTTTCTACAGTAAGACAACTGTTTGTAATATTTCAATGGACACACCATTAGTTTGTAGCACATAACTTCCCCCACTCCACCCCTTTCAGGAATTAAATAAAAAACCCCAAAAGTACAGCAGTCTAAAGATTAAAAATTGTGGTTTTTCACTATAGAATTTCTTCCAGTAATTGTAATTTTTTTTTCTTTAATAAGAAAAAAATAATTCAAATTTAATTCCTCTTCTGAGGTAATGAACTACTGAAGAATTCCATATGTTTAATTTCAGAGAGAGATGATTAATTCCTTGCACTTTACGTTTGAAATTTGCAACTAAAATGATTGCTCACCCTCAGTGCAACTTCTGCAAGTGTGTGTAAAAGTACAGGTGAGCAGAAATTAATCCTAAATGCTTTACTTGGAAGAAAATAAAATATTTTCTTAATAAAAGTTAGTATTTTGAAACATTTCTCTGATCTTAGGAAACTATGCTCACCAGGCAGTTTTATTTTGAACTGTCTCACACTACTTAAAAAACTGACTTGGTAAATTTGGTAAAGGATGACTGTATGGTTAGCATGAAGGACAAAGTAGTGGAGAAAGAAGTATCTGTAGAACTAGTCATACAGTGTTTTTAGGTATAACAGCTTTTTGTTGTGTTCAGCCTACTGCAAATATATTTGTCTGCTGTAATCTCATTGCTGCGCTCATGGCAGGTTTGAGGATTAGAGGAGGTTTAGTGACGGATACAACCCAAATGGAGCTGATGAGGTCTGCCTATTTTTTCATTTTTATTTTTCCTTTCCCCCCCCAACCCTCCTCCAAACTCATATATGCACATAAGAAAGCTTAGTTACAGTGGCATATTTCTGTAAAAGCCTAGTGACTTAAACTTACGTAATTTTAAAAGAGGATTTCCTTCAGTGGTAGGATAAATTATATTTTGGGAGCTCTGGTTTCCCCATCTGCTTGGATTTATCAGTTGTTGGAAATCTCCCTTCTCAATAGGTCTGTAGCAATTCAGCAATTGCCCTGCTGGCAGAGAAGGGCTTTTGTTTTGTCTCATCTTGTGAGACACCGCTCACATTTCTCTTTAGGTTCAGAAGCTGTGGCTTGACACCCTGTGACTTACTAGTGAAATAATGGTAACACAAGAGTTCTTAAAAATATGTAGAGTCTGAATTTTAGAACTCTGCTGGTGTCACTGTATGCACTTGCAAAGCACTGATTTCTCCTACCGGGAAATTATTTGCTATGTTTCACAATTGGTGACATTTTCAAGTAGTTTTCACATCTGCCTAACAGATATGTGATACTGATAAAATCCCCATTTCAGAGTAATAGAAGAGTAGACAAAATAGCAAGTGTGCATGCTTAAGAAAATGCAGCCCTGCATCAAAGAAGGCACATTTGGCTTTAAAGTATGGTTGTATTGCTAAAAACTCCCTAGAACTCCAAGCAGGGCCCTCAGCTTGTGAGCAGAAGATGTGGCTCCAGCTGATGCAGTGAAAATCATTTCAGCTCTGTGTTAGCAGGGAGGTGCATTAGCTTTCGAAGTCTGCTTTCTTGGGAGGATCTGCAAGGACCTGGGGGTTGCAGTGGCAAGTGGAGCTGAGGAGGATTTTGCAGATGTCACCATCCTCAGCATAGGGAGGAGCTGCAGCGTTTATACTGATGCATAGTTCAAGCTGATTCTGGTGGTTTAAATTGGCAGTGATGGCTTTTATAAAGTCATGCGTGGCTGGGGCAAGTCATCCCCCACATATGCACATCAAGAGTGAAAAGCTGTGCAAGAACAGTATTTGTCTTTTTCAGAAAGGGTTAAGAAACATTTTTGCTGAACCATTATCAATGTGATTTTATGTAATGAACCATAATCAGAAATAGTATGCAGGCCTGATTAAGGCTGTTGATGCAGTGAAACAGGAATACACCCACACATGTACTTTCCGTAGGTAATTTGCTTTTGAAGGTTGAGTATTGAAATCTAAATGATTTCAAATCTGTTTTCATTTTATGAAATGTTTTTCATGCAAGTGAACTAAGAACAGATGTAGATATTTCCTTTTATTGACCATGGCTGGGGAAAAAAACCACATAAGGCAAAAAGACTTTTCCATCATACTTAGTTCTGAATGCTAAAACCTCAAATAGATATGCTGGACTGTATTTAGGATTTAGTTAGAAAGAGGTAGGTTTATTTTTCTTGACTCTGCAAGCTATTGTAGCCCAACTTAGAGAGGAGTTAATAAATCCTATAAAGAATAAATTGGGTCTTGAGCTGGAGAGGCAGTTGGTAAAAGACCTGCATGGACAGGTGGGCAGGTCACACACACACAAGCTTGCTTACACTTTGAGACAACTAGTAATATCCAACCATCTACCTAAATTTGCTTCTTAGGTTTAAAGATGCCTGGATGAAGTGCCAGTACTGCTGGCATATGTGTACTTGTAATAGCCTGATTCTTATTTAAATTGCAAAGTGTGTTTTGTAGGTGTCACTGCCACCTTGCTTGCTCTTTCTAGTTTGTTATCCTGATTTGCCAGCTTGACTGTCTGGATTCGTGACTAGAATTGCTTATTTTGCTTACCCCGTTATTGCAGTTTGGCACAGATCGCTTTACACAATGGGCTGTGCCACAGATTTCCACGATCACTCCTGAAGAGTTGATGTATGTGACCAGCTAGGTATTACTTTCCTTTGTAGTTGTTGGGGATAACTCTCTGCCTTCAGCAGGTGACTCATATTGCTGTCTTTAAAATTTAACTACAGTCTGTTTGGATGTTTTCAATTGGTTTTATTATCTATGTTGGAACTACAGAACGTAAGGTACCTCCTACATCATCAAAGCAAAGGGTGTCATCTACCTGTTGGTGGATGCTGAGATGTTGCTACACTGCTGAGATACCTACACCAGAGAGAATTTCTAAATAACTTTTCTCAGTTTTCTTCATGCAAAGAGTTTTTCCTCTTTCTAAGTCTTCTGAATTCCAACCTGAACACCCACTCGTAGCACAGTGCTCACAAGAAATGAATCAAACAAAATATTTTCATCTAGCTTTATTATTTTCTTAACAGTAAATGTTGCAGTCATGCAGTATGCAGATTTCTGCTGAGTAACTGCATGTTTTGGCAGGTAATTTTTTTTCTTTCTACATTGTTTTATTCACCACTGTTAGTACATGCAGCATAATTATTTATGTGCAGCCAGTCTGCCTTTTGCCTTGTGTTTTTGTGTACGTTCCCATTTGCAAAAGGCGAGTGACAGTGGAATATTCATTCATTTAGCGAAGTCCAAGGCTTGTATAGTTGTACTCTGTTCCCTGATAGGTTTTTGGAGCTGTTTTCAGGTTTATACATAATTTTTTTGCATTTGACATTGAAAGTTTTAGACATCCTTTTCAGTTTTTAAGGTGGTATCATTACTGAATGTAACACATTCATCTTTATCACCTGGTGATAGAGCACCTAGTGCTCAAAAATTCCTGTCAGTTGTTTACAGGTCCCATCCATAATTTTCCAATATATTTTCATACCCGAAAAATTGGTGAAGTCTTACTTAAAACAGTATTTCAATCTTAATTTTAGAGGTCATTTTAAAATTAACAAAGCTATGTAGAGTCTTATGTGGAAGTCGCTATCTTTATTCCTTTATATCCATGAAGATGGTATTTTGGAAAATAAATGTGTGGTACATATATTTGGAAAATAAATGTGGTTGTCAAGGACAAAAAGCTCTTTGTGTTTTTTCTCAAAAACAGGAAAGTGAATTATCCCCAGGGATCTCTGATGTCATGCCTGCTTATGTTATGTAAGAACTAGAGAAGCCTAAAAAGCTTTTTTTTTTTTCCTGGTGGATTTATGGTTCCTCATAAGTTTAGATTTACACAGGATCTAAGCAGTTAAGATGGTTTTCTTTTTTGGTCTGTTGGTTGACCCTGTGTTTAGCTCTGAATAAAACCAAACTATTAAACAAATGTCCTCCTCGGACAAAGACCACAACCTTGTTTGTTTAGGAATATCTGCTATACCAGAGGACTGAGAGAGGTTGCCATAAGCACTGCTCAGAGAATATGTGACTTACCGAATGTGTTGCCATGCCTTCTATGTGAGCAATTTAATTGAAGAAAAGTATTATTTTGTCTGGTTATTGGTTTTGTTTGCTTGTGCAGATAACATAGGCTTCAGAAAACACAAAATGTGGTTTGAGGAAGAAGATTGTGCCCAGTGTTCAGTTCCCCCCCTTTGGGATGGGGTGTATTGGAGAAATTCAGCATGCAGTAATCCATCAACATCACTAAAATAGTGGTCTGGATGTTTACTGGTGGTAATGATTTTAGAATCCTTTGCAAATTAATGCATAACTAATTTTGAAGCCTTTTCAGTGTTCCACTGAAAGGACAGCAAGAGTTTGGCTCATAAGTGGGATGGCGTGTTTGTGATTTAAATGATTGCAGGCAAAGTATGAAACCAGTGGTCTAATAGAAAAATTAAAATAATGGAAAACATGAGAAGGTGAAGAGCTGTTGAAAGTTATTCTTGCTTTAATATAAAATCTGTTGCTTGCTATTTTTTTGTTTTGTCTTCTGAATAAATAAGAACACAATTATAGCTGTTTTTTCTTTACACCCTTTCTTTTAACCTGCTTTTATTATTTGGGTGGGTTCTATTTATTTTTACTTTTTGGCTTATCTATGCTTTTAGAACAAATTCTTTAGGCTGATATACTAATATGGTTTTGAGAGCTTAGCAGCATAGTAATATAAAATTTGTATCTTCAAAAAAATAAATGGACATATTGATGAAAAGAATATTACTATTTAGGTTTATTTTCCAAAAGGATTTATAGTGGAAAGATGTGGAGGGTTCAGCTGAGTGCATTTCAATTTGAATGTTCCAGTTGTCCACAATCATGTAATTAAAAAAAATTATTTATATTTATATATTTATTTTTTTCATGTTTTTGCTTACAAATCAGTATCTTCCTTTAAGGTTTTTAATTTGCTTCCTTGCTTGGCATTGCACGCTTGACTGCATGTGGCAGTCATTTGAAACGGAAACTGCTGTACTTCTTGCAAGGATTATTTGAAGATTACAAGCTCCCTTATCTCTTCAAACATGTGAACTGTTAAAAGGATCTCTTTCTTACTCTGTCTAGCCCTTGTATGGCTTTATAGTTTGGACTGTGATTTTCAGTATAATTATTTTTTGCGGTCTTTATTTGGCTAAAGTTTGAATAATCTGAATATTTAGAAGATTCCTGCTGCAGAGCCTGTCCCATGTTTTTAGGTTCTGTAGTTCAAAATTTCTTGTAGAAACATACAGTTAAAATTTGGTGGGTGTAGGTTTAATTTTGCTTTCTTCATGTAACAGTAGTGAATGCAGATTCATTAAGCCTGTAAACCCCTAGTAATTGTGGGAACCCTTGTTTTAATGACATGAGGATTAATTACCACATTTGCTTATATTTATGGGCTTCTGTCTAGAGAAGCTTTTGAGAGATAACAATAACATCTTGTGTGTAAGTATATGTAGATGTATGTATACAGAAATACACCTGGTATATGTATCTGCACACAGAAGCAGAACATCTGTGGTAGGGGAAGATATTTTAACTTTGTCTTAAAGTCTTTGTCAGGAAAGAATACTACTTTTTTTTTTTTTTAAAATATACAGGAACTGCAAAGGTCTCAAGTGATGATCTACTTTGTATTTTCACATCAGCAGATAAGGAAGCAAATTCACTGAACACCTATTAGTTATTTGGAAGCTTGAAGAAATGATACTTTGATGAGATACTCAGCTGTCTTTTGAGTGGCTTTTGTTGAGGAAGCAAAGTGAGGTCTGGTATGTTTGTTCCACCCTATCTGGGGGCTGTGGCCAAATGGGCTGCATGTCAGAAGGGTCCCAGGGTTGAGAAGGAAAGACTGTGGAAGGCAATTGCTGACAGTGCCAGGCTTAGAGTGAAAAGAAAGAGTATGTGATTGGCTGATGGAGGGGCCTGGGGCTCAAGCAAAGGTGTGATGGCGAGGCGGGAATTGATGAACACCTTTGGTGTGGATGTCTGGTAATTATCCCCCTGCTCCTAATTCTCCAGCACTGCAGCAGTAACTTTAAAGGAGGAGCAATAGTTGCAAGAGCATCCTCAGGAATGTGTGTGAATATGAAACACTCTCTAGGTGATTGATACGGGGGTTGTTTGAAGCAAAACCTATTAATTTTAAGTAAAATTTAACTTCTGAAAAGCTGCTTTTGTTTCTCCCTTAAATGCATGACTTCATGATCAATCAACCTATGGAGAAATAGTACTCTGAAGGTTTGGGAGCTCGTTGACTTTCTTGAGGGCCAACAGCACAGCTCTTTGCAATTCTTTTGCCAAATCATTAATTTAGGGAGGAGCAACTGCAATGATAGAGCAAAGGAATATAGCGCTGTTGGGAAAAATATCTTAAACGCTACAAAAAGGATGGGGTTATATTTTTTAATAATCCTCTTATCAAATTAGTGACACAGTCAAACACCTGTCATAAAAAAAAATAAAATTAGCTTTGAATTGCACTCCAGACTACTTAGAAGAAACTGGAAGTTTAGAGGTAGTAGGTTAAGCACTCTTCTCCCTCTTCCAGACTGATGTTTGTGGCATGTCATGAGATGTGGTGATGACTGTGTGTACTAGTTTGTCAAGGATAGCCAGCATGAATGTAGCCAGTGGTGCAGCACAGAGACCACAGGCTGAGCTCTACTTCTGTATTGGTACCAAAGTTATGCTGGAAACAAACTTGTGGCTGCTCTGTAGGAGAAAGAGGAGGCGTTTGAGCCTTTGTGCTGTTGAAGTTATGAGCATGGGTGCAAACCTCAGGAAGGGGCATCCATGGTACTTCGTGTAATTTACAGCTCTTACACAGGTATCAGCCCATTTTTGGGGCTTTGTTTCTTGGTCTGTGTTTTTTCTTTGGTTTTGGTTTGTGACTCTTAATAGATCATAGTCTTGCAGTATCAGATGTTAGTCATTGATTAACTTGGGCACTTTGCAGTAAATTATAAGAGTCCACACACCAGGGAGAGCAGTTTGTTTCTGAAACCATTACCCAGGGATGCAGTATAACAACAGTTAGAAAGTGAGAAAGAAACAGCTCTTTAAAATAAGAAAAGGGAGGGGTATAAATCAAACTATACTTTGCAGTTGCTGCAAATTTGCTTTCTTGAGAAGCAGTACCTGTGAGCTAGAATATTTTGGTCTTGTGTGTTGGCAACTGGTTTAAAGTTGCTTTCTAGAGACCAAGCACCCCTTTCAAAAATAAAGTGTTGTTAATAATCTCATTCCAGGAGTAGAATGCAGTATAGCATACTGTAAGATTTGTCAGTATCTCTTTCAGATCCTGTAAGTTAGCTTCCAGGAAAGCGTTAACTTAATTAGCTAGATGGATGAGTTTGGTACCAAAATTGAGCATGAGTGTTGAAGTAGGAATGATCCATATGCAGTGCTTTTTGTCTCTGGTCCTGTCTTGGCTAAAAGGAGTTTTAAAGGGTTTACTTCAGCAACAGTTATTTGTGCACTTGAGAATTGTGATACCCATGTCTAGATTAATGGATATGAAATGGATGTGTAAACAGAGGATGCAGTTCTGGCTTTGAGATACTGTGGTGTTTCCATGGTGAATGAGTAGGAAGTCGTAACAGAGCAAAATGTGCCACAGTGCACAGGTGGGACATTGTTGTCCCCCGTGTTGCTATATCTGTCTCAATTTGATAGCTTTTGTTATGCTTCATTTACCATCCTGTTATGTCACGAGCATTTGCCACTGACTGCAGGAGACTATCGTTATTGAGTGTGACTTCATGGTGGTCTGCACAGGGAGGCCAGCTGGCTGGCTGTGCTCTGAGCCAGCCGGTGGCTTACAGCTGTGGTTAGCAGGGCTGGAAACCTGAGGCAGCAGATTCTGCCCAGGGCCACAGCAGATGCATGCAACTCGGCACCCTTCTCTAGCAAGTGCACACTCTCCGGTTGTTTCACCATGTAAGCAGAGCAAGTTTGTGTTTATTTGTAGAAAGGCATACTGCAGGAGTGCAGAAACTGATGGTAGTAGCTCATGTTTATTGCTATTACATCCCAAAATCAATGCAACTTGCCTCAGTTCGTGTATATTGCATCAGCTACTTCAGCAGAGAATGAAGCTAAGAATAAAGCACTGTTAAATCTCAGCAAATCGGTGCAGGTGATCATTGTGTGTGTGGCAACAGATGAGAGACAGCGTCCTCAGAGCACAAGTTTTCTTCTGATGGTTAGGGTGCAAGGAAACATTCAGAGAAACAGGGAGAAACAGACTTGCTGACATGTGAGACTCAATGACAGACTTTGTAGACACCATAAATGGGGGAGGTGAAGGGAGAAGAAAGGATGGTTGAGGTAATCCTTTGCAGAGCTGACAATTGTCACAAACTTAGTTAACACAAAACCAGCAATTCCTCTAAGTTCAAAAAAATAAAACCACTAAGTTAGTAAAATACCAAATGCTATTCTTCAAGTAGCCTTTCAGTTGGTAAAAACTTCATCAGAAAGATGAACCTTTTAACTTTCCTGCATTTATAATAATGAAAGTAATCCTGGGAAGAAAAGGATAAAGTTAATAATAGGTAACTACATAAACCCAAGTATTTCTAAAGGCTAAATTGAATTTTTCTCCTCTGAGGAATTAATGTTATGCAATTAGACATTATTTTGTACATATAATAACTTAATTGACTGAGAAATTAATATTCTCTCCTGGGGTTTGATCTGTTATAATTCAGGTAAGAATTCATGACGCAAATAGATAAGCTCTCATATATAAAACGTTTTTCCTTGTTCTCGTTTATTTTTGTAGTTTCAGAGGATCTGCTAATTTTCTGGGGTTTATGGCAATGTCAGTTCTTTTCCCAGTAAAAGTTAACAGGGTTTGCTACCAGTAGTGTGTGTGTGTGTTACTGCACTGCATTTCCTAAGTTGCCTGTATTTCAGTAAACCCGGTGGAACAGAGATGATTTCATTTATGTTTTTAAAACCTATTTGCTGTAAAATGTTATTTCGATTGCCTTATCCTACAGTTTTTGGAATTTTAAAGTATCCCTGACAATATGTTGCAGTTACCATCCTCTACTACTTTTACGGTTTGGGGTGGAGCAGATGAGTGATATGGAGACTTGGTAAAAGTGAGACTTTCCTAGAAGTTGAAAACTGATTCACTCATTTCCAAAGTTTTAATTATAAAATGCCATTTTTAATGAGGCTGATGGTGAAGTATGAAGTCTTTCCTCTGTAACATTATGAATCATAAATAATTTGATGCCCCCAAATCTCTCTCTCTCTCTCCACATCAGACTGTTAGGATCATTAGCACCCATGATTCTACAAACTGAAGCCTCATAATGTTCCCAGCAGATAACAGAATAATTACTAAATCTCTTCAAGTAAGACTCAGTTGTGGGTAAAGTCACTACTTAGTAAGGAAGAAGAGCATGATCCCACATAAACTAAAGCTAGGGAAAACTAACAGAAGGTCTCTGAATTGATGTTTCAGGCTTGATCTCCTTTTCTCCATTCACCTGAACAAGTAGTTTTGAATTATCACATTTGGCTACCTGGATCCAACATAGAAACTGATTTCTATTCAGTAGTTGACGTTTGTTACAATCCTCAGCTGATTTGAGTGAGATGTTTCTTCTTGATCAATTGCTTCTATTTACTGTTGTGTATTCCAAAGTGTCTAGATAAAATCTTGACTGGTAGGTCTTTGTTTTTCTGGTGGCTGACTTCAGTCATGAGGAACAAGAAATGAAGATCCCTTGGCTTACCTGCCTTTTAAGAATGACGTAGGACCACAAAACTATCTTGAAATTCATCTACAAGGACCTTTAAAGTTTTATCAGAGTGGTCCTTTGTCCTACAGTTATAACTCCAGTTTTGGAGCAAAGTGATTAAAGAGGTATAATTACAAAGGGAAAGAATGAAGATAGGTTTGTAGCTCATTTTGAGTTGAGAATAGACACTAAATCTGCTGGTGCTGGTAAGAAGCCAAGAATAAACTTTGTCCTAAGGATCTGAGACCCATTTTGAATAGATTGTCGGACTGCTTTACTAGTTACTGTATGCAATCTGATAAGCAGATAATTGGTTTTCCATGCTTATTCTCTTGACTAGTTTTTAATTGATATAATCAGAACTAAATCTTCATGTACGCTTTTAGTAGTTTTTGTGTATGGTTTTAATTTACAGCTTTTTATATGTAGCCATTCATCTGAATATTTTCTTGACCTCCTCAGTAAGTTCAGATTAATTGGAAAAGTGTACATTTTCTTGGTTACGTTAGTTTAGCCTCGCCGTATTCCGTTTGCATAGATATTCATAGCTCCATCCTGAATTGTGTTTTTTTCTATATTGAAATACTAACAAAATAGGAATTGTTTCTCTTCACAAATGCTGCTCTTGTCTTTAGAAGTAGCTACCACACTACCTATCTTGCAGTTGTAACTTAATTTTGATAGATTGCATATTCTGTGTTAGCAATTTTGCTGCTCAATATTTGTCTGCAGGTTTTCCACTTCAAAATAGCACCTGTTACTTGTTAGCTGATGGTCATTTAAATCAAGTGTGGTACACCTTATCTTTGATGCTGTTGTGTTTTGCAAAAAATTAATATGAGAAAAGGTTAAAGTACAGATTGACATTATTTTTTATTTTCCATTAAAGCTGACAACCAGTGTACCCAGGACCTGTGCTTTAGGAGTTTTTAATGTTATCAAGTGTAATATTTTCACTTTATTTTGATTGGAGCTAAATCAACCTTTTAGACCAGACTGTTAGCTTTCAAATTAGACATGGGGATGGAAAGATCTAGAGAAACAAACACAGGTGGTTACAGTTTCCACAAAATTTGACTTAATAGTAATTTAATTCATAAAGAGAAAGACACAGGCAAGAGTGGAGTTCAGATCTTCCAAGTATGATATTAACTATTACCTTAATCATTTATGGCCTGTATTTCAGCTACTGTGGCAGGTGAAGTAGGACAGCTGCAAAAACCTGCAGAACAGGAAACAGTTGGTCCCCAGAGTCAGAAACTGGTAAAGCTGAGACAGGAATAGAAAATTTCCTTTGGAAAATATACTGTGGGGTTATGTAACCGATGACAATACCATACATACAACAGGTCAAGAATAACGTACATAGACCACTTAGCTCTACTTTCTCATAAGTGATTATATATATACATTTGGGGGAGTGTGCATGTGTGTGTGTATGTGCATATGTATGTGTATATATGTATATTTATCCTTACTTATTTAGGATTGTTGTCCCTAAACTTTTTAAAGGGAAAAAAAATAAATTGGAGGCATAGGGGGAACATTTGGATGTTTATATGTTCAACACCAAGCTTGGGAATTTTTAGAGTTGCTGAGTGAACTTCTGCCCTTAAGTTAATGAGAAACTTTTACTAGTAGGTTATCTGTCTCTTTAAGGACCAGCACTTGAGGGGGAGGAGATGTACACTTTGCTTTCAGAGGTACTGATGGTGGAAGGGGAACGGAGAGGGACAGAAGTCTTGGCTTTCATTGTAGACTATGAAGAGGAGCATGTGGTAGTGGACGCTTGTGCTTCTGCCTGTTTTGTGTTCAACCCTCAGCTCAACTTTTCCTTCACGATCTCTTTTTGCCTGTCTTGCTCCTGCCATTTAATCCTTACCTGTTTTCATTCTATTTTCCTTCTGTCCTGCCTATAAAAGCAAGCAAATAGGTCTTTATCAAGTGCAATGCTTTGTTGCCATTTCATAGAGGTTAATAGTGCATAAACAGTATTTGATATGGCACCGTTGAAAAGCATGAGCAGAACATTGTTGTGTCATGGCGCAGTGTTTGCATTTTCCCTTCCTTGATCTGATGGTACACAAAGTTTTTTCACCAGCTTGATTACTTCTTAGGCTGAAGAGTATTTGAAAATTATAGAAAGTACACAGCTGGAAATTCTGTAGTTTTGCAACAGCAGAAAGACAGACTGCCTTTCTAAAGTTACTCTATTTAATTAGAGAAAAGGTATTATTTCAGCATATTTTTACTGATGACACAATGGTGAGTGGTGCAGTTGACAAAACAGAAGGAAGGGATGCCACCTAGGAGGGCACGGACAAGCTTGAGGAGTGTCCATGAGAATATAATGTGGTTCGAGAAATCCAACTGCAAGGTGCTGCACCTGGATGAGGGCCATACCAGACCTGAGTACAGACTGAGAGATGTACTTGTTGAGAGCAGCCCTGTGGAGAAGGACTTGGGGGTGCTGGTGGATGTAAAGCTGAACGTAAGTCAGCTATGTGTGCTTGCAGCCCAGAAAGCCAGCCTCTTCCTGGGCTGCATCAAAAGCCAGGAGGTTCAGGGAGCTGAGTCTTCTCCTTTTTTATTCTGTCCTTGTGAGATCCCACCTGGAGTAGTGTGTCCACATCTGGAGTCCTCAGGACAAGAAAGATGTGGAACTGTTCGAGTGGGTCCAGAGGAATGCCACAAAGATGATCAGAGGGCTGGAGCACTTCTTCTGTGAAGACAGGCAGAGAGATCTTGGGTTGTTCACCCCGAAGAGCAGGCTCTGGGGAGAACTCATTGCAGCCTTCCAGTACTTAAAGGAGGCTTTGAAAAAAACAGACTTTTTACATGGACAGATAATGATAGCATGGGGGGAGCAGTTTTAAACTAAAAAAGGTGGAGATTTAGCTTATTTGGTAGAAAGTGGAGATTTAGGTTACTGTGAGGGTGGTGAGGAACTGGAACAGGTTGCCCAGAGAAGTTGTCGGTGCCCCATTACTGGAGGTATTCAAGGCCTGATTTAGTGGGTAGCATCCCTGCTCATGGTGTGGGGGATTGGAACTAGATGATCTTTAAGGTCCCTTCCAACTTGAACTGTTCCACGATTCAATGATTGTAAACATTACCAAGAAAGAGCTACATTTATGTAAATGATTGTGCAAATACAGTAATATCGTAGGTGACTTGCACCATTCTTGTTATGTGTGATGCAGTTAGCTTGCATTTTAAGTATTCCTTATGTGTTGAGCTTTATATAAACAGCAGCTGTTTCAAAGAGGTGCTGTATATGGCAAGTGAACTTAAAACATGCTGCCTTTGGAAGCAGAAAGTGTCCCGGCTTGTTATTTAATTAGTGCAGTGCAAAGTACTGTAGTCCTGAGACTGCAGAAAGTACTAGTTTCCCTGGAAGCATCAGAAAGCCTTGATTTGTAGACAATACTGTATTGTCAATGCAGTGCTGGTTCAGCAGCATCTCTCTGCACACATTTGGCAAATATTTAAAGGCTGCATTTTGTGTAATTGGTTCAGCCTTTGAAAATTATTAATTTCTTTGTGTTAAAGGATGTACACAGCAGTGTAAGATTTTATCCTGACAATCCCATACTTTTGTCTTCTACCAGCAAGGATGTATTTGTGGATTGTTTTTTTTAAGCTCCTCACAGGGCAATGTACAAAATGCTTTGTAATCACTTCAGGACTGATGAGGTATGGGAAACCATTTAATTTCTGTGACTTTGTAAAAGCTGGATTATACAGGAGCTGTGGCAGACAGTATTTTGTTAGCCAGCGAAGTAAATGAAACTTTTTCTTATCAAGTTACTTAAATGTATATTTCTGTTTAGCTTTAATTCTTTTTTTTGTTGTGAACTCTCTGCAGCGGTGATACATAATTTCTGGACTATGCAGCTAATCTGCAAATAAGGCTGTGCAAAGCACAAAACAGATGTTATTGATAGCCATTCTCTTTATTTGAATTTTGTGGTATTTTTGCTAATTACCTTTTTTGTTAGCTTATCAGTTATTTACATTAATGGAAGAGTTGAATAAGCATTGTTAATACCTAATTGCAACTAAGAATATATGACTTGTAAATGGTAAATTCTTTTAAATGTTTAGAAATAAAATTTGGAGTCCTGATCTGGCTCCTAATTTCTCAGGGAAATATATGCTTTACGTGTCCTTCAGCTGAGGAAATTAGCTTCCTACTTGTGCTTTGTAACAGTATCACTAATCAGTTCATGAGGAAAAAAATCCGAATTTCTGTATGGAACCAAAATCTGGAAGTTTCCAGAAGACAACTCAACAATATTTAGAAACATCATCACTATATAACACAGCTCTGTGCTTTTGAGATGATGATCAATGGAATTTAAAAGCATGTTTGTTAAAAATACTAATTTTGTGTAATAATTACTTTGATAGTTTCAGTTAGAAAAAAGTTACGTATTATTAAAGAATTAATTATTTTGTCTCTCTTTTTTCTGTTCTAGGCTTAAAAGAAGCATAAATGATGGGATTACAACTGTTGACATTTTGGAATGCGAGTGATGTTAATGCAATTTGAACGTGTTGGAGCCTGGCTACTTCTTAAAATGCAGAAGTTAAAGAAAATTACTGTTTATCAAAACCTACTAAATATCTGACTTTTCTAGACATCCTGCATTTAACTGTGTCCTTAAATATCCATGATTAAGATCTCATGCTACCATTGCATACTTTGGAGACTATTCTCCAAAAGAGAACTGTGCATTTAAAAAGCAGAAATGACTGTGTTTTCTCTTGGAAGTTACTAAGGCTGAACATACTGAAGGACCATGACCAGCTTGAAGCGGTCCCAGACTGAAAGGTCTGTTGCCACTGGAGTATCAGTTGGGACAGATGGCACCTCAAAAGTCCACTCAGATGACTTCTATATGAGGCGCTTTAGGTCACAGAATGGCAGCTTAGGATCTGCAGTCATGGCACCAGTTGGACCTCCTCGCAATGAAAGTTCCCACCACGTTACCTCTACCCCTGGAGTCCCCAAAATGGGGGTCAGGGCTAGGATTGCTGATTGGCCCCCAAGGAAGGAGAACATCAAGGAAACAAGCAGATCTAGTCAAGATATTGAAACGTCAAGTTGCCTTGACAGCATGTCTTCTAAGAGCAGTCCTGGGAGTCAAGGAAGCTCTGTTAACCTGAATGCTAGTGATTCTGTCATGTTAAAGAGCATCCAGAGCACACTTAAAACCAAGACCAGACAATCTGAGAATCTAGACTCCAGGTTTCTTACACCTGATGGCTATCCCAGTTCCCCAAGGAAAGCTCTTCGCAGAATACGACAACGCAGTAACAGCGACATTACCATAAGTGAGCTTGATGTGGATAGTTTTGATGAATGTATTTCACCCACATTTAAATCTGGACCATCTCTGCACAGGGAGTATGGCAGCACATCTTCCATAGATAAGCAGGGAACTTCAGGGGAAAGTTTTTTTGACTTATTGAAGGGCTATAAAGATGAAAAGTCTGATCAGAGAAGCCCAGGCACAACTAAGCTCGGTGAGCTCCTGATTGCTAGTGGAAGCAAGGGTTCAGGATTCTCTCTAGATGTGATAGATGGACCTATTACTCAAAGGGAAAACCTGAGACTCTTCAAGGAAAGGGAGAAGCCACTTAAGAGACGCTCAAAATCAGAGACGGGAGATTCATCTATTTTTCGTAAGCTGCGCAATGCCAAAGGTGAAGGGGAACTTGGGAAGTCTTCAGATCTTGAAGATAACAGGTCAGAAGATAGCATCAAGCCTTGGACTTGTCCAAAGTGCTTTGCTCATTATGATGTACAAAGTATTTTGTTTGATTTAAATGAAGCAGCAATCAACAGGCATAATGTTATTAAAAGAAGGAACACAACGACAGGTGCATCTGCTGCTGCGGTAGCATCACTTGTCTCTGGACCCTTGTCCCATTCTGCAAGTTTCAATTCTCCAATGGGCAGCACTGAAGACCTGAATTCAAAAGGAAGTCTCAATATGGACCAGGGGGATGACAAAAGCAATGAACTTGTGATGAGTTGTCCTTATTTTCGTAATGAGATTGGTGGGGAAGGGGAGAGGAAGATCAGCCTTTCCAAATCTAATTCAGGTTCCTTCAGTGGGTGTGAAAGTGCCTCATTTGAGTCGACTCTGAGTTCTCATTGCACAAATGCTGGAGTTGCAGTTCTGGAAGTTCCCAAGGAGAGTCTGATTTTACATCTAGACAGAGTGAAGAGATACATCGTTGAACATGTAGACCTTGGTGCATATTATTATCGAAAATTCTTCTACCAGAAAGGTAGGTAAATTTTATTTCTTCTTGAACAGGCATGCAAAATTGCATTGATATTTAATAGTATTTGCAGGAATTATATATTTCTTTAATCATCAGTGGTTAAGCATGGTATGTTTTACTGATCAGTATGTGCTATATTAATAGTATTTCACAGTGTTGGAGTATAACAATGTTGAGGATTTTATTACTGATGTATATGACAGCAATGGCTACAATTTACAAATGTCGTGTAAGACAGCTTTGCTATCCATAGGAGGGAGCAGGGGTTGACACTTGAAAGATTAAAACAAGAAAATAAAATCCTAAAATAGGAAAACTTTCTTCCCTCTGTGCCAAGACGTAATGTACTAGAACCTAATGGAATGTGCATCTTGGGAACTTAGCATTTACAGTATCTTAATCCATTTCAAAATGGAGGTAAATAATCAGTATAAACAAAGATAAATATCTGTCTTCCTCACTCTCACTATTTTCATTATAGCCATCATTCTAGAAAGAAAATTCTAATTTGTCAGCTTTTGTAAACACAAGCTATCACTATATAGATATACACACACTCGTGTTGCAATGACACCAACATATCTGAAATTAGTAAAGTTCTTTTATCACACGGTTCTGCTGTGAAACCAAGGATTATAATTTCCATCAGAGGCATACAGGAGGGAATAAAAACCCCAAAACAACAGATCAAAGTTTTTTGATCTGTAGAAAAGAGCAAACCCCAAACATTACCCCCCACCAAATGATGCTGGCACCGTGAGATGAAGATCTCACTGTCTGTTTTTCCTGATTCTGGAAACAATCAAAAAGGTAGTGCAGACCAAAGTCCTTTAAACTTTAAAAGAGTTCTGTCTGCAGGTTTGTGTGCATTGCGGTGGTATCTCCTGATGGATAGAACTGGTCTGCCTGGACTGAAAATGGCTTGTTCCTTACCCAGCAATGATCAGGAGGTTTGGGTTTCTTCTCTTTAGGGAACACAGCTCAAAAGAGCTTGTTTCCTGCGGATAGAGACAGTAGGGATGCCTGGTCAGAATTAAGTGGATGGTCAGTTAAAAAAACCCTTCAACTTCTTAACTGCGTGTTATTGCTAATAATGTCATCTGCCATTTTTCTCTTGCCTTCAAAATATGTCCGTCTCTCGCCTCTTCTTCCCTACATTATCCCTTGGTTGGGTGGCTCTTGTTACTCTTTCCACGGTCTCCTCTTTCTGAAGTCTTTCTAGGGGCTGAACAGTAGCTTTTGCTGCATATTTTTGTGACAGCACTGATCCATGTCCTTTGGAGACAAAGAAGTTAGGGAAAATACTGGTTTCCTGGGAACAGTAAGAGATGTGTGATTTATGATGAAGTATGTTTGGAGGGAAGAGCCTGGGATTAGAGACCTTTGTCTGTGATTACCTTCCTGTCTGTCTCCCTCAGGAACAATTTTGATTCCTTGTCACTCTGGTGAGTTTTGCAAGCAGCAACTTAAGGTGCAGTTTCATGCTACAGCTAACCTGATTTACCAGCATTTCATCACTGAAAGGGAAAGACTTTATTCCTCCCCCTTCCTTGTACCTTTTCTTGTGTTTTCTGAAAACATAAGCCAGTTCGGTTGCCTAACCAAGCAAGAAGAAATCTTGCCATCATGGTAAATTTGGGGTTTATTGCTTGGTTGTTTCTCTCCAGTTTTGATGAGGCATATTATCTTTCCTTGCAGTCAGAGATGTGCCAAAGCCCTCCTGCCAGGTAAGCAATGGCAGTGAACAGCAGAAGAGGAAGGAGATTTGAGTGGAAGCAATTTCAGCCTTTAGGCAGCAGCACTTTATCAGTGTGCCTTCTCCTTAAGGGCAACCACAACCTCATGCTACACTACAGTTGCAGTCACCATTATATTACCATTTCTTTTTAGCTGTAATTAAGATGAATTAGATAAAATCGACATAATCTAGTCCTAAGGGTATTGCTGAGGGGCAACCAGATATAAAAACGTGTATAGGGTGGGTTTAGAGGTAGAGAAGCAGCTGTGGGGTTTTTTTTCCTTAAGCCGTAAAACTGGGTTTTAAATTCACTTTCCTTGCATCCAGTCCAGCAGGTACAAGCCAGGGATGTTGACTTTGCCAGAGATTTTTGTCTGAAAAGGTGTACTTCAGAAGCCTTGTGAGATATGCCCAAGCCCCATATTTCTACAAACACGAAACACATTTTGTTGACCATGCAGAGTGTCATCATTCCCTAAGCAAACTTTAGTCTAAACTGATGAGATGGGGTAGTGCTAAAGCAGCATAATAGGAAAAAAGAAATGAAGGAAGTCCATTGTAACTGAGGGGTTTTTTTTACAACATGAAGAAGGTAATGATGCAGAAATTTTCTTGCTGGAAGAGAAGGTTGGATCTTTATGATGTTATAAATGGAAAGACAATGCCGAAAGAGAGTTTCAGTGGGATCAGCTCATCAAGTCAGCAGGAATGGAGTAATATCAGAGTCTTAGAAGTATAGAGCAAAGAATTCTGATCTGACAACAATACCTTTTAAAGATCTCAAACTACTAGTTAAAAATCATTAATGATGCCAGTCAGCATGATTTAATGAAAAGTAGGTCTTGCCACAAAGGAAAAAATAAAAACACCCAGAGTTTATATTTTGTGTCTTAAAAAAAAAAAAAAAAAAGAAGAGGAAAAAAAAGAAAGCCATTGCATTCATATAGTCCATTTTAATTTCTTCAAGGTAATTTGGTGAGATGCTGATGGTGACCTGACTGAAATCTTTAACTATGTGAAATCAATAGCTCATTTTTTACAGGTATTGTTACTTGAATGATAGATGCATCCGAAATTTCAGCAGTGTATGGGGAAGGTATAAGTGAGCTTATGGTATTACTAACACTGTCCAAATTAATTAAAATATTTAAATCTAGTTAGTGCATAATTTTTGCATGTGACATTTATGGATGAGTCTTTTATAAGTTCAATGAATGCAAATGGATGAGCTTTTGTATGTAAAGGAAATTGGTCCCTCTACAGAGTAGTAGTATTGATAAATAATATTCTGGCCCGGGGTCCAGACTTCTAAATGTAAAAATACTGTTGGAGACAGTTTGATGGAGTTTAGAAAAATGGTACAGGGTAGAGATATTGGGAAAAGAATTTTATAACGGCACTTCCCAAGGTTGGATGCATCTCCTTGACTTTATACCAGAGCACATTGTGCAGATTCCCTTTGTACTCTCTGGAGAGAAACAAACCTTGCAGGATCATATGAATTGCAGTCCCTTCCCTCAACTTGTTAATGGAAGGCTCATGCACAACTAGTTCATGTGGAGATGTTTATTCTTATAGGAAATGAATGCTACTCTTACAATACACAAAATGTATTTGCAGGGTGACTGTTTAAAAGTGTTTTTTGAAAGGTATATTTGATAGAAGGACTTAAAAGTCTAGACATCTCCTTGCTAAACTAGTGCATAAAAATAGGGGGAGAGGATGAAGACAGTGCAAGAAAATACTTGTGAAATTTGCACAAATTTGACCTTGACACAAGATGAAGGTTTGAACAAAAAAGTTAATTAACCCTGCATAGGAAGAAAACTTACTGAAGGAAGTTGTTTATTGATTGAATTTTATGTGACAGTCATGGGTTTTGCATGATATTTTCCATTCTTCTCTTAAGAGACAATTAAATACAATTTCTGACCTGTTCCAGTTAAGATAACAGGGTCTTTTCTGGCATCTCTCCTTAGTATGATCAGATCCCTTCTTTTAAGATGCCTCTACTGAAGGCATTTGCAGTTCATGTAGAGGTAGTAGGTAGCTGGACAGAGTAAGTCTGGCTTCAGTTCTGTATTTGTGTGCTCTGTCACTTATGCTCTAATATGTGTGTGCTTTCAGCTCTTGCTGCATAATTGTGTCCAAGGGCAGCTTTGTAATCTGGACCTGCTGGAGTCAAATCAGAATACTGGCTGAAATACACAACTAAGATAATAAATAACAATAAAAATATTTTGAAGTAAGCTGGTACAGGACAGAACTTCAAAATTCTGTGATTATTGAGATAACATTTTCTCTAAACATGGTGCTTTTAGAATTAATCAGAAGGCAAACAGGTTGGACTTGTTTGGGGTTTTTCTTTTCTACACAGTGGCACCACATGGAAGGTGCAGGAAAGGGGATTTTTAGAAGCTACTGCTCAGTTGTTTTGGGGCTGCTTTCTGGACTACTTTTTCCTTGGGGAGCATTCTAACATTTTTGTTTGTGCAATGATGGTGATGAGTAGAAAACTTTGCAACTGGTATTTTAAGGAAATAAATCTTAAAGCAGCTGATGAACTTAAACTTTGATAGAAAGCATATTTTTTGACAGAAAGGAGAAGCAAGTTGTTCAGGCCTTCTTACTGAAATGTAAAAAAATATATTTTTGTTTAAGAAATTGAGATTTTTCCTTAAATGCACAACTTTCTACCCCGCACAAATAGTTTGTACTATTGACTGCAATGCTTCAGTTTATTAAAAAAAAAAAAAGAGGGAGAGAAGCAAACCCCTTGAACTCACTGTTTCTAGACATAAAATTACAGTTCCCAGAAAAGGGAAGAGTTGTCTTAGGTCAGCCCAAAACTTGTAGTCCTATATTCAGGCAAAGGCCAGATTTCCAGGTGTACTTTGCCAGCCTCTGAAGATACACAGATAATGGACTTATCAACCTGGGGAGAATACAATTTGTATTTAGGAATCTTTCGGTATGTATCCACTTGTCTGTTACTCTGGATAAACTTTTACCATTCACAGTACTTCTGCAGCAGGAAGGAGTTGTGCAGCCTGACCACATTGGTCATAAAGATCCAGTTTTCACTGGCTTTGTCTGCTGGTGTCTGGAGTAACAACTAAGGTCAGATTAAACAATCTCACTGCTCGGTGAAAAATTTTGGGTTGCTGGCCTTTGCTTGCTGTGTATTATTTTATAAGCCTCAATCACATTTTGTTACCCTCCTCTGAACCTTTTCCAATTGAGATCAGGGCACAGTACTTAAGACAAAAGCAAACTGTGGTCTTACGTAGTATCATAATATTTTCTACTTAGAAATTCTGAATGTCTGGCCATAATTTATTACAAAAGCTTACATTTCTTTCCCATACAGGGGTAAAAACTTTGTATGTGTATTCTTATAGAGTGTGCATTTGGGGAATGGGTTATTTATTAGCCTTGAAGTATTTTTCAAGGAAAGCTGTGCTTATTAACCTGTCTATAACTTGATATTAAGGACTTACTTATAATCAATATTAAAGCCATAGGGATAGAAAAATGTGTTTCCATCTGCTTGTCCAAGTGCTATATAAAAAAGAGTATATCGCTCCAGAGAGGCAATCTCTTTTCTCTGCCCCCTAGTTGTGTCTGGGAATTATGGTTCTCATGGAAAGACTCAAGAGCATCTGTTTTGCTTCCATCATCCTCAGGCAGTAGTCACTAACATTACCATTTAGGACAAATTTTACTTACTGGCTTAGAATGAAAGGCTTGACTGAGAAGTAAATAGTTTTTGAACTGGTTTTGTAACAAATGAACTGTTGTTCAGCTTTCCTTTAACTGTTGGTAGACAGTAAAAATAGCCTTTGCTCTAATGCTTTAAAATTGCTGCATATTCTATCCAAAAATTGGTGCCTTTCAAGTGTGTGGTGAGACTTGCAGAAAATTTACAGTTAGCAGTTTAGTCCTGAGTAACAGTCTGCAGACATTATAGGACTGAACTCTGAAAATGCTGCCCTCTTGTTTCCAGATAACTCGCGGGCAGAGTTTTGCAGTGTTCTAAATGCTGAGGTATGATTAGAGGAAAACACTGCATGCAGAGTTTCATTCCTATGCAAAATGTTTGGGATTTTTACTTCTAGTCTGATTACACAGAAAACATTCATTGAAATGATAGCTAGAGATAAATATGTAGAAGTACAAAACAAGCTTTTCACCCAAAATCAAGTGCATTTACTTTGATTTTCTTTGCAAGGAAAGCTCATAAATATGTGCCAGGAAAATAAGTATTTTCACTTAAGTTCTTTCACTTGGAAGTATCTTTGGAATTACATGATAAATATTTAACTACTCTTAAAAATACATATAATCTGTTTTAATGATCAAGTACAATCAATTATTTCTTTTTTGGTATTGATTTATAAATTAATTTATGACTGTTGCTAGTTGTCCTGATTGTCTTTTAATTAAATGGTTTTTCAACACTAGTTTAAATTAAATACTGTCAAGCTTGAGAAGTATTGCTTTCAGTGAGCTCTGTGGGTTGGAGAAATAAGCTGTCTTCTATGGTATCCATGTTTGGCATAAAGTTCTTGAATAATAGTTGTGACATAGCCCTAGTTTTCCCAATAAAACTCTGAAGTAGCTACGTTTAGATTGGATATTAAGCTTTGTGTACTTCAATTCTACTTTTCCTGCAACAAGAAGGAGAAAATTGTTGGATCGAAGGAGTTTCAGGATATGGGGGAAAAATCAGGTGGAAATACAAGAAAAAATGTCCCACAAGGAAAAGCAGTCAGATACAGGGATCTATAGTGTAGCTTGCAGAATGAATGCAGAGATGGGGTAGAGGAGGAGAAAGAAACAGTGAAGACAAAGGTAAAGAATGAACAACCCTGTAGTAAATGTGAATGGAAGAGAGGACTGAGAACATGCATAGGAGAGCAAGGACAACTGCCCAGTGTGGACTGAAGGGAAAGAGGATAAAAGACATTTCCTATTAGCACAGAAGTGTAGAATTCCATAATACTTCACACATTTCTCCAAAGCAATAGGAGCTAGTTTAAAAGCTTAATCAAATGATACAAAATTGTATGTGTATTTTAATGCAATTTCAAATGTTGCTCTTACCAGTCTTTCTAAATGTGTTTTCAAGATGTAGAATAATTTCTCCTGAGAAAATTCTCTATCTGAACTGCAGGCTAGCGTGGTTATAGGATAACACAAATTTTACCATCTATGCAGCTGTCAATACAGAAAACTAATGTAGTGTTTGGAATGTTCTAGTTTGTGTTACCACCATGTCTTTTTTCATTAAATTTTTCTATTATAAAAGTAAAGCCACATCACTGGTTTTTAAGTCACTAAGCAGTTTAGTGTGGAGATGACCAAGCTCTATTTCAGCTTTTGGAAGCTGCGTAATATGCTGATAAAACTTCATCTAACCTTCTCAGAGACTGTGCTGCTTTTGCATTGACCATGTCTACCATAAACTGGTAAGCTATAAACATCCTGGAAAAAAAAACCAAACAAGCTACTTAATGGAGGAAGAAGAAAAAACAAGGGTGCTAGCAAGATAGTTTGGAATTTTGAACAACAGAACATCTCTGACATTTACAGGGCTCCTATCAGTGGACTGGTCTAAAGATTTAATTAGGCTTATGTGGATAATCTAATTATTACTAGTGTCCCCACTCACAACTAACTCAGTCGCCCAAACCTTAATGCCAATATTTATGCAATATTCCAGAAGATACCAGAAGAATGTTGAATCTTAATTATCTCTGTGGAGAATATTGGCTTTTCATGACTTGCAGAGGAAATAGGTAGAAAGCAAGTCTTAGAGTGCTGCAAGCATTATTTCTTTTATGTCTTGCATGCTCTGAAATCTTAAATGGAAAACATTGAGGAAAGGGTAATAAAATACCAACACTGGGGAATAGAATAGAGCCCCCAAGGGCTGAAAGGGCTGGACAGCTGGGTGAAGATGAAGGTGGAATTCCAGGGCATCAGTAAGTTCATAAGGAGAGAGTACCTACTTGAAAAGCATGTAACGTGTTAGAGGAAAGTTTCACAAGAACCAGTAAGTATCATTTTTTAAAAGAAATACAGTAAAAAATGAATCTCTCAACTCTTTAACAATGTAAGTGATTCATCATCATGGCTAGGCTTCACGAATGAAGATTTGGGAAGGGCTCTACCCACGTTTGCTGCAAGCACGCTGATGGCTAAAAAGGCCAATGCGAGATAGGCAAGTCCGGTTGC
>JAWWEU010000158.1:28518450-28693814 GCA_035583155.1 Acropternis orthonyx | reverse complement strand
TTTGGTTAGAGTATCCTTCTCTTAGATGGATGGCCTTACAGGGCTAAGCGAGCTCCATCTGCCCGGGTTTGGAGTTACAGTTGTCCTTCTCCTAGGATGGTTGCCAGGAGGCTGGCGAACCCATCCTGTCTGTGGACACACTTTGTCTGACCCTTCAGTTGAGACCTGACTAGCATGGGAGACACTGCCAGCATAGCTCACAACCTCATAAGGGCACGCAAGCTTCTCCCCCGCGACAAGGGGGTGTCCGTGGAGAAGATGTAAGTGATTATTAACTGGAAAAATGACTGCCATTTGCTTTGGATGGAATGTATTCAGTATCTGTTTTTTAGTATCTTTAAAAGTGCAGTTCTTGATGATGTTAAAATATTTTACATTTTATCTCTGTAGGAGAACAGCGTGTATTAGACAGCTCACAAAGTTCTTATTTTAAAGTTCTGGTTGTTTTAAGAATAACAATCTGTAGTACTTGAGGCAGTATGGTTATATTTCCTTTTCAGGGTAGTTACATATTTTTTTCATTCCACTGAATTTCACATTTCTTTGAATTGCTGAATTTTCAGATACCTCTAACTTTGTATTTTTGTGCATGTATAAATTCATTTGTATATGCAGCATATGGAAAATGATGACATGGGACTTTTTGTTCTTGTACCATGCTTGACTCCTGGTTTTGGGAATGTATGTTTGAATTCATTTGTCACTTAATATATGTACAAGTTTTTTTTATATGTTGCTGCATTCACAGTGAGGTACCTCTGTCATCTGCCAATGTAGTTTGTAATGCTCAGAAGGCTCAACAGAAGAAGCTTCAACACCAGTCCCTAAAACTGAGCTTTAATTTTTGTAAATGTACTTTTCTAGTATTTTTTCATGTAAAGCTTGGCTTTATATGCCTGTAGCTACATGAATATAAAAATGTATTTCAAAGTAGTCTGCAGATTAGCTAGTGAGGGATTTTGCCAACCCTCTCTTCTGCTCTCTCTTGCCTTCCCCACTAGGCTAGTTTTCAACTTAACACTTAGTACTTTAAATTTACTTTTAGGGTTCTTGAACACTTCACTGTTAAGTATTTATGCTCATCATTTTGTTTCTTGTGTTTTAGTCTTCTGTGGTATTATGCTTTAATATTTTTACTGTGAACAAGCCTTCTTTCTCAGCTTTAATGATTTTTCTGCTTTTAGAACTGACTTGTATAGAAAAAGCAAAAAATGGTCAATCAAAAATAATTTATATCCTTTGCTAAGTACAGTAGTTTACCATTTCTATTTTAATGTAGGGTGTTGAGTTTCCCACTTTAGTGCATTTGACCTCCTTCTTTTATTTTTAAGCAGGGGGAAGATTGGTTTACTTATTTAGCTCAATGTGAATGAAACAGCTGTCAATATAAAAGCTGATGTAAGAGGTGTATCCTATTTTAGGCCTATTTAAGCAGAAATGCCATGTTGAATTTCAGCCTTCTTGTATAAACGGAGCTCATGATAGAAGTGAAGCACAAGAATAACATCCTGGTACTACTTTAACTGCCAGCTCCATATAGTCAATACAACAATCCATCATGAAACAGTCAAGTGTGAAGATATAATTGCAGTGTAAGAAATAAGACAGACCTTTTTTTTTCTTTTCTCCTATGCAAGAACACTGGAACTATTTTGGGGCAGATGAGAACCTGGGTCCAGTAGCTGTGAGCATAAGAAGAGAGAAGCCAGAGGAAATCAAAGAAAATGGACCTCAGTACAACTACCGGATCATATTCAGAACCAGTGAGGTAAGCAAGTCAGGAGTGAAAGTAGAAAGCTAGAAACAAGCAGGCCAAATCAGGTGACATGTATGGGGTTTGTGTGCTTTTCAGCACTGGTAATAGATTTCTGTATAATCCAGGAACCTCCTGACAAAACTACACCACATGTTTTTGTGGCACAGAATATATGTAAGTTAATTGTTCCGTAACATCCAATACAGAGGAAAATGTGAAGGTTGTTTTGGTTAAAGTTTGAGAAACTTACAGAAGCTATGTTAGCCAGAAGCAAGCAAAGAGGGGAGAAATTACTTCCTCCACTTTTATATGTGGCAGTGGGCAGATGTGAGAAATGTACTTTTTTACTTTTAAATGCTTTATTAGAAATACTATACTAATACTAATTTTTCCAGGTAGTAATTTCCTGTAAAACTTAAGTCTGATGAATCATTTGAAATAGTGTGATTACTGTTAGATATCAGTGAGTGACATTTTGTGTATCAGGGTCTGTTTCATGCCAACAGAAAATATCCTTAATCTCTACAGAGAATTGGAAAATGACTATGTTTTGTTGTTCCGCTGCTAATCAGTCTCAGTGCCTAATGCAATATATATGCTATTTTTGTTTGGTATCCTTAGCTCATGACATTAAGAGGCTCTGTGCTGGAAGATGCTATTCCTTCCACTGCAAAGCATTGCACAGCCAGGGGACTTCCCCTAAAAGAAGTGCTGGAGTATGTAGTTCCAGAGCTGAATATCCATTGTCTAAGGCTGGCCTTCAACACTCCAAAAGTTACGGAACAGCTTATGAAACTTGATGAACAAGGGGTAAGTGCAGAGTTATAGAATTAGACAAATGGTCTTAATCTGTAAGATTATTGCCATAAGTTGCAGAGTTATCTTTTAAGTGATTAGAGTCAGTCTGTTAAAATGCCTCATTTGAAGTAAAACTTGTCACTCCTGTAGGGAGGGTTAGGCTGCATGCATTTACCCTCAGGTTTGCAGACAGCACCAAGATGAGGGGTGCAGTTGCCACACCTGACGGACAGGATGCCATCAAGAAGTGGGCCCATGGGAATCTCACAAGGTTTAGTAACACCACATGCAAGGTCCTGCACCTGCATCAGGGCAACCCCAGTATCAACACAGGCTGGGGCATGAACAGGTGGAGAGCAGCCCTGCCGAGAAGGACTTGGGGGTGTGCTGGTGGGTGAGAGGCTGGGCATGACCCAGCAGTGTGCACTTGCAGCCCAGAAAGCCAGTTGTGCCCTGGGCTGCAGCAAAAGCAGCGTGGCCAGCAGGGCAAGGGAGGGGATTCTGCCCCTCTACTCTGCCTTTGTGAGATCCCACCTGGAGTACTGCATCCAGGTTTGGGGTCCTCAGCACAGGAAGGGCATTGACCTTTTGGAACGAGTCTAGAGGAGGATCTCCAAAATTATTAGAGGGATGGAGCACCTCTCCTATGAGGAAAGACTCAGAGATTTGGGATTGTTCAGCCTGGAAAAGTGAAGGCTTTGGGGTGGCCTAATTGTGGCTATCCAGTACGTGAAGGGAGCCTGCAAGAGACAGGCAGAGGGACTTTTTAGAAGAGTGTGTAATGACAAGACAAGGGGGAATAGCTTCAAACTGAGTGTAAGTTTAGATTAGATATTAGTAGAAAGTTATTTGCTGTGAGAGTGGTGAGGCACTGGACCAGGTTTCCCAGAGAAGTTCTGGCTGCCCCATCCTTAGAAGTGTTCAAGGCCAGGCTGGATGGAGCTCTGAGCAACCTGGTCTAGGGGAAGGTATCCCTGCCCATGGCAGGAGGATTGGAGTGTTACGATCTTGAATGTCTCTTCCAACCCATGATTCTGTGATATCTAACAAAAGTGTATCTAACAAAAGAGGTTAAATTTTTCCTTATTTCATATTCTCTATGTCATTAAGCTCCCACAGTTTGGTATATAGTATGGTTTTCTGTTAATACTTAAACTTTTGAAAAATCATTAAGGACAAGTGATAGTTAAATTTGTTATCTACATCAAAGTATTTTCTGGTTTTGTGGTAATGAAACAGTTTGACACTTCTAACAGAAAAAGATAAGCGCACTGTGTACTAATTAGAAGCTGCATTTTTTATCAATTCTAAGCTAACAAAAAAGTGGGTAACAGCTGCTCTACTAATTAGGTACACAGAATGTTGATCACTACTTCTTGCTGAGTGTCACACTGTTTCATTACGACATGAACAGGTGCCCATTCGATATAGCAAATAAGATGTTTTGTAAACTGTAAGAGTTAAGTCTATAAAGTCACCTTAGCCTGATTTAGCCATGAAGTTTCACCCAGTGATCCCTTCATTGAGCCAAATTTGCATGCACCAGTTTTGCTTAGAATAAGATGTCTTTTTTATATTTGAGTGAGATCTTAACACAATTTGTTGTTTTCTTATTGAAGAATTTGCAATTCTGTATTTAAATTTATCTGCTTTCAGCTTCAAGACTTCTGATATTTTTCTCTGTTACATCCTAAAAGTCATTTTGGTGTGAGATTTTTTTTTTTCCAGCAAAGGTTTTTGTATGCAGTGATTTAATCATCTGTTGGTCTTGTTTATGATAAACTAAACAGATTGCACTTTTCAAGTCTTTCACTGCAACATATTTTCTCTGAATTTCATATCACTTTTATCGCTGAGCTCTCTCTCTTCTACTCTTTCAATATCTGCATATGTCATTCAGTGTCAGAATGAGAATATGCTTCTTGCCCTAATTTTGTAATGGTGGTGTATGTGAAGTTGCATGTTCCTTACTTAGATTGCTTAGAGTCATGGTAACATCTGTGTTGTGTACATGTGGTCCACATTGCTTGTCACCTAGATATTCTTTTATTGGATTTATTGCAATGCATTCATTTGTGTTAAAAAGCAATCCAATCACTTTGTAGGACTGTGCTAACTTCTTTACTAATTACCGTCTACTAATCTTTACCTTGAATACGGAGTTCATGGCAAGTTACTGTAGACTTGCTTTCAAATATGATTTAAAAATTTGAATATCAGGGCAATTGCTGATTTATTGCAGTGGAAGTTAATATTTGTGGCAATTCCTCATTCACAGAAATATTACAAAATGTCAGTCAGTTCTTAATATAATTCCCTGTTCATAATATAATTTCGCTGACTGGTTAAATCCAAGATACACTTTCTGCTGTCTTGCGCTGGGTGCTAGATAAATACTTAAAGAACACTTTTCCTACATATATAAATACTTGCAGATTATTCAAATGAAGCTGCTACTTTAGTAGTTTTACCACAACAATTCATTCTTCAACTTCTTTTTTAGCTTTCTCTTGGAGGTAATATATGTCCAAAGACCCTAGATTTATCAGAAGGGAGTGTAGTAATGGGGACTGCATCCCTTTATTTCTCCAGATCTGCTTTTTTTTGGATTCAAAAATACCAACTTGGGTTGTTCTTAGGAAACATTTTTTTCAAAAATAAGCAAATCTAAGAACACAGCTACAAGGCATATCCTGCTCTTTGCATAGTGCTTGGTTAGTTCCTAGGCTGACACTTTCAAGTGGTAAGGGACAGTTTGTGTGTGCTTGGATGCTATGGATCCCATTTATCCTTATGCACTTGAAAATACTTCCCTAACCTGAAATTGAAGCTTAAATAATGTAAGTGTGGTTGATGAGAATGGTTTTCTTTGTCCTAACTTGTTAAGTAAAATTACCAGAAACTATTACATTTAGCAGTGCAGTTAAGGTCTTGGGGTCACATGAAACACTTCGATCCATCCTATTTCTGTGGGACTGGAGAGGAGGCATTTCTGATCAGCAGACACCTGAATGGTCCAAGGCAGGGCCTGCTACTGATGATGTGTAAAGTGGTGACAGTTTCTCTGGCAGGAGCAGTGACAATGCTACCCCTTAACCACCCTTCCTCACTCCCCACTTCCCACATGTCAGTAGTAGCTGGGCCAGGATTTCTGTGAGGGCACATGTGGCCGTGTCAGCAAAGGCACGAAGTTTGACTGCTCTGAGGCAGTAAGATTGCAGTGAGTGGAATCATGTAGTTCACCAGCTAAGCAGAGGTCATAGAAATGTACCAACAAACCTCATGTAGCTCCCTTGATTCCTGAGAAGATTTACATCTTTATCAAGCATAGAATCATGCAGATTGTTTAAAAAAAAAAAAAAAAAAGACACGTGCCATCCATCTGTATCGGAATTGTTTTGTGTACACTTATGGTTGTTTTGAATTTTTGTTTGTTGGTTTTTTGGGTTTTTTTAGTGAACTGAGAGTTGAAATAAATAATCGTCACAATAAATTGTAACACTAATTTGCATGTGCTTGGTATTTGTTTTACCAGTAAATATCTGTGCTTCAAGTTTTAATACTTCCAGTATCTAAACAGGGCTATAAGAGAGACTTCTTAAAAGGGCAGGTCACGACAGGACAAGGGCAACGTCTTTTAACTGACAGAGGTAGGTTTAGATTAGACATTAGGAAGACATTCTTTACTGTGAGGGTAGTGAGGCACTGGAACAGGTCGCCCAAAGAAGCTGTGGATGTTCCCCATCCCTGGAAGTGTTCAAGGCCAGGTTAGATGGGGCTTGGGAGCAACCTGGTCTACTGGAAGGTGTCCCTGCCCACTTCAGCGAGTTTGGAACTAGGTGATTTCTAATGTCCCTTCAAGCCCAAACCATTCTATGATTTTATGCTGCACTTGGATTTTACCATACGAAAGTTGGATGTGTTTAAAAGATGCAAGTCAGGTAGTCAGTGTGTCAGATGATGAAATAAGGGACATTCTTTGGGGAAAAAGAAACGGCCTAGAACTGTGACTCATTACATATATCCTTGTCATCATTCATCCTTGGCAGTAAAGGAGAATACAGTGAAGTTGCGGTTTTCAGAGTTTTTAAATTTTACTTTAATTAGAGACAGAGTAGACCCACTTCTGAGGGCCTTCAAATTATCCCACCATAAGTATAATAAGTTAAAATTAATGAATTTAAGTTTAACTGTGTGTCTGCATTGTGCTAGCAAGTTGAAAATCCTTTGTCTTACAGCTAGGGATAGAATCTTCTCAGGGCAAATCACAGTATATTCAGATAACTTTGCTTCCAGTGCTCTTGCAAATAACTGTTTTCACTTCCCACTAACCTGCAGCCCAGACTTGTAAATCTCATGCCAGTTTTGATAGATGTTCTAATGATTTTGCTCTGGCATATCTATTTGGCGTTTATTTGAAATAAAGCTCTGCAAAAATTCCTATGTGGGAGGAAAGATTATTTACCTAGCAATAAGGATGCATTTCTACTGGATGAATTACATGTGTAATCTCCAAGGCTCTCCCTTGCTCTCTCTCAATCGGAGTTCCTGCCTGTGAAAATGGTTTCGGAGACAGTAGTAAATGACTGTGGATGCTGCTTTCTAACGTTCTGTAACTTCTGTTTCTGTAGTCCAGATGTACATGACACCAATGTACTTCTTTTTTTTGTGCGTGTATCAATTTGTAGTTGGTGGTAACAGTTTGCTTTCAAGAGTCACAGTTATGGTTGGGTAAAATATTACTTTATCCACATCTTCAGCTTCTGCTGTATTACAAACATTCAATACCAAATTAGAGAGAAAATAGAGATAAAAACCAAAAATGTATTTGAAGATCTATGCTAGTAAGTAGTATCTTTTAAAATATTATCACATTTCTCAATTTAGCTGTTTTCTTTATTACTACATATTTAAGTCAGAGATAGCCAACTGAATGTCATAGACTCTTTCATCATTGCTAGCAGGTGAATAATTTCTGTCATCTCTTTGAAATGAGAAAATGTTAATTTTTGTCACTTATTTTAGAAATGAGTACATGATGTGCCCTACCCTTCTGCGTGGAAGGCTTAGCATAGGATAGTAACCATGGTACCAGCCTAACTAAGAGTCAAGCTCCTGGCATTACTCAGCCAGCACTTCCCATGTGGCTTAATGTAAGACATTCACTATTTGCAAGCTGCAGTGTTGTCCTCCTGCAAATAAGCAACATTAATGTTTGTTTCACTTCAGATAGTGTTTTGACATCTTCAAATTAAATATGCCATCATTGGGACAATTACAGTGGAAAACAATGAGAGTATTGGAACTAGACTAACTTTTGACATTATACTGATAATTAGGTATTTTTTCCTTTTGTGAATTGTGGGTTTATTAAAAAGGGAGAATTTAATTCAATACAGAAGTTGCTGCATCACTTGATATACACATAAGAATTTAATCTTTTTCCCTTTACAGTTAAGTTACCAGCTTAAGGTGGGTATCATGTACTGCAAGGCCGGGCAAAGCACAGAAGAGGAAATGTATAACAATGAATCAGCAGGTCCAGCCTTTGAGGAGTTTCTTCAGCTCTTGGGAGAACGAGTTCGACTCAAGGGATTTGACAAGTATCGTGCTCAGCTGGATACAAAGAGTAAGGCTTTTGCATTATTTGCGCCCCCCCAAGTGAACAAAATGCATGATGTGGTTACTAATGGCCTCTTGGCAGAGAGTTCTTAAAAATAACATCTTTGCTATAGGAAGTCACTTGCTCAATGTTATAAGTGAAAGCAGAACACACATGTAATTCGACCCATACCCATATGGTCCCTCAACTTTGATAATCATTGGATTTTTGTACTAATTTGGTATGAAACTACCACTAAAGCTGCAGCAAGAAACCAGTAACTATGGAACCATTACTGGTATTGCAAATCCATCATTAGTGTGCTGTGTAAAGACTAATCAATACAGTTGGTATGTCATACTTTCTTTTAATGATACTCCTTGAAATTGTCACCATATCGTTTTGAGGACCCATCTCTGTCGCTCCACCTTGATGAGTTGATCTGCTGCTTTTCTGGTGTCTGTTGCATGCAGTTTTGTCTTAGTCATGCTGTCAAACATATTCCTCCCTCTGTGATTTTTCTTTTGAGTTATGGAAATTAAACTGGATTTGACAATTAAATTATCATCTTTAACTGTAAAACGTATTGCAACAAAAATGCAGTGGCAAGATGATCTTGGGTGACCATATCTTTAAAAGAAACACCCTGCTTTTGAAATCAAACATGTGAAATACCTGTTTATCAACTAGCACTTGCTATATTCAATTTGTAGATATATTTAAATTACTCAGGGGTAAATTTTAGTCTGTACTGCTTTTCTTTGACTATTAGAACTAACCGGTTCCTATGGAAATCTGCTATTTTGCTCAAGGCAAAGGAAATTTTGTGGCAAAGGAAATTAAATAAGGAGTTGATTCATGAAAGCTGAAAAGCATTCATCAACTTGAGTGCAGCAAAAGCTGTTGACTTGTCATGGGTCTCCGAACACACCTGCAGTAACTTTGTGCTTTAGTGCTCCACCATTCTACCTTGTGTCCTTAATTCCTACAGGAATAATGTTGCCATCTCCTCAAGCTATTCTTGACCAGTCTGATAATCAATTCTCAGAGTTATAAAATCTGTGGTCTTAAACCTAAATTAATACCTCTTTCACACACATTTAACCTTGAGCCTGCTTTCTTTTATTTGTGGTATTTATATTCCCTCTGTTGTAGTTACTTGCTTGAGTGCTTTTCATAGAATCATAGAATGGTTTTGGGTTGGAAAGGAAAAGATCATCTCATTTCAACCCCCTGCCATGGGCAGCGACACCTTCCACTAGACCAGAGCCCCATCTAACCTAGCCTTGAACGTGTTCAGGAATGGTGTATCCCTGGCTTCTCTGGGTGACCTGCTCCAATGTCTCACCACCCACACAGTAAAGAATTTCTCCTCAGTAAACCTGCCCTCCTTCAGTTTTAAATCATTGTCCCTTGTTCTTTCACTACATGTTCTGGTGTAAAGCTCTTTCCAGCTCTCCTGTAGGCCCCTGGAATGCTTGCTATAAGGTCTGCTCAAAGCCTTCTCTTCTCTAGGCTCAATAATACAAATTCTCACCCTTTGCTCATAGGAGAGGTGCTCCCTGATCAGGTTGGTGGACGTCCTCTAGGCTCACTCCAACAGGTCCATGTCCTTCCTGTGCTAATTATCCTAGAGCTGGATGCAGTATTCCAGGTGGAGACTTAGTACTGGTGTCCAAGTACTGGACACAGTACTCGATTTACATGTTGCAGTTGTGTGTCCTGTATGCTTTTGTGATGTTGCCCTTAATAAGCCAAGTCTCACTTACTGGTATCAGAGGTGTGGATTTCTCTGAGTGCCCCCGCCCACACCCATGCAATATTACCACATAACCTTCCTCTGCACTCATCCAAGTTTGAATTCAGTCTCTTTAATTTTAGTGGTCAGGATTATATGCATGATTCCAGATGAGATCCAGGCAGTTTCTTGCTGTAGCATTTTCTTGCCTGTAGTGGAAATACGTACTCTTTTCTGACTGGGATTTGCTTCTCATTAGCTCTGAACTGTTATTTTATTGGTTAATAAAGGTAAGCTAGGTCAAAAATCAAATGTGTATGTAAAACAGATAAAATTTTTATTTAGCTTCTTGCCTTATATTGTACCTTCTTGTTACCTTCAGTAGTTAAAGTAAAATCCTCTCTTCCTTTTCTACTACTTTAGTCAAGACATGAAAAAAACCTAACCCTTATTTTGGTGTCAGTCCACATACACTGGTTTCTAGTATATGTAAATGCTGTATGGTTAAGAGTTGATTTGTCTGCTCGGATACATCCATGAAAGCTGGAACTGTCTTTTAAGTACTTATTTTGCGTTTTCTTCTAAACAGCAAAATTTTCCAGAAATCTTTTGAGTCCCTTCTTGTTGCTTCCAACTCAAGGAAAGAATTTTGTCAGGTTTTGAGTTTAGGTACTAGAATCTAGCACCTGTTGAATGGAAACATGAACTTTTAGTTGACTGAATCTCTCCTGGTTTTGAGAGTTGTCTCCTTGTAATGAGGGTTTCTCCTCTGTGTTAAGAGCTGGCAGGTCACATTGCTCAGGTTTTCACATTGCTCCATTCTGTATCTAAAGATACAGAAAGGCTTTACATGAACATTTCTCTGTGATTGGAGACAAAGAGGAATCCTCTGAGTGGAACTTGCTCCTTTCATGAAGAGTTTCCTACATTTTGTTCCAGTCAAGGTTTATAAGCTCACATGCGTGGGACTTCATCAGCTAGAACTGCTTAGGAGCTCTAAGTTGTCTGACATCTTCCAGGTTATATTGTCTTCAGGCATACAGAGAAAACATATAACTACTCAGCATGCAGGAGTTCTTAATGAATAGGTTTAGACAGCAGCGAATGTGAACACTGGCAGCAAACTTTGTAACTGGTCTCAGTGGTGGTATATTCTCATATATTCTCATTTCTGCAAAGCACAGACTGGATGCGGTGAGAGAGAAGGTGCTCTGGGGACACAACACGAAACTCTTTGGATAGCTGCATTTGGAAACATTTAAAGCATATTTTACAGAGGAAATTGGAAAAAAACCACCAAACACCACCAACAAAAAAGCCACCTTGTGGTAGTCAAAATCCTAGAGGCCAGAGATGGTTTCAAGAGCTGCATCTCAAATGTGGGGAATACATGGACAGCAGAGTACAGCCAGGCAATTCCTCTTCAATAGCTACCTTAAGTAATCAGTCTTTTTGCCTTGGCCCAAACACAGAAAGACCTGCAAAGGAGGAGGTTGTGGTTTCTACTGTGACTTAGGTTTATAGGTTTCATTTAAACAGCTAGGCCTACATCTAGGAAGTAAGCTTCTCCATCTTCCAGCTCCTGGGCTCTTGTGTTGCTAGAGATCACTGTCTTGAAATAGTTCTTGCAGTCTGATTACTCAGGAAATTTTCCTGCATAAGTATCTGTTCAGTGTCAGCACAGTTGATGGCAAAGATGTACTTAAATATTTTAAGAAAGATCAGATCTGTGTAGGCTACTTGGCTAGTTTCTATACTTCTGAGAATACTTTGTAACCTGTGAAAAGCAGTTGCCTCAGGTAAGACACAGAGAAAGATTTTCTCTGCATGAAGGTGAGCTGATTTCTATTATGTACTCTGGAAATTTTCACAGTATTTTTAATTTATTCAACTTTAGAAACGTAAAGTTGCTCTAGCAAAAAGCAGTTTCAGAACAGCTGTTGTTCTTAGAAATTAAAAATTTCTAAGTAAAAGTTAGAGCTTAATTGGTAAGTATCTGTAACAGAGTCATTTTTTTTAAAAGGAGAAATCTCATGCATCCTATTAACTGAAAGCCTGTTTAAGTGTATTGGATCCTTCAAGGGCTTTAGCTTTGGAGCTCTGCCAGTGCCACTGTGAAAAAGAAATGCTGCTTTTCAAGTTTTGTTTGTTTATTTCTAGAATTACCAGAAGGGAAGCAGTCTAGCTCCTGGCAGCCTGCAGGCTTTGGATAGGAATTAGAGCTTGAAAATGTCACCTATCCTACAGTGGCTAGGAAGTTTACGGGCATCACTTTAAAGTCATAAACATCACAGTGATCTTTCAAATTATTACTTCAGTAATTTTACTTTATTTTCTAATTGTAATGCATGCTTTTTTCCCCCTCCCCCTCAGTTGTATTTCTCAGTATTTTAAATGGGTAGATGGGATCAGCTCGATAATGCTCGGCCTGTCTTCTACCTTGTGGAGAAACTCCCTGCTGCTATTGCAAGGAATAAGGCATAGAATTCTGTGAGCAATAAAGAACTTACACTGAGCTTTGCGTACAGTTCCTGTACGAGACAGACAGTCCACTCTGGTGTGGACTCTTAGGACTGTCAGCAAGTTGTTTATAGTGGACTCTTAGGACTGTCAGCAAGTTGTTTATAGTTACATATAAAAACAGGTGGAGATTTCTTCAACATCCAGTTGCTCTCAGAGGGAGTTGGAGTCCTCAGCTAACAGAATCCAGATCTTCTAGTGAACTTCTAGGACTTCTGTGTTAGTCACAGGGGCAAGGTCTAGAGCCTCCACCAGGAGGAAGTTGTATCTATTGAACTGCAGACTTAAAGCCGCTCTTGAACTGGGAAGTAAAAGCAACATCAAGAAAAAAACCTGACTGAAATATACCTAAACCTAAACATTGATTAGGAAACTTTCTGGTGAGTTATCAGCCCTCTCCCATTACGCAGCAGGAGGATTTGAAATCATTTTCCACATTTCAGTTGAGTACTCAAATCACTCGAGTGAAAGGGTAATAGCAATTCATATGATATTTAGAAAGACACATATAGCTTGTGTTGCTTGGGTTTGCCCACTCTGCGTTTACACAGATAAGCACACTAATTCTAATCAGGTTATTGAGAATGCTTTTCTAAAGCTTTGTAGCACAGGAAATGCCAGCACTTCAGCAGCATCACGTAAAGGACATGATGACTTAGATTCTTCTGTTGTGATTGGCTCAAAGAAAACCAAAAACTAGGTTGTACCCCATAAAGAGAGATTTAATCAGAGATAATTTAATTGCAGTGAGAAATTTGCAAGTGTAAGGGATAGAGTGTGGTTGACTGGCATTACTATGTAATAAGAATTTCCTTTGTAAGTAGGTAAGTTCCTGATCCAATCTAACAACAGCCAAGTACTTAAAAACAAAATGTACCCACTTTAAATAAGGCTTTCTGAATTTTAAAGCTTTTACTTTCATGAATGGATGATAAGAAACAGTTGTTTGCTTCTGAATGCTGTCAATTCTTTTATATTGAGGTGGGTTTTTTTGGCACTCATTCACTTTCATTTTCCCTATCTTGTTCATAGCAGACAGTCCCTTCACACTGTAGATTGCAACAAAAGAAGCCATAGCCCATTAAGTTTGCATGTTCAAACAAGAAAATTAGGATTTGCTGAAATCTACTTTCCATCACCTAGGCCAAAGGAAAAGCAGACTGTTTAGAAAATACATTATGAAAAAGTGCTGGTTTTTTCTCTTGAACGCTAGACAAGAGGACAGACTTGGACAAAAGGATGTTGGGTTGAGGAGGAAGTCAAAATTCCAAAGTGGCAAGAGAGGGATGTGCTCATTTCATACAAAAGAATTTTAAAGAGTGAAATAATATATGTAACAACCAATATAATGCAGGCATGCAGAACTTCAGAGGTGGCAGCAAACAAATACAATTCTGACACTGAGGAGTTTCAGCTATTAAGATGCTAAAGAATGTGTTATGAATGAGACTGACTCCTGTAAACAAATGTATTCACTGACAACAACTTTCAGGGTTGGCTAAAATATGATTACATAGAATGTATGCAGGCCAACTGCCCTGCAGAAGAGGAGACTGAGAGGAGAGCTCTCTCAGTTACAACTTCCTTACAAGGGGAAGTGGAGGAGCAGGCACTGATCTCCCCTCTTTGGTGACCAGTGACAACACCCAAGGGAATGGCATGAATTTGTGTCAAGGGAGGTTTAGGCTGGATATTAGGAAAAGGTTCTTCCCGTAGAGGGTGGTTGGGCATTGGAACAGGCTCCCCAGGGCAGTGGTCACAGCACCAAGCCTGATAGAGGTGAAGAAGCGTTTGGATGATACTCTCAGGCACATGGTGTGACTCTTGGGGATGGTCCTGTGCAGGGCCAGGAGTTGGACTGCAATGACCTGTGTAAGTCCCTTCCAATTCAGGACACCTTCTATTCTATGGCAACATGTGGCATGTGTGTCTAACAGAGTGGTAGTGTGGTTGGTGCAGGAAATGAGCAAAGTTGATTAGTTTAGTTGAGGGAGTTTATTTGACAAGATTATAAGCTTAGCTAATAATAGTAGGTTTCTGTGCTAGGTGTTTATATACTGCATGACTTTCTTCTAAGACATGAGAAGAATATAAAAACTGAACAGAAATTACTAAATACATAAAATGTAGGCAATGAATGGATTTCAAATTGACATTTCATTTATGGTGTTGTTGGTAAAACTCAGTGTTTGTGATGAAATAATGTGAATAGATTACCTTCCTAACTTGTACTATATAACATCTTTTCCAACCATGTGGAAATAAGAATAGACTTACTCCTGAGTCAGACATTTGCTGGGGGACCAATAGTCAGAGGAGGTCAGAGGTATTATTAATTGCTTAAGAAGCAGAAAAAGAGATGAAGGGAAGTCTATCTGCATTTTTCTGCCTTTGTGTTACATGTATACTTTTGTATGTTACAAATTAAAATATTCTGTCCTTGGAAATTCTCTTTGAAAACAACTTGGATATTGCAGAAGTTGAACGTGAGTGCTTGCTTGTAATCCATGTATATGACAGAAAGAAGAGCAGTTTTGACAGCTGCTGACAGCAAAGGTAGAGGGGAGCAATATTAAGTTTTGGAAATTTTTGTTCACTTGCTTTTAATTGTTAGCCCTGCAGCAGTTTGTAGGAATGGCTGTCCTATCTCATCAGTATAATTTATTTTTTGTGCTCCTAGAATTCCTTGCAATGTTTTCCTTTGCAACACTGAGCTAGATTTTCTACCTGTAGTTGATTTTATACAGTTCTCTAGGGCAGAGGTTGTTTAATCTGCTGTAGAAGCAGGCTGACGTAGTCCTGTGGCTTCAGTAAGGTGAACTTTCAGCAGTATGGTAGTGGTGTCAATCAGTTTGGAGCACTGTTGGTGTTGGGAGAAAGCCTTAAATATGAGTGAGTCTATTAAGACAATCCTTATGAAGGTAGCTGAGAATCATTGGAAGGACAGAAGACTAAGGTGGATTTTCTAAAGGTGATTAATGGTGGAAGGAAAAAAAGATCAGGTAGCACCTGATCTAAGCGGCCAAATGCAGTAATGGGGCAAAGCTGGGAAGACATCATGAATAGCTATACCATAAACTGATGGCAGAAGGGAATGTCGTCAGTGTAAAAAGGTGCTAATGAATGTGTAGATCTGTTGGGCCAGTAGAAGGAAACTGAAGTAGACTGCAGTGTTGGATCACAGTTCTGACCTTGAAATGATGGATATTATTCCAGTGTGCTGTCTTGGATTTTACTGCAGTGGCTCTGATTTGATTTGATTTAAAACAAGTGCATGTAATTACTGTATTGTACTTGAGAGAACGCATTCTGAACTTGAAAGGAAAAAGAAACTGGAATGGTGAGAGATGTGCAGTCTGTAGTGGATATGGACTTCTGTTTGTAGTTGGATTTGGATAAGAGGGATTTGAGCTGTGAATTACTTGGAAATAACTGGAATTATTAAATGTGTCATTTGGATTATAACCTGATTATTTAGTTTTCAGAATCAGTGCTGTTCTGAGAAAGAACCCTTTTCTGCCTTAAATGAAGTCCATCCAGGAAGGTTGAAAGTTCTGCTTAAATGTGTAGATGTTCTAGCATATTTTTTGTCAGAATTGCTTTATTCTTTTCCCCCAACCCCTTTTGGGTCCCTTCCCCTCTTTTGGGACCTTCCTTCCCCTGTGTGTCTCGCTCAGTTCCCTGCTCTTTCCGCATCTACTCCCCCTTCCCAATTATTTGTGATATTTTTGTATGCTCTATTTATGAAAAAGGGTGTACAAATTGGCATCTTTACAGATAGGCAAATAAAGCCAATGAGAAGTTATGCTGCTGTTCAGGTTACTTTCAGGTGCATCTGCCTCCTTCAGTGTGCACTGCAATGACCAGGCAGACTATGGAGGCTGCTGTGAACAGAAGTGCAAGATGAAATGATTCCTTTCAGCATTCCTGATGTTCTAATTAACATTAAAAAGAAAATATTTAGCAGTTACTTAGTTTATCCTACTGGCAATATTGAAGGGTGGAAAAGAGAGCCCAATGTCCTTGAAACATTAACTGAGAATTACTATTTTTTATAAGGTTGTAGGAATATTTTATTTCTAATTTTAATTTTTTTTTCCTCTATGGGTGATCTGAAAGTGCAAAATCCGTATGCAGCTCTAATGTAGAAAATTTTCCATTTCATTTTATGGATGATTTTGTGGTTTTTCATTTACAGTAAAGCTACCTCTCTTTTATTATACTGAATCTGACAGAAAACAAACGTCTCAAAGTTTATATCCCAAAATCTGGGTAAAGAAACTGTATATTTATGTTACTGTAAATGCCTCACAAACCTCCAAGGTATGATCTTCTTAGTAGCATCATCTTTCTGCTAATAAAAAAACCCAGTGTGTAGTTTTTAACAGCTTTTTAAAATATGCTGTGATAAATATTATCTATTTATATAATTTAGGAATTATATAATTTAGTAGCATGTTTATATAACCTCAGATAACCAATGTGCTATTTTTCCATATATATATATAAAGCTAGTTATTTTTAAAATTCTGTTTGAAAATGGGCTTTTTGCACCATGGACAGTAGTTGTATTTAATAGAATATACTCACTATTTCATCTTTAAATGTGTTACTACTTAAATGACTGGAACGTTTTTCAAGGTCACTTTTTTGAAACTGAAAGAAAGAAAAAGTAAAACCAGAAGTTGACAGTTTGTTTTGTAATCAAGTGTTGTTTTCAACCAACACATTGTAAACTTAATATCCCTGCTTTTTTGTTTTGTTTTGTTTTAAACGTCATAATCCTAGTTTTTATCATTTTTTTTTCCACATGAAAGTATCTCCATCCACATATAATTATTTCTGTGGCCTGTTTCTGGAACACTTCTCTTTCTTCTATAACTTTTAAAATAGGGTGGCCAGAACCTAAAACAGATGAGAGTACCTTTGATTAATATACCAACATTGTCATGTCATTGTTGAGGGCTTTTTCCATCATCAGTTACGAGTGTGCTAGCATCCTCTTTGGAGTTTTGACAGTTTCTGTCCATAAAGCACCTGTTATAATAAAGGTTTTATCTGTCTTCATTACAGTTAGAGTCCTGAAATTTAAGTTTCAGAGAACCCATTCTGTTCTTATTGTGGGTTATATGTCCATTGCAATTTAATTATGCATGAGATCATGGTATTATTTTGCAGTATCTATCTACCTTGCATTCCTTACAGTTCAGTTTCATTTCAAGACATTGGGGTGGTGCTTGAAAATTATCTTAGACTTTTTTATCATTTTTAATGCTTAAATAGGCTTTCTTCAGGGTCTTCTGGTATAAATTTCCTATTGCTAACAAGTTTTTCTTTGGGAAAAGCGTGCAAAATTCTACAGGCCATCTATATGCAGCATTTGCTTTGGCAGGTGAATAAACGCTAAGTTTGTATTTGGTGATATTTCAGCTAGGATTGAGGACGAACCAGAATTCTTGTCTTGACTGATGATTTTCTTTGATAATAATGACACTTTGTTTTTAATTTTTTTTAAAAAATAATGCTTTTATTTTGTCTTTTTCTTTAACTGCAGCTGATTCAACAGGTACTCACTCTCTGTACACAACATACAAGGACTATGAAATCATGTTCCATGTTTCTACTATGTTGCCATATACTCCAAACAACAAGCAACAGGTAAGATGGACTATGCCTATTTAGAATTAGTTTTTCCTCCTTCTCAGAAGTAGGTGAACTATTGAATATTTATGACAACTCTCATTTGTTATTAGAAAACACTTAAGGAACCAAAAGCGGCCATTTTTGTGTTAGGAAGATGAGCAAAACAGATCATTGTAGGTACATCATAGGTAGATTTTTCACCATTGGACTATTTTCTATTTAATTATGCATTACTTTGTAAATAATATATATTATTCATTTACATAGTAAATAATATACAATAATGTCAGTAGCATATCTGTGTTACATAAATGAGAGTTCATAACTTATGTCAGAACGACCATAGTGTACTTGATGATTTTAAGTGATTTTAAACCTTCTACTAAGCTAAGTCAATTACCCTTCAAGGAATATGTTCAGCAAATTGTGATATGCACAGAATCAGATAATGAGTAGGTGGTCCGGCACATTACACAAGAAGACACGAATCAAAATCCTTTTGTCAAAATCCTTTTTTTTGAAAAAAATTACATTATACTGAAGAGCTGTGTAGGCCGATGTGCTTTGTTACACTGAAGTACCTGAGTCCTGTTAAACACTAAGCTGTTGTGTTGTGAATGATGTATATGCATTTTATTCTAAAAATGATGCTTTGTACTTCCTTTTACAATAGAGGTAACATAGAATTCTTTTTCCTGTACTTTTGTACACTAAATGTTCTGCTACTTTGTAGTTTATCTTGTCTTCAACTGTAGTCTTGTACTTACTGAAAGAGGCGTAGCAGAAAGTTATTATACAGTGTCTTAAGGACAATGACAACTATTTTCAACTTGAAATAGAACCTATCAGTGGTTTGTAAAAAAGTGTGAAATGGGGAATGTTTTCCTGCTTCCATATATCACTGATTACTCTTTATACTCACAGGGTTTGTTGTTTTCCCCCTTTTTTTAGCTTAGAATTTTCCCTTACAAGTTCTTTCTGTATGCTGCTTATGAAAATGGAATTGTTATGAAAACCCCCATGCCCGAAGTTTATTAGATGAATAACCAGTTCTGGTGTTTATTACATAAATCCTCAATTGTTTCTGTTTTCAGCTTGAAGTATCACTTGGGGGAAAAAATTGAACAATAGTAATTTATAATAATGAGAGAAATAATTGGAAATTTGTGAAAAGTCTGTGTTTTAACCTATGCGTCTTTGTTTTTGTTTTAAAGCTTCTGAGAAAACGACATATTGGAAATGATATTGTGACAATAGTTTTCCAGGAGCCTGGAGCACAACCATTCAGCCCAAAGAACATCCGATCCCACTTCCAGCATGTCTTTGTCATTGTAAGAGTGCATGGGCCCTGTACTGACAGCGTTTGTTACAGGTAGCTCTGGCTGGATTCACTGAAAACATGGGTTTTGAATGCAAAGGGAGTTTCATTGTCTTAAAGTCTCAGTAGGGAAATGTAACAAAAGGTGGGGGCTGGGGAGATTTGGGGTTGTGTGAATTTAGAACGCTTTTTAAAAAGTATGAGTATGTAAATGAAACACACCCAGTGAGGAAATTCCTGCTTTCAGGATGTGTGTATGCACACTTGCACATACACGCACATATCAAGCATTTGGAAATTACTTTAAAGTTGCTTTCTCACTTCCCTTTGATTCTCTTTATTAAGAGCATGCTAGGAGAATATTTTTGCATTGAAAGAAATAAAAAAGAGAACCCAAAAAAGCCCATTTCTTGTTGAGATAATCTGGTTGTCTAAGCTTTTGTTCCATTTTTTAAATTAACACAGTTAAAAAGTTTGACTGAACCTTTCAGAAAGAAGCTAAGGTCTCTGAAATATTTTAATTTCTCATTGCAGTCCAACAGAGACATTACAGAGAATTACGCAGCAAAAAAATTAATCTTAGTGTGACCTTAAAGTCAATATGAATAAAACAGAAAATGGTAGTTTTCCGTTGGTTACTATCACTAGTAATTGATAGTAAAATATAATAAAAAATTGCAAGGTGAAATTCCTATTTAGCATAATTTTTTCAACTGTATTGCAAGGATATGTTACAAGCATATCCTTTTACAATTAGTGAAACTTTTTCCCTTTGTTATATGCTGAACTCTGAAAGTATTTTTATTTTTGATTGTTGACTGAAGGAAACTTCTATAAAGCTTTTTCATGTAAAATATGAAATGTCAGAGCAATGGATTTAGAAGAGTAACTATCTTAAAATTAGGTTGCCTTAGAGTTAACTTGTTTTCACTAAAATATAAATGTTTACTTAAGTATATTATTTGTCTAAAAAAAGTTTATTTAGAGGAAAATCTTACGACTGCAGTGTCTGAGTTGGTGTATTCATTATTTTTCAAGTATGTATAGAAGGTTCAAATGCTTTTGCTCAGAAATGTTTGCTGAAGTTCACACAGCATTTCTGGAATTGATGCTGAACTTTGTACATGTATTAACTCTCCTGCAGTAAGACTGTTCATTTTCAGGCAGCTTATTGACAAGTTCAACTGTTACATAATTTATGTGGACACAGCTTGTTCTTAAACTCTTCGACATATGTTTCAGCTCTGTCCAGAAAATGATTTTGAAGGAAAGTGAGGGTAGCCACAAGGGCTGCAGATGCATTTTCCCTTTGAACTGCATAATACAACATAGACCAAGATCTGCTTTTGACTATTATCTTAAGTAATCTGACTGCATATTTTCAGTTTCTTTATTTTAAAAGGCATAGGAAAGATTTATACTTGCTAAACTGTAATAAATTTAAATATTTAAAGGTTCTATTTCTGACCTTCAGACTCCTGAATCACTTCATTTTTCAAGTGTTTCCAAGTACAAGGGCTGGAAACTTCACTGGTTACTTAATAGTAATTTTGGCTTTAGTAATGGATGGTACAGGCTTAAATTTTAAGGGGAGGGGGAAGCAGGTAGGAAAAATAATTGTGAGTGATACAGGAGATTATTAGAACATTGTATGTTGTCAGTACTGCCTTTAAGATCAAAATTCTTTCTTCTTCTGTCCTCTCAGTGCAAACAATTGTTTTAAATTTATAGAATTCTATTATGAAAAATTTTTCTAGGAAACTTTTCAAAACTAGTTTGACCTCTTTTTGACTGAATTATTTGGAACAGTTTCACAGATTCATAATTCTAGACAAAACAGGAAACCATATAGCATAAAAATGGACTGGAATTTATATTAAAAAACTACTTAAAAGGAATAAAATCAAGCACTGTCTTGGCTAGCAATTCTCTCTCCCAGCTAAGATAAACAATATTTCAAAAGTCTGGTGTCTCTGTCTGCATCACTCACTTTTTAAAACTCCTCTAGTATGCATTAGAGATTGAATTCTTATCCCTGTGATTCATGATATTGAAAACCAAATCAGACAAATCTTACTGGTAGTTTTTCATTGCACCTAGTAATTGTGTTTAACACTTAGACTTCCATCTCTTAATAACAGACCCTTTAGGACCACTGAAGATGAGTCAGATAGTTGCTTCATTAGCACCCCCTGTTGCATACTTTTAGATATAATCGCATACGTTTGAAGGAAATTTGACAGTAATGATGTCTTGCAGTATCAGTTATCAGAAAATATAATTAAAAACCCCCCTCCAAACAACGAAACTAAAACAAATAATCAAAACACCCCACCACTCAAAACCAAAAGATACGGTTAAAGATTGGATGACTTAATTTCTGTTTTTGGTGTTCCTATGTACTCCCTCAAAAAATCTACTCTGCAGTCTTAGTTACTAGTGTTTTGGGGGGATTTCTCTGATTATGTTTAAGGATTCAGATAAAAACAAAACACGAAAATAATACCAGCCAGTCATCCAAATGAAACACCACATGCTTTTCTAATGTGATCAAGTTTCATCCTATTCTTCTTTATCTCTGTTGCTATGGTATTTTAGCCAAAATTAGTTAATGCTTTTTCAGATCTTGTTATAAATATGTGGTAAATCCAATTCAAAGTGTTGGAACATTTCTTGTCACAAAAGTGTCGAAGTACAGTTGTCAGCCTTTTCTTAGGACAGGTTGCCAAGTGAATGATGCTGTATTGGAATGTCAGATCTTCAGTGATGCCAGACAACTCATGTGATTAGTATCAGAAGAGAATTGAGAATTGGGAATAGCTAAGCTTATCCCCATTGCCTAAGGCAGTCTTACTATCAGTCCATCACGTGGTCCAGAAACTAAAAGGAAGAGTTGAAAAAGCAAGTATCTATTCCTGCAGTCTATCTCCAGACTTCTGAGAAATTTCTTATTTCTGGTATTTTTGGAGTCTGCTTCTATCACTATCACACAATATCAGCTAGTGAGGTTTTCAATCCAGAGATTTAAGACACAAACCAGTAGTGTGATGTACATATGCATTCAGTCAGCAGAAGATGATTTTTACAGTGAAACTGGCCTCATGATACGGCTTTATTGTCTTTATCTTTTTAATATGTTCATTTAGTTTATATCTCTAGTATTGATCATACAGTTTGCATTGCTTTCAGATGAGCTTTTCAGCATAAGGTAGCTAAATTCTAAGCTAGCCTTTGTAATAGTGACTTAGAAATTTTCTTTTTGTACTGAAATCAGAATTCAGAACTATCCTACATGAGTGATTACTTTGTCAAGAAAACCTGCAATTTTGCACTGGAAGCTTATTTTAAGCTGTGGTACTGGGAATGACTCAAAAATGCCTATATGCAAAAAATAAAAAAAAAGTGGCCTTCTGTTTATTCAGTGAGGGGGGCATAATCTCCACACTGGCAACATTAATATGTAAATACAGCCATACTTCTGAGAAAAGGAAAGGAAAAACTGAGGGGGAAAGGGGAATGTATTTTATGTATGCAAAACTGCATGGAGTGAAACACTGTTTCTTCCTTATTCTTTTCTTTTATCTAGTGTTGCTGTGACAAGATCCAGAGATGTACCATCCTTTGGACCACCTATTCCAAAAGGTGTGACGTTTCCTAAGTCAAATGTGTTCAGGGACTTCTTACTAGCCAAAGTCATTAATGCAGAGAATGCTGCTCATAAATCAGAAAAGTTCCGCGCAATGGCCACCAGGACCCGTCAAGAGTACTTGAAAGACTTGGCAGAGAAGAATGTCACCAACACACCTATTGACCCTTCTGGCAAGTTCCCCTTCATCTCACTTGCTTCAAAAAAGAAAGAAAAGTCCAAACCTTATCCAGGAGCAGAGATCTATAGTTCTGGTGCAATTGTATGGAGCGTCCATGCAAAAGACTACAGCAAGGGTATGGAAATAGACTGTCTCCTAGGCATCTCTAATGAGTTTGTAGTCCTCATTGAACAGGACACAAAAAGCGTGGTGTTCAATTGCTCCTGTCGAGATGTGATAGGGTGGACTTCAACGGACACAAATATCAAAATATTCTATGAGAGAGGTGAATGTGTTTCTTTGGAGAGCTTCATCAGCAACATTGATGATATCAAAGAGATCGTCAAAAGGCTGGAGGTTAGAATGTGTTCTCTTGTTTGGTTCCCCTTCTTTGCTTTCTTCTCTCACCCAGCTGCCAAGTAAAGCTTAAATTTAAGTAATGCCTGGGATTCCTAAAACTGTTTTAATTGTCAGTCATGAAATCTATAAGGACTTTCCTGCTCTTTCTTCTCAAAATCCAGTATCGCTCTCACTTTTATCAGGTAACAGCCAACATCAGCTAGTTGTGTGTGTGTCAAGAATGTCTCAATATATTCAAAAGATTAGGTCCTTCAGATGGGTAATTTGCTCCCACACAAGAAATACAGAAGTGTCACATGGTTTCTTTTTCTTGTTTTCCTTCCTTTTCTCTGTTTTATAGGCTTGTTATATCTTGTTTCAAATGAAACTGCAATATCTTTGAGATTGACTTAGTATGTTGCCAGCAGGGTGTAGTCCCAATCCCCATTGCAACCTTCAGATATTCTCTGAATACATGTGATAAACTAAAAATACAGTGAATCATGATATCTGTCTGTAAAAGATCTGTCCATGGTCATTTTTATCCAGCTAAGTTATGAAAGAATGTGTTATGTTTCACTGTTTTTCCTGTAATTTCACAACTGTAGTTGTATAATGACCAGAAAAAAATGGAAATCTGGGCCCTATTAAATTGCTTTTGATGGTATTCATGGTCATGGGACATAGAAGAGTTGGCATAGTCCCCAGTTTACTGTGCTCTTTAGCTGCATGCCACCGCATTCTGACTGAAAATAATCTTGCAGCTTAGTGAAATAGCTAGAAATGTAGAATGTTTATTTGGTTACTAAACCATTAGAGATGCTTGTGTAACTCCTCGTGTTTTTCTGTTTTGTGCTGCCATGGATCTTCTGAAATTCCTGTGGTTTCTGTAAAAATTCCAAGGGTAACCAGATTCTACTGAAAATACTAGTTTGAGTGACAAGATCCATTTCAGCTGATCATGTACCTAGGACTGCATTATATATTCCTTGATTGTGTCCCACCGTTGTCATGGAAGTTGATAGATCACATGAAAAAGGGGCCCTTAAAACCTCTATTAGCACTGGAGGTCTCTCAGTGTGTTAAATTCTGTCTTCATTTCAATTCACAGCTTGTGACTAAGGGCTGTGAGACAGTGGAGATGACTTTGCGTAGGAATGGTCTGGGTCAGCTTGGTTTCCATGTCAACTATGAAGGCATCGTGGCAGATGTTGAGCCCTATGGCTACGCGTGGCAGGCAGGACTGCGACAGGGCAGCCGGCTAGTGGAGATCTGCAAGGTGGCTGTAGCCACTCTGAGTCATGAGCAAATGATTGATCTTCTCAGAACATCAGTAACAGTGAAGGTCGTCATTGTCCCTCCCTATGAGGACTGCACACCACGCAGGTATTGTATAGTAGCTGTATTTGCTCTGAAATTGTATCTTATTTTGGGGGGTCATGGGGAAAGAAACCATGGTATAATTCTGACATAGCATCCAATATTGTAAGGTCAAAGAGGAGAGCAGGGAAAACTGTCCATATCCAGGCCCCCCAAAATATTAATTGAACATCAAAATTTAATAAATGTGAAGTTTATATAGTCCTCAAATTCCATGGAATTCAACATGGAAATCAAACAACTTTTTGGTGACAGTTGTGTGTTTAGCATGCACCAAAATGAATCATATACTTCCCTGCCTGCTACCCCATTTGGTAATTCATAATGCCTGTTGATACAAATTTTGAAAGCTATGAATAGACTCACATTCTTTTATTTTCACAATAAGTAAAGCTGTAAATGATATGGGTTTATCAAAGGTATGGATCTGGCCAGAGAAATTGCTTCAAACAGTAGTTCTTTATTCAGTAGTAGATCTTGCTGCATCTCTTTTCCCATCCATGTGAAGCCTGAAGGTTGTGTCAACTATACTACTGCTTTTATAGCTTAGAAAATGTTGCTTGATCAGAAATAAGCAGTAATATGTGCTTTTTTGTTAAACTGTAAATCCCTCCATTTTTCCTGAATTCACACTAATGTTTTTATAATTTTTACTGCTCCCATCTGAACTCTCAGCATTTGTCTGTAGCATTCGGCCACATCACTAAATCCGATTCCCATATTCCTGAAATCCTGTGTTTGTGTCTTGCAAATGCTATATGATTAAAATGGAATGATCTTTAATAGAATAAATTTGCCTGCAGGCTAACTGAAGGTTTATGCTAAGTTTGCCAAGAAGTCAGTGCAGTTACCAAAGTTCAGTGTGTTCCTTGGAGTAAGAGACAGAGCATTTTGCACGGCTGCTTTCTAATCAGTCAGTATCTTTGTAGGGCAGTTGCTAAATCTTTGTCTACTTAAGGTCAGGGCTGAACTTAAATGCATATTTATTACACTGATAAGAAATCATGTCTCTGAGCAAAGACCTTGCATAAAAGAAAGATCCATGTTTGTTTTTACTGTGAGCAATATTAACTCCTTTATTAAATGGTAGGAAAACGGGAGCAGAGAGAAAAGGAGTTTTATTTGTCCTTTACTTGTCAGTGGAAAATTGAATACATGTCAGGAATTAAAATGAGCAGTGGCATAAGGTCACCCATGAGGTATTTGGAAAGCTTTTGAACAGTATTTAGCAGCCCGAGCAAATGGAAAGTTCAGCTGCAGTCATTGCAAAAGGATTAGAGCAGAAAAATCTGTGTGGAAAGCAGAGATCCTATTATTCCTGAACTAAATTAAGTACAGCCAAAAGCAGGCTTACCTTTAGTGTATCCAAACCCATAGCAGTAAGAGAAACAACTGCACTTTTTGAAACGCACTTTTGTACTCAGTGAGTTTTGTTGCTGTCTTGTAGTGAGCAAATGTTCATGGTGAGTTATTGCCGGTTATAAAATTCCATAAAGCAACTCTTGATCCTGCTTGCTCTGTTCAAAATCATAAAAGTTCAGAAACTGTCCTGAATTTGTAACTGTCCTACATATTTTACTAGAGATTTCACTTAAATGTTTGCACAAAGCAATTTCTTTTAAGCAATCAGTTTTCTGAAATTGGAGTCCTTTCGTCATTTCCTCTGGAGGTCGTTTAGTATTTCTACTACAGTAACTTCTGCAGACCATAATGGAAATGAAGATCTGTTCTGCTTGGAACAGTACATTCATATGAGAAGCAGTCCCTACCCTAATAAATTGATTAGCATGAAGTTAGAAGAAGAGCAGGGGTGCAGTTAGATAAGCTGACTTGACAACAGGCACATATACAAGGTCAGCAGCAGCTGCAAAAATATATCCAAATACCCCAATTCATATTCCAGTGCCCTACACAGAGACAGGCCTTATTATGGTTATATCTCTACTGAACCATGACCATTAAAACATTGCCACTGAACTCATTTAGTGGACTGATTGCTGACCTTGAAGTTAAGGACACAGCATCAAGAGAAAATTGTGTATTCCTGCTTCTTAAACTGGGATTATGTCTGGGGAAAAAAAAAAAACAAAAACTGAAAAGTAGAGAAACCCAAACTACTAAAGTACATAAGCACTAGGAAAAGAATAGCAGAGACATAAAATATGAAGAGAAAAGAAAAAACAAGCGTTATCAGCATTTTAGTTCAGTTGTTGATTTTGAAAACATCTCCTGATCATCCCCATCTACCATGCAGTGGATCACGTCAGAGTAGCCTGGGAGCACTTTCAGATGAAGCTCAGCTACATGTAGTTCCAAATGCTAATTTAATTTGCAGGTCAGGACTAGAGAATAGGCCAAAGTAAAACCACAAAATGGTTTTATTGTGGACAGCAAGACCTCAGCATGAACTGTCTCACTTTGTCTTCTCCTATTAGCCTGTGCGATTTGCTAATGTCAGCATGGCCAGGTAACAAGTTCTGCTTTGTTTTCTGTTTTAGCTGGGAAGAGATACTGATATTTCTCACCCCTAATGCTGTAATCACTTAGAGGAAGAGCTACCAGTTCAAAGTTTTGCACTGCTTGTTTATTTTTCTTCCTATTAGATAGTGATATGTGTAGATAAACAAAGTAATCATGATAAAAAAAATCCACTTGAGATATATACACTTGTCAAGAGAAAGACCAAAATTGTCCTCACTGAAGCTGAAGGTCACATCTATTTTCCAAATACCTAATTTGAAATGTATGCAGAAGTTTGCCCTGCTTCTTCTGTGGACTGCGTGAGCTTATGTCCTGTTCCAGTCTAATTTTTACACTGTTCTGTTCCTCAGGAAGCAATAGATAGCTTTTGGGCTTGACACCTACAATTTTAAACAAGTGTTTTGTTTTCATAATGTGCAAATTTATCAACTGAGGTACTGCAAAGCCAAAGATGTTTGAAAATTAAGTGTAGTGCCTTATTTCGTGCGACTCTTGCCTTTTAATGTCTATACATCAGAAAGATATGTCTCAAAAAGCACAAACATTTTACATCTTATTTGTCTGGTTGCAGGTAAGTTCTAAAGCCCATGACTTTTTCAAGTTAAGAAGTGGAGATACAAAGATACCCTTCTAGCATATTTTTTTAGCGTTTATAACCTAGTAATCAGATCAAGAGTATCAACTTGACCAACTGGAATGCTGCAATTGATGACTATAAACTCTTCTGAAGCAATAGACAAGGATTTGATTTTAGGAAAAATTTCTTCACCAAAAGGATTGTCAAGTACTGGAACAGGCTGCCCCAGGGAAATGATTGTCATCATCACTGGAGATAGTTAAAGGGTGCATAGATGTCCTGCGTGGGACATGGTTTAGTGAACTTGGCAATGCTAAGTTAAAGGTTGAATTCAATTATCTTAAAGGTATTTTCCAACCTGAAGATTTCAATGATTCTGAAATTTTTTTAGTATGTTTCTAAAAAGCAAAATCTTAGATGTACTCTTTTGTAGAATTGATTTGTCTGTGTTCAGATATCTGTTCTTGTGAACAGGTTGTATTTATTTTATTTTTTATAGCAGCATCATGATTTCTTTGTTTCCAGGAGTTCTTCAGAGAACTACCGTATGCCAGTGATGGAGTACAAAGTGAATGAAGGAATGTCATATGAATTCAAATTTCCCTTCAGAAATAATAATAAATGGCAGCGAAATGCAAGCAAAGGACAGGGACCTCATGTGGCTCAGGTACCATCTCAAATACAAAGTCCAGTGCCATCTAGGATTGGCTCTGGAAAAGGAGAAGGGAAAATGCAACCCCCAGAACGAGCAGCCAACATTCCCCGAAGCATCTCTAGTGATGGGCGCCCACTGGAGAGCCGGAGGTACGTTTCATCTTTGCAAAAGGCTTTTCGTTGCTTCCCAGAATCTTGTCTGAAAAATGTCACCAGTTTTATCTAAGTATCTGAAGGCTGCTTTTATTCTTAGTTTCATTTAGTCAAAAGACAGCATGAATAGCCAAAAAGAAATACTTCTCCTGGCATGATTAACCACAAAATTAGGTACTCTGGGATTTTGTTTCTCTGTGTTGGATGGTATTATGAGACTGTTGTATTGTTATTTAAGTTTTAGAGCTAAGTGTTTATGAACTACTGCACTTTGAAAAAGTAAATCAAAAGATTATCTTGTTCATAGGCTTGGTAGAATCACCTAAAGCACCCAAGGCAGAAATAGCATCTGACAGAAATTTTACCAGGAGAATTCTGACCAGCACAGAAAGCAAATTTATCTGATTGAGGAGTGTTAAGACTTTCTAGGCTAGAGAAGAAATTGTTTTAAGTTTGGATTTCTTCAGGATGGTTTAGGGTTTTCTGTTTTTTTGAGTTTTTAAGCCAAGAAAGCAATCATAAAGATAAAGGTATCAGGCCCATTGTATCCGTATTTTCATTCTTTCATAGAAAAATATGTATTTGGCAGTATTTAAATGAACTGTCATTGTTTTGCTTAGATGCACAAATCTGTCGATGTTCTCTGCACTTACAATGAGATCTGTGGAGGAAAACAAGCTTATAGCTTGTATTTCTTATTTTGGACAATTCCTTAAGGAAAAAAAAAAGTTTTAGATAGGTTCTGATTGTGCTTTGTGATTGAAAAATATAAAGCAGTAGTAACAAGATGCATATTGTAGAAAATGTAAAGGGTGTTCTAATGAATTAACTTAAAGCATTTTTCACATCCTGAAGAACTGAGAATAAAAAAGATTATTCAAATTTCTATGTAGGACACCTTGTTAAGAAATTATAATAGTTGATAAGGACTTAATTTTCTTACTTTCTTTTTCGTAGATCCATACTTAAATTTCCCATCAGTGTGGGTTTGAAAAAAAATTGGCACACTGTGAAGGCACTAATAATTTCACAGACAACCTGACTAGATGTCTGTGCATGGCTACAGGCCTTATCTGCCTGTTACAGCTGAAGACAGGCAGATGCTGAATTGGAAGGATTAGGAGCTGAGGTGGTGGGGTATTTTTGCTTTCTCTGATGCTGTGGAATCTTGCTCTGTAGTTACAGAAGGCATTGTAATACCTGGGCAAAATTTAAGGCGGTGACAGATAATCAGATTCAGTTGCATCGCTGGTTTTTTTGGACACTTCCATCTCTTCATGATAATAATCAAAGAGTTTTATCTGGAATCTGTAGTTGGATGTTCTGCAACTCATGTCAAAGAGAGAGCCTTTGGCTGCATTGAGAGATGGGGTATTAACAATTAAGTGTCTCTTGTACATAAAATCGTATGAGGGCAACATCACACACCTAAGGTATTCAATATTTACCCAGTCAGTGGAGGCCTCTAGGGAGGGATTATGGCCTGACAAATGTTTGCAGAGTGACAATTGCATTTCCATAGAGTCAGTATTTGTTTTCAGAAAGTGAAATCGTGACTTTCCATTTCCATCATTTTCAGGGCATGTAGCAGTTTTTTTTCTCCTCTAGGTATTTTTTTAAGTATTTTTATTATTATTGCTCAAAGAAAGTTCTGTTGGATCTTTTATCCTTATATTATTGAAGTAACTTTTTAATTTTGCTGCTGATTTTTTTGGATGCCTGAAAAATGTCTTCTCACATCTTTCTGGTCTGCTAAACATGTTAGTCTTGGCTGGATCAAGTTTAAATATATCAGCAGTTGCATAAGGTTAACATCTTTTTCAGTTAAAGTGAAGAGAAATACATTTTTGTCATTTTATGGAATACTGGAGGGGAAAAAAAGCCCAACAATAAGCTCACTGCAAGACTCATTTGTCTTTTCTCTACATGGGGAAGCTCAGATACTTCTGTTCTTACTGTGCAAAATCTTAAAATCAAGAAAGATGCGATTCTCATAGCCCTCTTAACTACTATCTCATTTAATTTTTCACCATTAATCTTCATATTTTCCATAGAGTAAAGATCACCTATTGGGACGTGCTGGAATCTGTACGTGTTTCTGGTCCAGGTAGCAGTGATGGTGCTCCTCTGTGCTTTGCTCCCTATGACTTGTTCTTTGCTCAGCTCTTGATTTGTTGGAGAAATGGAGGACCAAGGGTAACCTGGTAATATAGGTACAGGTGGTCCCTGTGATCCAAAAAGATCTCTCTAATTAACACCATTATAAACATGACTCCATGGTATACAAGATGACTGCTTAATTGTCTCTGCAGTATTGATGTTCTATAGAGCAATTTTAAGTAGTTTTAGAAAAAGGACCGCTCACATTATGGCTCATTAACAAAGCAGTGTGGATACTCTAATTTCCTTATTACCATTACAGCTTCACTTTTGAAAAGAAGGTACTGCCTAACTGTCAGTGCAGCTGCAAACTTACCTATGAAGATGAGCATCAATAAGTAATTTCAGTACTGAATTATAGCTTTAATGTCAATTTTAATCTTTGGTTGTGGTCTAGACATCACTAGCTATCACTTGCGGTTCTGTGATGCAGAGCTGCAGTTCAGACTTGTTGATGTTTGATCTTAATACTTAGTTGTTTTGAGACTGGAGCTGGCATTTATCCCTCTGTGCTTCTCCCTTTTGACTGCACGTTCTTTATTGAGCTGGGCACGGTGACAGTGATGGTCGATCTTGTGTGCCACTAAGAAACAGTGATCTATAGTTCCCGATCTGTGTTAAGGGATGTGGCAGCTGAGAAACCATGTAGTAAATGGAGCCATGTGGTTCTTTGAGCTTTGAACCTGAGGTGATTTTTGGAACTAGCACTGATAGCAGTTGCCCAGGACCACAGGAAGTCAGTACCATCATTAGCCCATAGCTCCAACAGGTGGGATTTCAAAAAATTAAATAGTCATTATAGTATTTCTGACACATCAGACCTGACACAGTACTCATTTTAACGGGAGCATATCAGCAGTAAAACCATGACATACAGTAAATATTTTTTAAAAATCCCAGAAGATTTGAGGGGTTTAATTTAAACCAAAACAGCTTAACAGATATAGGTGTTTCCTCCTTTGAGTACAAAGTGCTCTGAGAGTACAGGGAGTGCAGGTATAATATTTATTACTTACTAGTAATGTTTTACTGATAGTCAATTTATATATCTAGAGGCTCTAAATATGTAATATGACTGAAATAAATGTATATTTTTCCCTTCTTGATATATTCCCTTTAGTTCATTTAACTATGTTAGAAAGAAATAAAAGTTGCATTGCCAGAATGCAAACAGAAGTATTTCACTTCATATACGTAAAAACATCTTGTCTCCCTATAGGGACTGCTGTTGTAGGTGGAATAGTAGGTTGTTTGACAGTCTCTGACTCTGAGAATGCAGACAAGTGTCCAGTCCTGTGTCTCACCAGCAGAATACTTAAGTTTGCCTTTGTTAGATTGTCTTCATATATCCAACTTACTAGCTTATACTTAATTTTTCCCTGATCTTCATAGTAACCTGGATCCTTGAATGTAGACAGGATTGATGTGGATATTTGCAGGCAGGAAAAATAACCCAAAACCTTATAAATCTTAAAATAAATCTCTAATGTTACTGCAACATTGAGACTGAAAAGTCTAATAATAAAAATGCAAAAATTTAGAAGTAATGGCTTGGACATTAATTGATTCATATGGGACACTATATAGCCTATAACCCAAAATGAATATCAGAGGGATATACTAAGGAAAACAACAATAAACTACATATATATTAAATATGCCAGAGCTTGTGTTATTGGAGAAGATATAATTATAGAGCTTGATTATTTTCCTTTTCCTTCCTCCCAATTTTCAGTTTTTATTTTGTACACATGCTTTCCAGACTTTATCAAGAAGCAACGTGCAGGGAAAGGAGGCAAGATAGTGGTAGATAATAATCTGTTCTTAATTAATTTATCATAAACTGGAACCAATCTTAACTAAAACTTGATTTGACAAATACTTGAGAAGTGTGAAAATCAGTGACTTTTGGACTTAAGCACTTCTGTGTGCAGTTGAGTACTGTACTGGATTAAAGTGCAGGACTCTAACTAGAAAACTTCTGAGCACAGTCATTAAACTAAATGGAAAACTGAATTATGGCATGACTGCAGTCACACACTGGCAGTAAAATTCCTCAGTATAATTAAGACTGGTTTTATGCCTTACTGAGGACTTTGTAGCACAGTCTTCCCCTAAAACTTCATACTTTTTTGAACGATGCCCCTGTAGTCAGTGATAGTAGTAGTTCATGGATTAGTTCCTGAAGATGGATTCTAGTTTAAACTGTTCCCGTATGATATAAAAATCCTAATCTGCTGCTGCTTAACTTGCATCAGTGATGTTTTTCCTAATATAAACAAGCAGATGTCTGTGCTCATCTTGCCACCTGTCAAGTGAGCATTGTAGCACACGCATTGTCTACCTTGCAGAGTTTGAGAATTTGTTCTTTTAAGGTTCTTGTAACATTCTTCCAATTAAAACATGCACTAACTTGAGATTATATATTATGCACTTCCTCCAGGCTCTGGGATCTAGAGCTGGATGTAGCAGTGGAAAATCAGAGGTTTGTTGATATGCGTGACAGTATGGCCAAACTCTTGTGATCCAAAAACATCTGAGAAGAGCCATGCTGTATCATGTCAAGAATTGGTCTTTTTTGTTTGATGGTGACCATCAGCAGGGACCATGGAAAAGCATAAGAAGTGCTTACAAGTGTAAAGGAAGACTCTTTACCCTGTCTGAGAGTCCCCTGGCTGTCTGCTGTTCAAGATTGCCTGAAACTGGGTACACCTGTACTGCTGTGTGTAATCGCTGTGAGTGGTATCTCTTCATCCAGGTGTACCTGCTAGTTGGTCTCTTGGTAGAGTTTAGGTCTCCTGCTTGTGCTTTTGTCATGAGGGATAATGAATAGTCATTTGCTTGATCCAGTATAATTTATGTTTGGATGGATTGAAGCAGATGCGGTAAGTTTCTTTATAATCTTGTGGAGCCACATAGCCTTTTCAATATATCTTCATACACAAGCTGTTCTGTACCTCTGGTTGTCCCCTTGCCTGCCTCTGTATCTTTTCTTGTTACAATATGTGTTCTCTGAAATGTGGTGACCAAATTGAAAAATACTCAAGAAGGTATAGACTGTGGTGTGAGAAGGTACAACATGACAGCATAATTACATTTTCTGTTTTGGTCTCTATCCCCTTCCTCAAAATTGCTGATATTTTTTTCCTTTCTGAATGGATTAGTTTCCTTTAAACTTGAGAGCATTGAGACAGTGTTCTCAGAGAATTGTTGCAGCTCTACGGTATTATTAGGGTTGCAAAAGTCAAACACATGAAAGGTAAGCATGCCAGAATTAGGATTTGCTGTGCCATTTTATCCAGAACTCTTGTGTAACTGTATTTTCAGATGCTTCCATTGATTCAATTATGAGAATTTCCTTTAATAAAGGACATCTGCCTCATTCAGTTCACACCATAGATGCAGCTCATTAAAGAAGAGCTATTTAATATTTTATATTCCTCTTCATTACTTCATCCCTTATTTACTGGATGACATTCAAACCCTGTTGTAAAGATGCAATTACTAATTCCCTTCTAAGATTTACAGTGACGCCCATTACTATAGTTTCTGTATGTTTCACAGGTATTAACTAAGCTTAATTTTCAGAATTCTTGTGTTAGAAGAGATGTCTTTGGCCCAGATTAAGCACGAAGGTAGAGAGAAAAATAATGTCCAGATCATTTGCTGTGTCTTATTTTGTCATCTCACATTTAGAAATGTGCCCAGCATTGTTAATATTTTTATATATTGGAATTACAGCTTCAGTTGACTTCGGCTGCTTTAGTAAGTTTTCAGCTCAGAGGTATGTTGGGCCTTGGAATCAAATAAGGACTTTGAAAAACTTGCAAATAGTTACAAGAAATGACAAATTGTCTTTAGCAAATATGCCAGTGGTCATATTGGAGTGCTGCAGCAAGTGCAAAGGAAGAATTCAGCTTGCAAAGTCAGCACTGAAATGCCTTGACTGTAAGGCCGTTTTATGTCTTCTGCCAAACTGTACCTCCTTCACTTCTGAGCTGTTGCAGCACAAACTAGGACCTGTGCCCCATGCAGTTTTAAGGGAGAAGCACCTATGTATGATCATATAATTAGACTGCCTTAGGCCATAGGCACAAAGTGTGCTAGACTGACATTTTTCTTATGATGTGTGTATTACATACCTATGCATAGTGAAGATGGAAATTTAAAGCTAATGACATGGAAATTAATTTATTGAGAACAATATGGATGTTTTCAATGTCTAAACAAAATAAATGTTTTTATGTGCCCATCCCACTCACTGCCTTCACAAAAGATTATGTTCTTCCTGAACTTGGCAAGACTCAACCAGTTCTTTCAGGGTGAACTGGATCTGTTAGAACTAAATCATGCATGGTATAATCCTAGTTCAATTGACTGCAATGTAATTGTATCTGTTTAATGCAATGGAAGCTTGGCCTATTTATAAATTCAATTGTGGGACTTATGCACTTAACCATTTTAGAATTTCTTCTTAAAGCTGTCCTTTGAAAAAGAGAAGAGCTTACTTTAGTATGATTTTTAATTATAAATAAAAGACAAGCTCAGAATATCTTAGCTGTAGGGGCATACTGCTGGCACAACACACCTTCTGTCTTGGGATGTGTCTTTCATCAGTAGTTTTCAGAGCAGCTCAAAAAGTAAATTTGAACTAATTTACTCTCCAATTCTTTTGTCTTAGTTATACGTTTCACACAAAATGAAATACTGTTGGTGGTTTTTAGTGCAACTGTGGACTGTACTAACAAAAAAATGCTTCTACTTTAAATAATAGCATGTCCTACCTGACTGGTTGTTCATTGCTGTTGTTCAGACCACACTTATAATTGAATTTTGTTTGCCCTCAAGGTCTTTCATCTTTGTAAATGAGTTATAACTCCATGACATAGTTCTGAAATCCTGACATTCCTTCTGAACAGTGCTGTCACTTTTTGGTAAGGCATAGGAAGTAAAGAAAAGGCATAGCTGAATCTGAAGTGAAAATGTAAGCATTTTACAACAGGAAATAATTTTACAGAAATTATTTGAGAAGTAATTGTTTTCCTTGCCATCAGTTCTAATTTAGTACTGGGGGAAAAGGTCATACTTTTAAACTGTGTGTTGCTCTGCAGTCATAACTGAGTTTAAATGTGTGTACCTGTAGAGGTGAATGAATGCAACTGAAAGTGCATTTTTTTTGTTGGACAAACTAAATTTTTGTTTTCTCTTTATAAGAGTGCTTCTGGGAAAATGAACTACTTGGCTTATGGGTCCCCAAGTTTCCAAGTCTTGAACCATGTTCTTTGCAATCACATGTTTCAGATTTGTGACTTGATGAGTGTGGGATAAGTTAAATTCGGTTTGGTAGTGTAGAAAGGAATTTCTGGGTTTGATATGGTGCTTTAAATGGTCAGGCATTAGATAATTCCTTTCTTGTCTTGAAAAAAAGAGTTGCTATTGGTTATATGCACTTCATGGAATTCCAGATGATCAAGATGTTTGATCCAGTCCCACTGCTCTTTCCATTTTAAGATCTTGTTAATTTACTGCTTTTTTGCAAAGTACTGAGGAGGACAAGTGCACATTTGATATGAATATATATATATATATATGTATAGACATACATACAGTTTGGATATATACACATACATGTGTGACATCAGTGCAATGGTTTGATTTTTTTCATTTTCAAAAGTTTTTTTGAACTTCTTAAGTTCTTACAGTATTGTGGTGAGAGCTGATTTAAAATCTTACACTCCCTTGCAGATACAGCTTAAACAGCTAGGCTAAGATCTTGGAAATCCCCAGACCTGGGTTGTGTACTGAGGCAACTATCTGTGTGTTTCACTCAAGTCAGTGTCCATTTTTCAAATATTAAATGCTATTTAACTTGTCAACTTCGAGTATTTTTCCTAGATGAAATGAGTAAAGGTTTGCGTTCACAGTAGGGGTTTGATGTGCGTGAATGGTGTAAGTCAAACTCCACTGAAATCACTGCCAAAGTTCTGAAGGGGTTCGGTCGCCACAGAGTAGAACAAAGAACTAGCTAACAGCAGTGAATTGGGTTGGGTTTTGGGAAGCAAAATGCACAAAGCTGACAATTATCTACAAATGCCTTCAACTACAAGAGCAGGACATATGAGTCCAGAAGTATAAGCCTGCTGCTTCCAGCCATTCTGGTTGCAGTTCTTAACTATTTATTTGCTGTATTGTTGCTCTTCACAGGTGAAGGCCTCATATGACTCAGGTCTGGTTTTTTTTTTCCAAACAGAGTTCTAATATGTTGAGGTAACATTTCAATATGAAACTAAGTGTTTAGGGAGAATTATAAGGTGTTATTTATAGATTGCATTTTTTTTGTCCTTTTGTTTTAATGAGGACAAGTTTAGTGGCATAGAGATAACCCTGATACTCTTGGAAGAGTTTGCATAGACAGCTCACTACAGTTGATTTAAATTCCAGGCAAGTGTTTTTTGTGAGAATTAGGAATGTTTTCTTCTGTTTGGTAGTCCAGGAGTTGGACTTGATCCATGTCAGTCCCTTCCAACTTGGCATATTCAGTGATTCTATATTTCAATGAGGAGTGTCGTGATCCATTATTCCTTACAGTCAATCTGTAACAACAGGTCATGACTTCAGAAACTGGTCTGTTTTTCTAGTGTGTCAGGATTTTTCTTTCCCTCCCGGCCTTTCTTCGTTTACTCCCCTGCATCCAGGTTAGGGGACAATGTGTGATCCTTCAAATGATACATTTTCTCCTGTCTCCGTGATCATCATGTTCTTTCCTGATGTGACAATTTGCATGGTGGTGTTCACCATGCTTTGCAGTATGATATTGCTGATTTGACTGGTTCATTTGCTTGGAACAGGTTGTCTCCTGGCTCTGATGTCTATGTCACAGTTTCATCCATCGCCTTAGCAAGATCGCAACAGTGTCGTAATTCTCCAAGCAACTTGTCATCCTCAAGTGAGACTGGCTCTACTGGAGGCACATACAGACAAAAATCCATGCCAGAAGGGTAGGCACCAGCCTTTTTACATCTTCTTTTTAGGCAGACTTTTTGTTTTCTGTTCCATTTTTTGTAATGTATATTAAATTAAAGGAGTGCTTACACAGCCTCCTGTCAGCTGTTGTTTACTTGAATTAAGCCATGTTTGTTTTCATATATCACTGTCACACTTCCTGAAAAAGCCAGTTTTGAAAACCCCTTGCTTCCACCTTTCACCTTTGCAACCTAACCTCTCTCTCTGATCCTAGTCCACAACTGCTCAGGTTACTATACAAAGAAACCTCTACGTATTTGCAAATCTTCATTAAAGGTATTTAATGAAGTGTGGCAAGTTGCTTCATTTCACAGGTTTAGATTCTGAAATAAAATAAGTAATAAGTTTGGGACTTTGCAGTCTGCTAATAGTTGAATAGTGTTGAGTGCAACTAGGACTTCAGGTGTGTAGGCGCAAAAGTGCTAATTAGTCCACAGCTAGCTTCTTTTTCACATATTCACAGTTATCCTGTTTTAAGTCTTCCAAAGATTTCAGATATCTTCAGACTCTCTGAAGTGATCCAGTGTCAATGTAAGGGGCAATTTGCAGAGGAATAAATTAAATCTGTATCATTTTCAGAGAGCACTGAAAGGAGCAATAAATCAAACACCTCTAAGTAGAGAAAAAAGTAATTGACAGCTGAAGAGCTGTCTACCACATTCCAAGTTACTTCCTATAGAGAGGATAAAAGGACAAAACTGCTGATAGTTCACACTGCAGAACTTCCCTCTGAAGTCTTCTTGAGTACTTTGCAGGTCATCATGTGTAATTCATTTTGGTTTGGGTCTTTTATAAAGTAGAAAAACCTTTTTCTCTATTTAAAAAAAGTATGTTATTAGTAAGTTTAAATGCCATTGTCAGGAACTTCTCAGTACAAGGCACTGTCTTTTGCCTGTTTTAGGTGCTCTGTGTCAGTCCAGAGAACGCTGTTCTGAGCATGTATTTGAAAAAGTGCTGCTTCTTGCTCCACAGCACTGAAGATTTGTCCTCCCTGTCCTTCCTGCAGCTCAGTTTGAGGTTTTATGAAGAGTCGATCTCTTCTCTGCTGCACACCTTCATGAAGGCTTTGATTCATGAGATTATCAGGCCTGTTTTGGTCATTGTTTAAGTTTGTGCTTAAGTCCTACTGACATTAGGAGTTTTGCTCTAAACCCATTAAACTTCCCTGTAGGAAAACTAGATAGAAGTGTGTCCAGAGCTCTGCAGCTGGAAAAAAGCACTTAACCTTTTTATGCACCGCATACTTGATGGCTTATTCACATCACACCAGCAGCAATTGTGTTGCCTTAGAGCAGTTTGTGCTCCCAATATCTTGTCTGCTGATCTCCAGCTGTCATTTGCACTACAGAAAAGGTATTGCTGCCATATGTCCTTAGACCATCACAAACTGTAACTGCTTGAGTAGGAAGGGATTTTCAGACATGCTTGGGTTTTTGTTTTGAATTGGCCTCAGAGCACACCAGCATCCATCCCAACCCTCTTCCATCTTTTTTAATGGCACACACATGTTCACTACAGCATTCTTCAAGCACTTTGCAAGTTCAGCAGAGACATATATCCTAGAAACCTTGAGTATATAGCTTTTCGGTTTTGAAGTTTTAATTCAGTGCAAGGAAACACTGTGTAAATGGAATAATGAAAGAATTAATACATGAACTTTGCATGTTCCTTATTGAATGCTCGTTAAAAAGAAAACACTTAACTCAAATTATTTTACTAGTATGTTCTCTTCCTATAGCAAAAGCATTTTACCTCTCACACTCTCCTTGTACACGTGACTGATACTTACTCAGGACTTCACAAAAGTTTTCTGCCAGCCTAAATGGAAAGCATGAAAAATGTGATTGAGGGAAACTTTTCTTTGCCTCAGTAAGCAATGTAATGTCTGTCACATTACTAAAAATCATTGCAGTTCCATGTGCCTGTTCTGTTGAGATTCATCTGAAGGACCAGATTCAGGGCAGCTCTGTAGTGATGTTCAGTGTAGCAGGTAGAGCTGGTCAGCATTAACCCATATATGATGTTAAAATCGGGGAGAGCGATTATAGCATTCAGTTGCTAAGATGTTAGAGAGAAGGATGGGCAGGAGTAAGAGCCAAGGGGGAACCGTGTCCTGAAGGTAATCTTCCAGAGGTGAGGTTCCAATTGACTCCAGGTATGCTAGTCCCTGCAATTTCCCAGTGCAGGAAATCTCAACTGTATCAATTGTGTATACATCTCTTTCTTGTTGCATAGTATCACAGATTTGGAGTGTGTGTGAAATTTAAATGACCAGAAACATGTGTGTGAGTCCAGCTGCTGTCAGACATTGGTACAAGCAGTAACTGCTGCTTCTACTACATTGTTGTTCCATATCCTAAGCTGGATATAGGCAGAAACTTCACTGCCTTCAAGAATGTCCAGATTGGTCTTGATGTATATATGTGTGTTTTGTATACTTAAACTGTGTTTACCTGAAGGTATGTATATGTAATAAATGACTGTAGAATGTAAAATTTAATTAAAAATTACCAAAATAGCAAGTTTCATCTTATGACATAAAGAAAATGTATATTTAAACAATTTCAGTCTTATTTTAATCTAAATTGATTTCTCCTTGGATTTTTTTTGGGTTCATTTGTTCATACTCTAATGGGCTGTATATTTAAGCTGCACAGAATATAGCACCACCTGCATTTATTATTCCTGCTGTTAAAATAGCCCATTTCATGTAAAAAGGCAATCTAAAGACATTTCTTGCTGCTTCAGTTAGTAGAGCAGTGATTCTAATGAAATAAAACTGGAAATACAGTGGGTTTATATATTTCTAACCTTGGGGAAAAAGATCCCACTTCATAAAATATGCTGGATGAAAGATTCATTCCTTTTATACATAAGAGTATTCTGGAGGTTAGGTAAGAAGACATTACAAGTGAAAGTAAAATATCAGTGCAGTGCAACTTCATCACATCAGGGTTTCTGGGAGTTTTGGCTTTTAGATACCAAGTTCTTGTTATCTTATCGTGAAAATATACTTTTCTCATTATAGTTTACAAATCTTAAAAGTTTGAAAATTACATCAGGTCAGTGTTTAAGAAATCATTCACCTTTGAAGTGCTGTTTAGATTTTTTTATGCATATGTTGTATCAGTATTGAATTCATCATGTTTAATTTAGATATTTGATCAAGTGAAATCCTACCTCATCTGTATGAATAGAAAAGTATTACTTTATGTAATTTCATTGATGTACATTTTATGTATTCAGAAGGCAGATATGTACAGATTTTCCTTACTTTTTTTTCAATTCATGAAATGTATGTTGGCTATATCATGGAGCAGTGAACAAAAGGGAAATACAGTCATGTTTGGGTAAATTTTTAGAAAGCCAAAATTTCAATATGCAATATTTTGGGTCTGTGCTGCATGTTACAGGCATGTTCCAGCTGCTTGTCTTTAAGGATGGGAGTGGGATTTTATTGTTCTGTATCATATGATGTTTCTTTGGTGGGTTCATTTGGGTTAACAAAAGCGTGAACTTTTAAGTGGGATAAACCACACTGAGCTTGTTCTGAGAGTTAGGCAGGTGTCTGATGTTGGAGATGGTGTCGGCCAGTCTGTAGCTAGTCAAGTGAGTAGAAAGCACAATTTGGATGTTTTATTTTCTATTGTTTTGTTAGACATTAAAGCTGGAGAAACTCATTGATATATAGATGATATCTCAGCTTGTAATTCTGTGTGTTACTCTGTGCATGTGAAGTTTGAGGAATTTTTTTTTCCCTCAGGGTATGTCTGATTTTAAAAAAAGACCTCAGAAATGCATTGTTTCTTGATGAATTCTTAACGATTGATCTGCTACTTCTGATCCCAACTATAATTCTTACATACTTGTAAGTGATTTATATGTAACACAGAACTGCAGATTTAAGTTTTACAGGCTTTTAGGCGTATAAAGCTTGTAGACTTTGGTATGGCATAGAGATGCTGTGTGTCTCCTTTGTCATTAGCTTGCTCTCCTTGAGTTTGCTTTCTGAAATCCATATGACTAATCTGGCAGGATTTACGAAGTCCATAGAATGGAGTTTTCCTTTGCTCTGTATGCTTCCTTTTACAGCAATAGGTGTACGTCTCACTACTTTTCTACAGCTGTATTTAGTTTGTGCTAGTCTACTCAAATTATTTTATGATTCAATAACTTGATAATTTACAGAATTTATAACCCCCAGGTTTTGGGAATCCATAACCAATATGATCAACTTTATAGGTGCTTATTTAAAATATTTGGCAGTGTAATATTGTCCCAAATGAATCTATGTTGTTGGTATATATATCTACATCATGTAGAGGTATGACCTTACAGCTCCTTCAGTTAGAATCCAGGGAAGTGGCTGAGATCCATGAGTTTGTCCCAGCAAACTTTCTGATGCTTTCTTTGACTAGTTTGAGGTAGTGCTTTCTCAGTTAAAAGGATCCCAGCTTTTACATTTTACTCATGGTGGTGGGTTTTCTGTAACCATGAAACAATCTGGTTGTTTTTTCATGCAAACATCTATGTAAATGAAAACTAATAATTTTATTTCTTGATGTTTTGGTCTGAGTTTTTTTCTTGTATCATTGTAACCAACTGTTCTTGATCAAAGATGCTCAATAAATCAATGTATACTGTAATCTTATGCATTAAAAGTGCTAAATGAGTCCAGAGAGCTGTCACAAAAATTAAATGGTGTAAAGCATTATAAATTCCTCAAGCATTTGTGCTATGCATTGATCTGCCCTGTTGTTTGACACTGGCTTCTTAAAAGTGCTTTTTTTCCCCCTTATGTAAGGTTTATGTGTATTTAAAATCATTATCTGCTTTGTTTTTTGGGGAGAACAGGTTTGGAATTAGCCGTAGATCCCCTGCTTCCATTGACAGGCAGAACACGCAGTCAGATACGGGCGGTAGCGGCAAATCCACACCCAGCTGGCAAAGAAGCGAGGATAGTATCGCTGACCAGATGGGTAGGTAATGAATTCTGTACACTGAGCAAGTGGTGCTAACTGTAAGGTGACTTTGGCAATACCTCTCCATGCAGAGACAGAACCCTCTTAAGCACTGTGTTTTCAGTGTCTTTGAAAGTTAACCGTATTCATCAAGAAGAATAATTAGGTCTGGAGCATGTACTGAGGCTTCTGCAGTGTTTCCTTGAGACCTGTGAGTATCACCTGACGAAGAAATATTTCATTTCTTCACTTGACTGTGGAACTAAATTACCTTAATACTCTTACCCTGAAACACACTGTCTTTTTGGAAGCAGCTGGGTAGACACACTTACTAATTTGTCTTGCTGTTGAGGGCTTTTTTGACCTTACCTACTCTCCTGAGCAGCTTGGCTTAGTTTAATTTTTGCTTAGTTTGTTCTAAGTGCTTGTGATGCTCCTCTTCAAATGGTGCTATATAAATGCAAATTGATTGTTAGATCATTGAAGCTTTAAAAATACCACATACAAAATGGAAAAAATGCAATTAAGGTTTAAATAGTGAAGTAAATCTATAGCTAGGTAATCGCCTTCCACCAGTGTATACATTTTCATTGCACATGGCAATTAAACTGTCAGCTGAAGGAACGTATTAACTACATAAAACAGCTAGGTACTGAGAATCTGTATTGTTAGGCCATCATTTGAAGTTTTTGCACATAGATCTTTTGCTACAGCTATGGCTTGACTTAATGGGTACCAATAAGATTGACACCAATGGAAATGTCCTATCTACAAACAGCATTGGTCCAACATGATACCCTGGACAAGATTGCTGGATTGGTATTTTTCTAATTTTTTTACCACAGATTAAACACTTCCATATTTTTTGTATTGCACATATGGATCATCATTTTACTGCATCAGTATACAATTGAACTACTGTTCAACACAAAATAAGCTTCAGTGAGATCAGGAGTTTAAGGCATATGGCAACCTCAAGTTCTGAAGATGTACTTTGTTCACATACCTTCACAACCTCAGTAAGCTGTGCCTTGTTATTGAAGCCATCTGTCAGTCCCTCCCTCACAACTCCCCCCATATTTCTCACTAAAGAACTGCGATTATACTGATGTGCAGTTCTCATTTTGACAGAACAATTTTTAATCACATATGTTTTGATACTGTGTGATGGTAATAACACATGTAAAACTGATCTTTTGCTCAGCATTACTTTTGCAGACCAGTAGTTGGGTGTTGGTGCTGGCACTGAGTGGAGCTGCTAACAAGTTCTGTTCTACAGTGTCAAGTGTCAACCTATTAGCAAAATAAATAAGACCTGAAAGAACAGGAAAAATTGTGTCTTAGAAGAGATGGCTTTGGCATTGGGCAAAGCTGAGAAATACATACTGACATATAATCCCTGTATTTTATCTCTTGTGTATTGTCCTGCATTCATAGAGTCACAATTGGAAGCTGCATCTCTGACTGGAGGCTTTATTGCCAATCTGGTGAATCTAGGTGAAAGTTGGGTTCTATGACAGATAAGCACATTTCTACTTGGGATAATCTGTCTCAAGGTAAATAAGGCATTAGGTGTAGTGAATCCACACATTCACTCCTTCCTAGCCCAACCTTAGCTACAGAACACCTTTGTTCACCAACACTGCTTGCTACTGCTTGCTAGGGGCAATCAAATTTGATGATAATATTATTGCTATTATCATTTATTATTCTTTTAAAAACCCACAACTTTCATTTGTTTTTAAAGAAGCTAGTAATGCTGCACATCAGGATGAACAAACTGTAGCTGTGTTGAGGAAAGCACTGCAATTTACCATGGATTGTTAAGTACTTGATGTTTGTAAGCACATATTCCATTTAAAATGAACATTTTTGTAAGTGCAGAATATATGTAAAAAATCACAACTGAGACACATTCTTGGGCTCTGAGAAGGCAATTACCTACCTAACCGGTTGTGTGTGAACACTCTCTAGACCTCCATGGTTATCTCCTGTGAAAAGAGTAAGTTTAATTGGCAAAGTGCACTCCTGTGAATGTACATGTAAGATGAATGGTTTTAATTCCATCCACTTTTGTCATGTTTAGTTCAGTCAGTATTTTGTACATCTGTGCAGTTCCCACATTCACAGCAGCAATGTTGAAGAGAATATTATTATTTCAGCAGATTTTTTTTTGCTATCTCTTCAATAGAACTCACCTTAACTTTGATAAGAAATACATGTAGTAGTTTTACTGGAGAAAATGTGTTTGGTTAGGTGGTCACTGTAGACTTCTGTGGTTCTGCCTTGCGTAGAATGCCGTGTAAGGAAATGTGGGTTTTCAGTCTCTTGTTAGAAGGCATCATGCCTATAGAGATAAAATGTCAATACACTCTGAAAATGAATATTCCACTGTTTTGATGCTCTGATACAGTGCTGTTTGACAATGGCGACATGATACCATTGAGGTTGTTCTAACAAAAGTCAGGCCAGTTTTTCATGAAGTCTTAGTGATTTACGCCAGGCAGGAGCAGGCCCTCACTTCCTCACCTGCGTTTTGTCACAATATATATTAGTTTTTGGTGGTATTGGAAAAATTGCAGTGTAAAATCAGATTACACATCTTTTTAGATCGTTGCACTGCATATTCTCTTTGGTACATTGTTGTGTGCTCTATTGCAGAACCAACATGCCATCTCCCAGCAGTATCAAAAGTATTGCCATCCTTCAGAGAAAGCCCCAGCGGAAGACTGATGAGGCAGGATCCCGTGGTACACCTGTCTCCAAATAAGCAGGGTCATGTAAGTTATCCTGAAAAAAAAGGAATTATTTAATGTTTTGCTTTTGCTCCACAAGTCTTGAAACCAAAAGTGTTGTGCAAAGTTATGTTTAGAGTGTCAGCTAAAAAAAAGGAGAGGAAAAAAATCCCACTCTCTACTAGAACATGGAGGAAGCAGTAGAGTAGCCCTGTTGTTTCTTAAGTCCTACAGCAGAGCCTGTTGAAATACTTATTAGTTAATAAAAGTTTTGCTGCCAGTTGAACAGCAACTGCTAGTCTGTTACCTTGTGATAAGTAAAGGATTTATGGAAATTTTCAAAGCTATTCCTAGGCCTCACAGGTAAGGCTATAAGTTTACTAATACGTCTTTTAATGCAATGCCCAGAAAGTGCGTTTTCTAAACCAGAATAGTTATCTTGCTTTTGGTTTTGTGTTTTCTCCATTTTCATCACGTAGTGTAACCATTCATTCCTTTCCATAACCTGCTGTGCACTGTTAGAAGTCTGTCTGAAAGGTCTGCTGTAATCCTGCTGGAAAAAAAAAAAAATCTTATTTTATTAATGTTCAGAGTCTAAAGGGTCAATTCTGTCTTTCTGTCTCTGCAGAGTTAGATATTCATGCCTTTGTGGAGACTGTCACTTCCCAATTTACATACAGAGACACAGATAAATGCAGTAAAGTTCATAAATTTAAAATGTCTTGAAAATTATTAAAGTCAGTGTAACCACCCTTTAAGCTTTACCCAATAAACTATATCAGTTGTTTTTTTTATTTGTACAGCAGGCTAAAGTAGAGTTGTGTTGCATGGTTATACTGAAAGTGTCTGTTGCATTTATTTAGATGTGAGAAAGTCTTTAATTGGTTCCTGGTCTTTAATTTGCTTCTGCTTACCAGCATTATTATTTCAATACAATTGGCAGTGTTGCTTTTAGGTTATTAATTCATAACAACACATATTTATTATTTAAAAAAAAGAAAACATCAAAAAACCTGAACAACAACACACCTGGCTTCATCTTCTTGGTAGCACAGACTATTTTTTAAATTTAGATTGCCCTGTTTTCCATGAGATGTATTTGACAGCGTAATAATGTAATACATAACTCATTAACTTGAGTGCGAAGTGCAGCACTGGAACTATTAATGAATGCATTCTTCTTGTTTAGTCATTGTTAAAGTGAATCTTTATTATGCGGACAGATGGATGGGGGAGTGATGCATTTCCTAATAAAGAGCAGTAACTTTAATTGGAGATAACTAGGAGCCTAGATCAACTTCATATTCCTCCCATTTTTCTGTCAATTCTTACCTTAGTATAATAAGAGACATGGATGCTGATGATGTCTTGCTTTCAGTATGCATCCCTTCTCTATCTCCCCTCTTTTCTGGTGGAAACAGAAGCAGTAGCTATTTTTTTATATTTGTCTGGGATCTCTTCCTGTGTCTGTTAAGTAAAACTCCAGGGGTCGACAAATAGGAAAGTTCTAAGTCTCCGGTCCATGAATTCCCTTATTCTTAGGCCGTCTGGTCACCAAGCAAGTCAGTGGCTTACTGCTTCAGTTCTGATTCTGTAGATGATCAGAACTTAAATAAATTCTTTAGAATTCAGATGGATATAAGTACCCCAAAAGTAGGTGATCTACTAGGCAATAAGTGCATGGCAGGAAATTCTTCCTGAAGTGCGATATTCCACCAGTGCCCACTTTGAAATTTGAGGGCAATCAGTTTCTTTGTAATAGGGGATTGTAACCAAGGACAGGACATACAAAACCAGCCAGGCACTGGCATGCCCTGATGGGATAATTTAAAAGCATTACATTAAAGCTTCCTTTCATGCAGTTCTGCTTTCTGGAAAACAATTTCAGATTAGTTAAATGATGTTTCAGTGGTCATGTGCAAAGGACGCTCCTGAGGAGGAGGAAATACACTTAATTTCAAAGGGGAGGAAGACCAGTGGTTATGGTCTTCTTTGACCTTTGATAGGCAATTGAATTATTAAAGTATCGTGTGCTTTCTGTGGATTGGTTATGTTTTATGTTCTAAAACATTGCAGTCTTAGAGTATTTTTAATTACCAAAGTTATAAATCAAGTCAAAGTCTACATAGCTCAGCCAATTTCATTGGACTGAGCTGAGCAGAACCTTGCTTGAAAGGAACCAACGTAAAGTATTTTGGGACAAAATACAAACAACTCTCCCTTTCCCTGAATAGTTAAGACATGCCTTCCAAATCTATATGAAAAGTTTATGTGCACCCAGAACAGAGCATGTGCATTGTGTTGGAATTAAATTTTTTAATTTAACTGTTTATTTTCTCCTCTCCATTGCTGTAATTCTGAAACAAACCTACAAGTGTGTTTTTTTGGATTGTTGTTTCTCCTGTAGTCTGACAGCCACTACTCCAGCCATTCCAGCAGCAATACTCTCTCCAGCAATGCCTCCAGTGCTCACAGTGATGAGAAATGGTATGACAATGGGGAGCGCACTGAATCAGAGCTGAACAGCTACAACTATCTTCAGGGGACTTCGGCTGATAGTGGCATAGATACCACCTCCTACGGACCTAGCCATGGCAGCACTGCCTCCCTGGGAGCAGCGACATCTCCCCGTACAGGGCTCACGAAGGAGAAGGTGGTACCACTGTGGCACAGCTCCAGCGAAGTGGTCTCCATTGCAGACAGGACGTTAGAAAAGGACAGCCACATGGACCGGAAAACTGAATCTTCACTGAGCCTGGATATTCACAGCAAAAGTCAGCCAGCTTCCAATCCTCTAACGAGAGAGAATAGTGCTTACAGTCTTAGTGATGGTGTCTCACATACAAGGTAATTTTCTCCTCTAGTGTGATTGACCGTCCACACTCATTTTCCCATTCTCACTCTCTTAACCTATCCAAAGTGAGAAGTGGATGTTGAAGAGAAAGGTTTTGAATTTTGTTAATGGGTGTTTTTAAAGATCTCAGTGCAGAATGCTTGAAAATTAAGATCACCTTTAGTCTTCACATCTGCTACTGCTTATAATAGTAAAAGTCTTTGAGAGCATATTCTGTACTAAACTGCTGCTACTAAACTACCATAAGACAGACAGGTCTGATTTCTTCTGCTCATATGGAATATCTTGCAACAACTGCAGTTCCTAAGTGGATTAGTCCATTTTTTTAATGAACACTTTAACATGAGATTCTTTTTTAGTCTTTAAGTACCCTTTTTGGATATTTTGCATTTTTTACCCCAGTCTGTTTGTTTAGAAATCAGCTTGCAGTTAGGTTGATCAATACTGAGAGCAAGTTGCTTGGGAGTGCTGGCATGCAGTTTTTAATCTTTGCTGCTGCAAGCTTGTGGGTATGACACGTTACAGTCACCTTCCCTCTCTCCCTCAGTTTTGCTACTTGTAAAACTGGCATTTTCAAGTATGTGTGTAATATGCTTGAACACCTCAGATGGAAGATACCCACTTTACAAGTTAATCAGCGCTGCTAGAAGCATAAAATATTTTAGACCGTTTTCTTAACCCATTTTCAAAGAAGTACTCAGTGTGCTTTTTGAAAAATACTCCTACTGTCATACCAGCAACAAGGAAAAAAGCACAGCTTTTTCAGGGAAGATGCATGATAATCGTGATTTGTTGGCCTTGTGGAGCCTGACTGTTACATTTTTATTCTTAAGGCACCTCTGCTTTGAGTAAGCTAAAATACCTACAGACTGGAAGTCTGATGCAATTTTTGCTAATTGTTTTGAACAAAGCTGCTGTTTGTGCAAGACTAGATGTTTATCAGACAGTTCAATAACTCCTCACACAGTGGCTGCAAATACGGGGTTGTCATAGAGACTGTAATGGTCTCCATGTACTTTGTCATGGTAATTGCGACTAAGAAATCTATTAATGCTGGTCCCACTCTGGTTTTCTGCCTCTCTGTACTGGCTGTTTTTGGCACCAGAGTTCCTACTCAGTTGATAAAAATTTCACCCAGGTCTTTGTGACTGGTGTTTTCAGTAGCTGTGCATGCATGAAGGACTTGAGCAAGTCTGTAGAAAACACTGTGCAGAGGGATTTACTTAGATTTTGGGCATGTTAGCATGTGCCCCTTTCTTGAAGATGAAATCTATGTGGTAGTTATCTACAGTGCTATACCTTTTATTTTAAGATAAGCATGGTTATGTTTATTTTTAACATTCAGTAGAATTTACCATGTGCCCTGCAGTACTCATCTGAAGGTAGTGAGCCAAAGTAGTAAATGTGAGATTCTTGTACAAAATGCTGATTTGTAATAAAATTGTCAATAGCATTTTCATTTGGAAGGATTTTTTCAGAAAGGACTTAAAGAATCCTGGAAAACTTATGTAACTCTTGGAAGCTCTGTTGTAAAGCTGTTCCTAATGAGAACAGCATCTTTGTACATATGAGGTTCTGGTTTCCTCTTTGAACTCTGCAACTTGACCACAAACTTAAGTCTAGATTGTTTTCTTATTTATCGTATTATAAATTTTTGTCTCCAAACGTGGTATTTTCTCTGGTTGGTTTGGATTAATATGCATGATGTTTCTCTGATGATATTGAAATTATTCTCTCCATGTATTTTTGGGCCTGCTACTGAAATTTCCAGATAAAGTTTCCTTAAGCTTTATGCTGGAGAAAGCACTTGAAGTTACTTTTTGCCAAGTTCCATTTAAAACTCAGATGTTAATAATGCAACTCTTTGCAAAAAGGAGTAGTGGCAGTTTGTAGAACACATGGGGAGTGATACTTGAGAAATCTCAGTCCCTGCACCCACATCATTTGTCGTGGTGGATTAAAAACAGACTGACTTGTGTTCCCTCTTTTATTATTTTTTATTTTTGAAGACTAGAGGATGCGTTTGATGCCTCACAGTAAAGCAAAGGCACAGTCTGGGCTAAAAAGCTTTTATTTTGTTTCTTGTGGCATCCTCAGTTGGTGGTTGCACACTGAACTGCAGTGCTGACCTTAGGAAACCCTAGGTCCAGCGGTTTGCTCCCAGCTGTCCCATAGCTCTCATTAAGGTCAGGTTGGAGCTGGAGACTGCTTAACCTGGCACTTCCAAAAGTTAGCCACAGCTGCCTGCTTCAAGGAGGTGAAGAAGTGGGGGCTAAAGAGAGGCTCTGAACAGGCTACTTTTCATGAGAAATTAACAGGTTAATTAATGTGTTTATCAGTTTCTAAATTCCTATCCTTTGCTCCTTCTCGTGTTTTTACTTTTTGCCTGTGGATGCCAGAATGTCTGTAACATCTTTAGAGTTGAGTTTCTGAGCAAGAAGAAAAGGAATTTGGCCCCAAAAAGAACTCTCTGACAAAAGAAAGGAAAATAACTACAAATTAGAGTGTTTGTGTCTGTAGAAGATGAGCGGTAATTAGTGTTCAGATTATTTGATGGTGCATAAAAGAACTTGTACCTGAGAACTGGTGGCAAAATGTAAATTATAGTGATTAACTTTTACAGCAGAGCTTCTGGCTGGGTTTTATTTTTCTTCTCCACCCCCATACCCAAAGTCCTTCCTGATGATTGTGCAGATTTCTCATAGCATCCCAGGAGTACTGCAATATGTAGGCCAGTAATTACACAGAATCATTATAGCTGAATGTCATTAAATGAAGCCATATGTGCTGATGGCATGAATTCCTTACCAAAAAAAAAAAAATCCAACTTTCATTTCTACCTAAACAATACAGTTCCTTATGGTACTCTTACCAAAACTAAAAGGATAATTTTGGCTATTTGTAATCAAGTAAATTTTTCATTACTTCTAATAATTTTGAGATACTTAAATTATTATTTAATGATTCTAGAATACTTTCATGAATGGCTCATCTGCAATTCTTGCACACCACCATGTAGTATTTGAATTTTGTCATCATTCAGTCCTTCATGACTCCATAATTAAGGTGGGAGGTAGGGGACCAGTAGTGACTGTCTCTGTGTCCTGAAAATGAGGACTGAATCTCTTCCAGATATAACTAAGCTGGTCCAGGTGTCTATTACAGTATGATGATTTCTCTGCATGCTTTCTGGTGTCAAATACTCTAATAACTTCCCATCACTACCATAGTGCTCCAGCTCCTATTCAGATTTTGTAGAGTTTATCCAAAGCCTTTTGCTCTCCAAATATGCTCAGTTAACAAGTGTGTCTCTCTACCTGTCAGTACCCTGGTGGCCTGCCTGTGTGTAGTTGTAGGGTGAAAAACTTCAGTCATATCCACAGTTCTTTGTGTAGTTCTTGAAGGAGAATATCCTCCCAAAAATACTGTATTGTAAAAACCACAGCTCAAAAGGTGCAATACACATGAAAGAAAACTGTATTTAAAAACTTGTACTTGCAACTGCCAGGCCACTGTTTGCATCTATTATATGATGTATAGTATAATAAATATTAAAATAATAATATTTAAGATACACAATGTGTATCTACAATATGTTATATAATAAAATATTATTATTATTATACATACATATGCATATTATGTAAATTTTATGTGGAGCGTAATGAATGTCAGATTTACCATCTTTGCCTAGTAATATTAAGGATCAACACTACTAGCCTATCCGGGAGTTGTTACTGGTTTTTATTAAGAAATGGTTTCCCACAACTAGCACTTCCTTGAGCAATACTTGGTGGATTAAAGAATTCTGAAATGTGAAGAGATCTTCCCTTTTCCTTTTTCCCTACACTGAAGCAAAAGACTTTTCCACTTCTTGAGTGTATTTAGAAAGGGGTAAAAATTACCAAAAAAAAAAAACCACAAAAAACCCCCTGCCCCATACATTTCCTTCACCTTCTGCAAATCTTGATGGTTCATTTTGTGGTAGTGATGCCTCACAGATGGGCTGGTTTACTCAGCATGTGTAGGAGTTTTCTTTCAGTATTGAAAAAGGGGGAATGAAGAGAAAATTTACTGCCTTTCCCCCTAGCTCCTAATTTTCTCTGCTTTCTTGCTATCAGTTGTGTTTACTTGTTTGTATCTGTTCCAAATACAAAGGTTGTGGTGTGCAGCACCAAATATACAGGGTTGATGAACAGGGAAATATCTTCCTGTATTCTCTCAATCTGCTATCTTTCATATAGGCCTTTCAAATGTACAGATGAAGGGAAGGAAGAAATATAACTCTATAACACAAAATGTGTATTACTGTGATTCGATTTGCATATATATGGAGCGGTACCTCTTGCCCCTGGTGTGACAGACTGCACAGCATGGGCTGCAGCAGACACTGCTGTTTGAGGTGGGAGGACCACAGTCCACCTGGACTCTTCATTAAATCCCACAGCATTTCCCTGCTGGGAATCATGGTGCTTAACCTGGGCCATATGAAAATGAAACATATTTGAAGGTGATTCTTTAGACTCAATCTGTTGTCAATGAAGAAAAAGGAGAAACTCCAAAGCATTAATTCTCCCTGCATATCTCAGACACCTAATTTGAGACAAGGACAATCACCTCCTAAGGATATTTCCCTGTTGACTACAGTAGGAGCCAGACAAGTGGCACAGATTAGGTAACTGACTGCTTAAGACTAAATGTAGGCAATATTATTTCCCAGGTGACAGCAAAAATTTAACCTTAAATTCCTTTTTTCTGTTTCAGTAAGAGAGATAGATGTGAAAAATGCATTGTTTTATCAAGTTATGAAAAGATTGCTGAGGATTTTTCTGTTGAGCTAAGAAAAGAGATTATCCAATGACTTTATTCAGCCTTCCAGCTAATCTTTATTTCTCAGTTAGAAACTGTTCTTTATGAGGCCACCTGTTTCAAGTTCTTTCACTGCAGTTTTGGATACAGAAAACTGATCGTCAAATACATAATGCTATTTCTGTACTAAGGCTGTACACAAAGTTTTCCTGTAAATGTGCTTATATATGTCTGACCTTTTAAGGTTGTTATAGTAAATATTGTCTTAAGGCCTAGCATTCCTGATATGATGCAAGTTGCATCAGATTTGAATATCAGCATAACCAAAGGCTGTCTCCCACCTGAAGCCCCTCTCCTTCTTCCAACAATGCAGTTGTTCAGCCCAACTCCGTTTTCTGTCTTGATAGATTGTGATATATGTTAGAGACTTGCTCTAACGTCTCAATTTAAGAGTTTTTTTCTGAAGAGGTAAATAACTGCTTCTCAGGCAAAATTCAGGAAGCCCTCTTTTGAGAGCTGCCTGGGTTTCTTCTTTGGTTTGTTGTGGGGTCTTAAGAGATGCTTCCTGTTTCTTGAGTTCCTTCAAAGTATGTTTTCTTTTGCCAGGAATTCCAGCAAGAAATTGGACTTGGGTTCTTTTTTGCTGATTCAGCTACAGCCTCATGTATTACTTTTAAACTGCCTAATGACAATGAACCCTAGATTTCCCAGTTTGTGAAGGTGAATGAGGGGGGGTGGTATATCGCATCCTTAGAGGTTGCTTGCAAAATTTTTTCCCATTACTGTGTGAGATGTTTTTAACGTTGCAGTGGTGGAAGGCAGAGCAAGTTGGTTTTGCAACTCTATCCTCTATTGATAAGAATACTGTCTCATGCCCAAAGTTCTGCTTTAAAAACAATTAAACAAGTAATACACGTTTGAGGCAACTTTTGTCTTTATTATGTTCTTTTTCTAGTACCATGAGCTCACGACACTCTGCCAGCCCTGTTGTTTTCACCAGTGCCAGAAGCTCACCTAAAGAAGAGCTTCATTCTGCTACTTCTCCCCAGCTTGCACCTTCTTTCTCCTCCTCCTCTTCCTCCTCATCTGGTCCTAGGACTTTCTATCCTCGCCAGGGTGCTACTAGCAAGTATCTGATCGGATGGAAAAAGCCAGAAGGGACAATAAACTCAGTGGGGTTTATGGATTCAAGAAAGTAAGACTTTTTTTTTCTCGTTTGATTATTTGCTTTAATTATAAAGAAGCATTTTGATCTGTGACAGTTCTCTGTGTAGAAGAGCTTAGGTTTCTTTAATACCATCTTTTGTCTTCTGTAAAACTTAATCTCTAATTTAGAGTTCTGCAGTCAGGTTTAAATATTTGATGGTTGGCTAATCTTGTTCCCTGTTAACTTGTAGAAGTTTTTTTTATCATTTCTAGAGAGCACTATGGATTTCAGTCCTATTAAAGCTTATCTTTCCTGGGTACTTCTTAAAGGTGACTCAAAATACTATTTGAGCAAATACGAAAAATCTTCTTATCATAGAGCCTGAGTTTTGCTTAAGCCTCTCATCCATGTAGTAGTACCGTACATGCTGTGCATTAGCTCTCTGTGTTGCCTTCTGAAGATTGCTGCCTATATCCAGTCTAACTGGCTTAAAGCTTAAAGCAAGCCAAGATATCAGCATTACAATATGCAAGTATCTCTTTTGGAGGAAAACTTGAGAAACAACTCATCAAAATACTAGTGAGTATATTGTTAAGTCAAGTATGACTTAGAAAGCAAGTGGTTCAGGAAGCCCATTTCAAACTAATTTATTCAACTCTTCTTGTCTGTCATTGCGTCAGGCGCAGTATCCCTAGATGATACCAATAACTGGCTGTCAGAAGGAAATGGAGAAACTTTGTGATAACCACATTATAAAAAGCCAGTGAAAATATTAAAGCAACTTGGTGATTTCCTGCTTTTGGGCTCACTGAAGACACTTGCATTTTTTTAGTTTTGTACAGAATGCATGTTATTTTAATGGATTCAGTCCCTTAATGGGAAAATGTATTTTATTGTATTGCTAGTTGATGTTTTTAAACAAGCTTATTACTTCAACAGGTATCCATTAAGATGAGTCTTTGCTGTAGTGGTGAAACTTCTTCCATCCTCTGTGCCAACTACTTATTTAATTTAAAAAGTTGAGGGTTCTATAATTCTTGCTTTGTTCATGCCTCCTGCCCCAGGGCTTTGAGTCCTGAATGTGTCTGTTCCGTTTCATTTAAGACGTCACCAGAGCGATGGCAATGAAATGGCCCACCCTCGGCTGCGTGCTTCAGCACGAGATCTACGAGCATCACCAAAACGGGCATCCAAGTCCACTGTTGAAGAAGAGCTGAAGAAATTGATAGATCTTGATAGCCCAACACCTGAATCACAGAAGAATTTTAAGGTATGTTGAAGAGAGAGATAGGATCTTTTCTATTCTCACCCATAACAAAAAAAGCAAATGTGAGGTACGCCCTGAATTCCTGTCATGAACAGAAAATATTCTGTTTGTAACAGACCACTAGAAAAATACATTTGGGCCACCATTTCATTGCCACAGTCTCTGCAATATTATTACAATTTTATTTGCAAATTTAAAGAGAACAGCATGCCAAATTGCCAAGAACTTTTAGGACCACTGGGTCATGAAAAATCCAGTAGTGTTGTCTTATATGTTTGAATTGTTCTTTGCTGATTACAGTGACAGTGACTTACTGACAGTATTGAAACTCCTTGCAAATAGCACATTTTTATGCCTCTGTAGTCCTATTATCAAAAATGATCCCTAAACCTAACCATATATTTATACAGGAGAGTTAGAAACATTTCCTGGCATGTTTCAAAATGTGTTTAATAACACATGTATTAATCTTTAGAGTCCATAATTTGGAAGAAAATGTCTTGATTTCTAGTCTCCATGTACAGCCAGTGCTTAACAGCTCAGGCTCATAATCCAGAGCCCAAATTGTTTCCACAGCAACCATGCAGAAGAGAGAGCTGCAACTTCTTTTTTTTTGCTGGTAAAAACTCAAAGTAGCTTATTAAAACTTGTAAGTGCTAGGTTCCATACACAGATTATTTCAGATGTTACCTTTGAGGCCAGAGGAAAAAACTTTGTCATTGGCAAGATACCATTTTCTTACTTTCATGGTAGTTCCGAGGGGTGTGGGAAATGGGTGATGCAGCATCTTCTGTTGGTTGTTTTGAGCAAGAGGATTGCTCCTGTTTCAAGAAATTCTATTCTGTTTAAAGAGGTGACCTGAAGACCATGGAAAAGTGTGTATCTTCCCAAGTTTCTTGTTTTTCTGCTTTGGGGTTAGTGAATCAGTTCTTACGCTGATCTTTATTTCATGGTCCCTAACAAGGACGTTAACTTAGGTTGCACTTTTGATAAATTTCAGCAAGTTAGAAACATTTCTGTCATACCAATGAATTGCATCTTTTCCATTTTAGAAGTAACTGTTATTTCTGCCCACTGTATGACTTACATTTCATCTTACAGAAAGAGTTGCTCTTATAGCATAAAATTTTTTGACACTTTAAAAGGAAAAAAAAAAAGAAGAATGGTAATGGCTGCATTAGTTCACTGCACCAAAAAATCCTTCTCCTTTCTATCTGTTGGCTGACAAAGGCTTTGTTTCATAGTAGAATTTGTTCTAGGCTGTGGTTTTGTGTGTCTTGTGCATTATTGCATTATCTCTCCAGCCTTCCTTATGTCCTTACCTTCCACTGAGGCATTATATCTTCTCAGACAAGTCACCTTTCTCTTTCCCCTGCTCTGGTACCAGAAGAAAATTCCTACTCATATTGCCTATGTTGTGAGTCCATCAGATTTCCATATCCATGCAGCCTTTTAATCTCAATGTCTGATATTGACTGCTATTTCCAGCTCCTAATTCTTTGATGCTAAGTGAAGTGCCACCCTCAAGTAAATGTTCCTTGACTTAGCAACTTTTTCTTTTCCTTTCCCTTTACCACTTCAGGGCAGCTACTGGGAGACTTCAGTGCATCCTAACATGAACCTGCTGACTGAGCTTTTAATTGTTGGGGGTGTGGGAAATAAAAAAAACCAGTTTGATCCTGCATGTGACATAGTGACAACTATGTACCAGAAGTTGTCATTTCTGTAGCCTAGGTTCGTGCTGCGATGAGCATGTCCTGAGGGAGGCAACACAGAGGGGAGAATTTGACTTTAAGAGAAAGATGGCAAGTGACTTGGCTTTTTTCCTTCCTTGTTTTTTGATGATAGCAGGGTTTTGGAAGTAATCCTAATGATCCTTAATCGTAAAACCAAAATGCACAGCAATCTTCTCATACTAAAATTCATAAGGATGGAGAGAGTGGTGTTTGGCAGATTGTCTTGCCGTTGCAGTATCAATAGACCCTCTCTTCCACACTCTTCTCCCACTTTTTAGTGTGGGATTTTGACCACAGGAGTAGATTGCTGTCTGTTTAAACATTTTTTTCCTCTTCTGAGAAGAGAGGACTATTCTTCTGTGCTAAAGAGCAACTTTATGTTTAACTGCTCTTTTTGGAAGTCCTAGTATCTCCTCTTTTTGTTTTAACTTGCTTACAGAACACGAGGGTGGTGAGGTCTCCATTTCTGTTTTCTCTTTCTCCATGAAAACCTTTGAATCAAATTTCAACCAAAACTTAAAGAAATGTTATGTCTTAGAGGTAGTTATGTTGCTACAGGTTTCATGACAATCTGAGGGAATGGTTATGATAGCAGCTCGCTGGCACTGCCCTGAGAGTGCATAACTCCAGGCTAACCCCAGCACTGCTCTCTTCTGTGTGGAGCATGGAGGAAGCTGGGATGATGGTGGGGGTAAGACACATGTTCTCTTACTCATGGGACTATTTACTTAATTTTGATTCAGGTACTTCTGAAGAACCACAGTGGTGGTGGGTGATCCTAGGTATTCAGTAATATGAGACTTGTAACTAGATGGCATTTGCTGGGGCAGTGGGGGAACTCTGGTTTATGCAGGCACTGAGTCTGTTTCTGTAACCATTTGTCTGCTACATGGCAGCTCTGGAGTCCATGAGGGCTGCCTGAGATTTCCACTTCAGGAGAAGTTTGAAGGGTATTTAAAAGGTAGAATGTGACATAGGCTAAAAAAAGATCTATATATGTTACTTAGTTTTAATCTCCTTCAAAGCTGATTCTTTTGGTTCTTTTTCATTTCCACTCTGAAAAACTATGTGAACACTTCCTTTCTTATTTTAAAAAAGAGGTTTTTAAAAATTATTTCAAAATAGACTTCAAAAGCTTCTTTATTAATTTTTTTCTCTTGTTTCTTTTTACTTGTTTTTATGAATGTATAGTCACACACTCTGTCCTGTCAGTCTCCCTTTCCCAGCACTCCTACCACAAGGCGTGCCTTGCAAAGGACTTTGTCAGATGAGAGTATTTACAGTGGTCAAAGGGACCACTTCTTCACCTCGCGGGCCTCACTCTTGGACCAAGCCATGCCAAACGATGTTCTATTCACCAGCACGTACCCTTCTCTCCCAAAGTCGCTGCCATTACGGAGACCATCATATACTTTGGGAATGAAATCACTACATGGTAAGTGTATTTCCCATTTCTCAACCTTCATAGAAATCCTTTGTGAATTATGTTACGGGAAAATGTTTGTTACAGCAATTAGTAGTTCCATCTTGATTTTGCTAAAACGAAGATAGTCAAGTCACATGACTGAAAATATAAAATAACACAGGAATTTAATTTTTTTTCCCTCACTTTAGTGGATGTGAGACTGCATGACTGGTCATGCAGTTACCTTGTGGAGGGAGCACAGAAATTTGCCTCATTGGCTGCAAGTTTTTACCATTCCTTCCAAGAGTCCCCTGGATCAATTGGACCAATGAACAAATAATCTGTGACTGGGTTATCTACCAGTGACAACTTCAGGTGTCAGTTCCTCTAGTGTGGGATTATGGTAACAAATACAATTAGGAAAATAATGATATAAAAGCGGATAAATACTAGTAGACATTTGGATATACAACTATACCAAATAACGCTTTCATTGCACCAAATCTTAGATTCATTCCCCTTACCCTATTTGTTTTACAGGACTTGTGTTACTTATTTCAGTCACACAGCTAACTTGAAAAGAAGTTACTTGCTAAACTGCTGTTGAGAAGACACTCAACCTTCCCCCATTAGTTTATTGGAAAGTCTCGGTGGGATTATTTTATGGTCATGTGTTGCTGCATGTGAATGTCTCAGTCAGTGAGAAAGGGAATTTTCACAGGTTCCCACTGTACCTCATAATTACAGAAATAGAGCTAGATCTCAGTGTAGGATTCTGCAATGTTTTCTGAAGAAGTACTTATCTGCTCTGATTTATTCATGTTTTAGTATGTTTCAAGAGGAAGATGCAAAAGGCTATCGATAGATTCAACTCACTATAGTGGGACTAAGCACAGTCTGTATTTAGATACACAGGATACATTTGACAGTGAAGTCTGATAAAAAAATCTATTTTAAATTCTTTTCATCTGTCTGTGATCACCCAGCATCAGTTTTCAGTGTTGAGCCTGATATTTTCATGAGCTGTTGTGTCTGTATAACATGTTCTTGCATAAGAATTAGGAAACTGAGCTCACTTCATTTCTGCTTTTTATGTGCACTAAAATAACTTTGCAGACTTGGTTACACTTGTAACTGGCTGGTGGATTTGGCCTCTGAGGACTTGGGGTCAGAAGATTAATGGTGCCATCTGAGTAGAAGTGGAAAGCAGCACTTGGTCTCTTTTCATTTAGGTGCCTGTATTTTCAAAAAAGAAAACTACAAAACCTTCGCTGTCATGTCCTCTTCCACACCAAACTGGTCTGGTAACTTCTCCTAGCACATAACCTGTCGACATTTGTCAACAAAACATGATTTTCTATTTTCCATAAAATGTACGGCCTGCATGATAAAGGACCAGGTGGCACACAATTTGTGCCACACAAAATTTGTGGCACACAAATTGTCTTCATGCACACACGCTTTCCCTTTTGCTGAGAGGATTAAGTAAGCTGGATATTTAATACCACAAGTATTTGTTGGCTTCCAGCTATTCAAAATTCTTTCAATGCAGAGATTCCAGAGCACATCAATTTTTTTTTTTTAAGAGGGAAAACACTGTGCTAAAAATACTCATATTTACTCATCTGTCTTAACAAAACCCCCAGTTCTGTATTTTCATAGAAGCAAATAGGTGCCAGGGAGTGTAGAAGCCCCAGCAAGCTGCAGAGCCCTCTAAAGTACCTTCAGCTTGTGCAGAAGCAGGAATCATTGGGTAGAAGAGTATTGCCTCCAGACCTAGCGCTGGGCGGAGTCAGACATTGGCTTTTCAGTGCTCATCTGCAAAGATCAGAAAGGAACCAAATGTTGTGGTGTTAAAAGCTGGCGTGAAATGTGCTGTATCTGGACAACTGCAGTTCAGCAAACATTCCACTGAATTTTTGTTCCAAAAGTGCTGTGCCAGAGAAGTTAAGAATAGGGTATTCAGTAGTATTAGGAAAGGAATTTTGGGGTGTTTTTGTGGAGTTTATAATCTATTCTGCATCACTCTAGGAGAGTTTTCTGCCTCGGACAGCTCCCTCACAGATATCCAAGAGCAAAGACGGCAGCCCATGCCAGATCCTGGTCTTATGCCATTGCCTGATTCTGCCTCTGATCTGGACTGGTCAAACTTGGTAGATGCTGCCAAAGCCTTTGAAGGTAAGTTTTCAGATTATAACAATTAGAATAAATCATCTTTGTGCATGCTTCATTAAGGACTGTGGGTTTTGTGGTTGTTTGGAGCTTTTTTAATCCTGACTTTTGCTATTGTTGTTTTTATTTTTTTTACTTAGTCTGAAGCTTAAGTTCTTTTAAAATACCAACTCAAGTCTTCAGAGCCTGAAACTTTGGATGTAATATTCAGATACTGTTTCTTGTTGCTGGAATGCCTCTGTGCTAAGGTTTGGCCAAATTGTTGTGAAACCGGCCACTTTTTATTTCATGTAGAGCAGTCACAGACATCACAGCTGGTGTGGAAAAGACATCTGGCACAAAAGTGCAAAAATAAAGTCAAGTAGAAGGGGAAAAGCATATGAGCACGTTACTGATTGCTTGCATACTGCACTTTCAAGAAGTATATGTAGTGCAGCTGAAGTTTGCTACCAAGATAGTTTGGGAAATATGCCATGTTGGTACATACTTTTCTGTTGCCATTCTTCCCTTTGAATATTCTGAATACATAGGTTTGCACCTAGTAAGCTGAAGAGAACTGTAAGCTGCCTAGATACATCTGAATTTAAAAGTAACTGCACTTTAGACCAAAGGGAATTTATGGAACTATAATCCAATGGCAAAGTCTTCTAGGCTTGTTAAACACAAGTGACTATTCCTATTACCTGCAAAATGCTGTCCCACCTTCATGGAAGTGTTTTCACTGATCCTGAATCTTTCAGACAATATTCAGCATGGTTGGAGAAGGCTGTGAAGTAACTTGATTTCTTGGCTGCTCTCTGGTAGTAGCCTTATACATCATTAAGATGTCTACATGGGTGTTCAGGATGTACATGTGTCCTCTGTTCTGTTGCCATAGGAGTTGTAGGAGCAGCATGGCTCATATTTCTGCTGTGCAGTCTTGGGAAGAGTATTCAAAGTAAGCCTTGGTCCTCAAGAGGAGATGAATTTGTAGCAATGGTTTTCTCACCACCACATGAGGGTGAAACTCAGGTTTTGATGCGTTTCCCTGTGGCTGGTAGTTTCTGTTTAAAAGATCCCCTAGTTTTTGATGATATTTATTTAGCTATCCTCATTAACCTGAATCCCTCAATTTTGTAGGCCCCAGACTCACTTGTGCTTCTATTTAGAAGTGTGAAGACAGTGTAGTCAAGGTAACAAACTGACAGCTCAGATGAAAACAAGCTGGAGTAATGTGTTGGCTGGCCCCTTCATATATTCAAATTTGATTTGGAGAGGGTTCTCAGTATAATTCTATTGGTCATTGGTTGTCTGGTCTCAATATAATCCCACTCTCTAGTCTCTGCGAGGTGCCAGTAGGGAGTGACAAGTACCAAGGAGCCTAAACTCCGATTTGTGATCCTGGGCACCTCTTCTACACCATTGATTTGTGTCTTCAGCACAAACTCCTGAAGTTACAAATAGTGGTATCTGTACCCACTGAAAGAAAAGCTGCCTTGATCCCTGAGCTACACCAGCATTTAGTATTTTCATTCCCGGGGAGGGGGGAAGAAGAGCAGGAGAAACTCCACCAAATATTACATTGTGATAATTTTAGCCTTGTTGGAAGTACAAAATAAAAATTTGTCAAACAGAAAAAAATGATACTTTTCTGTATCCACGAAAGTCCAACAGCTGCTGAGGGAGAAAGAGGTTAATTTATTAAACTAAATGTGTTTGTTACTGTTTGTGCTAGGAAACTCCAGAGGTAGGAGCAGTCAGTACTTTACAGCCACATCACAAGTGATAGTGATTTAGAGATGTGTTAAAGCATCTGAGCAGTTGCAGGACAAAAAACATAGACACGAGGAAGGAAAGAAGTTTAATGTTTCAATTTGAAAATATTTTATAAGGTATAAGGAAAAAATCTCAGGTTCTGCAAAATGGCATTGGTTATTTTACTTTCCACACATCAGTTGTGCACAATGAGCTTTTCTTTCCACAAGATAAAGGGATCCTTTATGGAGTGAAGGAAGCTAAATATAGTTAGTTATTGGGTAGCGTCATGGAGTTGTACCTGGGAAGTTTTGCACAGCACTGTTTGTTCCAGCTTGACTTCCTGCCTCTCTTGGAACTGGCCTTGGGTGGACTTGCAAGCACTGCTGAGGTCTCTACTTTGCAGTTTCCAGCATCTCCCTCTGGAGAGCTTTTTAGCCTGAGGGTGATGGTTGGGCTGTGTGAGCATACAGTGGTGTGCCAGAGCTAGTACTTACTTGTTGAATCCAGTACAGTGGAAAACCTGGTGCAAACACTCACAGTGCCAATTTACTTCTGTCAAGTGGGTATTGGTATTTCATATCACCTTATCTTGCTTGAGACAGATTGCTTCAAGATTCTGCAGCATAGGTGTTGTGCTATGCATGAACAAATAATCATTACTGCTGCCATTGTTTTTCTCTGTATGTTTGCCTTCCCAGTTCAGCGAGCTTCATTCTTTGCTGCTGCTGATGAAAATCACAGACCTGTGAGCGCTGCTTCCAGTAGTGACCAGGCTGAGGACCAGCTTACTGCACAGATAAAGCCTTATACAGGGTAAGTAAATACAGCAGACATGCGGGCTTCGTCATTTACAAACAAAAAATCTTTATTTGGAAGCCATCTCCGGGCTCCATGGAAGAACTCTTCACAAGTTCTCAAAACAATGGAGGTCAGAGGTATAAAGAGAAGAATAGTAAGTGCAGTTGAACCTTTTTGTAGGTTCTTTCTTGTCTGAGACATTCATGAACCTGTCCAAAGCAATGGTAATTCAAAGCACAATGAGTTCAAGTAGAGAGGAGTCAAGTGATGGGATGGCCCCAGTTAATCATGAGTTAAATTTGTTCTGTTTAATGTGCTGCATGTGTTCCTTGTACTCTTTATTGCATCCTTCTTTTTGTGAATTCTTAGTGTACCCAAGTGCATACCTTCATAAAACCCCTTGGTATAGACAAGGCTGTTAGCTACCTTATGTGAAAACAGTTAATCATATCAATACCTATTCTTGTTTTCTGCTTTCAACAGTAAAGAATCTCCTCCAACTCTCGCCTCTAAAGTGGACCAACTGGAAGGTTTGCTGAAGATGCTGCAAGAAGATTTAAGGAAGGTAAGCTTTTAATTTACAGAAGAATCTGTAAGACATTTATTTAGTGCTGTTGGGGGTGCTAATAACTGTGTAATCCTGCTTTGCCATGCCTGAGCCTGTGACAGTCTCATCCTTGTATGAGAAAAAGACATCTCTTTGCTAGTTTTCTCAGGCTTCTAATTATGCATGGTTAGGATGGGGTGTCTCAAACTGTAGGTGTTTGATTCCTCTGCTTAAATTACGAGGGTGATTCACAGTACCTTCACTCCTAGTTCAGGTGACACTGTGCAAGTCTTGAAGGTAGTCCATATAAATGCATCCTGCTGATGTTGAAAAGTTGACAGTATTATCTAAACATGTAATTTCTACTGTGGAAACTTCCTGTATTGTGTTAATGCCTACTTGGTTCAAGAAGGATCTGCTGTGGTGAGATGAAAAGTTAATCTTAGCTGGGCAAGTATTTGCTGCAAGATTCTCAATCCCTTACTTAGTTAGCCACCAGCACTTGTACATACAGAACAGGTCATGCCCGGTTTTATTGGACCACTTGAGGAGCCAGCTTCTGTATTAGAATTTAATACAGAGAAATCCTGTACATGCAAGCAAAACAGGAGGAAGGAAATGTCACTACTGTCCCTTGGATATAGATCCATGTGCTACTGCACATAAAATCCTTATAAAGCATTAGACTCATGCTCTAAGAGATTCTTGCTGCTCTAGATAGATAGGAAGCATGACCTAAAATTTCCACTAAGATCCATATTTTTCTTTATGCCTAAGGAAAAAGAGGACAAGGCCAGTCTTCAGGCTGAAGTGCAACACTTGCGGGAAGACAACTTGAGGTTACAGGAGGAATCCCAGAATGCAACCGAAAAACTGAAGAAATTCACTGAATGGGTTTTCAACACAATTGATATGAACTGAGAATGGTGTACGGAGAAGGAAACTATCTATGAATATTATTACTGGGACTTAAGCTTTAATGCCACCTTACTTATGACATGGGAAAGTATAGTCAGAGCAATTCCCTGTTCTTCATCCTTCAACAACCCTTTTTTTGCATCTCTGCGCGCACTCAGAACAATTGCAGATCAACAATCAATGTCTGCCTTTTGTAGAAAAAACAAAGTAAATAATTTTAAAAAGGTAAAATAAAAGTTTAACTGCTAAAATGTGAATGTCTATTTTTTGCACATTGTCTCTTTATCTGTTATGTACAAAATGATTTGGAGGCAGGATCAGACTTACTGTTCCATATGCCTCTGTTTCCATTAACTCCTTTCTCACTGTTTCAGGTAATCTGCTTTTCCTTGCAGCTTTGGCAAATATTATGACATCTAGAAAATTAGAAAGAACTGTTTACTTTACTGCTCTTCTAACATTGTTTTCTGAAGTATGCCACAGACAAGGGGATGTGATGCAATGTTTTAGGTGTCTCCTTAGCAATTTGCGCTTGATTACTAGTGCTACCTTCCCATACATTACAGAGAAGGTGTGTCTATAGTGTATGGTACAGTACAACCAGCATCATAACATTAGGAGAGAGACTAGAGAGGTGAGCCATGGGTGAGGCATATTATCACACATCTGTTGCATTAGCATTTCTGGTGGCTTTTGTCTCCTGTGGAAACAATGGCTGCAAGGACCTTTACAAACAGCAAAACTAGGCATGCTGCAGTCCATACCATGACAGGCAGGCTGGGACATAATAGTACTGTTGCTGGATTGCTTAAGTACAGCCCACTTTCCTTCCAGGGGCGTCTGTTGCTTGCATACACGCAGAAGACTTAGGCTGAAGTTGTAAAGAGATTAAGATTTCTTTTCCATGAAATGTCTTTGTGAAAATCCACACAAACGATCTCTGTGTCCCTGCCCTCCCATTCCATTTCTCACAGAAGATTTGAGAAAAGTTTATTCAAGTTCTGTTTTATTGCATGAGAGATCTTACGAATCCTTTACTATGGAAGATAGAGGAATATGTAAAGGGGAACTAGAGAAGTGTGTTTTTTGACACACTGGGACAGGATCAGAGCTCCAAAATCCCCAGTCCCCAGTGAAACTGTCTAGCATGAGTTTCTCCAAACTGCCTCATGCCAGCAAAGTTAAATTCTTGTTCTTTGAAGGAACAGCTACCTTGCCACAACATGTTACCTTTAGAGAAAATACCTTTTAGGTGTCAAAATACGACTTTTAAGCACTGCAGTCTGCACAGGCATTGAACTGTGCAGTGTGCTGAGAAACCCTTTCTAGTTCCTTCTGAGGATACAGTTACTACCCTAGTAAATATTGCCTTGCATAAAGTGCAGTGTATTTGGGGGTTAATTTTGAGAGCATCCTCTCCCTCCGCTTTACCACATTCTCAAACAGACAGATTAAAATCATTGGCATAGTCTTGTCACAGACTTCCATGCTCTTTTCAAATCCCTTTTTCATGCTCTTTAATCTTGCTGCACACAAGTACACACTACACTTCAACCTCAAACTTCATTTGTGATGCTAATCCCCATGGAGTTCTTCTCTAATGTTTTGTCATGGAAATGGATCTCTTTGGAACTATTTCTGGAGTGCTTTTGTAAAGGTTTAGAATGTCTTGGGTTTTTTAATGACTTGTATGAAGGAGATTTATATAATGCCTGATATTATTTGTAAATGGGAAATATTGCTAACATCTCTGAGCATCCTGAAGTCTTGCTTTTATTCTCTTTTATTTTTAAGTTCGGTTTTATTTTATTTCAAAAAATATTTTGGGACTTGGGGCAGACTATTTATTAGAGTTTTGCAACAGAGTTCTTCTTGTATGATGCCGCTGAAGGCTACTTGTAAAATTCTGACAATAAAACTCATTTTAAAGGTTCTTCTAAACCATTTTCTTTTGATTTTGTTGGATTTGTTGTTTCAGACTTTCCAGTGTCTGTTTTTTCCTGTTTTCTTCTCATACCGCTTTTCTCAGTGCTTATTATTCTGAGTTCCATTCTCTATCAGATTCCTAATTTTTATTCCTTTGAGAGCCATTGCTTCATCTTTTGACTTTTTACCTGCATGACTGCAGAAATGTATTTTCTTCCCCCATATACAAGGGTTTGCTACCTTTAACTGACTGTGAGCTTAACTGAAATAACAGTAAAGGAGATACAGTGTTGTTTTACAATTTATCAGGATTTTAGGACTTTCTTGGGAAAACTGAAGCCAATGTAGGTGAAAACCAAAGTCTCCTGGTGCAGCCAAACCTTGGGAGCATGTAACATCAGGTGTTAGATGTGGGGGGTGGGGGAGATAATCCATTTGTTTTGTTTTGCAGATCTCTGACTTGGGACATGGCTGTGGACCTGTTTTCGACAGACATTTTTTTGGCCCAGTGGATCAGCATTCTGCACAGCTCAAAAATGTGGAACTAGGTCAGTCTGCAGGAAAACATCTTCCAGTTCACTGAATAGATTCCTACAAGGCACATGGGGAAAGAAAATTCATCTCTTTCTAGCAGTGAAGTTACCCAACAAAGAGAGCTCTGAAACAGCCAAGAGCAAATAGAAGCATCTGATGAAACACTGAGGTTGAATTTTGGAAAGAAAACTTGATGTTGTCTCACAATTTGTAATTGGATACTGGTAATTGAGTTAAAGGAAAAAGTTTCCTTCCGGTTAAGGAGTTGCCCTGTCCACATCCATAATGAATTCATGCTGGAGGTTCCCACACTTCACCACACACACATTGCTAGGTCAGTGTAGACTAGGGCAAGATCTAACTTGCAGGCATCTCCTTACAGCTTGAGTAGTTACTGGCCTAAGCAGAAGGTGGGTGGCGATGGGAGGAATCTGGGTAACGGGCCACCTTTCTATTACACCCATTTCTCAAGAGAGAGTAGTGTTTCATGCTCCTGGAAACAATTTTGTATTCCTTGTCTGCATTCCAGTGCAGAGGTGCTGGTCTCCCTGTGAAAGTTTTTTTGGACAGCGGGATGTGGCTGGTACAGCAGCAGAAGTCTGTCTTCTCTCAAAATCCCCCAACCAGGGTGTGGGGGGTTGTCACCACAGAGGAGCTACAGCTTGCAAGGATGGATAATACTCTTAGCAGAAGTGATGCTGGGTGTAGGTAACAGATCAGAGGGTAACAACATGTGGTAAGAGGCGAGCCATGAGGAACACAGGAGCAGGGATTGCGAGGGGAGAGGCTGAGGAGCTAGTTATTTATAGGGTTAAGGGAGAGGAGGTATGGGAATGAAATGCAGCACTTTTCGGTTTTACTCCTCTGACATTGTGGTTACTGTATGATTGCATGTTGCTTCTCTGGGAAGCTGTGTTCCAGCCCAATGAATGAGTATGGTGAGAGAGCATTTTCCCCAGTTTTCCTGTTGAGGGAAAGGTCCCCATGAACCCGGCACAACTTGGGAGAATTGACTGGTCTGCTTTTAAAATCTTTATGTAAGCTTTCTCTCGTCTCCTAGTGCTGCCTTTTAGGCTGACAGCTAACAAATCCTCTTTTAAAGCAGTCGGCTGTCTCCTCGCTGACAGTTCAGCGTGGTGTTAGTCCATATGTGAGCAACTTGCTTTGCTGCAAGACAGCAAGCGAACAGAGGCTGCTGCAGCTTATCAGCTGGTATGGCATCCAAAGTTGGATTCCCTGGAGGAGAGATGACACTGTCCCTCCTACCCTGCTGCAGCTGGTGTGAAGACATGGGCTTTGCTGAGGTGGTTACTAATGGACAGGAGCTGGGCAATGAGACTACAAGGCTTGTACAGATGCCTCCCTGATACTAGCTGTGGTGAGGAAATCCTAGCTGTATTTTTTAAGGCAATGCTGGAGGGAAAAGAAGCTCATAGAAATAGAGCTCTGCAGTAAGAGCCCCTTCCCCTAGCAACTTTGGTTGGGCAAGAGGGGAGCAAGACTAGGGAGTTTGTGTGAGTTGGACTGTTTGGAGGCTGAGCTCTAGATCTGGAGCTCCAAGGTGGGCAGTAGCTGATGGTAGTCACCTACACCCCCTTTCTGCAATGAAGACCAGCTGCTGCCACTGTCTGGGAAGGGCAGATCCTCTTCCACTTTCCACAGCAGCAGCTGGGGAAGTCTTGCTCAGCTTTGGGGAGAAGAGCTGGCTGCTGGGGACTGTGTGGGGTTTTACCCCACTCAGTGTATGCAAGGGCATAGCAAGCAAGTCCCTCTGACTTTTCCTGTGCTTGTGTCTCCCTCCAGAAGGTGATTCCAAATGTGTCACAACCAGCTTGTGTTTCTCCCAGGTGTTTGGTGTCTGAATTTGGTGTCTGAGTTTGGTGTCTAAAGTGGGCTGGGCTGTTTGTGGCACAGCAAAGGGTGAACAATTTGAGTAGGAACACCTATGGGAAGTAAAACCATAGTGCTGCAGCAGGATGCATGGCTTTACCAAACCACAGGGCTGGGGGCTGGAAAATTTCACAGAATCACACAATATGCTGAATTGGAAGGTGGGATCATCAAGTCCAACCCTTGTCCCTGCACAGTTTGTGGTCTATCACAAGGTAACTCAGGTTGGAAGGATCTTCAGCAAGTTTCATGTCCAGCCAGTTGCTCTGGACTTTATCCAGCTGGATCTTGAAGAAAAACCTCCAAGGATGGAGACTGCATGGTCTCTCTGGGCAATGCATTACTGTCTTCATCACGGGAAAGTTTTTATCAGTATTAGTAGTAGAAAGGTGTAACCTTAGCAGCAGTTGCAGGCTGTGTTTTGCCTACATTTCTCCAAGAGTTCATGACACAGGAGACTGTACCCTCCTTGAAAACCTGCGAGGTTTCCCCTGCTTGGGGCCAGCAGCAGAGCACCCACATTTGCTCTTTTCCCTTTGTTGAGCCTGGCAGGAAGGAGACCCTGCAGCTTGGTGGGTGCTGAGCATTGTTTGTTCCACTATTCAACTTCCCACAGTACAGTTCTGATTTGTTTCTAGAGATTTATTATTTCTGCACTCAGTATCACTTATTCATGCTTTAATCAGGGCCTGCATCGAGCCCCCTGGTTGACCTTCACTCTGTGCTGCCTGCAAGGACACGTGCTGCCGGGTGGGGAGCCACAGCTGCAGGCAGAGGATGCTCTTGGCAGCTGAAGAAGGCCCATCAGCTCTTGGCATGCAAAGAAAGAAGTAAGAGACAGAAACTAGGACATGTTCAAGGACTAGGATTGAACATGGTTTCTTATCCTCATGTTGTGATAGTGGCAACTGCCACCAACTAGTAACTGAAAAAAGGTTTCACACCATGGGGGCAAAAAAAACAGGGACTCATCCTGGTGCTGGTTTAAAGTTCATTCCTGTTCTTTCATCTTGCTTCTTCCCACCAGCTCCTGCACTTTTCTTCCAGCAGTTTGTTCATTTTGTGTGGTGGCTGCTGACTGCTGTTCTGCCTCCCAGGATCTGGTTCAGCAAGGGGGACTGCTGTGCTGATCCTGGCAGTGAAGCTGTCTGCCTGTGGCTGACTGAAAGGCGAGCCTGAGTTGAGCGATTGAAGCATTTGGCTGAACTGAGGAGCTTGACTGCTCCCTTGATTTTGTGAAAGGCCTTGAGGCGCATTTGCATCTTCTTTGTATCTCACACCCAAAATGAGTTTGTTTATCTGGGGCTGGGAGGCTCAGTGATAACTTTGCTGTATGGAAGGAACAAGCTATGTCATGCCCAAATTGCAGCGTGCCAAGAGATACCGCCTGGGATGTGTCTACCCACGCACAGCAGAAACAACCAGTGTGTGCCTGCCTGGCCCTTCCTCCATCGGGGTTCTGACTCAGTCCAGCTCTGCACAGGAGAGCAACCCCGGGCTCTGCTCTGCCAGCTTCTGCTGCAGGCATAGCATGGATGGTGGTTTGGGGACACTTCAGCCTCTTGTTTGCTCTCTGACCCATCACAACTGATCCTAATAGTAGGATAATATGAGCACACATCTTTTTGCTTTTAACATTCCCTGCAGCATATTTTTTTTAGAATAGGTTATGTGTTTTCAAGCTGTGCACAAGCATTTGACAAATGCCATTCTTCATTGTTACTGATTCACATTGGTACACTGGTCAGTTATCACAGTCTGCAAGTCCTAATAGTATTATTGTCTGGCAGATTGTTTTGTGACCTTTGCATCATATTCTTCATCAGGTCAGGCTCAACATGCAGCCTTGGGAAAAAGAAGGAGCAGAGTGGAGTACATAGAACTGGCTTCTTGCCTAATGAGTATTTGCCTCTTAATGCTTGCCTGTGTTTTGCCACACTTTAGGGCTGTTGAAAGTGGAGAATTTTGCATATGTGAAGTTTTCTAGCTGATTCAGCCAGCCAGAAAGTCCCTTGTGGAGGGTAAATATCTGAGAGGTGCACTATATTCTGCTAACTGTTCAAGCCCCAAACAAGAAATTGCCTCCTTGATGAAAGATTGATGAGGTTACACCTATAGCATGGAAACCTGAGTCCTTTTCTTTGTGATTTTTCCTTTCAAGTTTTCCATGGCCTAAAAGCAATACTGAAACTGGCATTAGTTCCACAGCTCTGATTTATTTGCACTGATTTCCCAGTTAGATCTCAGTTCACCACTCACTAAAACCATGTTGTTTTTATCCATATTTGGTTTTTAAGTTAGCCATCTTTATTAGGCAGTCAAAATGTGGGTCATAGCTTACACAGAGGAGAGACATCAGAATCAGATGTAATGTGGGTCTCTGGTCTGCTCTAAGATGTCCTCCAAAAGTACTGCAGTCTCGGTCATGCTACCTGCATCAGCTTGTCTTTGTGGCTGGAGCGGGCAGAAATGATGGGAAGTGCCTCAGAGAAAGGTGTTGGCAGGCAAAGACATCCTTGACTGAGGTCAATAAAAAACGGACAGGTTCTTCACACAATAACCAATAGAGGAGCCACAGCTGGCCTGGACAAGAGCCCTTGAGGTGTTTTCCCAGCAACCTAGTGGCCAGCAGAACAGGAAAATCCAGGGCTGCTTGGGGTGAGATGCCAACCATTTCGTGATGAGAAAAGGGAGAGGCAGAATGAAACCCTGCATGTGAAAACACATGTCTCACTGAAGTTTCTCAAGTAAGAAGTGACAGATGCCTTTGGGAAAACAGAAAATTTTGCTTAAGCTTCATGAGATGTTGGGTTTGGTTTTTTGGGTGTGGAGGGCAGGATTTTTTTTTTTTAAGGGATACTGTTCACTTGCAGTCTAGTCTGTTTTAAAATAGACTATTTTTTAGTGGTTTTTGTACAGGGCAGGTTTTAAAAGGTCAAGTGGCAGTGTTTAAATACACAGATAAAGGCTGTATCAGTTTCACAAGGTGTGAAGTAGGTTAAATGCTGAATTTCTGCTGGCTTCTGAACATCACCTCTGTCCTCACATGAGGGGGGAAAATGAGCAAGGTTTCCCCTTACATAGCTTTGTACTTGTGGGCTTTGTAGCCACAATCAGTTCAAAACAGAAGGCTTGAAGGGAAAGGACCATGCTTTCAGAATTGCATCTCTCTGGTTTGGGAAAGAGAACAGAAAAACTTGAGTCCTTTGGGATCTGAAGAAAGGTTGCAGAACAAGAAAGTAGGCCCAGATTTTTCAAAGGCACTGCAGGGCTGGCTGTTGGGAGTCTGAGGGGGATGTCCCAAAGGGCCTGAGCAGGTGAGGTGCCCAGCTGGCAGCAAACCTGGCATGCCTGCCAGGAGCACAGGGCAGCTCTGTGCTCCGGTGGTCCTCTGCCTGCCACCACGTCCCTGGCCCAAGGCTCCAGGCTGAGCTCTGAAAACTATGGGTAATGTACTCTTTTTTTAAAATATGATTAATTTACATGCCTGACTTATGTCCATTTGCGTGGAAATGAAAAGGTAGTACAAAAACACAGGAAATTTTATCAGTTAAAAAGATGAACATTAAGTATAACAGAAAACCAGATGAGTTTATTAGACCTTACTGTTTGAAAAGGTGTCATTTTTTTTTAGTTAAGGAAGTGATTGATCCAGAGCCCCTTGTCCCATAACTTTTAGAAATGCTAAATCTTTTTTTTCCTTTAATCTTGATTAGAAAAAGTGGCATAATTCTTCTTCAGTTTCCCATTGGTTTCTCAGCTTTAAATGAGGTGATCACTGGATTTACAGTAATTGGAAAACTGAAATGAGGAATATGTTGCTTGTATCTGCATAAGGGGCACCTGTTGGCGAGACACGGCTGTAGAGTTTCAGCAACTAGTGATTCCTGGGTCTTAGTGGTTTCCATGCATTCATTGGGTTATCTGTTTTTAGAAGTGCCAGTAAAAAACGTCCAGTTGAAGTCATTTTCATATAATGTTAATACTATTAGCAGACTGTAACATATTTCTGTATATACTGGTCTATGCTGGCATTATTTAAAAATGCTAGGATCAGGAAGCTCAATTTACACGTATGAGTAGTGCTGGGAACAGGGCCTGGAGAGCCAGGTTTGAAAGACTCCTTTCCCAGCTCTGTAATGGTTCGGACATGAGACCAGAGGGGACAGTGCAAAGGCCCCCCTGCCAAAGTACTTGGTAGTACCAGGGCACCAGCATTCACCATTTAACTGCTGCTGCATACTCACAGGGTCAAAGCTGTGTATGTAAGGCATGACCAAAAATCACTTCCTGCAATGAATTTACAAAGCAAGGCATTTAAAATCTGTAGCAACCTTTGAGGACATTTTAACTGTAGTGCCATCCACTTCCCTCCAAGTTCTCTGTGGTCTTGGTCTGATAAAACATATCCTAAGCTACCTGACAGGCAAATTGTGACATATGCAGTAATCCATTAATTATTTATTCATACAAGACTTTGGTAATCAAACTATTCATTGCCTTGTAATAGCATTTATCAGCCAGTCTTGCAAAGACTCCTTAAATCTTGATAACATGTTCACATTGCCTGTCATGGAAAAATGTATTAATGGATTTGTTTTCACATTTTCAAGGAATGATGTAGCATCACAGACAGAACCAGGCTGATTCTGAAATAAATTAAAAAAATATAAATGTAGAGACATAGAATGTTATAATTCTGGCCTGTCTGCAGCCATCTGTATATTTAATGCCTCACTGATGGCAGCTGAAAGTTTCTTCTGCCACCATGGCTATCCTGTGAGATCTTTAGTTTCTGGGACAAGATTTATTAAAAAATCACTTCATGTTAAACTGAAAAATGTTTTTGTTATCTTCATCTGGGTAGGAATAAAACTTTTTATTTATTTGTTTGATCTGGTATTCTAAATTATTCTACTTGTTTTGAAGAAGTACTCCCCACTTGGGGCGCATGCAAGCTCCAGGGGTTGGTAGTATTGGATGAGATGGAAGCCAGCCCGGCTCAGTGTTCAGCACTGGGCATCAAGGTACAGATGCAAGCACAGGGTGGGCATAGAGTGTTATTCCCCTAGAATACACCTGCAGCAATTTGGTTTAGGGAATCCTTGACTAGAGGGGTTGTGATTGTATGCAAAAGCTCTCCGTGGATTTTCTTCCATGGACTTTTATTTTATGTCTTTCAGAACCTGTGTAAACTTCCTGGATCTGTCCCACAGAGGCTCTGCAGCTAACCCCCAATGAGCTTATTTGGAGTTTCCACCCACTAGTTCACCTGACTCTCCTCACTTTATACAAGGCAGGGACAGTAAACAATCACTCCCTATTTACTGTTCCCAAACACTTATGCTATAAAATACCTTTACTGTATCATCCTTCAGTTGTATCTTTTCCATTCTTAGTCTGGCCTTAATCTTACTTTTTGGAAGCATGGACTCACTTTCAAATTTTTCCCATTGCTCTTCTCTGAGGCCTTTACGTTCTGCTAAGTCCTACTGCAGATGGCAGGACCAGGAGTGCATGCAGTCTTTGGCATGCAGATGCACTGCTGTGTCATTCGCATTCTCCCTTGTGTTCACACCATCCCTTCCCAAAGTATTCATACCAATTTTCTAACTGCTACAGAACATAAACTAAGTTGACATTATTTCTAAGAACTGGCTGAAGAGCCTATCTTGATATAATGAAGTCAGCACTATTTTTCCCATGTCCTTTATTTTGCAGTTTTTCTGCTGTCTTCTCACCTTGTCACTTGGTAGCATATGGTTGCCTTGCAGCTCTTCACAGATAACCCTTCTGTTTTACTCAGCATATCCTCATGCCACTGGGAGGTTCGTCACATTTATTACCCACTTGTTTGTCGGGTAATTTACTGAGTCCACCAAACACTGCAGCCTTCAGTGCTCATCCCTGGTAAACTCCCTCTGTTGTGAAAGTTTGCTCCTTATTTCCATCTTTTATTTCATCCACTCATTATCCTGTGAGTTTATATTCCTAGTGAACCTTTGGGGAAGGAGCTTGCTTCAAGGCCTTTCAGTAGGATAAGCAGGAGCTTGTATGCACTGAGTCTTTCTTGTCCATACAGTTGATGGCTGCTTGAAAGGCTTCTAATAGTTTCCAGCAAGAAGACAACATGGACAAATTTCTCTTTCATTTGGCTTAAAATATTCATTGACTCGGAGATAAGAATTTCTAGCCTGGTGATGGTCATTTAGGTTCCATTTTATCTGTTGCTGTTTCAGTGAGTACTGGGTTTCTCCAGTTGAAAATGGAATCAACGGCAATGGAAATGAGTGACAGAATTGCATACAGCCCAACATGAAGATGATTAAGAGAGAGTGAGAGATGTAGATCTAAAAGGCTTCTTTCAACCACCTTCTTCAAAGTGAAGTTCGGTCTCCATCATCCACCTGCTCCTATTCCTGCCAGAGAACACTTAAAATACTGAATGGCCTTGAACTGTCTTCAGACACTTTGAGGGGTGGTGTGTATGGGGAAAAGGTTTGAGATAGAACCACTGGAATTCGGAACAATACAGGGATGTGTATGCCCAGAACTCCTACAATGGGGAAGGGTATGGGGCCCTAACATCTAGCAGGTAAGTTGGAAGGAGAGACCTAAGATACATGGAGGATTACCAAATCCTGTGCTGCATTTAAAGGAGAAGTTGGGAAATGCAACAAAAGCAGGACGGGTAGCAGACAGGTTTGAGGCACAAGCAGCTGTCATGGGTAAAGGACCCACAAGTAATCCTTGGAATGAAGAACAGGACAGCAGGCAGAAAAATAGGTGGGGAGGTGTGCTGAGAGACATGAAGAGATGCTGGTGTGTGTCTTAGGAGTCTCCTGTTAACACCTCACCATGTTTGAGACTCAGTGCTCCGACAAGCGGCAAGCCACTTTCAGCTCCACTTTTTAGTCAGTGCATGAGTTAGCTCTTCAGAGCCTTTCCTTTTCTTGTGGATGTCAGTGTTCCAAGGAAGTCTCTTGCAGATATTCACAACCCCCTTGCAGAGGCAGGGAAAACGGATCAACATTACCAGATGATGAGTGAAGCAAAGGATGTGATTGAAATAAGGTAGGTATAGGAGGATTACAATTAAGTCAAATGACAGTTGATCAGTAAGGAATTGTTTTACTTTGAGGCTAGCAGTAACAGTGCAAAGCTCTGGAGAGGAGCAGAGAAGCACTTGCCTAGCTCAGCCCTTTGGCACTCCTGTCCTTAGGACTTTGTAGATTCAAATCACAGCCCTCTCTTGCCCACGTAAAACAAAATACTTGCACTTACCTCAGAAAAGCTAATCCTGCTGTGTTCCCCAAGGATAAGTTAGGCATAATGGGACCTTTTCTATACCTAACATCTGTGATAAAACCAGGAAAACTTTGTAGGGTATTAGCTGATGTAACAATACTCTAATGTACTTTGTCTTTCACTTTTTATTCATGAGGCCTGATAGCTATTTCCAAAATGTGCTGCAGGACTGCATGGACTCCATGGAGAGGTTTCTTCTTGCTGTGTCAGGTACTTTGGATATTGAGAGATGATAAAAAAATGTTTGTACATGGCAGATTTCCTTCATGTTTTTTAAGAAGGCAGAAGACAGCAGTAAGCTAACGCCAAGACAGAGCCAGGAACTTGGCTTCAAGACTCTTTTATTCTCTTTGGTCTCATAATCAGATGGACCTAGCTGCTTTTCCCATCACTGCTATGATTTCTTCAGATATGCACAAAGCCCTTGGAACTTGCCTGGTCCAAGTGGCTTTCGGAGAGCCACAAGGCTGTTTCATTCTCTAGTCATTACACTTACCAAGCATCCAGCTATGGGAACAACCTTGGGATGGATGGGAGCTACTCAGACAGTAGCATAAGCCCCTTGACTTGGAAAGGATTTTCAGCAGTGGAGAGGATTTCTGATACATGCTGGATGAAGTTAATAGGAAGATCTGCATGGAATTCAGGATGTGCTGTCTCACATTGGATAGGATTTTGGCACCTTGCATGGCTGTCAGATTGCAGTGTTATGTGCCTGCAATGGCAGACAGAAACTGGGAGAAGAAGAGCAGATTTTGGCCTGCCAGGCAGCTGGGAAGTAGCCTGATACAGTAGGAAGGATCAGACACCAGCTTTTGTAATGATGAAGGGGAGGTAGGCATGAGTCACAAAATACTATCCTTGTCTTTAGTATGTTTTTCTGACCATGGTCTGAAACTAAAGCCCAAGCCATTGGAAAGATGAAGAATTGTAACATCTGAGAAATGCCTGACATTTGCCAAGAAATTTTTGCATATTTAGGGTTGAGGAGGTGTTAGAAATGTTTTTCTTGTGGCAGCTTGGTTAGGGCTTCTAGCCACAGTCCACTGGTCCAGTGAAGACAGCAAGATCTTTGACCTTGACCACAAGAAATCAGGCCAGGTTCTGTGTAAGTGCAGTTCACATAGCTTGACCAGAACACATCTACTGGATCTCACGGATGTTGTAGTTGAGTGGGACTGGTGCTCTAGAACAGGCTACTTTCAGGTGCTCCTGATTCGGCAGCCCTCAGTCACTCCTGAAGGCTTTTCTAGCTGCCCCTGCGCGGCACTTTGCCCCCGTACCTGTCGCAGGTAAATTGAAAGTACATGTGGATGCAGACCTGGAAATTTCCCTGTGCCGCTGTCCCGCCGGGATGTGCGGGTGTCGGGCGGTGATTCCCGCCGGGATGTGCGGGTGTCGGGCGGTGATTCCCGCCGGGATGCGCCGCTGGGAAGGGCCGGCGCGCCCTCTGGTGGTGCCTGATGCCAACCGCGCCCGGCCCCGGTCCGTGCGGTCATTTTGGGAGGAATAACCTTGTGCAAGTAATTTCACGTCTCTGCCTCAGATTCCCAGTGAGAACAGAGGGGGGAACAGGAGCTTCGCTTTCTTTGTGAGGTGTTTTGAAAACAGCTTATAAAAACCGCCACGTAGGGACAGTGCTCTCTGCTAATAAAAATCACTGTGAAGGAAGGAGCACGTCGGTGCTGGAATGGTGAACAGGTGGTGCAGCCACACACTTGGGGACTGCGATGAAGCCCAGTTCACTGTAATAAATTGCTCTCCTTTGTGGGCCTGAATGCTGTCTGCTGGGGAAAAGATCCTGAAGCTTATGATTATTGTTTTTAATCTGTAGTCCACATGTTATTTCCAGCACAAATGTTGCATTCTGTTCCTTTAAGAAATCAGGGCTGATTTATCTTTGGTTTTCAGCTGTATTTCTGAGGGGCAACTATGTCGTTCTCAGCAAGTAAATGCTATTGATATTACAGAGCTGTCATGGTAAAGAAGAAAGCATGCTGGTAGTTTGGCAGTAGTTCCCTGGAAAACGCAAGCATGTAATGCTCTTATTGCGTGATTTTCCTGTTCTCTTGCTTCACATCTTCAACAGATGCAGACTGAAGATTAAAAGAATTGCACATCCTGGTTTTCTAGTAAAACTCACTTTTCTCAAGAATGCTCTGTTAACTTTCTCTAAGTGGCAGCTCTGCTCAATCTCTGTTTCTCCTCCTTCCTTTTAATGGTTGTAAGATGTTTCAGATGTGTAGTGTGATTGTCATAGGCCATTTTCCTCCTGCTGTGCTGAATCAAGGCTGTAGACAGCAGAGTCTCTTCTCAATGGGTAGAATCAGCTGTCAAGTGATAAGAAATGTGCAATTCCTGCTTTTTACATCCACTGTTGGGGACAAATGGATGTGGTCACTAATATTAAAACAGCAGCAGAAGCAGAATATACCCCAGCTGTGCCTTAGTGCTTCTTGAGATGAAGTTTTCAGTTGTTCAGCTGGGCGTGAGGTGGAGTTGTGGTCTGTTTAACCTATAAGCATTGTCTGCAAAATTGCTGCTGCAAGTGTTCTTCAGCTAAAAGAAAATGGCTGACTGCTTTTTGATGTTGCCATTTATGTAAGTTAGGTAAGCATGAAAACCATGCTGGAACACATCATCCACCATATGAGCAGCTGGTTTGCTCACAGGGCTTATGAAACAGAGTTTTTGCCACATTAGGAGGTTTTTTCCTAGGGGCAGATGGCAGCTCACTGGACCCAAGGAGCAGCTGGGTGCAGGGTAGGATTGCTACTGCTGCCTGGGACTGCAAATCTGCAGCCACCCTCAGCACATTGATTAAAAAGAAAGGGCAACAGGAGGAGGTGTATCCTCTGTAGGCCTGTGTCCCAACAGTGTCCTGAAGGCCAGCCCATTCTTCCCCCTTTGTGTATGTTCATTGTCATCACTATCCAAATTTTCAGCCCTTTTTCTATGGCAGGCTCGGAGCTGAAGCTGAAAAAGAACAAGCAGTTTGAGTGGTGAAAAATTTGTCCTTACAGAATTGGCTGAAGAGCCTTCTATCTCTGGTATTCTCCCAGGGCATGAGGAGAAAAGAAAAGATGCAGGATTTGGTAATGAAGTTCTGTGTAGTACCCTCTAGTCTTCCTGGCAACAAGCAGCAAGAATTGGAGACAAAACTGCATTTACCTGCTGCTGGAGACTCATCCTTCTGCACCTGTCTCATTTTTGCTAAAAGGAAATGTGGATCAGCAAAACTGGAAGTGCCATCAAAAACCTACTCCACTCCTACCCACGAAAAGAAGGTGAGAGAATGCCAACAGGTAACCTGACAAGCCAGTATCTTTCTCTGATGAACTTGCTTCTTTCATACTCATCCTTCTGCTTATAAGAAACATTTTGAGAATCTAACTCTTTGACTCCATATGAGCAAATGCAATTCCCTGAAGTCCTGCTAATGCCCTTGTGGGAAAGAGATTATATAATACTAGTAGCAATTTGTGCAGAGACTAGCCTGTCTTCCTGGCATCTGCAGGGCTTTGCATCATCATTACTGCCATAATGACATGGGGTTGGTCCTTTATCCTACATAACCTTTGAAAGTGCTGCAGCCCAGCAAGGAGGACGCAGAGTAATTTAACACAGAGGTCTTTCTGCTCAGCAAATGCAAGTTATTTCAGATTCCATAGCTGCTCTTCTTGGGGAGACCATCAGCTGCACCATGAGGAACCAAGGGGCCTGTCAGGAGCCCACAGGTGATACAGTCAGCAAGGCTGGTCCAGAGATCACATTGGCACACAGGGGGACTGCTTGACACACATTGTCTCCTTTTCCTCTGGGCGTGTCCTTCAGACCAAAACAGCCTCTTTGGCCACCTCTGTCAGGTCACATTCCTCTGTACTCCAGAGCTCTCAGCATTTGAAGCCAGGCTGAAAAGGCTCATCTGTCCCGCCAGTAGTTGGCAGTCAGTGCATAGCCAGAACTACACAGAGTTACAGAGCAGATAACTACAACGTGTGTAGTTGCAATTGGAAATTTTTAAATCTCCCTACAACAATTTATTCATTTGGGCAGCAGCTGTGGAGCAGTTTCATAGAACTTAACACCATAGATCTGAAATATACGTGGTTTTCATGCATCCATATTGCCAAGTGAATGGGTTATTAATTATGCAAAACCATAATGAGTTGACTGTGTGGTCCATACCAGGCCAGCTAGCCCAAGTCAAAGGCATTGTTAAAGCCTGATGTGAATTGGGAGAGGAGACATGGAGAGAGGCTGCCCTTGCTTAAAAGCTTGTTTTAATGCTGTAGTGACAGCATGCTTGGGATGTGTTCCTCTGACTTATTACCCTTCTCTATCCCAGGTCCTTCCAGGAGTGAGAAGCCTGTTCTCCACGAAAGCCTAGCCCTGAAGTGATCCCACGCTCCAGTGCTTCCCCAGATGCCTGCAGTGGTGTGTTCAGCATCTTCCCAGCAGCCTGGGGGAGCAGAGAAGTTGCCTGATGTTGTCAGGCCCTCCATGCATGCAAACCTGAGGGAGGAAGGCACCAAAGAGCTTCAATCTCAGTTTCTGGTCAGCAGAGAATAGTGCCTGTCATGCTTTCTTAAGCACCAAACTGAACCACCTGCTGCTTGGGCTTGTTCTGCTTGCCTGCTGTAAGGCACCAGGGATGCTTCAAGGGGGCACCATCAATTATAAATCCGTGTGGCACCTTGTACAACTTGATGACCTTTCCTGATTCTCTCACAGACAATGCAGTATAAAGCTGTCAACTAATAATAGTAACAGCGCTCTGCTTTAACCCAGGAAACAGAGTAATGTTGCAGACTCTTGCTTAAAAATACACGGATTAGATCTTGAACCAAGAGCTGTTTAGGCACGAGGTGGCCTGGAGGCATTCTAGTCTCCTGCAAAGGATACTTGAGGGTCAAGCCTTAACTGGTACTTTCATGTGAGGAACACAGGAGTTTTCTCTTTACATCTAGGGCTGCTTGTGTCACAACATGCCTTTTTTAAGTCTCTCTTAGGTTTATCCCTTTGCAGAAAGGGACAGGCAGAAATCCAGCTCTATAACTCATTTTGAGTAGCTTCTGCTGTTCTGTGGTTTATTGTGCAGGCTTACCTCCTCCCAAAATAGTGCTGTACTTAGTTTCAACCTTAAAGTATTTCTATAAACTGCATATCCTCTGACCTTGTTCCTCCTTTGGGTTATTATCCTCCCCACAAGGGACTCAGCCGTTAACATTTCAGAACTGATGATGATGAGTCTGGCCTGGGCTGCCAGTCTGGGTGAGTCAGCAGACCAGGAGTGCTTCTGCCCAGGCTTCACATCATTCATACAGAGAGCCCCCAGTATTGACTGATATAGAAACCTGCCTGACTGTGCCCAGTGCCAAACTCATGAGAGGGAAGGGCCAGGGCATGGACAGAAGCAGATTTTCCTGACCCCTATCTATCAGTATATTGTATATGTTTTATGGGGATGTGTGTTCAACATGCAAGCTTTTATATACTGTACTACTAAAAGTAAGGAGTACTTTTATTCACAGCCAGGTTTCATGGGGTCAGACTAACACAAATATATTTGTACTGTGCTACTTTTGGTGTAATGAGCCCTGTCTGCCCTTAACTGTGGCAGGTGCATCTTTCCCTTATCAGCGCTATATGCACCATGTGCTCTCAGTTGGGCCAGCTACCAGGGGCTCCAGACCTACTGGTATCAGTCCAGGAACCCTGGCTTTCCTTGAATGTCCAGGACAGGGTCCATGCAACTGTCCAGCCTTTGTAGACAAGCCCAGCATGCAGCTTCAGCATTGAGTAACACTGTACTGGGTGCAGCTCTTCTGTGCATTCAGACTTGATTTCCTGACTGCATCATGTCACTTGGAGCAGCTGAAGTTGGGATGTGGTGTCATATGATCTCCCAAGAGGCAGGGGTATGCATCCTTTGCTCAAACATCTCCACTCCAGGTTTCCTTAGCTTTTCTGCTAAGGAAGCGCATGTGGTGCCTGCTGCTTGCACCCACTGGCTGGAGCAGCTCCCTGCTTATTGCCTGCTGCCTGCACATCCTCGTCCAGAAAGGTTGGGTTCCAAAAAATCACAAAGAAAACAGAAGTGGGAAAGGAGCAATGTGACACAAATGAAGAACTGCGTCTGGCCAACTAGGGACAAAGCTGAATTTTGCCAGAATAATAGCTCTGTATAAAAACAAGGTGAGGAAAACCAATCTCCATTGACACCTATTGCTTAATCAGGAATGAAAGGGCCACTTCAGGGCCTCAAAGCCCCTTTAAATCTGTCTAAGAACGAGCAAGCAAACATAAAAGCCAAAGTCTTCACAAATGTTACTCTTGTAAGCCCCATGATGGCATTAACTCAGTGTTGTAGCTTTAAGGCAGGGCATCAGCCACAGCTCTGAAAAGAAATAGTCAAGATGGTTTAAACAAAGTAATTTCCTGTAAAATTTGGATATTAAGTTGAATATTTTGGAAGGTTTAAAATTTTTATTTTAGCAACAAATTGAAAAGTAAACAAAGCAAAGAAAATCAAAGTATTTTGACAGAAAATAGTTTTTAAAATCTGAATATAGGGAGGTTCCTTCATTTATTTGTTCAGTAAACCCCTGATTCCTCCAATTATTCTCCTCTTCAAGAAAAAAATTGCAGGGAATTTTTTAAACTGTTGGCTACTTAAAAATGTTAACTTGAATAAGTTTTCTTCAACTTTGTTGTGATTACCACAAACAAATGAACAAATGCAAAACACCTTTCTCCTTTCCACAGTAGTGAAAGGAAGACATCCCTACATGCATCCTGTCACAGACAGCAACATTTAAAGGATGCTCAGGTGGTTTACAGTCTCTTCTCTGTCTTTTCGCCTGAAGCTGCACAAAGCATCTAGAGAAAAACTCAGCAGGAGTGAATGATGCCACAGCAACCAACAGCTCCATCCCCTGGGGAAGGTGTCCAGGGAAACAGGACTCAACATTCTCAGGGCTTGCTGAGCACTCCAGAATCAGTGGTAAGGAAGTTCATCTTCAGCACTGGTAAAGAAATTTAGTCCCCCCTTACCCCTTTCTTTGTCTGGGTAGTAGCAGCTATCTATCTCATAGGTATAGATCTCTTGGACCAGTTGCCTCTTCTTCTAGACCTTTCTGTTGGAGCAGATCTAGCCACAAGAGGCTCAGCAGCCCTCTGGGGGAAAGCCTACCGCACAACTACTCTGTTCTCCAAGAGGAGTGAGGGTGGCCTGAACTCATGCCCTTTCTACATATTTACCATTCTGCTTTGCCGAGAGATGCCTGTACCTCCTCTAGGGCCCTGCAGTACATAACTGTAAGACTGACAGGCTGATATGGTGAGTTCGTTCCTGTGATTGTCAACATGGAAGATTAGTCCCTGTATCAGCCCAGCCCAAATGAGTGGCTGTCACTTTGAGGTCTAGGTCAGGTATCTGTGGTCTCAGACAAGAAGATACGTGTTGTGGTTAAACTACCACTGGCAACTAAGCCCTACACAACTATTCACTCACCCCTGCAATGGGATGGGGGAGAGAATCAGAAGTGTAAAAGTGAGAGAACTCATGAGCTGAGATAAAGACAGTTTAATAGGTAAAGTAAAATTGGCATGCAGAAGCAAAACAAAGCAAGGAATTCATTCACTGCTTCCCATAGGCAGGCAGGTTTTCAGCCATCTCTGGGAAAGATGGGCTCCATCATGCACAATAATAGCTTGGGGAGACAAATGCCACCAAATGACTCCCACTTCCTCCTTCTTCTCCCACCTCTACGTGCCGAGCATGATGCCATACGCTGTGGGATATCCCTGTGGTCAGTTGGGGTCAGCTCTCCCAGCTGTGCCCCCTCCCAACTGCTTGTGCACCCCCAGTCCACTGGCTGGTGGGGTGATACAAGAAGCAGAAAAGGCCTTGGCACTGTGTGAGCACTACTCAGCAATAACAAAACCATCTCAACACTGTTTTCAGCACAGGTCCAAAATGTGGCCCCCTACTAGCCAGTGTGAAAAAAATTAACTCTACCCCAGCCAAAACCAGCACAATATGATGAAGCTCTTCCTATGGGAGCCCATGAACTTGTCTCAGCTGAAAAATATCTTCATGTCTCATTAAAAAGGTATAGGTATCAAAGTGTTTGAGGTGCTGTGAGTCTTTATTAACACCAGGCCACATTCTTGGTCTGTGTCCCCATTTTTCCCATGGCAGAATGACCTTAAAAGATGAGAGGATAGCTGGAACTAGAACATACTATAGCATCAGGAATGCTACTGCTGTGTTATTCTGGCCTAGCAACAGTAAAAACAGAGAATCATTTTCTCTTCCTTCACTATTGCATTTTTTTCCTGTGCAAGTAAGAGAGGTGTCAGTCCCTTTCTCAGTTAAACTTCCAGCTTTCAAACTGGACTGACCTGCTTGCTATCACTTTTATGCTGTGGCAGTTTCTAGTAACATGGGAGGAAATCTAGCCTGCCTACAGCTTTGATCTAAGTCCTTTCAGAACCCAGGAAAAAGCTAGAAGTATTTCTTTAGCAGGGGTGATAAATGTGGAGACCATGGCAAAGGTCCGTTCTGTGCTCTGAAAAATTATTTTGTATAACTTAATTGCATGTTTTTGTACTGCAACACATTGACTTCTGGAGGTAGATTTTCCTGAGGTGGGAGGTAGGAAGTAGATGTAACTTATGAATGGTCTTTACAGGAGTGAATGAATACATGAATGGAGTCATCCCAGCAGTAGGATGGCAGACCCATGAGTAGACAACAACAACTATTAACACATAGCTGAAGGAGGCAGAAAATGCAGAAATCAAAGGAAGTGCCATATCAGGGTGCTGTGTAGGAGCTTGACTACCCAGGACAGGGAAGGAGAAAGGCTTCTGGGTAGTGGGGAGTAAAGAGGTAATTAGGAGATGTAGTTCAGGGGCAAGTTTCCTTTATGGGCCCAGGACAGCCACTATGTTCTGTGCAGAGAGTAAGCAGAGACCCTCTGCATGACACTGAATGATCTTCTAGCAGTTAAGGAGTGAATTTTTATTGTCACAGAACACCTGTATATCAACACCTTCCTTCATTGCTTGTTCAAGAAATTTGGTTTCTCATTTAGTCCTCCTTGAAATGTCTGGTGCAGACGAGGGTAGACAGCTTGTTAAAATTCTTTTGCTGTTTAATTTCTTTCAGTGGATCCTTCCCTGAAGAGCTTCTAATGAGACTGACCTTTATTAGCTAATTAGGCTTATTGTAATGGCACAATCACATTTAGGTTTTTTTCCTTCTGTGCATACTCCAGATTAAGCTCTTGTCATTAGGCAGGTTGGAAGGGGACTTGTAACCATGTGTGGAGGTCAGCAGTGCATGGTCCACTTCACCTCGCTGCCACAGCTACTGAAATTGGCAGGGAAGCTGTGCCACATGGCACCAAATAATGGTTTTGAGTACAGTGCGATAGTATTAACTTAATTGCGTACCTATTTTTAGTAAGTTGTAAGTTGATGTATGTGCAAAATAATTGCTCTGTAGCAGAGACCAACCCAGATTTTACAAACAAATTCAGACTAACAGTGTGGTACAGTAAAACCCACTCTGTTACAAGAGCAGTACAGTCCATTAGCCTGTGCTCTACTGTCCTGCTTGAACAATGAATGGAAAAAGTTCTGAAGGTTTAACAAATATTGGAGTCCCTTCAAGCTGCCGTTTTCTGCCCAGCTGCCCCTTGGGTTGGTCATGCTGGGCACTGCTTCCAATCTTTGGTAATTCTTCCAGCAGATTCCTTCCTGATTTCATCCATCTTTCTCCACATCCAGAGATGGAAAAGGCACATGCAGGGTGACACGTAGCACTTGCAAGCTGGAACAGCAGTATAACCATGAAATTACCTCAGTCATCAGTACCCGATTCCTGCATCACCCTCTTCCAATTTGGTAGCATCAATGGGATAACTACTGTACCTATATGCCTTTACAGGGAGGAAAAAAAATCACAGCATCCATCAGATGAAACCAGTTCCCACATACACCTGCCAGTTTTAGAAAAGAATTCCTGTAGGATTGCTCCACAACGAGGAAAAGAGAAAAAACCAAGGTAAAGTTTTCTTTTCGTCATCACCACTAACTGAGGCATTTTCATGCTGGTATTGTTGGTTTCTTAGAGACTTGTTGATTTCCTGAGGGCCTAAGCATGAATCAGTTTTATAATCCCACCTTGGCACCTCTTGCTGTTGAGAAGTTTGAACTATGCTGTAGACACAGTCACAGGAACCCATGGCTGAGCTCCCCATAAGGATGAATGGGAAGTGCTCAAGGTTCAAGCCCAGTAAACTGATTAACACTTCAGCCATCCACCAAAGCATGTTAAGCATGCGCTTAACTCCGGGGCATTGTAAGCCTCTCACTTTGCATACTTGGCTATCTTTTTTTTCTACATGAGGGCAACTTATAACAATCAACTTTAATAGGCAGGGTTTCCAATAAAGCAAAGCTATTAAAAAGAGGAAATTACAATAATGTAAGAAAAAACTTAGTAAATAGCTTGTATTTAATAGTAAGTGCCTTGACTGTGACATACACATTAAGTGAATCTTAAGGGAATTAATGTAATTCTCCAATGTCTTAGTTTTTTCTCTTTTGTGCCAAAGTAAACTGTATTTTGTTAACATTTTAACGTGTAGGATTTCCATTCCACTCAATCCCTTCTTATTATCTTGAGTTCTGTGGCCTAGACGTGGTTTTGCTTCATCCACCTACCTTCCCCTGTGCTCATCTTGAGCTGCAGAACTGGCAGCATCCTCTTTGAAGAGTCAACACCAGTTTGTAGCTTGTCCATTCTGACCACATGTGGCTCCAGAACCTCTTCCCTGGTCTCTCCTATTTAGGAGGTTTGATGTGTTCTGGCCTAGAGCATTCATCTACTGACAGTAAGTCAGATTTATATTTGTGTGTATTAGCATAGCAGAGAAATTAATAAATGTAGCTCCTAATCTGCTTTCTCTAGGACATTTGCAATGTTAATGTCATTCTTGTCTCTGCTGTGTCCGCTCCTCACCTCTGGAGCAGCATGGCAAGTGGGATAAGAGTAGGACATCTGAGCCTGCTGTCAGCTAATGACCAAGGAACAAGGCAGGTGGCAGAAAATCCAGAGTGTTATGGTGAGGTGATTTACAGCATGGTTGAATTACTGTGAGTAACCCTGGTAGAATGCTGTAAGTGCAACAAAGTTACCAGAAAGACTGTTAAATTTGCCTGTTAGGCTGCCATGCTTTGCTGGGGACTAGATGTACTATGGAAGCCTTCCCAGTAGTTTCCTTGCTTAGCAGCTCTATTTTTTGGAAAGGCAACAGAAAGCTGTGTGTTCAAGGAGAGGGATGAAAGCATCACAAGGTTGACAATAAATGCTGGCCTATTCATGACACGATCCAATAACTGTAGAAACCACAGATGCTTCCAAAAAACCCTGGCAGAGCTCTCCCGCCATGAGATGAACTACAGCATTTGCCAGAGCCAGTGGCTAATGGGTTCCTGGCAGGACTGAGCAGCTTGAGAACCTTTTACTTGCTGTTGGCTAAACCAGGGAATCATTTCACATTTCCACGTCCGTCCCAGGAATGGAGAGGGATGGATTAAGGCACAGACACAGTACCGTTTCAAACACATTCCCATGCTGGTCGTGAAATTATTTGCTTTGAATTAAAGCAATTCAGAGACATCCTGCTGGCTCTCCTAATCACCACCAGGAGAGCTGGGCACTGTCACACAGAAATGTCCCCATGCTCATGCCTTTTTCTGCCACAGCTCCATGGCAGGGACTTTTAGGTGCATGGCACTAGCTCATTCCTGACTGATGAGACTTGGGAACCCACAGAAATGTTTAGAATATAGGTTGTTTTTATCCTCTTTCTAGAGGTGATATAAAATTCCTTTATACAAGCATTTGAACTCCGATATGCACTCCTACTGTGGCTAAAATAGACAGAAGATTATTATGATCTACAGTATAAGTAACAATATAAGACTCATTCCACAGCTCATCCTGTTCTTATTTGTGTTGCCAAAATTTTAAAGCTCTTTCCTGAGTAAGGTCCTCAGAAGGCAGGTAAAGATGCCATTCACCTTAGTTCAGGGTGCAGTACGTATTTTTATTACTAGGAAGTACCCTGCTTACAGTGAATTTTCCTGAGCAATGTTGGCAATGGTAGTCACAGCTGATTTCTTAAATATAAGTTGGGTCATCAACAGTGTTATCCCATTGACTTCACTGTTTCAGTGGAGGTCCTGGTAGGAACAAGGGATGATCTCCCATGAACTTACACGCTATCAGTGAGCATTTCTCCTGTATGGAAAATGTTTTGTGTGGATCTTCTGTCATCCACAACTGCCAGGTATTCCTAAATATCACCAGGAGATGATGCAGGGAATCAGGCTAAGGGACATTTGTAAGAAGAACTAACAGGACTTCCGTTGGGATTAGTACTGCTCATGTTGTTACTGCAGTAACTCCCACTTGAGTGTATACAGATTTTGGAGGTGATAGCCTTTATCTTGCTCCCTTCCTCATTGCTCCTTCACAAAGTCTGTTTGCACTGAGCCCCAAAAATAAATGTAGCTGGTGACTGCAGGGCTGTCAGCGGAGATTTTGCTTCTCTTTGCAGACAGACCAAGATGTGCACATGGCTCCATCTGAACACAGAGCCTGGGACAAAATGGAAACTGAGCACTGCAGAGATCTTAAACTTCACACTAGCATTTCTCTTTCCATCCTTTCTGTTTTACTGTCACTGCTTTTGTGTAATTATTTCTTTGCTTTTTCCTCTTGTTTATTTTAGATCATTGTTACTGATTTTGTTGTGATCTGGATTGTCTGAAAATTAGTAGGTTAGTATATTTTCTGTCTTTTGTATTTATAACTGTTCTGGATCCATTTGAAAACTCTGTATCAAGGGTATGTGTTGAAGGGGTGGTGGAGGGTGAATACCAGAGATTCTGTATCAAACCATTGCAGTCTTAGCCCACTCTCTGGATAAAAGCTGTAGAAAGCTCTAGGGATTTGTTCTGAGAATCATGGGCAGCCATTTCCAAAACACAGTCATATGGATTTGACCTGCCTGAAATTTTTTTGAAACTCAACTCATTTGAAATCTGAACTGGTTTTGAGGTCAAACTATAAATAAGCCACTCAGTAGTTCAGTAAATTGTTGAAAGAACACTTCAGCAATCTGAGGTAAAATACAAGCTTTGAGCTAGCTGATAAAATCTCTGATGCCCTTGGGTTTTGGCACTGTAGGATCGATGTAAGTTGTCTATACAAGATCTGGACTCCCCTGGGGGTCAACATCTAGGTCTTGAATTTTGGTTTCACCTAGAGGAAAACCTGAAATTCTCCACCTGAGATGTCACGTTAGCATCAGGCATGTAGTTTTCCAAGTCTGATATTGTTTAAACAGGGTGATTTAGTTATATGCTACCTACCTGCAGTATTTGGCTGCAACTTCAGTTGCACTGACTTACATAAGAAAACTACTTGGTCCCAGGGCAGAGTTTGCTGGTAGCAGGACTGGCTGGTGCACAGCATCACCATGGGGCCATGCTTTTGCTGCAGGACAGCTGGGCCATCACAGTCCTTTTTCACAGCACTTCAGGGAGCAATGCCAGCTGTGGGGCTGACTGTGCAATGACTCAGTGCCACTGGGCTGGAGCTGCCTGCCAGCACAGGGAAAAAGTTCACTTTGTCCTTTGCCATCTCTTCCACCCTGGAAAGGAAATCTGGCCCTAAAAGTCGAGGATGTTTGTTGAGCCAGTGCTGGAAGAAGAACTGAAAACTGGACAGGACTCTTGGGATAGCCTAGAGCAGATAAACTGTCTCTTGTCAAACATATAAAGGGGCATTAAAATCCCTCCTTTGTCTTGTTTTCCACCACCAGCTGGGATAACACAGAAACAAAACTAAAAAAAGAACTGTGAATCATTTTAATTAGGGCACTAATGCTTAATAAAAGTGTAATGCAGAATAAATTATCTTTAGGTCACCTCTTAGAAAAGCTCACATGTGTTCCCTGGACTGGAAAAGAATGGCTGGACCCTTTTTTCCCTCCTAGACCCTTTTCCCCCTCCATATGCTGCTTAACCCTGCAGTCCTAAAGGGCAATTATCTTTTCCCAGCTCTCTGAGAGCAGGCTCTGCCCTCTTTCAAGCACTGGCAATAGCAGTGACAGCTCTTAAATGTCATGAACAAGTTCAGCAGGGGAATGCAGAGAACAAGTCAAGGCAGCACATGCCTGCTCTGCCCACCTCTGCCCTATTTCATCCTATGTATTGCCTTGCTCTCTGATATTAGCTTCTTAGGTCTGCAGCAAACTTCTTCAGAGTGGACCCCACCAGCTTCATCCCTCTGGACAGCACTGCTTTCTGCTTTATGGAGCTCTCCCATGGTGGTTTTGTTATTCAGATAATTCTCTGAAGGAAGAGCCATCACTTTACAAACTCACCTGTCTCCCTCCTCTTCGTATACACTGTGTGTGTGTGTGTGTGTGTGTAAATATGCATATATGTATAATTGCCCTCTTTAAGGGCCATTTAGGGCAGCAGCAGCAGTTTACCACTGTTTCAGATGGAGCTTCCTGCAGGCCACTAAGTCCTAACTCTGTTTGCTCCTTGTGTTGATGAAGAATCACAGGATTCACTGGCAAAAGATGATGTTTATATCACATTGATTTGAGCAAGGGTAGGAAAAAAAACCACCCACAACATTTTTCTAGTCTTTACCACCCAGGATTAATGTACTCTGGTGACATGATGAGGGAAGCTGGAATGCTAAGGAATACTAAACTGGTATACTAAAGAACACTAAAGTCACCAACAAATATTTAAAAGTGGATGGTGAAATAGATGTCATTTTTCTCAGAAGAAAAACAAATCTTTGTGGTAAAGGGTAGAAGAGAGGGGGAAGAAAGAATGCATTTGTGTTCTGTAAAATTTTGAACCTTTAAAGAAGGACAGTATTTCCTGTTGTGATGGGTGGACACTGGCAGAAAACTACCTCAGTGCTTTAATTAGCTGTGCTGAAAGTCCCTTCCATTATTTAGATCTTAGGTTGTGTGTGCATTTTTTTTGTCTCTGCTGTAACGTTCAAAGGCAAATGCCAGACTCTGCGTGATCAGCTTGCTGAACGGCCTTATCTCATTCCACTCTTATGATTGTAGGGGTGTGTTTTAAGTAAATGTAGAACAGATTTTGTTCTTCATATATCCCCTCTGTTACTTCCAGTGTCTTGTCCAAAGGTGTGTAAGTTGATGATTCAGATAATTCATCTATTCTGGCTTTACAAGATATATAGAAAAAGTGACAGGAGTATGTTTTATCCGGGAGCACGTTTTATCCAGGAGCACATGCTTTTACTTAAGATACACAGCTCTAAAAGGTTTGTTGACTATAAATGTGACATGTTTTTTTCCCAGTTAGCATGTATATATTCAGAGTGGCACTTTGATCCCTTTTTGTTCTTGGGTTGGTGTCACTCACTTGAACCCCATACATAAATGTGTGTATGCCTCTTTGTCGTGTAATATTTATATTTGCTTACACTTATGGAAAATGGGTTTTCAGTGCACACATACCTATTCAGAGTTTTCCACTCACTGGAGATGAGGTGTTTTATGCCCTCATTTTGAAAATTCTTTTGCAAGAAAAATGTCAGCCAAACACAAAAGATGGAGACAAATCAGATAGTGAAACCTTTTTGCATTAAACAGCTTTTGTCAAGTCACTTTATTACCCTGTCAACCATACACAACATACCCCACAGCTGAAGTGTGTGCTTGATATCCTAACAAATTAGTACTATTTCCCTCACATTCATTAGGTCCACAGATCAGTCAGTCCTTACCATCAGCACCTCAGCTCATGAGACCTACCTATGCATTGTGACAGACATGCCATTTTTACCAAAAGGGTTGGTATTTCTTCCAGATCACCATACATGCTTATATGTACACACTTCAAAACTGCCCTTCCCTTTTGTCAGCAAATGGCTGACTTTGATCATGTTGCCACAGAGGACTGTGATCTGCCCAAGAATTTTTCTTCCATATTGTCAATACTGCACAAAATTTAGCTCCTAAAATTTTGCTATTTCGCTTATTTTAAATAAAACCTCAAGTTGACAGTAGCATTGTTTTTTCAGGAGTGTATGGTCTAGTTTTTCATTCCCAAGTGTAATTACACATCCCTCTCTGAATATATTTTTGTGTTAGCTGAACACATGTTTCTTTAGTAACTTGTTTTGGATCTTTAAACTTGACTGTATCCGATGAAGGCAAATGACAGGATAACTGCCAAATTTCCATTATTTGGTATTTTCTGAGTTACTAAGTATAAAATTACAAACATGAGGAGCGTGAGCCTGGAGGACACTAGGTGCATTTGAGATCTCCAAGGCTACTTCTGGGATCAAGCAATTTAAAACCTGGCATGGTGTCAAAGCAGATGAAAACACCTTCAGGCCTTCAGAAAGGAGAAGGATGTGGGAGGTGAGTGAGTATTTTGAAACACAGTGTCAGTGCTGACTGTTCTGGGAGAGACCACAGAGGGCCCAGGAGGGTTTGACAGTAAATCAGACAAAACTGCATGTGATGGAGAGTGTTCTGTCTCAGCAAGAGGTTGTACAAGGAAGGAAATAAATATGTTTCTGCACAAATTTGGACTAATTCAAGCTTCCCTTTCTAAGCCTATGCTAGTCACACACACAAACCCTGTCCAGCACTTTGAAGCACCACACAGTGCCAGGGGGAACACTTCTGGTTTGCCCCCCTCATTCAGCTCAACTTGATAATCAATAATTTGTTGAGTGAGCAGATGACTGGAGCACTGTATGCTGAGTAATACGGTGCTGAGCTTAGTGCAGGAAGAGGGTTGTGCCCTGGGATGACAGGGTGCATGAGAAGTAATTTTCCCCTGCATATTTGTTTTGTTTTGCATGGCAGCACAAGATTAGCAGGGCAGGCACGTGCCCAGGATGTTTCAGCTTAAAACTGCGAATGCCCAGTGCGTGCCCCTGTTCTATAGGCAGCTCCAGGAAAGCAGTCAGGCAATTTGAGGCTCTTAGTGAATATACAGTAAGCAGATACACTTCTTTCTACAGCTCTTTAGATTTCATACAAGAGGATGTCTTGCAGAGGGATTACTATCTGATAGTATCCCTTCATGAGAAGGGAAGGACAGAGCGAATCGTGATCTGTAGGGTGAGAGCTGTTGCCATTAATTACCAGAGCAGGTGAGATGATAATCTTGTAGCCTCATTGCACCTGATGTCCTCTTATCTGATCTGCCTTCCTCTAGCTGCTAGTGGCATTTCTTCAGTTTGGTTTCAAGTAAGTACACTGTGTAATGTGACAGAGACAGTGCAATTACTCCCATTACTAATGCATATGCATAATTAAATCCAGAGAGCTAATTTGCTACTTTGGAAGCTTTTTATTACCTAAGGGGAAAAATGGGATTCCCAGGCAAAGCTCACTTGCAAAGTAGAGGCCAAGTGATGCAAAGAACTCAATTCTAGTGTTTCAGTGCTTAGCTCTTAGCTGCTCTGATGCCCAGTGAAATGAAAAGCCTGGACAAGTGGATATTTAGGTGCCTAATTTGAGTTACAAAAGCTACCAGGCAGATTCAGAGACTGTCTGAGATGGTCAGCAGCAAATATCAAGAAAGAAGCAGGAGCCACATGTTTAATTTTGAATGATGGGGGCACTTCCCTTCACTCATGATGTACATCCCAGGTATCAATTACCTGGGTGGCTGCCCCAGCTGTTATCCATAATATTTACTGGTCAAGTGAAGTTCTCTCTCTACCAGGATTTGTTGGTACCTTCAGAAGTGGCAGAAACACACCACAACCAGCTAATTGGAAATGTTTTGCCCATCTTTCTCCCACCATCTTCCTTGTTTTAGCAGTGGTAGTTTATACCACCTCATCATCCCCTTCCTGAAACTGTGGTCTGTGCTAGCTCTGAGTTGTCAAAATTCCCATGGGATTCCAGTTAGCAGATACAGCTGCTAGAAGGGGAATGCCTTATTTGTGAATCCCTGTAGGACTGGAATATTGAGTTGTTCAATGTTGTCAGGACTTAAGTATATTTGGGCAGGCCCAGAAGCAGAGATTTAAGCAACCAGAGAGATTTACTGATGGGATCTTCGGTGTCATGGGGATACAGCCAGTGCCAAAGCTAGGCAAAAGCTAAAAAGGGGGCTCTGAGGATTTGTATTCTGAATGAAGGAAAAAATCTCTGTAGATTTAGCCTGCATAACTATGCAGGATGGAAGGCATTGGGGAGCCAGCATTGTATTAGAATAATTGTCTGAGCAAAGTGAAGACTATAATTCCCCTCAGTGCTCTTCTGTCTGTCAAGGTTCTTGTTTGAAAGCTGCAGACTGTTTAATTTATAAATCCATGTGACAAAGTCCTCCAAAATGCACTGTGTGTAGCATTCCTTCCCTGGACCTCAGAGAACTGACTGACAGAAATGAACAGGACTTCCTATCATAATCCTCTATGACTCTGGATTGAGATACAAGATAAGCACTACATGTAGCTGAAATATATGAATCTGCTGCAAATTGATTTCACTTCACAGAAACTTAGTTGTTTTCCTTTATTTCTGTGTCTTTCAATGTAATTGCATTATTGAACTAGGAGCATTTCGGGCACCAAAAAGCTTTAAAGGCCAATATAAAAATGGAGCATGAAAATCTAGATTCCTGCAGAAGACAATTGTGGAATCTAGTGCTCTACTGGAAACAGCAAGTGGTGGGAAGAGCAACCACTGATCCCCGGAGGATGGCAAAAAAATATGTATGTGAAAGACTCATTTTTATGATGCATTTGGAGGACCCCCAGCTGGCTGAGGTCCAAAATTGAGATTTTAGTAAATTTGTTATGAAACAAGGATTAAAGCAGATGAAATAACTGTTAGTTCCAACTAGAGATACCCATGAGCAAGGCTGACTTAAGGTCTCTCAGTGATTTGTACAAGGCTTGGCTTTGCTCTGGTAGAGGGATAACTTATCCTGCTGATTTATCTGGCAAAGGTACACAGATGGGCAGAGCAGGATGAGCAGCCAGAGAGGTCAAGGGCAGATTGTTTGGTGTTGGTGTCTCTCTTCCTGGGAACTAGTCCTGCCACTGGAGCAGCACCTCTGGCTGCTGTGACCCTTCCTATCACTTGTTGCCTGGCTTAGCTGTTTCAAACACAAGATTTTTGGAGAGACACTGCTTCTGTTAGTCAGGTCCTGCCTAGGCACTGATGTTTGGAACCTAAAAGCAGAAGGGCCCGCCTTCACGTTTAAGACAAAATATTTCTCTCACACATTTCCCAGCAGGGATAAGGAAGGCAGCGATGGTGGGAACTGAGCCAGCAGGTTTCACTGCCCACACTGACAGCAGTGCCTCAAAAAGACTGATACTAACACGGAGCAGCAACCCTCTTCTACACAAATGAGCGCAGTTTCCATTTCAGTCCTTAAAAATGACCTCTCTGCAAGTGAGGATTTTCACCTTGTCGTTCCAGTGCTTGGCACACCATACACATTTGTATCAAAGATCTGCAGTTCTTCCATGTCACTTTTCTTGTAGTTATGAAGTGTCAGAAGTCACTGTGCCTGAGTGGCTCTTTCAAGTTGGAAACTAGGAAAACTAGAACAATAGCCCTCTGGCATACTGCAAGGAATAATAATAATAATAATGGGGTTTTTTAATGGATTGCACATAATTCTCATAACAGCCTTTTCTTTCTGGCATTTATTATCCTCATCTGAAAGCAGCTGGGGTTGGTGAAGCACAGAGACAGTAGTCCATGCATCCAAGATGAGGTTGGTGTTGGAAGGACATTGCAGGTGATGCTCAGTGTTGTACTCCTTTGCTATCAAACACCAAAAGAGGGGCCCTTTAATTACCAGAAATGGAAGTAATGGCTGAAGATTATCTGAGCAGGTGGAGGAAACATAAATAGATCAGAAAAAGCATGGAGGCTGAGAAAAGACTGAAAACTTAACATCCTGAAAGCTTTTGATTGAAATCTTTTACCTGAAAGATTTCTGGAGTTTAACACTTCTCTGTGAAGTGAGCCAAAACTACAGTCCAGAAGCAGCACACAACCAAACCCAAACTTTCAGGGTTTGCTTTCCTAGATAAATGTAATAATAATTTTATCTTTCCATCTACATCAATCAGTAGTTAGATTTTTTTTTCAGAAACTGTTATTACTCTGCATATTCAAGAAATTTTATTGGAAACCCTGAAGCATAAAGAAATGGAAAATACTGTGTGCTATTGACTTGGCTTCAGCAGCTACAGTATCTGCTTTAATTAATAATGATGTCTTGATCTCTGCAGATCAAGAATAAAAGTACCATCCCCACTATCAATCCTTACATTAAATTTTCAAATCATCCATTCAATATTAACTAAATATAGCTACAGTAAAATAAAGAAGCATTTGTTTGTTTATACTCCCTCAGCTACGCATTATTCTGTGTGTTACATCAAAGATTTCCTTTCAAATTCACCTGATTCAAAAGGCAGAGTTTCTCCTGACTATGCAAGTTAGCAAAGAAAGTGGCTGTATTTTATCAAATTCAGCTGCACCTTTTTTGCTGAAGCATGTTCAAAAGATTTATTTTTGTAGCTCATTGCAGTCCATTCTGCTGCTGGTCAGTTGAAGCAAGCTAGTTTTGTAACTTTGTTAATTTGTAGCAAATTTATTAATTTACTTACTAGTGAAAAAGTTCCAGACATCTCTCTGATAAGGGTTGATAAATGAATACAGAAGAAAACTGTTCCTTTACAAAAGGGAGTGAGCTGGTCTGAGAGACGCTTGCACAGAGTTCTGAACTAGTGTCACAAAAAAAGAAAAGCTCTGCTTTGAAGTAAGAGAAGGACAAAGGCTGTCTTTTGCACATGTTGAGGCTTTTGCATGTAAGATCTTTGCTATTGTATTAATCAGCCTATTGTGTTTATTATGAGACAGATCTTGAAATGGGTCTCAAAATATTACTCTGAGGGTTTTAGCCAGTTCAAAGAAAAAAATCAGGGCAAGACTGAAATATGTCTAAGAATATCCCTTCTGGCTCCTTCAGGGACATGAAATAGTTCATTTTAAAAAAAATAGGAAATCTGCCTCTCATAAAATTTAACTATGGTGACCATTAGAGCAAAACTTAGAGAGCATCCTCATGGCTGGTCTGTGACTCTGTCTGCCTTCTGGGCTGAACAACAATGTCCCCCTCCCAGGAAGAAGGACACCAGTTACATCACAGTTCCCAAGCCTAAAAGCAAGCAACTAGTTGTCATTATGTTTAGCAAATAATAAACCTTTCTTCTAGAGTTATTAAAAGACTGGAGAACAGGGGAGAAAACATCTGGATTGGGTTCACCTTTTGAGATTATGTGATCTACAATGCTCAAAATGTCCCAGGGACTGAGGATAGCTGTGCCCTCCAACCCTCTCCACACCCAGTAGGTTAGAGTTCTGCCAGAACTTCCACAGGTAAGGGAATACAGTTTGGAAGATTACCCTAAGGATGGTGATAACTGGGCCCTGTTGGGACAGTGACCTTGATCTAGGATGGGCTGGATCAGGGTGCAGAGGTGGGCCTGCAGCCTGGGGCACACCAGCAGCACTGGATGGCACTGTTACACAAGTTCAACCAGCAGCTTTCATGTTTGGGAATAAAGGCAATGCATGCCATGCCTGTGACTGGAAATGTGTGGGTTTTGAAGGCAGCATCTGCAGCTCCTGTTGTGATGTACTTGACCAGATGGCCTTTGTTTCTTTCTCCCGTCCTGTCTCTTTTCTTTGGGGACTGCTTTCCCATGCTTTCTTTCCTCCTATCTCTCTTTCTCTTTTTCTTGGTCTATATTGGAGTGTTTCCCATGCCTTTTCTGAGCTGACTAGGCACTAGAAAGGTCGCAGAGATAAACAGCAAAGCTTTGCCACTGCAAAAGCAAAATATAAAACCCAACAGTCATAAACCCAATAAAAACAATCTCTTTCCCTTCTTCTCATTCTTCAGCTTTAGGCAGAAAACACCAGAAGGGGGAGAGTGCCTTGGCACTAGCCCAATAAATGTGCATTTAACATTAAGCCTGCCAGAACCAAATATACTGCAAGGAAAATACAGGATTTGTTCAGCTGACAGTTTACTTGTGTTATGGAGTTTGCCTGTCACTGGTAATAGCACAGGGTAGCAATTCCAGGGATGATACTAAGCCAGAGCAGTGTGCATGTAATTCCAGTACTGATGCATACACCAGCACTGTCACTGCAGAGGTGTGGAGCACCCCTCTGGCAGGGAGATGGTAAGACAGTAGAAGCTGCTGAATAGGTATCATTGTGGCTTTGTTCCATCCACTTGGATCCTGAGCTGGGATTTTTCTTTTGCTTTTCATCTCATTTATCAGTGTAACACCTGGGTCAGCCTTTCATACAGCAAATATAATTACAGTGCAGTTACACTGTGTGACTCTGTTTCATGATACCTATAATTACCATTCATTCACATAGCTAGGAGGTTAGTTAATTCAGGGAATGAATTACTTATCAGTCTGCTTTCTGACTTCCTAGTTCTCATTTTAGTTGCAATGGTACTTCTTGCACATATATCTGAGAGTTCACTGTTTGACAGTCATTCGTGTAGTGTTAAACTTCTGGTTGAGTTTAACCTGTTCACAAGTATATGGTATTTTTGTGTGTGGCAGTAGTATGTCAGGTCAATACAAAAGTTAAATCAATATCCAGGCTGGTAATGCACACTTACCAGTCCTGCTTGAAATCCATGCCCTGCTGAAACATGAGTGTTTAAGGCGCTGACTCTAATTTTTACAAGCCTCTGTTTTATATGCACTGCTCTATAGGTGATCCAGAGCTGCCTGCATTTCAAATGGTTGGCAAAGGTCATGACACATGGCAAATCCTTGGGATCAGGAGAAAAGTCGTGAAGAGCACTGCTGTTCTCCTTCCTGCTCAATCAGTACACCTGAGGATATTCTGCTGGATTCAACAAGGCTTGGCTTCTATTCAGGGATTATGGCTTTGCATTTGCAGTGGTGAGATTAGTTTGATGTAACTTTTCTCACTTTAAATAAAAAAGTTTTGCCCACTTTAGTAGCTTACTAGGATCAACCACACTTCAAAGGGATCCCAAGCTGAAGTCTTGCAGCCATTTGATGTTAGAAAGTGTGGCAGGCAGCAGCTCCCTGCATTCTTCCTTCCCCTCTTCTCATGCCTTTGTTCTTTATCCTTGGATAAATTTGCTGGACGAATCAGCAGCAGCTCAGAGAGCTGAGAGGGTCTGTCATATATTGCTGAAGAGCTTCCTCAGCCAGCCTGGACCCACTGCAGCATGGTCATGCCAATGAACCTCTTCCTATATGAATTTTTGATTGACTCCCTTCCCCCAGGCCAGGACTTCCTTCAAAAGCACTGTGCACCTCATGCTCCCCTTCTTTTGCTACTCTGTCTTCTCTCCCCTTATCCTCACCCCGTCTTTGCTTTCCTGAGCTGGATGTCCAGCACAGATCAGAAGGAAGAGGCGGTTATGCACAGCTCCTGCACAGCTGGTATAGGACCACAGAGCTGTCAGATGTTGGTTGGATCTATTCTTCCTCAGAACTCTCAATTAATTCCCTTTCTCTTGGATGTTTATAAATTTTTCAGGAAAAGAAAAAATATTTTTCTCCTGGAGAATTGGATTTCAAACCCAGAGACAAACTGACTCTGCACGCTGGAGGAAATAGTCAATTAGTTTATATATCTTTCTGGGTCTGTGACTGTAGGATTTTCAGAGGATCTTGAAGTACAGAGGCAATCACACCTTTTCAAAAAGCATTGGGAACTCATCCCCTTTATCGCTAAGGACTCCAGGACCCTGTCTGAAAGTTTGGGATGGCAGGTGCTGTGAAAGGATCAGAGGAACACAAACCACTTCAGTTTGTCATGCCAAGAGGCTTGATTCTGGGTTTTGCCTTTCCACTTGGTGAGTACCAGCTGCTTTCCAGGAGGTTGCCCTGGGCTGGAGGAAGGAGGAAGGGGCCGGTGGTGGGAACCGTGCCTTAGTCAGTTTGCAAATTGTCTTTGTACATGTATGAAAATTAAGATAATTACATCTCTTATAATAAGAGCCTGTTTGTGTGCTTTTGCTGCTTATATGTATCTACAAGAAAATTGCAGGCAACTGCCTGCCAAGTATATCCCTAGAAATATTTTTGAAACTGTCATCCACAGGCATTGGATACCAGAGGCTGTTTAATCTCTCTCCCACTCTCTTTCTCTCTCCAAGCCCCCATCTCCCACTCTCTGGCCTGGTTTTTGAGTGAAAAGAGTTTGGCTTTTTAATGCAGTGTAAAGAATTAGTGTATCACTTGACTAGTCCCATTTCGTGCCACCACTAGTTCAGCTGACCTATGGATCTCCAGTACTGTAAGACAGATGAATTTTGTAATGGATATGCTTATTTATAGCCATCATTTGACTTCATTAATGATTTGCATTCAAGTGACATGGGGAAAAGAAACAGAGAAAGAAACCTAGAGAGGAATGTGTAAGGAAAGTGAGTCAGTACCAATCCCTGTACATCCATGTCCCGCAGCTTGTGGTGCCTCTGCTCATTGTTACCAAGAACAGAAAAGTTGAAATCACCCAGACATCCTGATGTTCACCACAGTGGAAAAAACTGGAAATTACAATACCAAGCTATCAAACTATACTATGGGGAAAAGAAAAGGTGACACCTTGGAAAGCAAACACAACCCTTTTCAATAAGCCTTGTCCAGTCAGTTCTATACCTTAAAAACACAGAGCATATTATTTATATTTGAAGGTAATTAAAAATGCAGCATGATTCTAAACTGGAAACAGGCATAGATCAATCCATTGCAAATCTAGAACAATGAAGTAGAACATCTGGCCCTGCAATGTTAGTATTGTCATATGTTACCAGTAAATCTTAACAGAGAAACAAATATTAGCAGAAGTAGAGTATTTTCTGTACACATTGTGCATAGTGACTTTAGTTTAAGAAAAATACAAAAGGCAACTCTATGCACGCTCTTCCTTGCACATTTCCATCTCGTATTCAGGACAGATACTCCAGCATCTACTGATTTTTTCCCTACATGTTTTCTGTGATTTGGTGCTTTAATTGTTACTACTTGTAACTTGGATTCCTGGAGAAAACAGAATCCCCAAACACAGAACAAGAACTTCCTGGCTTTATGCAGTCGATGGAGGTCAAAGTGTGCAGTGCACAGTGAAAAGCACAATCCATCTGTACTTTGAAGTCATAGGGATTTTTCTATGAAATTAAATGGATATATCAACTCAGACTCCTGAATAAGGTGAAAACTACTTAAAGAAGAGACAGACTTAGACATTCCTACTTCTAATTGTGTTATTTTTAATACTTCAGCAATGGTAATTTCTTATTCCATCTGTTTTAATTTGCCCATCTTTTGTTCTTTCTTTATTAAGCTGCAATCCATATATTGGCAACTTCTGAATGTCTAGGTGAATCCAATAGCTGCAGATCTTGGATTCATAATTGGTTACAGGGCACAGAGGCAAAAAACCAAACGTAATGGTCTTTCTGAGGAACTGATTAATTTGCTCTCATAAGTGGATATATAAACATTAATTTTGTTCTGAAGGGCTTTAGCTGTTAAAACCAAGTTAAACAAATATACAGGACTGTCTAAATTAGCAGTTCTGCTATTAACAAGTGTTATCAAAACCACTGGCGACCCCAGTACAGTGCTGTTTGGCACCAAGCTCCCCTTACAGAAGTTTAACATTTAAATAGTTGCCCTCCACATTCTGTGCAAAGCTCTATCACCAGGTTAAGGAGATTTTGGTCAGCAACACTTATCTGCCTTTTTGTCCACAGTTCTAGTTTTGAAGAGATGTTATCTCCAATATTGTTATTCAATTTTGTACCTGTTAAAGCAGTTTTTATTGCTATTGTTAAATATTTGAAGTTCAACAAGGGGAAGTGCCAGACTCTGCTCCTGGGTTGGGGCAACCTGGGATGTACATCCAGGGTGGGCAACTAGATGCTGGAAAGCAGTTCCAGGAAAGAGACCTGGGGGTCCTGGTCAAGGGCAAGTTGAATCTGAGTCAGCAGTGCCCTGGCAGGCAGGAGGGCCAACCGTGTCCTGGGGGGCATCAGGCAAAGCATCACCAGCCGGGCAAGGGAGGGGATTGTCCCTCACTGCTCTGCACTGGGGTGGCCTCACCTTGAATATTGTGTGCAGTTTTGGGTGCCACAGCGTAAGAAAGATATTAAGCCATTAGAGAGTGTTCAAAGGAGGGCAACAAAGATGGTGAAGAGACTTGAGGGGGAGCAGTTGAGGGCACTTGGTCTGTTCAGCCTGAAGGAGACTAAGGGGAGACCTCATTGCAATCCCCAACTTCCTCAGGGCAGGGGAGGAGGAGAGGCAGGCGCTGACCTCTTTTCTGTGGTGACCAGTGACAGGACCTGAGGGAATGGCCTAAAGTTGTCCCAGGGGAGGATTAGGTTGGATATTAGAAAAATTTTCTTCACCCAGGGGGTGGTTGGGCACTGAAACAGGCTCCCCAGGCCAGTGGTCACAGCCCTAAGACTGCCAGAGTTCAAGAAGTGTTTGGACAATACTCTCAGGCACCTGGTGTCACTCTTGGGGATGGTCCTGTGCAGGGCCAGGAGTTGGACTCGATGATCCTTGGGGGTCCCTTTCAACCTAGCATATTCTATGATTCTGTGCATTGCTCTGAGTTACTCTGATTGACGCAGTCCCTGAATAGGACAACACAGTAGACAGGGTATGTACCTACCTGTATCTGCATCGCAGGTTGCAGGACTGGGTTTGCAGAGGTGTTGCACTAGGTGTACCCGCTGTGTCTCTGGGAAGCACCAGTTTCATGGGGTCACATTACTATGAACAGGATGAGTCCCTGCAGCTCTGACCACTCGCAACAGCTCAGGGCAAAGACATTTCCCTGAAGCATGAGTTGTAAATCTTTGCACAAATCAAAATTAGTAGTTAGCAGCCATAACAATTGCTACTACTTGTGTCTTCCTTGACAGCTGAGTGAAAATCAAACAAACCCAGTCCTTGAGCCACTGCTCTGGTGCATACATTTTGAGTAAATTAAAAAGCTTCAGTTATTTCCTGTTGGGGTTAATGAGCCTTTCATTTGGGCAGGGTGCTGCATATCAGGACAGTCATCAGCTTGTATTTCCTGGCCCAGCTGTCATGTGCTGCTTCAACTGAATGCTACAGTCGATTCTCACCTGCTGCTGCATTTCTTCCAGCTGTTCTCTGCTTCAACTGTAGTTGTGTTAAGACGTTCCTTTTTTAATCAGATCATCGTATAGCACTCCTGTTGTCTACATATTTATCTCTTGCTCTGTTTTAAAGAGCATTCTTGTATTTCGAGAAGATGGAAATATATTCAGGATGAATGATGTCTGTGACATAAGAATACAGCTACTTCTCATCCTTAGTTTACTATGACAACATACTGTTGATACATCTCCTTCAGTTAGCAGAAAAGCAATTTTAGTTTCCTTCAGCTCAAAGTTTTGCAAAATGTCAAAGCACCATTGAGTCAGAGCAAGAGGAAGACTGATGGCAGGTTCTCAGCCTGCCTTCTGCATGGGTGTGTGGTGAGACAGCTTCTGCAAGCTCCTGTAAGAAACCTGAACCTTAGGAAACCATTCTCCAGTCTTTTAGGTCCTACTGCTCTCCGCAATAACTTATTTTATGATATGTTTTCCAAGAATGATCAGAACAGAATACACATGTATTCCAGGTTTTAGTTCCTCTAGAAGAGTTATGAGAAAGACATTCAAGAGACACAGTGTCTAATGCATATTATGTGTAATTAATCTCCAGATAAATTCAAGGAAAAGATAACTGATCTGTCCTTGTAAGCAATAAAGCATGTTAGAAAATGCATCATTATTTCTGAAAGTTTTATATTTACCCTTTTTGGAGGGGATTGGCGTGCCCTGAGAGAAAAAGAGGGATAGGGCTTTCTTCTCCCCAGCTACTTGAAGTTATAAATTAATATTCCCACCCATTATGAAAGAAACCATAAAACATTCATTTGAAAAATTATTTCTCCACAAATCTAGCACAGTATGGGACATTAAAGTTTTATTTCAAGACATGTCTTTCTGTGGCATTACAAACCAGAATGTTCACCTAATCATATCAGGAGAGAAAACTTATTTTCCTGTTGATAAATAAGGCAGGGAATTAGTTTCAGAAATAGTTAATTACAACTGTTCTGGAAGTGGTTGCATTCCCCCATTCCCAGAATGGTTAATAGGGAACTTGTCTGTGTGTTTCTGCAATTAACAATCATTTAACCCCCTTCCGTTTAGACAAAGACCCTCATGCTGATTTGCAGTATTCAGGCCACAGAGACTCAGTTTCCGTCATGGATGCAGGCTCATACCATCACCCACAAACAATCACGATGCATTTTGGCAGGAGGAGCTGCTGATGTTCCCTGTTAGGTCAGGAAATGTGTGGGGTTTGCCAGTCTCTACAGGGTAAGTGCTATTTTGGCCAATGTCCCAGGGTTTGGCAACTCTGGAGGAGCTGCAGCACAGCAAGGAGGTGACAGGGCACTGCCACTCCTGGCTCTGAAGCTCAGACGTGGCCTCATCTTAGCTGCTCCCAGGTTTCTCCCTGTATGTGGTAGAGAAAACTTCCTGTGGTGCTGGGAAGCCAGGATTTGGGAATCAGAAAAAAAATCATATTCTGAAAGACTTTTGGAACATTAACTAGCAGAAAACACAGCCACTGCCCCTGGGAGAGCAAAGAATACAGCTGCCTATGGAAAAATACCTCATCTTCTCCCAGGATGCAGCCTCAGCTCTGGTTACCCATCAGAAAACATCCATGAAACATAGAACACCTTCCAAACAGGTAATAAAAATAATTTGGTGAATGACAAGATTTCCATATGATAACAGATTAAGAAGATGAAACCTGTGTATTTTACTGAGAAGATGAGTTGCAGTGTATGGTTTGCACAATGCTAATACAATACAGAGGAAGTACTGGTGGGCCCTATGCAAGCTTTCTGAGCACAGTAACAGGGGAGTGGTGAAAGAATAGGGAGGAAAAAATAATGAAAAAATAAGAGAAAAGAGGGTAAAATAACCTCTCTTCAGGAGGTTTGTGTAATTCAAGACCAGCAGTCACTGACACAGTTTGAGTTGCTTTCCTTATGGCACTTAAGTAACTGCATGACCACAAACGATGTTGTGACCAGCAAGGTTGTATCAGGATCTTCCCTCTTTGAAAGCCTTGTAAATTATTATTAAACTGAGTTGGGTGATATGGAGACTGCTTGAAAAATTTCCCTTCTCTTGCTATTCACAGCAAGCCAAGAGATTGGGAGGCTTCAGGTCCCAATTCCAGCTTAGCTGTGACGACAACACACTGGAGGTTTCAGGTTTTTCTAACCATGAATTTCTTGTTTTTAGGGTGTGCTTTAGAGAGCAACTCTCTGCAGACAGAGACAGGAGAGGAGGGTCAGCTCAGTAGATGCTGCCTGTGGTTGTACTCACCTTTCTACAGAGACTGAGGCTGACACTCTCCAGGAGAGGATCTTCATCTCTAGCATTTTATCAACTTGAGATGCCCCAGTGACTGACCCTTTGGAGTCCAAAGCCCATAAGGCATTCAAAAATCAGTCCATCCCAGGAGTTCTCTTTTGATAACTGATGAGAGCTGAGGCTATATGCTGAGACTCTTTGTTCCTGCCAGCAAAGGGATTGAACAAGAAATATCTCTGAACTGAACCAAAACTGAATGTCCAGGCTCCACGTCAGTATTCTACAGCATTTCAGGTACTTTTTGCTGAGTTGTACTCTTTGTTATAAAGCATAAAATTCACCATGGTTCACAGAGAGCCCTTCTGTATCATTGTGCTTGGTGTCTTCTCTCCATCCCCATTTCTCAACTTATCCAGTAGATGGAAGGGCAGAGGATGAGTAAAGAGTCATGTGAAGATTTTGCTGCCCTTCTTTTTTTTTTTTTCTTTTTTTTTTTCTTCTTGTTACAGGAAAGTAGTCTTTGATATTTTCTCTGACTGAACTCCTTTATAATCCTCATTTGTAACAATGCAATCTCAGATTACAAACCAGATATTTTTCTGTCAAAAGCAAGGAGAGAGGAAGAGTTGGTGTTAGGAGAGAATACATTGACTTGCTTATATCCTGAAAAATAGTACATCCTGTAAGGCTTTAGTTTGTACTCTGGAAAGACAAGAGGTTTAGATTTATCTGTGTAAGTTCTGGACATGCCCATGCTATACTGTTTGTAGCCAGACCATCAAAAACTTCACAGACTGCATTACCACACTTGTCCAGAGAGCTGGGTAAGGTATCCATCTCCCCTGCTTGAGGCAGAGAAGGCAGCTGTGCCAGGTAAACTTGGGCTTGTGTGCCAGGGAGAGCAGGAGAACCTGGCTTATGGCACAGGCTGTGAGCAATGTGGGGTGAGAACTGTTTGCCTTCATGAAAAAAGGCTTGTTATAACAATTCCTACTCCCAGTCATTCTATGTCTGATAGTACAAATGTTTGAGAGCTTCTCATGCTCCATTTTTTCTTCTCTTATACATCCCAGTATATTACAGAATCATTTAGGTTCAAAAGACCTCTGAGATCAAGTCCAACCTTTGACTAATCACCACCTTGTCAGCTAGACCAACTAAGTGCCACGTCCAGTCATTTCTTGAACACTTTCAGGGATGATGACTCCACCACCTTCCTGGACAGTCCATTCCAATGTTTAGCAACCATGTTTAACTTGCCATGAAGAAATTCCTCCTGATGTCTAATCTGAACCTCCTGGCACAGCTTGAGGCTATGTGCTCTTGTCCTGTCACTAGCTGCCTGGGAGAAGGGAGTTATTTTACATTCACCCAGTCCTGAGGAAATGATGGCTCTGATGAAAGCAGGAATAACGAGGAGTAATTCTCAGTGCTGACAGAGCAGCCCTTTCTCTGTATCCAGTATGCCCAGTTAGGCAGCACCACATCCCTGGGGAGGGTATACAATGTCTGATGCATTAAAGGTATAGAAATTTAGCAGAAAATAGCCCCCCTTGAGTTCCAGCTGGTCCTCAGAGATCAGAAGTGCTGGGTGCAAACAGGCTTAATTTCTGATTAGAACCACTTCAGCACTGTAGGTTTGGTCAAGTTCAATGAGAATTTTCACTTAGCACAAATTCACAGTTAGTGCAATTTACTTATACTATAGATCTGGTTGAGTTCAGGAACTCGCACAATCCAGATTCTGGAATAGTACAGTTTACTGAAGTAACAGGAAAGCAGATTCAGGACTGCTGGGGAGAAATACACTAACTACAGTGTTAACATATACAGTGTCTTCAGCTGTGAGCTCCACAAGCACAGTTCTGTGTGTGATGTCCTCTTTCAAAGGCTGCAGAGCAGCAGTCCTTTGAGCCGATGTTGCAGACCAGTGTACTCATGTATGGCCTCCCTGTGGGCATATGGATCTTGGGCCAGGTGCTGGAAGAGGTTAGGTTGTTCAGTATGGGTGCTGGGGGTGGCCCAGCTTTGCCTGCTTGACTTTTCCTGGATCCTGTTTGTTCGTCATGTCCTCTGAATTCTCCAATTCCAGATGACAGCGTCACTGCTGGAACTCTCTGTATAACTGCTGCTGATATCCTGAAACCTCCATTTCTTGAGCAACCAGCAGAGACCAAAGAGCAGGACAAGGACTAGAAAAAGGTCCCAGACCTGCCACTGCTGCAAGACATTAACAAACACAGATCACCAGGCCATTCAGTTCTTGTCCGGAGCTGTCTGCTCTCTGTGCTGTACAAGACAATTCATCTTCTGTTGTGCACAGCTCTGAGGGGTGACAAATTTCTCCGATAGCCCCAAGGCAGGAGCATTGACAGGTGGGGAGCCTTAGTTACAGCATCAGAGATCCCACCAGAGATGAGTTCTGCTGCAAAATGCTCCCCTGCTCTGCAGCAGCTGTGCAGCCTCACCCTCTGCCTGCAATGCCCAACAAAGTGATGCATGGACATTTACAGACGCAGTGTTTGTTCAAGCACAACGTTCATTGTAGCAAGTGAAGCTTTCATAGGGAGCAGCAGCAATTCCCAGAGGGAATGGACAGTCTCAAACAGGGAGGGTATTCAGTATCCAGGTGGTAACAGGAATCTCTGATTCCAGGCTTCTTGCCATGGCCTATTCAGGATTGTTTGCACAGCTGAGCATTGCAGACAGAAGGTAGTAATTTGGTGGGGGGAGTAGGAACTATGAATTCTGTTTTTATGAACTTTATTTATGTATTATGTACTTACTGTATTTATGAGCCATAGTTCATATATGAACTATGTATTCTGAATTCAGAAGATGAGTTCTGCAAAGCTAGACCCAAATCTGTGTTTAGGAATGTTGTTATAATTTCTGAACAGTAAAGAAAATCAAGTGTAAGCATTTCTGGTGCCACACTTGAGACACGTGCTATTTTCTTTCCCCATCAGCAGCAGAGTTAGCAGTTTGCCTATAAACATCATGCTAGTCTTCCCATTTCTTTTCAGAGAAGTGCATAATTCCATGTTGACTCTGTGAAAGAAATAACCCACAGGACATGGGTGCCACAGTTGTGGCAAGTATGAGAACATGAGAGCTCAGTGAAAAACTGGACTCTGTATACAGACAGCAAACAGCAAAAGGGTTCAGGGAACCCCTTTTCCCTGAAGTTTCCCACACTCATTATGGTCTCTGATGAACAGAAAGCAAAGGGCTGTCCTCTGCCACCTTCCTGTGGTCTGTCTGAAGTCTTGGCATGCTGTGTAGTGGTGTCAGGAATGGGAGGCCATGCTTTTATACAGGTGTGGAGGGTCAGAGCCAGCCCTTGGTGATTAGGAGTGGGGCAGGGGGTGCACATGACCAGAGTAACATCTGAGGAGAGCAGATGTATCATGGCAATAGAGTGAATGAATGGCGTCCTTCAGACTGAGCTTCAATTAAGAGACTTATTTAAGAACAGAACTACCTGCTTTAGCAAAATAGAGGGCAGGAAAAAATTATTGCAAACAGCACTGTATTTTCTTCCCAAATAAAGAGAGAGTGAGAAATAGAAATCCTGTTGGAACACAAAATTAGTCATGGCCTTTATTTCTGGAGACTGTTAATTGCAGTGAACAGTGGCCTACAAGCAATGTCCTGAGTCTGTGACAGCACAGGTTTAAGTAGGAAAGTTAATTTCTTACAAAGGAGACGGTGCAATTTCCTTCTTAATAATGAGGCTGGACAAAATGCAAGGTGCTGATAGCCTACATACATACATATTCCCAGAATCTGTAGTACCTGTTAAAATTAAGTCAGAAGCACTGAAGGAAGAAGAGAGTGAGTAAATTCTGTGATGCACTGGGGAGTTTTTCTGAAGAGGTGGGATTTACATGCATTGTAACAACCAGATGGCATAACACTTCTAAAAAGAGTATTTTACACTGCATTCTTTTTCACAGGTTCTGGATATTTTTCAGTAGTTGCTGTAGAAGTGTTCTCTGTGTAAATAAAGTTGTGAGATAGACAATGGGTGGTTTAAGACTACAGGACATTCTCATGGCCTCTATATCCCACCATGGTATTTTTCCCTGCCTAAGGCTATTTAAACCTTAATCTGGCTTGGACCAAAAATACTTTCAATGTGGACATGGGTCTAGATCCTATACTAAAACCAGATAATTTCCAGCTATTTGAAACTCACTGATAAAGCAGTCTGTTAAAATATTGCCAAAATTTTCTTCTTAAACTGCAATAGATAAAACTTGAATACCTGCACAGGAATATTATTAAATGTTGGTGCACATCCCGGGCTGTGGCACTGCACAGGGGAAAAAAAAGCTTTAAGACAATCAGGAAGATATCTCCCTACACAGGATTGTATCATGACCATGATAGGATGGCCTGAGGCAGCAAGTGATTGGGTTGGGAAGATGAAACCGGGGTTTTATTAGTCTCTTTAGCTTTTCTTTTCATCTTTCACATTTTCTTTGCAGTTAGCAGTTTTCCCTTTGGGAAGTTCTTCCTGACAGTCCAGCAGTTGTAGCTAGCAATGCAGTGTACAGGAGAGGAGAGCAGGCCTACTAGCTGGGTCACTGTTCTCATCTGATTGCACAGTCCTTCAAGAGAGAGCTGAAGAATGAGCAGAGTATTTTTACCTTGGTTTGAAATCCATTTTTGATGATCTAAATTCCTGTGAAATTGACTGGAAAATTAACATACACGTTGGTCTAGCAAAGACCAAACAAGTGCCTCTGTTTTTAAAAAGACACATGTCCCTCGAAGACAGGGTAGAGCCAAGGCTCTTTTCTGTCATGGAGCATAGGATTTTAAACTGTAGATTAAATATGAGAACTGCTGAAAATAATTTTAAAAAAAAAGATGACAAAAGGTGTGGGTATGGGTTTATGCATGGAGGTTAGAGGGCAGGAAGGAGATAAATATGTAGGGAGAAGGCAGAGGTAACAGTTTAAGTTGCATCTAAATGAGCTAAAACCTAATAGCCTTTTTCAAAGGCAGTCTTGCCCCCTGTTCCAGGCTGAAGAGTCACCTTTGTATGTTACCTTGTTTTCCATCTTATCTGCCATCCAAATTGACCTGTCCTGTAGCTGTGTGGCCACTGGATTGATCTGATGGACGTGCAGGGAATGTGTGGCCAGGACTTGGGTGAGGAGAGACCATTTTGGTAGCAGGTGCCTTTGTTAGATAATATGTACACTGAGCTTGTGCTCCTCACTCTGGTGGACTGGTGAGCTGGACTGGCTGTTGAAGGTTACACCCACAGGGGTGAATATACAGTATTGGGTGAATATACAGGTCCCTGCAGATGTGGATGGGATGGTAAAAGTTTCATATCCATTGAGAGCTTTCAAGGCTACAAAGCAAAACAAAAGCACGAGATCTAATAAAGAACAGAGGTTTGGCTGTCATTTCATGGTGACATCTGAGCTTCCAGCTAGGCTAGATCTCCTAGGGTAAGTGCTACACCTTTGCTTTTTGGTACTGTACTTAAAACAATTCAGCTTGGAAAGTCAAGGTATCAGGCATGGAGAAGCAAGGAAGACTTAGCCTTCTCAAGAGGTAGAGATACTGGAAATACTTCTGGTTTTCCCTGATCACTTCAAAAACTGAATAGTTGAGCATCTAGAAAGAAAGAGATTTTTCTTTGTATTCTGAAAGGAGGAAGAGCTGATTATAACAGAGTGAAGAAAACTCTGGTTTCTTTTAGCTTGTGTGGGTAAATTATAGCTCACAACCACATAAGCTATCTGTGAGCCTTTTCTAAATATGTTCTATCACGGAGGGTATGACTCCTTTGCACAACATGTGGTTCCAAGGAACAAAACTGTAGCATAAGATCTCCAAGTAACTGCAAATACAAAGATTTTACCCAAAGTGAGGTGGTCCAGTGGAATACTAAGGACTTGCTTTCTCCATCTTTCAATACTTACGTTTTCCTATATGTTATTGCCATTGGCTGCTGAGCTAAATCTGAGAAAGGTTTTTGGGAGGGAGGACAGTAAGAGATAGGCAGTACCTAATAGAGTGACTGTCTTCTGTGAATACTAATAGAAGTGCACCTCAAGATATTTCCTGCAATTACGTATTCGAATGAAACTTGAAATTTGCTTTACCTCTGCTCAATCTCCTGTGAAGTCTAAGTCCTCTTAGTATTTTAATAAAAGAATTTCCTGTCAAAATGGAAAAAAAGAAAGGAAGAAAAAATGAGTTTTAAACAACTGTTTTGCAGAAGGTAAATTTGTGAACTTGTAAATATTTGTTCTGAAAATACAGTGCTGAGTTGCATTAGCAGACCATGCTCAAGCAGCAATTGCAGACATTTCATTGTCAAAAGGTAAGAATGAGTCTCATGAAGTTCCACAAAGGAGTGCTCTGGTAGCATTCATTAATGAGCTGGAGGATGACACAAAGAGAATCATTATTAAATTTGCAGAGAATTTCAAGCAGCAAGAGACTGCAAGTATGTTGGAAGGGATGATTAAATTCAATGATCTTGATAAACTGCAGGTATGATCTGAAAAATGTGGGTAGCATTCAATATGAATAAGAGCTACATTTAAACGGGAATGAGGAACTGCAGAAACACAGGACAGCAAGGAACTATTTTCACAGCAATTCTGTGGGAAAATATTTAGTAGACTTCCTAGAACACAAATTGAACAGGAAGAAATATTGCTGGGCTAGTGCAAAAAAAAGGTAAACACCACCTTGGGCTGTCTGTGGAGGTGCAGAGGGCTCTGCTCAGCACTGGTGAGGCATCAGCAAGAGCGGTGTGTACACCTGTGAACACAACAGAAAATGTCAAACAACTGGAGATGGCCCAGAGGAGGGTAATCAGAATAGTGAGGTGTTGAAAAAAAACAAGCTGTAAGGAAATAAAATTGATACTATCTAATTTGACACAGAAAAGTGGGTAAAAGTCTTAAAAAGTGAAATTCTGTTCCAAAGAAAACAGTGATAACCTGCTTTCTAAATCCATGGTGGAGGACAAGAAATAATGAGGTCCAATTTTAATAAGAGATTCATCTTCAAGATTAGGATGAAACCTCGTACAGATAGTGTTTAACTGAACAGAATAACTTTTCTGGAGTGTCTATGGCTTCTAAAGCACTGAATGTCTTTAAGAACTTGTCAGCTTAGTCATAGCTGAGCTTACCTTGAGCAATAGGACAGACTTGGGGTTTTTCAGTCCACTTCTTGACTGAAAATTGATAATAATAATAAGACTCCCACCTTCAACTGTGGAATTTATACATTTAGTTAAAATTAACTATACTATTTTGAATATGCATCACTTCAATCGGCTTCTGGGGAATTTAGCCTTCAGTCTCTTAAGAATGTAAGCAGGAACAAGTTGAAAATTTCAGAATTTGTAACTTGTCAAAATTTGGGCAGATTTTCACAGAATAGCATATCCTTGTCACCAATGCCCATCTCCCTGATACATTTTTAACAATAGATTCAAAACACGGACATATTCATTTATAAGAATATATTTAACATGGGCAAAAGCCTTTTTCCATCACATCTCCTTGGAGCCAGTTAAACTGACTTTGCTGAAACATTAAAAAGAAAAAAAAAGTAAGAATACAGTCTTGTGCTGATCCATGAAGTGAAACATTTCATCCCAAGCAGTTGAAGATGGGAGATTTTCAACCATGCCTGCCATAGTTATTTATCTGCAAGTAGATTTGAGAACTCACTGTTTCATTAGCACTTATATATTAGCATATATATATATATGTATATATATATAGTCTTTGGGATTCTGACATTATGTGCATTACATCTTTTAAAGCTTTGTGGAGTTGTTAATGGCAATGCAGATTTAAAGCATTTTCTGGGATAATTAGGAAAAAGAATAATTAAACCCATAGTTTTTTGAGTTTTGGGGTTTTTTTTAATAGGCCCAATGCATGATTTTGAATTATGCATTGTTCAAGTGTTTGGTCTCACATTCTAGGTTAAAACAGCAGAACAGTTTGAAACGTGTTTTAATAGAATTGGGCTGTATCAATCTCGCTATTGTCATAGTTTAGCAAGCTGAATATTGAAGTAAGGAGTGCGTTTTAAGGAGAGAGCTGCCAGCAGAGTTGTTCTGGCTGGAGAGGAGGAAGATGAGACCAGAACTAAGCCCTGGGATCCCTCATATTTCACACTGCTGAGATTTGCAGAACTAGCATCTGTATTCCTGGCTTTGTAGGGAAGCATGATTCATAAACCCAGGAAAGGATGACTTCACCCCAGAGAGGCAAACCCTCTTATGGTCTTCTTGTGCTCAGCAGAGAGAAATATTCTTTCTGTCACAGCTCTGAGCATCTTCTGAGGGGTTATGCTCCAGCTTTGAAGCCCCAAGTGTCTTTTCCCACCATCCCTAGTGAGAGCCTTGACAAATCAGGTTTCCTAGGCTAATATCAGTTTTTTGAGTCCTTCTGCCTCCCATTTCCCACTCATTTTAGTGAGTGTTGCACAACTGCTCCCCGCTCAACCAGGTCTCCTCCCTGTGCAGTACCTTCTCAGCAGCAGACAAGCTAGAACAATAATTGAAAAGTAATACATTAATTGTCACTTGAATTTGAAAGTGCATTTTAAGCACTTTTCTTACTCAAATTGTAGAAATGTTTGACTGCTCAGGCTTAACTGCTGTTAATATAAAAAAAAAAAAAAAGAAACAAAATTAGGTAACTGAATATTCACCGAAAGCAAATGTCAAATGTTCATCTTCCCTGCCAAAACCAGAACATGCACTGTGATGTTTAGCCAAAGAGGGAGAAGTGGTACCATGTGATTTAGATAGATCATCAACACCCTGCACATTTTTTAGAGAAAAGATTTTATGTATAAAAACATATGTATACACAAAGTGAATATATGTATGCATATATATATATATATATATATATATATATATATATATAAAACTAGATAGATATACAGACATGCGTTTCAATACTTGAACTGTGTTGGTGGGTATTATAAATCATCCAAGTACAGAAAAGAAACGTGGTTTATGGTGATGTTTGCAGTTTCTTGCATATGGTAAATGCTTTTTCAAAAGCAGGAGATGATATAGTTTCTGTGAAAAATGCATATCTTAATAAGAGAGATAAATAGTGGTGAGAGATATAGCATGCAAACAGTATGATCAGGGCTATGAAAGGCACATACTGTATCTTGCTGGATTTAAGGGGTTTTTTAAATACATTTCATGCCTTCCTCCACACTTCAGGCTCCTCATTCCCACTGCGCAGCAGTTCCCATCACAGCTTATGTAATTAATCATCATAAAACCTACTTTAAATAGAAAAAATGACCAAAGGAAACTTGCAATATCACAGAAGCAAAAATTCAAGGATGTCAAAATAAGTACCCCTTTCTGCACCTTTTCCAGACCAGCAGATGAAGACCAACTGGAGAAAACCTGAATTCTATGGGAATTCACACATTTCTGTCACTGCCATGAGTTTTCATAATATTTGGACACCTGATGTGGCAGAAGCGGAGACTACTAAGTTCAGGAAAACTTTACAGTAGTTTCATATCAGATGGATGGAGCCCAGGCAGAAAGCTGTTCTTGACTGAAGGACAGAAAAGAATAACATTGTTAGATATCAAGAAACTGATCTCCTGATGAACTGAAAGCAGACGTGGACAGATCTTAGCATATTTCTAACTGTTACAGGAAAACCTAAAATCCCCTTTACAGAGCTGTCTTTAGCACAGGAAAGTATGAGACTGTGCTAATCTCACTCAGCCAGTGCTCTGATTTGTTCAGATGTGAGATTGCCAAGGCAGAAGAGAAAAGAATGCCTCTGTCCTGCCTGAGCAAGAACCTGGATATTGAGGAAATGGAGTCTTTTCTCTTCTGATTAGTTGTATTGCTCTTAGTCCATTTTGGGACTCTAGGTAAAACAATGTGAGGCAAAGCTTCTTACACAAATCTCTTTTCAATACCTCTAGCAAACACAGTCTTCTGTACTTTCCCAGGTGAATTTAAAAAGACTGTGAATTTTGCTTTCCCACAGTGTTCTTTATCAATAAAAATAAACAGAGGGACTGCTGCTAATGCTCTTCTGATGTTTTTAGCTTTATAGAAAAAAACGAAATATACTCAATACTTTTAGTTTTTTGATTTTCCTATATTCAAGGCACAAGTTCTTCCATGCCTGAAATTAATCATCGTGGCTTTTTCCCCCCCCCCCCAATGATAAGAAATCACTGGGAAGTTTGTTATAAGTCACACAAAATTTAAGCAGCATTAGAGCTGGCACAAATGTCATGTTTGGAAAGAGCTGAAATCCCTTTGCACAAAGGGAGGAATTACGTGAAGCTCGACAAGGCCAGCACACACTGGCTCTGAATGGTTCCTATTAAGTTGTCTTTGTTCTTTTAGCTTGCATGATCCTTGTAGGTGTAGAAGTATACATTTGGCTTGATGCTGTTTAAGTCATGGCTCAGAGCCTGCCAGTATACATTACCTGCATTTTTCAGTCTGACACGTTCAGTTTCTGCAAAACATGTTAATGGGGATCAATGGAAACCTCTGTGGGCTGAGAATCCCCCCTATAGAGAAAGCACTCACACTCATATAAACCTGACAAATGTAGCACCATCTCCTGTGCTGTGTTTCCTTCTTTAAAGGCTACACAGAAGGGACTCAGCACAGCAAGGCTCCTCATACTTGACTCTCAAAGGATAAAATTTCCTGAGAATCTCTGAGATGGATGTAGAAGGAAGAGCCCTTTTTCTGCAGACCTAATGTGTTTTGGTGCTGCATGGCTGAAACAATTTTTCTAATTCCTCCTTTTTTCTGCTGAATCCATATGGAACACAGAACACAACACAGTAGAGTATTAGGAGTTTTTAAAGCATGCTTCTATAAAGACAAACTGGGAATCACAGAGGGGTACCATCAAACAGTATCTGAGAGCACCATATGTAGCACATGGCAAAAAAAAAAAAAAAGACAGCAAACGTCACTTGACCTGCTATTTATTGGTCACAATGACAAGATGCATAAGAACTTTTTTCTTCTGGTAAGTGAAGTAAGGTAAGTAAAATTAATGGCACTCCACAACTTGCCCCTGCTGAAAACTGGCATGAGTCTGTACTGCCTGTAAACTTTCAAATTGGCTAATCAAGTTAGCCATCAATTCCATACAGTTTCTTGAATATCTACAAAGGATCCTTCTGTAAAAAGGCTGAGGAATTCAAGACTGCTGCTATAGTCTGATACTCAAAAATGTATCATGAAATAAGGAAAGGGCTTTGAGTTGACATAAAAAAAATAATCTATAATAGGTGCAATAAAAGATGTGCTAAAACCTCTTTAAAACTACAAAGAAGCTGTAACATAATGACTGCCTGAAACAACATAGGAGAGAAGAATTAATCTCTCAGCTAAGGTCTTATTTAGTTTGCTTTAACAAAGTCTGTAAAGCCTTTTGCTCTGCTGTTCTGATGATGTAGGCTAAGACACAGGAGATGAGAAAAGCCAAGACACTGAAAGCAGTTGTAAAACTAGGTCACTGTTAAATTAAACATTTTATGAAAAATAGAACCTACCTTGAACAACTCTGAAAACCTCTTTGCTTTTTTTTTCATGCCCTCAGCCAGACAGAGACACTCTGCTGTATTGCTTGGTTTAGTGACGTCTGGACACCCACCCCTGAGCCAGCAGCTCCATTTTTTCTTGTAATTAACAACTGTTGAATATTTATGAAGTAAATGCCACGGGGTAACACTTACTCGTTGGATCAACAATGCTGTTGGTTTGCAAACTGAAAGGAAAACACTGGCCCTACCTCGGAGCACCGCAACCACTGAACTGACTGCAGCTGCACCAGCTTTTGCTTTTCCGAGCTTTTCAAGCACCAGGAGAGGATGATGCTATTGGCAGAAAGTTAGCGATATCTACTCCTCCTTTTTTCGGATGATCACAGGGGAACATGCTGTGCTGTGACTCTCTTCCCCATGTGAAGAAGCTGTTGAAATACTCTGGAGACTCCCCCCACTGTTGAGCTGTGAGTAAGAGTTAGCACAAACCCTGTGAGCATGTGTAACTCTAGAGTCATAGCCATGACATGTAGGGATTGAAAGTTGTACATTTTGAAGCTGGTAAAATGACCTCTTCACAGCAATAAGGATAATAAAACTTTAGGAGGGTATTGCTAGGCATGAGGGAAATTTTCTCGTGCTGCAGTCTTCAGTAGAAGATAGGATAATTTTATAAAAGCTGTATTTTTGTCATTGAAATCTATGATAAAGTCTCTATGATAAAGAAAAGCTGGTAAAATATTTTCAGTAATGTTAGTGAAAATGAAAATCTAGCTCAGGCTCTTCAGTTTCAATGATGTATCAATAGGGCCAGATGATGTTCTAAAAGTGGTGTGGTTTATGGTGGGCTCTTCTGGTTTTTAGGTCTCATCACACAGTACAACAGAGAGGGAACAGTAAAACTCTGCCCTCCTGGCCAGAAAAATGCCTGGCAGTCCCTGCCCAAGCAATCTTCCCCAGGGCTTACTGAGCATAACAGTGTTTCAGATGGAAGGTCTTTTTCTGCAAACATTGCTGTATGTGTGTAGCTCTGCCTCAATTGGAGGTGTCCCACTGATCTAAATGGAACTGTTCCTGCATCTCTAATCATATTCGTCAAACTGCCTGACTCTCCTGCTGGGAAAGAGGTTAAACTGAGAAATGATCTCTGTGATGAACGAAGTCTGACTACATTGTTTTCAGTATAAGGATCAATGCAAATACAAACCTAGCTTGGTTTTAATTATATATGATTTATTTAAGTAGTTAATGCATGAAATTAAAAAATGTTGCTAAGCCATTTTTTTCCTACTATTTATTACTTTAAGGGACCAAAGAATAGTTGTTACTTGAGAGAAGCCACTAGGCAAAGATTCATTTAATTGTACTGTGAAATGTCAAATAAGACATGAAATATTATCCAAACCTGAAATACAATTTAAACTGTATTTATTTTTAATTTGCTTTTTCTTTCATTTGTATTTTTTAGTTATAATTTTTTCTGTTGAGCACGATTAAAAGAAACACAGTGATTACTTTTGCTTTAATGTTTCTGGTCAGCTTCCTTTCCTAGCATCACGTGCTGCTGTAGTATGGTAATACTCAGCTTGGAAATACTGCCAGGAAACATAATGGTAGTTTTTTTTTAACTGCAAACTTAATACAGATGTGAAATATTTTCTATCAATCTTGTATTCTGAAAACAGCATTTCTATAGAACTTTCATTTTAGCCTGAGTTAACCTGATACATTTCAGCACTGTATAATGCATGTACACTCCTTTGAGGGAGCTGTGAGAACAAAGACTGTGTAGAGCAGTCATGAGACAGTTTTTTTCTGAACAGAGCTGATATAAGACACTGAAATATTTAATCACTGACATGTAGTCACACCTCAGCATAACTCAGTACAAGTACAGATTTAAAATGCTTTGCTGAGAAAATCTCTGTAAACAAATAAATCTTTATTTCATAGGTAGTCATTCTCTCTTTCCTTCTTTTGCCAGACAACTTTGTGTGCCAAATAATGCATAACATGCTTGGGTTAATCTGAAGGGAATGACAAGTATTTAAATTGAAACTTGATACAAATTTAACTACTTTTTAGATTAAAAAAATAAAAATATCGTGTGATGCTTCAGAGGTGCAATCTCTTTGAACAAAAAAAATCGGGGAAGGTCCACCAAGACATTTTAGCCTGCCACAGAAGTTTTCAATTGCCCACAGCTGAAATCTGAACCAAATCAATTGAATCAACACCCTTGTGAAGTCTAGTAAGGGTCAACTAGCTTGTGTGAGGCACAACTGCAGAATTTTGCCACTAAGATGCAATTTCGAGTGTGACAGGGAAATAAACATATAGTCTGTGATGATGAAGGACCTTTTAGAAGAAGCATGTACAAACTGTACAGGCTGGAACCTGGCTTTTGCAAGACTAAGGAAGGAGTAGTCAATAATGGTAAAGATGGTGATATTGATCTAGTAGAAATGGAAGTGATGCACAGTTTCATCAAAAATAATTTTTTCTTCTGAATTTAACATCTGAATTATTGCAGCAGTTTAGTGTACCAGACATCACCAGGAAGTATGCTGGGCATACTACAGCCATAAAATAACAGGACATCCCTGCACATGATAGCTTTTGCTGTCAGTCAGCAGGCTTATGAAATATAAGCCTAGTTTTGATAAGATGCTAGGATGTTAGGAAAGGGACAGGGGGGTGGGCTTTAACACAGGCTACACAGGTTGGTAAAATATCCTTCCCTCTGTGCAGCTGACAGCCTTATCGTGCAGTTTCAACTGTGATAACAAGTCAGATGTGTGGAAATGCACAAATTTTGGCACGGAGATAGGCATGGGTGCCTGCTGTCAGTGGGCTGTCCTAGTGCTTTCCAGCATAGGGCTTTCAGACCTGAAGGTCAGTTTTGGGCGGAGGGGCCTTAACTTGCCTTCTGGAGGAAAACAAAAGGAATAAAAATCTCATCCAACAGAAAAATTGGCGGATAATATCCGTAAGTATTATGCAAGCTACTTTGCACACCTAATTAATGTGTGGACATTCACCTAGCCAACAGCGATGGCTTTTGCTCATGGGATGGGCAGGTGTGTGTAAGAGACCTGGGTCTCCAAGCCGTTTCGTTGGAGCTGTGGTGCCTTTTAAGATTGATGGTGGTGTGCGGAGCCCTGAACATCTTGCGAGCCCGGGCACCAGATAGGAAATCCTTGCGGGGGCTGAAGTTTCCCCGCGTCCCCGGCAAAGGGCAGCGGTGCCGGTGCGGGGGTGGATGCGCGGCCGAGCCCCACCGCCGCAGCGGGCCGGGAGCCCCCCCGGCACAGCCCCCGCCCGGTGCGGGGCCGGGCGGGGCCGGGTGCCCGCGGCGCTCTGGGGGCAGCGGCGGTGTCCTGGCCGCCGTCCCCGCCGCAGCCGGAGGGGCGCTGAGGAGAAGGCGAGGTTTTTGGGAGAGACGCGGAGCAGAGCCCGGTCTGACCGCCGGCCCCGCCCGCAGGCTCACGCCATGCTGCGGGCGCTTCCCCGTCCCTGAGGAGAGGCGAAGGGGCGGCCGGGGACGGCGGCGGCGCCGTTGCTAAGGTAATATGGGAGTGGGCTGCTCGCCTTGCTGCTGTTTCCCTGCTTATCCGCATCCCAGTGGCGAGCGGCTGCCCCTCGGCTCTGCCGGGCAGCGGGTGCGCCTCCCGCCGGCCAGCGGAGCCCCGGGGGCGGCTCGCTCCGGGCAGGTGCAGGGCTGGGGGTTGTGTGTGTGCGTGTATTTGCGGGGGGAGGCCTCGAAGAAGGAGGGAGGGAGCAAGTGCTGGGGTGCAGATTGAAAGAGGAGTTGGTGCCCTGTGGGAAAACTTGGAAACTGTTTCGCATCGGTAGCGTATGGCAATAACACGCTTCCATCCGCCGACAAAGTGCGTTTGCGTGAAGACAGATCGGTGTGTGAGAGTAAAGCTGCCAGCCACTCTCCTTCCAGAGCCTTCATCTCCTGTGGCACTAAAAGATCTTAGTCACTAGCTGCGATGGCATAAATAGAGGGATAGGTTGCGGTGCCGGTAAGAAGGTCCAAGTATTTTTTTTTTGTGAGGAAGATGCAGATTTTTGTATAGACAAGGGCACGCTGCCGCTTGTACGCTGCAGACACAATAGCAGCCAGGGCTACCGCTCCGCGGAGCTGAGTGCGCCTGTGGCTCCGAGCTTGGCGTCCCGTCGGCATCGGCGCTGCCCTTGCTGCCGGACGGAGCCCTCGCTGGGACGGCCGCGGTAAGTCGGGGATTCCTTCAGCCTGACCTGCGAGGGACTTGCCGGAACGGCATCCCAGCTGTTGTAGCCTGCGTGCTACAGAACTGCGTGACGCTTCCTAACGCTCTCCTGAAATTAGAGATACGCGTAATTGCTCATGATTGTTTTTTGTTTGCTGACTGCCAGTGTGTAGGGATTAGAAATCAGAAAAAAAAAATCTATCTTTGATAAATAAAGTCATACTGTAAAATTAACCTTTGTGTTGGCGTGTTACGATAGATACTGGTGGTTTCCCCCCCAAAGAAAGCTATGTTTCGTTTGTGTTTGTGAGCTGTGAGTGTGAAAAGCACTTTGTAAAGGTATAGTGATTTTTGTAATTGCTTGCTGAAGAACACGGTGAAAGAGGTTAACTGTAGTTCAAAGCTTTGGGGATTTAAGACATTTGATATCATCCTAAATATTCTCCGAGTCCAGTGGGGTTTATTTTGAAGTGGAGGGTTGTGTATATTTGATATAACCCTTTCTTTCCTTTCTTTCCTTTCTTTCCTTTCTTTTCTTTCTTTTCTTTCTTTTCTTTCTTTCTTTCTTTCTTTCTTTTTTTTTTAATGCCAGATTTATGCTAATCCTGCAGATTGGAAGACCTAGCAATTGCTTACTGTGTGATTATGATCCATAATACTTTCTCACCAGCTGATTTGGAACACTTTCACTATACTTCCTTGTAAATCTGCTTTAAAAAGAGGTCAGACGTTGAAGAGCAGTTACTGACTTGGGGGCATATGGTTACAAACACAGAATAATAGTGTTCATTGCTTGAATGTGTGTATGAAATGCTGAAGAAACTGTTTAGACTCAGCCAATGTTGACTTTATTTTTAGATGAGCTGTTTCTTTTTGTAATGACCTGGCTAATAGAATGATTGATGACAAACATTCCAATTTTCTTTCTAACTGGCCACAAATGTGGCGGAGTTTAGATAGCCCTTCCCATTCTGAACTGTATTAGAAGGAGAAATTGTTACTTGTTACACAACTAATATTGAGGTTTATAGTAATAGATGTTTGAAGATTGCTGTTCACCTACCTGACTGATTTTTTTCTGGCTTTTTTTCTTACTACCCTTCCCATCTAAGAAAAGGCACAATAAGAAGATGTATGTAGTCACTGTCAACATTGCTTGTCTTAGTTTCTCTCTGACAGTTCCTATGATGCAGGTGCTGCAGTTATCTGTTTTAATCAATGATACTTGAGGATAACAGGAAAAGTTATATCCTCCTGAGGCAGCAGTTACCTCCTTGCTAGCCACTACAAGATGTTTTCAGTGTCTAGCATGTAATTCTGATGGAGCACACTGGTACGGCAGAGGTGAGCAGAGCACTTTTCATTCATGGGAGTAGCTCTACTTTTGTTAATGTTTCTGAGGCAGCTGGAGGAAAGTTGAGTGTGTGGACTGGAAATGCTGGGCTTTGTCATCGTCCCTTCGAGCATCCAAAAAAGGGAGAAAAGGAGAGGGCAGTCCTGTCCCGGCAGACTGCGGCAAACTAACAGATGGCAGGGAAAGAGAAGAAGCTGATGTATGTGGAGTAGAAGGAAGAGAAAATAGCTGCAGTGTGTCATTTTAACTTGTATGTTAGGGTGCTATTAGTTAGTTTGCAGTGAAACTTTGGAATCTTGTAGTGCTGTGGCTCAGGCTTCCTAACAGGAATACAAGGATGTTGTGGGGCGAGTACTTTTTTTCTCTTCTTGATAATGATACGAGTCCTCAGCTTTTCAAGAACAAGGGATAACTAACCTGGGGGCTTTGGCCAGGTATACTGTTGATATCTAAATCAAACACTGCTGTTGTACAGTGGCAGCAGAACAAAGGCAAGCTGCTCTTCCCTTGCCCAATGTTACAAGAGTACAGTTTTGCCCTTACAATGGGTTATTGTGTTGTTTGTGCTCATTGTGTGGAGCTTCAGTTGCATTTCTCCAAGCACACCTAGGCTCTCTAGAGGGGAGACTGTAGAAACAAACAGGTCCACTTCACTGAGCAGCTCTGTACTGTTTCAGGGGACAAATACTGCATCTTGTCATTGGAACTGAAATGTTCCTGGTTCCTCACAGGACTCTTCTTAAGTTCCGCTTCATGACTGCATACCTGTGTCAATTCACACCACAGTATTAAAATTACAAAGAAAACTTGGGTAGAATAAGAAAATTATGTTGATGATTTGGATGTTTCTTCAGGTCATTCACAGTATTGCTGTCACCAATATGGTGTAAGACGGTGCTCTGCCATGTGAAGCATGACACAAAATGTAAAAAAGAGATCATGTCCCAGTGTTATTACTGAAGGTATAGTAGTACTTTTAACCCTAAACACCTGCAGGTCTCTGTCTGCATACGAGAGACAAACTGACCAGAGCTGTGCTGGCCAAGCACATTTCACAAACACCTTGATGCCTGTAGGTGATGTTGGATACCACCTTGGGGGGTTTTTTTTTGAAGCATTTGGTCAGTCACTTGATTCCTGTGCAGTTACATATTTGATTTCCTCAGGCTACAAAATTTCCTCTTTGCATCTTTAAGTACTTATGTATAGTTGAACGTCTGTCTTCATAGTCTGAACTGAATTATTATGTTCCTACATCTCTAAATTTTTTTTGTCTGCAATTTGTGCCTCCATTCTTCATCTGTTAACTTTCTGTGTAGTGATTGCAAGAGCAATGCTTGTGTTGTGATGGTGGTGAATTTATTGGGGTTCAGAGGTGGCTACAGTGCTTTGAAAAACTTGACGTATCTTTATACCCTTGAAAAGGTAATAATAGAGATATCTGTTGGGTCACAAATTTCCTGTAACGATGTTGTGGCTTTTAAATTTTATAGAGGCTGATATTAACGTTACTGAATCTACAGTGTTTTCTTAATCTATATAAATTTTACCATGAAAAGACATTTCCATGATTTCAATTACTGTTTCCAGATGCAAAAATAGCATATTATGGTGGATGAAGAATGAGCTAATTTCTGTTGTTGTGCTCTTATCTATGAAGAGGAGCAAGAAAGAGGAGCTAATTTGTGTTTTTCTTGTTGGTTGTCAAGCTCTAGAAAGACTGTGGAGTCAAGAGAGACTGCTGCTACCCACTTGTGTTGCATCAGATCTCATACTATTTTTTAACATCTCTGTAGCTGGTGGCAAAGAATGTGGAGAGAAGGAGAGAGAAGCAGATTAAAATTTCAGTGAGCAATAAGGTTCTGACACTTCAGTGTCCCAGGAGCTCTGCATTGTCATGCTGGAAACAGCTATCTTTTCTTAAACTTAGAAGCAGCAGAGTAAGGCATCGGTAATGCCCTTTGCCTACATTGGGGTGGTGGGGACCATGAGGCAGTGAAGAGGAATTAATTCTGCACTTTTGTAGGAATCTTCAATTCCACAGTAAAAACATAATCGCAGTGGAAAGGGACAATATTTCATCTTTTTCACTGTGCTTATAGAATGTGGCACCAGTGGTAAAAGGTTCACAGGGTAGTTAAAAGCTGCTCTGATTACTGCAGACCTACTGTGCTATTGGGATGTGTGTTGAGCAAATGATAACTAGTGATTTGGAAGTCAGGGTTTATATGTCCAGTTTGTTATGTCTCATTTGTTACATGAATGTGGGAAGTCACTTAATTTCATTGTGATTTAGTTTATCATTTTGTAAAAGAAAATAGTATTTGCCTCTGTCACAGATAAGACAATAGTTTCAGATTATGTGTTCACTAGTGTAACAGCAAACTGGCATAGACATGTATTAGTTCGATTAAAGGAACTGTATAGTATAACAGCAGCAGTAGTAAAGTATATTAGTATTTATAATGTACGTAGCATATATTGGTATTTGTAGTAGTCCAGTTCTGGCATTGTGATGTTCGGGTTAGATGAACCACAGCAGTAGGATTTGTAGGCTCTGCTGGACCTTGTGGGAGTGCTAGCTAAATTAGGAGTGGCTTAGATGCTTTTTACATTGCAATTACTGAAGCAATTTGGGTGTAATTTGCATCTGAAAAGGCTGTGTGCTGTTGTGATGAACAGGAGGGCAGTGATATCCTAGTATATTGCATCATGTCCTTAAAGTAGGTGGGATGCAACTAGTTGTGTTAATTTGCACTAGGGGTATTGCATGGTGCCACATCTTAAAGGGCACACCTTCTTTTGGGTAGTAATCTTCACATTTTATTTGATTGCAGCGTTCTTGCAATTTCCCCTCCTCTTGAGAATGAACAACCAGCATGAATTCTCAGCACTTTAGGGTGTTTTAAATGAGATTGATCAGCGACTGCACAATGCAAGGGTGGATTGGTTCTATCAACTCGCATAAGATTACTTGAAGGGAGCTTCCTTTTAGCAATCTCTCTTTGGAACAGGGAGTTTAGGTGAAATAAATCTGAATTTGGAATCTAACAGGCACTGAAGCCTATTCGGTTAGGTTCGGGGTTTTTTTAGTTGTAACATTTTCTTGCCAGTTGGTTTTAGAGCATGCATTATTTTGTGCTTCTCAGTTTTATCTTTGAATCAATTTTCTTCAGTTGTTTTCAACTTACTAGATACAGTGTAAAATACAAAATGCCGCCTATCCCCCAGAAGTTGCTTACTGTATTTGCAATTAGTATTTTCTGTGGTACATAAAGTGCAAGGCACTTGTAGAGGTGGTGTCTTTGATGGAACATCTTCATACAACAGGATGCTCCTAGCACACCTTCCAGTGGAAGACGATTTTTCAAAAAAGGCTTTATATTGGAGGGTGAATTGGAAGTCTACCCTCAAGTTCTCTATTACCAGTGCAGTTACTCATTTCCCACAGGGAACGATTCTGGCCAATAGGTTGGCATTGTTGCAAAAGCCCAAAATACAGCTTCAGCTCTCTGCTTTGTAACTACTCTCAGCAGGCTGATGGTGCATTGTAAATACTGCTGTAGTTTTGGATCACCAAAACACATGAAGTTCAAAGTTGGGCTGTATCTCTCTCTTTGTGTTTCTAAATTTCTAGGGCACTGACACTTGTTTTAGTTAAATATTCAGCATATATTTGTTATTGCATTCTTTGTAGCTATTCTTGGTAACAGCGTGTTGGCTCAGAGACCTTTTAAGAGCCCATGCACTCACAGCAGTATTATTTCATTGAAAGGGAGGTTGATTACAGGTGAATACTGCAATTTTTTTCTGAATTCTTTGGAAGAGGGCTGGATGTATTTGAGGCAGTTTCTTCCTGAGTGTAACATAATTCTGGTCCATTAAAAGTAAATTTAGTATGCAAGTGCCCATTTTAACGATTGATTTCATAAAGGCAAAAAATCGCCTAGTTAATCAAACATTCATATGTCAATATTCGCTACCATCCATCCCCATGCCATTTTTCCTTCCAGTTACCTTGCTCTCCTTATTTATCTGTCAGATACTATATTGAGAACTCTGAAAGTGGGAAAATTCTTCCTTTTAAGTCAGCAATGCTTCCAGCACACCTTGGGGTAGACAGACCAGAAAACAGGTAGTGCATATTTCTCTGTTGAAACAAAAAAGAGGGAATGCCTCTACTTTGGCATCAGGGAAGTCAGGACTTAGTGTCAGATGCCAAGAAAGTTACTTTATATTGGCTTCCACCTCTGGGTTTCCTGGATGTAGCACCCAGTTGCAGACAGTATTTTGAGCACTCTAAAATAGCTGCAAGTATCTGCAGATTTAGAAATACATACAATCACAATGGAGCGTGGCAGGCACCATGAAGAAAGGAGAGGAAAGTAATCTACTTCTATGGTTTTTATCAAGAAGCAATCTGATAATCTGCCAGGTCTCTGAGGCAGATCACCAGTGGCTAACACAAATGGAACAAGTTGAACTGTCCATCCTTGGTGTCATCTGTTGGTTACGTGACAGGGTGTGCACTACCACAGGTGTCTCAGATGGAGAGAAAATTGCTCAAGACCATTCAGAGTACCCTTTCTGGAGATGGTATGAGGCCTTGGTGATCCCTGGTTAGCAATATCCTGCTTAGACCACCACACACTGAATATTTATTCTTTTTGTTAATGGGCATACATAATCAGGAACAGGAAGTGATTGGAGAGGAGTGTCTACAGAAGCCTACAGAATGCTCACATTGGATTACACAGGGTTTAAACTTGTAGGCTGTGTCTATCTGCAGGAAGCCAAGTAGATTGGATTGACTCATGTCTTAGAGCTAGTTTGGTCTAAAAGATGACTTTGTCCATACTGCATATCCTTGGCCAGAGGGGTCTCACATCTCTCGTCCCCAGATGGTGTTCTCTGTGGCCTGAAGATACAATGATCACTGTGTATGGTTTTTTTTCCAAGCACAGTGTTTAGAAAAACTGTGAGATTGTCCTGCAGCCAGCCAGAAGGATGAGGTTATGCATTGCAGGACTTGGGACATGTTGGGAAGCTGTATGGTGTTGCGGAACTTATTGGGAGACTGATGCAGGAATGGATAAGAAGTAGGAAGCCAAACCCTATATAAGATCATCCATGCTGACTCTTTGGGGCAAGTGCCGATGGCAGAGAACTATGTTCCCGCAAGAGAACCTGGGAGCAAAGCAGTTAAGCACTGTGTGTGATCAGGAGCCCAGAGCTTGCTCCCTGTCCCATGTGGAGATGTAGACATATCTGTAGGGTGTTTTGAGGCAAGTTTTCCACAGGAGAAGCACGTAGTTATGAAAGAGGACTGCACCTTTAGAAAATGTCTGTAAGAGTCCTTCATCAGGATCCCAGTTTCCTTAAGGAGATGAAAAAGGGAGTGTCCTAGAATTAGGTCCTTTCTTCCTGCTGTCAGAGTGAGGCAAGGGTCTCTGCTTGTTCACTGGTCTAAATGTGTACTCGCCTTTAATCCTGAGAGTTGTAGAATGAGAGTGTTGAGCTTTCATGCATCAGCACAGCGCACCCTGTTAGTTGGTACCTCAGAAGGAGAAGGAATGGGGTCCATTAGAGTCCTTGAATTCTCACAGTGTGAACAAAACTGCTTTCCCATAAACAAAGAGGAATTTTTTTGGGAAAAATTTGAACACTTAGTGCAATTGCTTTAAGTATTTATACTTCGTTCTGTAAAAAAGGTAACAGATAGTTGATAGTACTGCAGTGCTCAATGCTGGCAAGGAGGGGCAGAACATCTGGGGTGGTCTTCTACTAGGAAACTATTTTCAGAGTAACTTCCATTATAATTTGATGTCCAAAACAGTCGCTGGAAGGATTTTTAGATGCTTTGGGAGCTGTACTTCACTGACGGAAAGTGGACTTCCTTTGCTGCTCCTCTGTGTGGGGGAACAATACTGTGGTATCCAGAGTGGCACCAGACCTTTCCGTCTGTCACTGCTGGCTGGGGTGTGTCTCCCTCCATGGGAATGCTCTGCCTCTATTTCATTAGGCCTTATGTTCTCCTCATCTGGTTCAGGGCAGGAACATGCAGAGTCTCAAGTCACTGGGCACAGTGGTCAGCGCTGCTGTGTGTAACACCAGGATTTCCTCCTCCTCACCAGTAAGGGAACTGGTGGAGATGGTGGAGTTTTGATCTCGGTTCCAGTCTTCCTGGATTTTGCTCTATTCAGATGGGTGTTGTATCATTTCCTGTTTAGACAGTTATTGTGCTAACCATGCAGGTTTACTTCTGAAGGAGTAGAGGTGAACTTTGCAGTGCTTGTACTGAGCTATACCAGCCAAAAGCAGAGCATATCCCAGGTGGGACCTGGGGATCCTCTGGTGGATGTATTTGCCTTGGTCAACAGGATCAATTCAATGGTACACTGTATGTTGTCCTCTAGCACACACACCTTGCTTGGCATGCCCAAGTCCTGGGTTAATGAATAATAATTAACCAGAAAAAGAACATGAAGATAGGTTTCTTTGCAGTTCAATTTTAGAGAGATTTATGTAATGGATGCGAAAAACAAACTTAATACTAATGAGTTCTAACTGAATTCAGAGTAAGTGATTTTTTGTCCCCTGTCCCTTCCCTCCTGTAACCATAATAACATGATGTATTTGATCTAAATATTCTAGCAGACCAGGTAGGGATTTTTCCTATTTGGTAATTATCAGTTAAGCGAGGCATGTGGTTATATGATTTTTCAGCTGTGTGAAAATTCATGCAGTCTATTTGTATTTGACCAATTAGAAAAAAATTAACTAGGTAGTAATGACATGAAATTATATTTTACTCTGTGATTTTGTGCTAAAGCTCTAAATCTCTCATGAGTTGACATTAACAGTACATGTAATTTATAAGCAGCCCTTGAAATATATTAATTATATAGCATAAACGTAATTTCCATTTATTGTCACCCAAAATTGTATTTCAGCTGAGCAGTGCTGATGGATATCTGCATTGGAATTCATTTAGTACATTCTATTTTCTGGGATGTACTTTTTCCATATTATAACAAACTATCTCATTTTTTTTCTCAGATGTGCAAGAAATGTTTTGCACCACAAATTTTGCTTGTTAAGTTGACAACTTATCTAATAAACTACAGAATGAGAGTTGAAATATGAGTTTATATTGGGTAGTTAAATCCAGATGATATTTTCACCATAGTTTGTTTCATAGAATTTCTTTTGACTTTGTATTTCTTCTTCTTTCTCTGTTATTTATAAAACCCAGAGTCTATAAGGACTCCTAGATGGGCTAATTTCTGTGAAACACTTTGGGTAGTATGTCTGTAAGAGGTTTCTTACAGTAGTCTTGTTTACAATAGTTATATAGCAGTCAAGGTGTTTGAGGACACTAATGGAAATCTCTTAATTTACTGCTCAGCTGCTTTCACTGAATTTATGCATACACAGAGATTAAATGTTGACAGTATTTATGGATTAAAATATCTTTGTAATTTTACAATTACGCCTCTGTATCAGAAACTCTAAAGAGGTGAACTGAGAGAAAAATTGTTTTCTTGCTTTTCAGAACATATTTTCAATTCCTTATTCCAGTTTAAAGTTCACTGTTCCTTTTGTGACATATGGGAGCTATATATCTTTGCAGCTTCTAAGTTTTGGGAGGGCATGAGGAGCCTGATCAGATAAGAGATGGAGAACTCTTGCCATGATTCAGTACATTTTGTCAGTGGTTTTCTATCTAGTCCAGTGTGCTTATGTTTCTTGGGCTAAAAGCAGAAGTTTTCTACAATAAAGAATAAAATATTAAAAGGAAAAAATCAACAAGAGGCAAATGTACTCTCTCTTTTTAGCATATTTTTGGGAGTATTTTTTAAAGGCTTCATAGGCCATCTTATCCATAAACAACAAGTTGTAGGCTGCTGATTTTCTCCTTGTATGTGGCAGAGTGAGGAAATGGTTAGCACAAATGGTTTTCAAATTTTTTTTTTCTTTTCCATTTTTCAATCACTTTTGCTGCTGAGGAATCTGGATCACTGCAAGCATGGCTATTGTCAGAAGAACAGCTGTGGGAAAACAGCATCTTTGAATGTGAAAGTGGGAATTTAGGGAACATTTATTTTTTGAAGATACCCATTTGAATTTAGATGGCTGATGTGTGGATGCAGGCTGGTATGAGTTAGCCCCTGATAATACAGCAACCTGCCTGTAGGAGGGCAGGGCTGACAGTACTCTTCAGGTAGCAATTGGTGAGGCTCTTAGCTGCAGGCTGTGTGTAACTACTTCTGATTTTTTTAAAAGCCTAAATAAAATATTTGTTTTCTCTCTTCTCAGCTAAGTGTAGCTGAAATTTCTTTAGAAGATCAAGCTGTGCTCGCTTCTGGCTGATGCATTGCACACATGTGCTTAGAGAAAGGTTCAGAGGGCAAACTGTTGTCAGTCTGTGTAGTGTTGTAGGGTTGATTTTCTGCTTGCATTTGAGTGGACTGGGTTAACAGTGAGGAAAAAATTGTGTAGAAAGAATAGATTTCAGTGGGATCCCTTGAAAAATTAGTCTGATCCTTTCACACCAGGCTACAGGGTTTTGTTGGTTTGTTTTTTATCAGAGAACTGTGCAAGTCAGATGCAGACTTCCACATACAATTTTATTAATTAAAGGGTTGTGAATGTGGCATATTAATATAGTGTAAGGGTAAAAAACCCTGTACTTTGAATGTCAGCAGTCTCATTTGTGTTTGCAGCAAGTAGCCTGCGTCACTGGAGCCCGAACTCTGGGCTCTCTGCCCTTCTCCTTGGTGGTGGTCTTTACCCTGGCAGAGATGGAGAGGTGCTCCCTTGAAGCTATTCCAAAATTGCTCCTTGGTCAGAAGTGTTATCGCCATGTAGCCAGTAGTTTGTTTTTGTTCACTGGGTGTTAAGTCAGTGCCAAAATCCTCAGGCTAGTGAGAATGCCCCATTTGAGAATTGGCTGGAGACCAGACTTTAGCATGGCAGGAGTACAGGAAAGCAAGCCAGGCGGTTCTAGGAAAGCATTGACTGTAACTTTGATACAGGTGGTGGAAGAACCAATGAGGAAAGCTGTGCTGTTGGACCTTGTACTAATTAACAAGGAAGATCTGGTTGGAGATGGGAAGATTTTGGGCAACCTTGGCTGCAGTGACCACAAGATTGTGCAGTTCAGTATCCTGCTAGGAGGAAGCAAGGCAATGAGTAAGATCACAACTCTGGACTTCAGGAGAGCTAATTTTGACCTCTTCAGGGACCTTCTTGGAAGAATCCCATTGGAATATGCCAGTGGGAAGAGGGGTCCAAGAGAGATCGTCAATATTCAAGGATCACTTCCTCCACACTCAAGACTGGTGAATCCCCAACCCCAGGGAGAAGGCGTGGAAGAAGGAAGACTTTCCCTTGATTTAGTAGGATTGAGTTAGAGACCGTTTAGTCCAATTTCACATCCTCAAGTCCATGGGCCCTGATGGGATGCACACATGAGTGTAGCAGACATCACTGCTAGGCTACTCTCAATCAGCTTTGAAATGTCATTGCAGTCAGGAGAGGTGTCTGAGGACTGGGAGAAAACAAATGTCACCCCTGTCTTCAAAAGGGGCAAGAAGGAGGATCGAGTGAACTACGGACCAGTCAGATTCACCTCAGTCCCCAGAAAAGTAATAAAATGGCTCATCTTCTAGGCCATCTCTAAGCATGTAGAAGACAAGAATGTGATCTGGAATGGTCAGCATGAATTCACCGAAGAGAAATCATGCTTAACCAACCTGATTGCCTTCTAGGATGGGACAACTGTCTGGATAGGTGAGGGGAGAGGAGCAGATGTCTATCTGGACTTCAGTGAGGTTTTTGACACCATCTCCCATGATATCCTCATAGACAAGCTCAAGAAGTGTGGACTGGATGTGTGGACAGTGAGGTGGTTTAAGAAATGGCTGAATGGTACGTCTCAGGGAATTGTGATCAGTGGCATAGAGTCTGGATGGAAGCCTGTCACTAGTGGTGTCCCTCAAGGATCAATACCAGGCTCAGTATTGTTTAACTTATTCATCAGTTACCTGGATGAAGGGACAGAGTGCCTCCAGCAAATTCACTGATGACACAAAGCTCAGAGTAGCAGCCCCAGAATGCTGTGCAGCTCTTCAGAAAGATCTTGACTTGTTGGAGGGATGAGGAGAGTGGCAAGTGCAGCGTCCTGTACCTGAGGAAGAATAACCCCATGCACCAGTAGAGGCTGGGGTCTGACTTGCTGAAAAGGAGCTCTGCAGAGAAGGACGTGGGGTTTCTGGTAGACAACAAGCTGTCCATGAGCCAGCAGCGTGCCCTTGCGAACAGGAAAGCCAATGGTATCCCGGTGTGCATGAGGAAGAGTGTTGCCAGCAGGTCGAGAGAGGTGATCCTGCCCCTCTACTCAGCGCTGCAGAGGCTGCATCTGGAGTTTTATGTTCAGTTTTGGACTCCTCAGTGCAAGAAACATGGAGCTTCTGAAATGAGTCCAGTGAAGGGCTACAAAGATAATGAGTGGACTGTAGCATCAGTTTTGTGAGGAAAGGCTGAAGGAACTGGGCCTGTTCAGCCTCAAGAAGAGATGACTGAGAGGGGGAGGCCTCATCAGTGTCTAAGTATCTGAAGGGAGAATGTCAAGAGAATGGAGACAGGCTCTTCTCAGTGGTCCCAAGCAGTAGGACAAGAGGCAATGGGCAGAAACTGAACCACAGGAATTTCCACATGAATATGAGGAAGAACTTTACTCTGCTGGTGACTGTGCACTGAACCGTTGCCCAGAGAGACTGTGGAGTCTCCTTCTCTGGAAATATTCAGAAGCTGTCTGTACACAGTTCTGAGTAATGTGCTCTAGGGGACCCTGCTTGAGCAGGGAGGTTGGACTAGATGACCTTCAGTGCTCTCTTGCAACACCAGCCATTCTGTGGTTCTGTGAAGAAGTCCTGCATCACTTCTGCAAATTTCTGTCTTCCAACAACAGGTTGGTCCATTTGTTTTAATTACCTTATGTAGACCTTCAAAGGCAGTTGGTAGCTCCCTTGATGTCACCATGAACAGCATGGCAGCTACTACTGTATCTGTACATGTAATATTGTACAAGATGTGACTGTCTTGTTGCACTGGAGTAGATGAAAAGCTTCAAGAAGTGCTGTGGGGGGAAAATCCTGAAGTATCAGAAAAGATCAAGTGAGCTGACAGTATAACGAGAACAGAATTTGTAAATGTGGACGTTCAAAGTGAATAATGCAGTGAGTGTAGCGCAGCTAAGTAATGCTGCAGAGGGCTTTTCAATTAGAAATTTTAATTTTGTTCTTTGAAGAGCACTGTTCAATTGAAAGTTAATTGTAATTGTTTTCTTTTAAAATATGCATATAAAAATCTCACATATAATGTAAGAGGTGAATGTGGTCTTTATAATACCGCAGGTGAAGCTGAAACTCAGGTGACTTGAGGTACACTTTCAACTCTGCATTGTAATTGCCTTCAAAAAGTTACATAAAATCTCTACCTAGTTCCTGCTCCATTCAATTGAGTGATGATAACCTACAGTTTAATTCTTCAGTGCCTTGAAATCATGACTAAGCAGTGTAAATAATTCGAAGTGCTATCATTTGAAAATGCATTTGCCTTCACCATTTGTGCTATTTAATTGTTTTTGCATCTAATAATTTTGCTTAGAGAACTTACTATGTTTCCTTTTTAGCTCATGACCTGGCACAACAGTGTAGTGTTTGGGCTTCTAGGAAGCCATGAGGTTTAATAGGAATTAAAATAAATTTATGTCCTTATATATAAAATAGCATCTAAATTGGTCTGAACATGCCTTCAAAAGGTGATCTATGTGTATGTTGTTTAATTTGGGCTTGAACTGTGTTACTGAATTTCAAAATTGGTTTGTGCATATACAAATTCATTTGTCCCCACTGTGTGTATGTGTGCACACATACTTGATAAGAGAAATAAATGAAGGAATCTGGGTTGGTGTAGATTATTTAACCTTGGTCTCTTTGACGTCTTGCTTAAAGGGGTATCTCAGCTGCTTCTGACTTCAGTAGAGGATGCCATGTTACAACTGTAGCCTTTTCACAGCTGAGATAGGACAGAACTGGAATATGGTCTGAGCTTTTCTGATTCTGGCACTTGACTTGTCCTTGGGAGCCAATAACTGCCAGTTAGAATGGCTCAGGGCTGTATTATACATATAACTGTATGCTGTGCATGTATATTATATGCTGGGGCACTTTGTCGCCTGTGGCAATGTGAAAGTGGGTAGAAGAGGGAATAGGAGAGTATCTTCATTAAATGATGGAGACAGTCTAGTGGTGAACTGTGTTTTAGAAATGAATGTGTAGATTATGCTTGTGTGAACATAAGGTTTTTGTTGTCTTGGTTTTTAATAAAATATGTTGAGATGGGATATTTCAGTACTTTCAGCGCTAAAGAAATTGAACTTGTCGGATAGTTTTAGTGCCAACATCTCTGTGAGGCAATGTTACTTCTTAGGTTACGAAAGGTCACCACACAGATCCACAGCAGCATTTAATTTAAGATGTAACTTGTCAAATGTGCTCGTGGAAGAAAAATTTAAAATCTAACATTTGACTTAGAATTTGAAGTGCCTTCCCAGCACCAGGCCCCTTTTTTCTTTTTTTCAAAAACTAATGCTGTTGCCTCAAGCCTGGCATGACCTGGAGGAGATGAGGCAGCAGTTCTGTGCTCCTAGAAGATAAGGAGTATTATGTGCGGTTGTCTGCCAGTCCTGCTGCCTCTTCCCAGCTGTGTCACGAGAAGAGGTGAGGGAAGCTGCTTACTCTGAACAAGCAGCTATGCCTCCCTGGTTCCTGGCTGCTGCTCGGGGTTCTGGAGAGCTGGAAGTGGCTTGCAGGGAACAGCCCGCAGTGTGCCTGACAGTCTGCTGCTCCTGCCACCTACAGCAGGGTTTCACTCTGCCTCACAGCAAGCTCTTTATCCCTCTTGACTTTTTGTTTGCAGGTACCTCAAAGGTTCTAGAAAAGTCAAAGCTGCTTGTGCTGTATAGCATGGAAAGGAAATGTATGAAGTATTAATTGCACTTCCATTGAATGAGGGCTTATGATAAAAGATCAGAATGGGGGGAGAAATATGTGTGTGTGTGTGTGTGTGTGTGTGTGACAACCCAAACACAGCTGTATATGAGTTGGTGGTCCTTGTCCTTGGATCATTATCCTGTAGACAAGTCAGTTCTGACACAGTGTGATAAATTCCTGCATAGGGTGAAGCCTGGAGTGTGGTTCCCTCTGTAACATCCTTGTTTGTCTGCCCTGGAGGTAGTCACGTGTCCTTGCCATGCTCCAGTGCAGCCTGAAGCGATGCTGACTTTTGGTCTTGTCCTTGCAGTTTGAGCAACGAGAGGCAAAAATGGCCCAAGTGCCCACTGATCCGAATAGTGCAGAAACTGCTGACCCAGAGGAGAGTTCTCCAAATATGATAGTCTACAGAAAGGTAAGGATTTGGAGCTGTTTACAAGAATCCCTTTCACACAGAGAATTTAGCATTTGAGAGCTTGGAAGTCGTATTCTGCTCAGTGAAAGCATTTAAGCTTTTTAATATAATATATTTGATGACACATCAATAACTTGAAATTTGAAACGTTTTGTGAATTGATGTGATATTATGACTTTAGCTAATTGTTCAAGATTACCAAGACTAGATAAAATAATTGTACATACCTTTCAAGTTTTACCACACTAAGCATAAAGCAGTTGCCATACAACAGTCTTTTAGTACATTTTTTTCTATTTTCATGTTGTGTTTTTTTCAGAATTAACAGTTTGATTCTTTGAAGGTGGTTGTTTTTGCTTCCCATTTCCTTGTTTAAATGAAAAAAAGAGAGAATCTTTTCAAGTGCTAGGGAAAAATGAATTAGATAAAGGTACAATAACAGCAGTGTATGATGTCAAAGAGCATTCTTTCACCATGATGAAATGTCTTATTTTGAAGTATGTGGGAGGTAGTATAAAAGATGAAGGAAAGCAATCTATGCAATGCCATTTGCTGAGGCACTGTTTTATTGTGGGGAAGGCGTATCTGTTATCTTTGAAACCAAGTCTTGGTATAGTTCAATGAAATAATGTTAATATATTTTATTTAGCCTGCAAGATCTTTCCTATGTAGTATGCAGAAGTACTGTATAGTTCGGATAAAAAGGAAAGTTCTTGTATACCTTAAATAAGCTGCCATTCTGTTAACTTAAGAGCTACAATGCTAGCTCAAATCAAGTTTCCTTTTGTAGTATGATCCTGGGTAAAATTACTGAAATGTGTTGGGGCTACATGGTTTTGTTTTCTGCTTGCGTGACTTCAATCCTGATGACTTTCATATGATGAGAAAATAATTCAGGTTTCATATAGAGCATAAGTTGTTTAAAGTGTTACTTTTTGATAACCATAATTTTGGTTTAGTTGTTTGGAATTTGGAATTGTTAACATGGGAAAATTTTCTGGGTGATGCGTAGGCTTGTTTGTTTTGAATGTGTTATGAACACACTTTGGCTGCTAATTTGGAAGTAGCAGTAGTCAGTTAGTCAGATTATCTTTTTAAAACCTGTTTGCTCAGAGGTCCAACACCCCAGCAGGTTGAAGTAGATACGGAGTATGAAAGAAGTGTCTGGTTGCATCATCTAGAATTAGGGCATTAAATCTGTGACTCTTCACTGTATCCACTTAACTGTTCCTGAAAACATTGGGGTTTTTTGTGTGCCTCACTCTCTGTTCATCTCCTGGCTTTTCTATTTAAGGATTTCTCCATTTCTTTGCCTTTTACTGTTTTATTTTTGTCACTGTAGAATAGGGCTTGAGAGTTCTGTGGGATCAAGGGCAACGTATTCATACCATTTGATTCATCTCTCCTTACTGGTGTTCCTCAGATGTTGGTATTATCAGCCATTCATAATACAGTCATCTGTCAAAACACATAGTTGTCTTTTAGAATAGTGTGCCCCATGCATTGTGCAGTAATACTGTATTCTCTATTGCCAATGTCAAGCTAATGCATGTCTGTCAGGTTTGGTGTTTCTTCACGAGGGTTTTTGTTGCTTTATAAATAGGGTTAATACTACCTATTCTTCAGAGTAAATTTCTATTGGTGATTAACTTTCTAAATGTAGTTTACATTATTTTTGATATTGGTATTAGATATTATTTTATATTTTGATTTTTTTATTATTTATATATTAGTTGGATATATTGTGCATTTTATGTCCCCTAGTGCTGAAAAATCATATGGAAAATCTGAGACAAGAATTTTATTCTTTTGATTACCTCTCTCCAAATGAATGTTTAGCTCTTCATCTCTCATTTCCCTTCAAATTGCTTGATTGCCAGTAATGAATGATAAAAACACTACACTGGACTCCCTGAAATACTGAACACAATCTGCTTGAATACCATACAGTTCAGGGTTGGTGTTGTGTCACAGTAGAAGAAAAGGTTTACTTCTCACAGCAGGAATCCTGAGATGCAATTTTTGATTCTTCTTAGGAAGAATAAGTAAGAGTGGGCTTCAATAATGGGACCACAGTAAATCCTGCTCTAAGTGTGAACTATTTTCTTGCTTATCGTAGCTATCACGTTTGTGGTTTTGAGAGAGGAAAGCCCTGTATGCAGAACCCCAAATTGTTCATACTTTCTTTACTGAGAGTCACTGAGGTATTTTTGAAGTTCATATATAAAGAGGGTGGTTGTAGGCTGGTTTTCTTTACAGTCACTGACGAGACATAGACACATTTAAAGGACAAATCAGACCTTAAGTGGTATTGAGTGTCCCTTTGGAGCAACCTCTCTTTGTTTTCTTTATGGAGAAAGGCCTAGAACAGGCTGTGTTCTTTATTTAGGTAGGTAAAACTAAGTGGGATGGGTTTTGGCCATGCAGAACAAAATAAACTAATTTATTTTGACTCAAATTGGTTCATGATATCCTCTAAGGACTCCTGCAAGCAAATGGATTCTAACTGCTCTGATTGCTATGGCAGATGGTCTCAATGAAATAGGTCTTATTTTCTTCTACCTTCAGTGTTAACCTTTTGCGGGTTGATATTTATCCACTTGTGAGATATGTTATTTTTTTAATCCAAAATAGTCAATGTTGCCCCACTGTTTTGGAAGGCACCTGTGTGTGAATTAGATAGTGTAGATGCACTTGTTAGGGTTGGTAGTGTTTAGGGTATGACTTGCCTCACCCTATCTTTGTTAAAATGAATTGTATCCTGAACTACATGAGCTGTACTGACTATGTCTCCAGTGACAATCATGGGTACCTAATACCTACCTGTCAGGTACTTATGGCATACAATAGGCATCTATAATTAAGCAAGCTGCATTCCACTCTTTGGACATATGCTTCTTCTCATCTCTCTGTATGTGTCAGTGCTGAGCCTTGGGCTGCTTGTAGGGCTACAAGTAGTGCTGCAGTGAGGGTGTGCTGTCGTTTATCTTGTGTGGTGTAGTGAAAATGTAAGGGTGCTGCAGATACTGCATTGCTGTTTTAGTAATGCTCTGTGAGTAAAATGTAGGAACCATGTTTTCTTTAATCAGTCTGGCCACATCTGGAGAAGACGCTGATGTATTTTTTGATGGAATTACTACTGGAAGAGTGGTGCACAGTGCTTAGACAGTTTGGAATGTGCTACCCTCGTTGCAAGGGAGCAGGGAGTGACATCCCAGTCCTCACTTCAGTCTGTGAGCATTGTGTGGGTGCTGCAGTATGGAAGGAAAAAAATGCAATAAAAACCCAGTGAGAGGAGCAAAAACACTCCTAGCAAACAGTAATAGAAAATATCAATTGATTTTAAATGCCTGTCACATTCCCTTGAAATCCAGCCACCCTTGATTGCCTTTCTGTCTTCCAAGTGCTGGTTACTGCGTCCCAGGGGCCCTTCGGCTCATTGTTCCAATAATCCATGTCTGAAAAATTCATCTTTTGCAGAAAATACTGAAAGACAGATGGTTCACGGACACCTTCTGGCACCAGACCTATTAGGTGACCTATTACCAAAATAATTTGGCAAATCAAATCTTCTTACAGAAATGATGGTGGAAAATTGTCATGTCACTGAACAAAGAATTGAAATATTTAGGGTTTGACTAAAGAGAACTGAAAATACCAATAAGCAGGAGTACCTGGGGAATACAACAAGGATGAAAACACCAAAATGAAAATCTAGATTGGTTAGCAAACTGTACTTGCTTCTGAGAGAGATCTCTTAGGACTGGGGAGAGTTTGCAAACTGTACTGTTAAGAGATGTTTAGAACTGCTGTGAGCATAGATGCTCTGAGGGTTATCAAAGGGTACTGTCAAAGAAATTACCTGTATTATCTGATGGTAGATTTCCATTTTTGCCCAGATACGTCTTCTACATCTGCTTGCTAACACTGGCACTTAGTGAGTTAAATTGTGAATTTTTATGGTTACTCATCATAAATCTTTTGAACAAGCAGGAAAATCTAATTTCCAAAGGCAATTACTGTTCTAAGTGCATGTAACACAAACTTGCAGCTGCCACAAGATGCTTTCAGAAAAATCTGAGTTGTTTGCTACCTTCAGCACTTGGCAGCCTTACCATCTTTTTAAATGCTGATTTGAGATCTGAATTGAAATCATTAAAAAATAAAAAAAGAAAAAAAAGAAAAGAAGAAAAAGAAGAAGCCTTATATTAGCAGGTTTTCTCCAGGCAGATTCCAGGGTTCCAGTTGTGGCAAGTAGCTGGAGGATTTCTGTCAGCCCGTGTGTAATGTACTGATAGGGCAGGAAATGAGAGGACAAGCAGTTGTGAAGACAGGTGTATGCATGCAAAAAATGTATGGACCATGAAGCAGAAAGATGGGGGAAGAGACTGTTGTAAAATTAGCTGTTCACATTAAAAAAAGCCCACAATGCTGATATTATGAGCTAGTCAGAAGAGCAAGACTGCTATTTGATTGCTTCTAAGTTATGCTATGGAAAATCATCTCAATAGGACACTCTCCAAGCAACCAAAAGCAGATCAACCTCATAAGGGTATAGTGCCAATGATGACTTGTAGAAAAGAAAGAAAAAACTGTAGTGTTTTAAAATGACATGGATTTCATGCATACAACTTCCATTTTTTTATTAAATGAAAGCAGTCTGCATCTTTTTTGAGGTTTCCCAACCCCTTCAAGGTTTCATGCTGTTTTAATGAAAGGCAGCGGAACCTGAAAGGTATTTAAAATGTTGAAAACATTTGGCATTCTTTTTATTTGTGTCTTTAGCTATATTTTAGGATTCTGCTGCATGTAAAACCCTTGACCCTTATTTTTTTACATGAAATCAGAGTTTTTTACACTGTTGCTTTTGTAACTGGTTCTTTAACATAAAAGTGTAAATTGCTGATGATAATGCATGAGTTAATAACACTGCAGACCTTTAGACTTCAAATTTTACCCAAGGATTTATCTGTACTGTCATTATAGATCACTTTATGGTATTTTTAAGCCACCTTTCTCCTGACATTACCTGATCTTGGTGTTTTTTTTTTTTTTTTTAATGTTTCCTCACTAAAAGCAGTAAGCCAAGATTAAACTAGTGCTGAGTTTGAGAGCAGATATCAGTACTTCAGGAATTGTAATATGCACAATTTTTGATAAGTAGCCCCCAAGCTCACACTGTTAATGTTGGAAAATAAATTTTAACCCAGTCTTGTTACCAAGATGTGTTGACACACAGGTTAGGCAGCAGGGCAGCTTTAACTCTGCACTTCTGTATTGCACATTGAAAAGGAGGTTTCAGTTAGTTTATCACTGCAAATGCTCATGTGCCTTGGCTGTAAACAGAAAAAACCTTGCAAATTTTTTTATTCAACTGATTGCAGTGTCAAGGAGATTCCCCTTGGCATTTCCTGCAATAACAAGGGTAGCATTCACTAATTCTCCTTGCCTTACTCATATAGTAAAATCTGGGGGATAGTAATCACAGTAGTGGCATTAAATTTAGTTCTACAGAGGGAGAGATGCTGTACAGTGGGGGAGAAAGATGGGAATGGCCATTTGCGATGGGCCTGTCAGGCAGGAGCAGCAGAGAAGGGAGACCTGTATGCTGGTAAGTCATAGGGAAGTCATGGTCTATGAGCAATAGCAGTGAAGATCACAAATATAATCCTAGTGTCTCGGAGAAATATTTTTAGGGGAGTGATAGGTGTCAGTAGTATTATGCAAAGGGCCAGTGATATGGCCTCTTCTAGGCCATGGTGTAGTATTCTGTCTTGTCCTCTCCTATCTTCAGAAAATGTGACCTGGTTGCACGGAATGGACTAGAAATCAGTGGTTTATTTAGCTGAGCAAAAGCTAGTACTCACATGCAGACAAATTTTTATAAATTTCTGATGAATATAGGCAACTTGGAATTACAGGGTGGTTCCTTATTCTCAGAAAAGTGGAACTCTGGAGCAGCCACTGCAGGGAGTTTAAGATAGGTGTAGCCATGTTTTTGAAGGGATCTGTATGACATGGTATCTTGCAAAAGTAGAGAAGTAGACACAGTGAGCCAAGAAGTCTCTGAAGCTTTATGTTTGTACCTTCTTCAGATTATCTTGAATAGGAGCTGACTAGAATACCTTCAAATACCCTTTATTAATGGAATAGTGAACAATTTGTTCTGGTGAAGTTTGACACGTCAGTGTCCTTGAAAAAAGCTAATGCCACTGACCTTGACTGTAGCTGTCAGGGAACCCTTGTGATAAAGCTGGGGGCTGTAGGTTTGATTTCCACATCTGATAGGTGGTATGAATGATTAATGATCTAAGGCATTAGTATGAAATTGCAAGAAGTTAGTACCCAGCGGACTTCAGAAGCTGACTTGCATCGTTGTTTAGATGCAAATAAGGCTGTCATGCAAGTGGCAGAAACATGTTTTTAGAGTCGGGGGAGGTGATCTACCTGGAGGAAGGGCTTTTGGATACCTTGTGGTTTTCTATTTCCTTCCATTATTTGTTGTGCAGTAATAGTTAAGACTTAGTTGAGATTAAAGATTCAGATTGGTAGGCAGTGTGCAAAGTTACAAATAGGAAAATACATGTAATGTGATAGGGAGGTAGATCCTTAAATAACTATTTTCTTGCTTGTACACACATGCACACACACATATGTGTATTTACATGCCTTTGCAGTAATGAGGAAGAATAACTAACTTTTTTGTTTTTATTCCTGGCTGTATTGTGTAATCTAATATAGGGGATACATTCTCACAACATATATAAGATACACTAAAATGTTATATGTAGATGTATGTATGATGTATTTTCTTATATGTCTCATGTGCTTTGTACCTTTCTATTCAAATAATGAATGCAGAGTAATTTGTTTGCATTTCACACATATGGATCTGTCTTTCCCGTCTAGGAAAAGGTGGCCTTAGCCCTAGTGTAGAGGTGTCCTTAGCTCTCATGTATTGTATCCCTCTTTGTAGTTAGAGATTTTTGTGATAAAACCTATAGCTTTTTTTTTTTTTTTTTTTTTTTTAAATTTATTCTTTCCATATTGAGAAGCAATTTCCTTATTTAAAATTAACTATTTTTGTTTACTATCTGGCTAATAATTTATCTGTTCCTGTTTGTGACTGAAACAAACTGTCTCTTGCACCCATAGAAGTCTAATTACAGTGATCTATTACTTTAACTGTTCTCAGAGGCAGAAAAAAGATGAGCCAGGACCAATAACTATGACAACTTCAAAGTATATTTTTAGCAAAACAACTAGTGCAAATTTAGCATACTGAGATAAAGAGGGAAGGTTCAGCTAGAGGGTAAGATTATGCTATTCTAGCTGTAGCACTTAGTGCGTTGCATTTTTGGAAACAGTTCTCTTTTATTCCCCTAGCATCTTTCCCATGTAATTTGCTGTGTATTTGTTGTCACTGTTTTAAGTGATGGTCTTGAAGTATTTTCACTGTGTTTATGTTTGCTTCGTTTACTTCACCTTTACTTACTTTTTTACTTATTCTGGTGGTTTACTCTTGCATGCTGAATACGAGCGTTTTCTTCCTGTCCAAAACTTTATTTTAGCCACAGGCTTGTTTCATTTACTAAAAAAAAAAAAAAACCAAAAAAAACACAATGAAGCAGTATAGAGCTGCTAGCTGGACTCATTCTGGGAGGCAGCTTCTGACTATTTCAGATGTGATCTTGAACCCTAGTATTAAGAGAAAACAGTTTGGGTGGAATTGGATGAAATGTGCACAAAACCCCGCTCTTCTGTTTTGTAGTAGAACTTTAACTAAACCTTTATTCTATGCTGATTAATAAAATATCACTTCAGAGAATTACAAACTTCTTTCCAAAGGCTCTGCAATATAAGTTAGAGTTGGAGGATTCAGTTCAATAAACAGAATTACATGTGTGAGACCATGAAAATATGCAAATAAGGTTCCATTAAAAAACTCATACTTTGCATCCTAAGACATTTTGAAGCATGCTTTCTCTTTTTCATGAGAGGAAGTCATACCACATTCAAGGGGAAGCAATTACTTTTATTCTTTTTGCTTTATCAGTGCTGCTGTTGTCCTGTATCTTCTTTTAATTTGTCTCTGCAAAGTTAACTGAATTGAAGAAAATGGAAAGTAACCAGTTAACCAGACAGTGAAGTGCATAGGTCTGTTACCAAAGAGTTGTATTCTCATTCCTGAAGGTAAAGTGATACATATTTGTAGCACACAAGAAGAAATGACAGAATATTGTATCTGTTTTTTAATGGTTTAGTTGGGAGTTGACTAAATGGAACAGGTAGGAAGAGAATTTAATCAAGAGACACATTAATGAACTAGTCAGCTCTATTTCTTGTATGAGAGAAAAAGTGCATCAACTCCAATTTCATTCATACTTGAGTTTTGTAAAAATATGGTTCTGTGAGACAGAAGTCAAACAGATGTTTCTGCGGTTATGTATTTAGGCTCTAGATGGAAATAGTTTTGTGTACCACTCTTGTCAGAGTGTAATGCTGGCGGTGTCACTTCTGTTCTCATCTGCCATTTCATCATTTGATGAAAATAGGTTTGGTGGCCATTGCATTTTAAGAATTTTCCTCGTTGGTTCTCTTACCATTTCACATGTTTTTTCCTTATGTCTTACATTAGTTGGAAGCTTTATCAAGGAGACCTGAAACTGGAGGGCTGTGGAGACTGTCTAACAACCTCTATTTTCAAGCTCAGTTCTCCTCTGCTTGTTGGAATGTTGTGGCTGCAGGAGCTGGCTTGGTGTGATGCCTCAAATAAAGAGACTATTTCATTCACTGATTCTCTAATTAGATGCCTTTCCCCATCAGTAAATCCAACACAATTTTGCTAAACATTGCTTGTAGCTACATACAAATCAGCTCATTCAAAAACTTGCACAAATGTCAAAAAACCTTGGCAGCACTGGGTTGTTGTCACTTGCGTTGTCCCTCCCAGGCACTTAATAGTGAAATTAACTGGAGCTGGGTTAATTACATTTTTTCGATGCATGGAAAAACAGAGCTACAATAATGGTAGTACTGTTGTCTGTTTGTACACTGAAGGTAGTCCAATCATTGGTTTGTATCTGTAAAGTTATCTGTGGAAAAACAGTGATTAAACCACATTTTTTAATAATGTGAAAGCACCTGTTTGGAAATAAGGAGCCTAAGTGCTTTCTCCCTTGCTCATATTACCAGGAAAAGTGATCTACTTTGGTTGTGATTTTTTTTAAAGTATTTTTGAAAGACCTTAAAACATGTTGAGTTATACCAAGTTTTCCTTTCTGCATGCAAGAAAGAAATATGTTTTCTTTTTCAACAATGAAAATGGTGTGTTTAAGTAATTCATAGTCTATTTAGCATAAGTGGTGCGTTCTTCCCACTTAACAGATGTCTGAGGGTTTCAGGTAGCATAGTCTTGACCCAAATTTGCATACAATTGTGACAGACTGAAAGTTTTGTGGGGTGGCCTATGCACTGGTTTTGTCTTTGCTAAACTGCTGTTTTTCTGTGTTACTCACATTAGTGAGTAATAGTATTTGAAGGCCAAATAGAGAACTGAAGGAGAATGCACCAAAAGTAGGCAGAAAGGATAAGTGAACTGGAAGGGTGATCCATTTTGAAGAGAGAGTTAAGACTTAATAGTGCTTTTAAAAAAGCAGTATTTGCTGACTTAGAATTGCAATAGATATTTACAGAATCATCCAGGTTGGAAGAGATTTCTGACATACAAAGTCCAACCATCAATCTAACACCACCATAACCACCCCTAAACCATAACCTTGAAGTGCCACATCCAGATCCCTCTTGAACATTTTCAGAGACAGTGACTGCACCACCTCCCTGTGTAATTTATTCCAATGCCTAACCAGTCCTTCAGTGAAAATTTTTTTTCCTAATATCTAGTCTGAACCTACCCTGGTGCAACTTAACATCATTTCTTCTTGTCCTTTCACTTGAGACAAAGTGAAAGAAACCAATTCCCACCTTATTACAGCCTGCTTTCAGGTAGTTGTAGGGAGCAGCGAGGTCCCCCCCAACCTCTTCTTCTCCAGACTAAACAACCCCAGTTCTTAAAGCAGTTTTTCAGCAGTCTTAAAAGTATTTAAGTTCACTGTGGGCAGCATGCAAGCACTAACTATAGCCTGTGGCTGACATAAATTGCCTTTAATTGTATAAACTTGATTTATTTGAGAAACACTTGGCCATAGAATTATGCCCTGGGTCACCTCTGAGGTGCAGGCGAAGGCTCACATAAGCTACATGCTCTGACTCCATTTTTGCAGTTTCCCACTTACTTTTTTTTCTCTCTTAACGGTTTCATTTGATGGTCTGGCCATTCTCACGGTGTAGCTATTTTAAATTGATGAAAACTAACTGTAGGCTGAGTGCCCTTTAAACCACCGTTGTCTCCATAGTACTGAGTTCACCTACAAGGCTGAGGGGGAGCAATGAAAGAGAGACATGATCGTGTGCTGGGGCACATACTTCATGGTGGACACTGCTTTGCACCCCTGATTTTGATGCACTCAGTTGAAGTGCGAAGAAAAAGAGTCAATGACCAGAGAAACCATTTAAATATGTCAGGTTGCAGAGAGCTTCCTGGGGCATTCAAGGACGAGCAGCTCAGAAGCTTCTTTCTAAATGAATTAGGGAACATGCAGGAGTGGATACACTGGCTCCATTACTTTAATTATTTTCTCCATAGTGTCTTAATTTTTTTCATACTTACTATGACAGTTGACCAGCTTTCTCTGTGGCAGCTGTACCACTTTGAGAGTGTTATGAATAGGGCAAGCAAGACCCTTGGAATGGGAAACTGGTTAATGGAGGGAGATTGTAATGAGAGGAGGTGGCTGTTTTAGCTTCTAGGCTTACACCGCACAGCCAGATGCAATTCAAAGAATAAGAAAACAATGACATTTTGCCATCTCTTGCTGGGTCTATTGGAAATCACTTCAGTCTGGTTGATTTTGTAGCAGTCAGAAACCCCTTGCAAAAAAATTACCCTGGAGACGCTGGAGTAGCATGAACTGAGATGTCCAGACAATACCAGTCTGTCCGTCTTGGCTCTGATGGTTTTGGGTTTTGTAGTCACAGGATCTGACAATTTGGTTCAATGGGAAATCAGCAGCTTAGAAGGAAAGGCAGCAGCTTCAGCACAAAGGAATCCCCCTGGCTCTCGAGGCACCCTATCACCTCTTCAGGGTTAACTTCTGAAAGGGCTTCTTAGGTGTTCTGTTCGTCCCCCTGGTGGTCAGCAGTTTGCATAAAAATCATACCCATATCTTGAGTTATCTTTCAATTTAACTTCAGCAAAATTTAAGAAAAGCTCTTGGAAAGGTCAAAACCCAAAACTAAACTGAAGCAGGAGAGTGCCTGTGAGGTGCATGTGGAACCTCTTGTTGTTCGTGTTGTTGCCGTCCATAAAGCCAAAGCTTCGGTAAGCTGCCTCTGATATTAAAAACCCAAACCAAACAAAAAAGACACCAAAAACCCCAAACAACAAAACAAAAGCCAGAGAAAAACACTACCCTCAGAATAGAATGAATGAGTATGGTGATAGTAGTTAGGGTTTAATGGAACAGGACTTTTCCACTGCCACTTTGTAACTGTTAAGAGCAAAAAGGTGACAGGCAGTGTGGCTGCTTTTCCTGAGGCACTGAATGTTTCATCTGTTTTATGATATTCTGTCTTTGGTAATCCAGTGACCTCACTGTCTGTGTCGATATGTATTTACTAGGTTTGGGTGCTGTTTCTTTGGTTTTTTCCTTCAAACATTGCTGCCTTAGATTGTAAGCTTTCATTGCTGGTGCTGAAATCAGATCCAATAAATATCTTTTTACCTCTGCAGAATGCTTAGTGTACAAAACTTGAATTACTGCTGACAAAATGTTTGCCTAATGGAAATCATTATTATCTTTCTGGTTTCCTAAGGATGAGACCTTTGAAAGAAACATCTGCAATGTTTAATAAGAATTGTTGTTCATTGTTAGCTCAGTAAGTTTACAAGCACTGAAGACATAGTTGAATCATTATAAAATGGCTCTATAATTCACAGAGGAGCTAATGCTGTGAGGTACATTTGTTGGTGATATGAGGATGAGACGTTTCTTATTTAAATGAAGTCTTTATGAAAACTTGTGAACAAGATATCAGTAAGGATTTTTGTTGGGTTCCTGGTGGTGTGTTTAGCAAATACAGAAATGGAGACCAAGACTAGCTTAAGTATTGCAGTGCACCCACCCATCATGTTGCCATGACTTAGATTCATCTGCCTCCTCCTTGAGGGCAGGTATTTGAACCCAGTCTTGTGGCATGAGGTGAACAGCTTGACTCCTGATTTCTCTTGGTTTTTTCCTTCCTATCATGACTGTTTTTGTTGTTGTTTTGGCGGGTCTGGGGGGGGGGAGGGGAGGGGGGGCAGGGTTGGGTTTTTTGTTTCTTACTTACAGTAAGATCAAGAGACTGGGGAACCCCAGTGTGTTTGGATTCATATCCCAGTTTAGTGACTTCTTGATCGTGGAAATTTTTCAAGAATCATCAAAAGAAACAGATTTACTTCTCAGTGGCTTCCTGGCTAAAAGTGTAAGTGTGTAACCAACCATTTGGGTATACATGTGAAGCTGTCCTCCAGATCTTGCCAGACATAGCAGGTCGGAGAGCTAATTGAGGCTATCACTAATTGTTTACTCAGGACTGCAGAGAAGAGCTTGGAACAGAACGAATGGTTCTGTATGTTGGAAGAGCAATATATCCAGAAGAGATGGGTTAAAATTGTGTAGGAAGAGACTTAGACAAAGTCAGTGCTCAGAATGGAGAGGAGTGATGGAGGAACATGCTTTTTCCCATCAGGTTATGTGTTGAATCTGGCTCACCATAACTTTTAACATAATACTCCCATAGAAATTGGACATTCCCATTTGGTGTGACTAATGCTTTCGTGCTTTGTCTAACCTTCCCCAGACTTCAGAGTGACAAAAGTGTGTCTGTGCTGCAGCAGGTAAAGCTTTCAGGATCTTTCACCCCACCTCTTCTTGTCCTGATTAAAGCCAGAGTGCTCTTTTTCTCTTGATTCACACGGAGAAGACAAAATTTTCCACAGAGTTCTGTAGTGGAAATACAGATCTCACATACTGCTGTGGAAATTAGGTTAAGTAAAAGCAGAAACAGCCTCTTTTATGCAGGTTTTTTAATTGTGACTCTTCAGTTTCTGCTAGAACTTGGGGTCAGAGCATGAGTGTAGCAAGGCAGTGGGTATGGAATTAGAAATTTATTTTTTACACATTGCTGAAATAAAAGCTTCTCCTTGCTGAAAAATTAATTACTGAGTGTTCCAGCACCTTATAAGATATTTATATGTTCTCCTGAGTCCTGTCTCTTCCTGTATCAAAGTGCTGTCTTGAGAGCAGTTCAGGCGAGAGAGCTGCTCAGCTGCACTTGGTAGTCTTCCTCTCTGCCAAGGAGTCTCAAGACAGCAGTCGAAAACAAAGAGACATACTCTAGGGAAAGTATGAATATTAGATCACTCTGATTTAATCACTTGGGATATGATGGCCTCAATTTACGCATCTGACATCTTGGGGGTTTTGTTGTGGTTTCTGAAATGCATCTCAAAATGGTTAAATCAGGAGTTCTTAAAGGCATTTGAAATCCCAGATGGGGGGTAATGCTTTTGTAGTACTGTTGTCCAAGGTCTGTGTCCAATGTATAAAGAATTGGGTGACAAAATCAGTTGTTTCTTACTTAATGGCTTTTTTTAGTGTTTTCACTGTGGCTTTCTCCCTCCGCTCCCATCCCTTCCCCCTCCCTCCATCTTGTCTTTGAAACAGAGAGAAAAGAATAATTTGCTGGATTTGCTTCATTTGAGAATGCACAGGATAGATGGTGGCCTGATTAAATGGCACTCTGGAGTTGCATCAAATCTGTTACTTAAACATAATGGTTACTCCATTGCTGCAGCAAGTGCTCTCCCAGGGCAGGCAGCTGAGGAGATGTGTGAAGTACAGCTAGAGTCTGTGCTGCTGTTCCCAGCTGCACCTTCAAAGTTACTGTCTTGAAACCTTATGTAAGAGTGGAGAGAAACTGAGTGGCATTACCTGCTTTGAGATGGTGCAGGGAATGTCAGCTTAGGACATGCACATTTTGTTTCTGCCTCCTCCAGTTCATCTGTGCAACAGGATCTTTATAAGTAATGTGTCGTAAGAATAGGAGGATCCAGAAGGCTACTTAGTCTGCGTGCTTGTTGTCGACCTCACTGTTCATCTCTGCCTGACTTGGTTCCTGGGTGGTATGTAGGGAAGCTGGGAGCCCATTTTTAAAGCTTGAAGGTCTCAGCTTTTTCAGAAGTTTGCCCTGTGCCTGTATCTCAGTGAAAATGCTTGAGGTCCTCTGGAAGAAGCTGGGACTACTTATTTGTATGCAAAGCAGCTGAAGCATCAGCAATACTAACAGCATCAGTAGTCCTGATAATCTGTCTGACTCTATCAACAGAACCTTTGAGACCAAAGCTTCAAAGAACTAAATGCAAAAAGCTTGTGTTACAGTCTCTGAGTAGTGAACATGTTGAAGGTCAGTTGAGGTATTTGACATCATGGTGAGGCTGGGGACAAAGGATGGCGTTTTCATATAGAGAATGGGGAGAGAGGTTTGATATTTTTATTTGTACAGGGTAAATAAATACTCTTCTGCCTTCCATATCACTTGTGCTTTTTCTCCCTATAGGTTACACCGCTGTCTCTGTTCTGTCACCTGCGTTTTAAGTTACTATGGTTTTATTTACGATTTGGATTGTCTGTTTGTGCAAAAGCCACATTTGGGTATCTTGTGACTGATTGAACTATCATTTTTGCCATCAAACTTGCAATATGAAGCTACAGAGGCAATTAAGCATGTGTTCTGCAGCTTATTCTTCGTTTCCTCACTTTTTTTTTAATTATTATTTTTTTAAATTGTAATGATTTTGGGAGTGCTGAACTAATTAAAGTGGCCAGTCTCAAACAAAATTAATATCATGCTTCCACCCACTGTACTTTCAGGAAAGTAATTTAGTGGTAATAATGTTAAAAAATCAAAGCTAAACTTGTTTTTTTGGATGTGTCTCTATAGAACAGGGCTTCTTCCTAACTCATGAGTTCAAATTAAAATGAAATAAATACCCATAGTGTTTCTAGAGATTTTACTGTATATATGCATTTCACAGACTACTGAAATGCAGCCACTCTGGGTAAGTAAGCCTAGAGTTCAGAGCTGGAAGCTGCTTAATATTAAGAGCTGAAACAGTGTTCTGTAAGTGAAGATGCTGTAGAAAGATTTGGCTGGATCAGAACGTAATAAGTGTAATTGGAAATTTCCCCAGATGGTGGGACTGATACATTTACTATCGTAAAAAAAACCAAAAAACTATTCAGTCTGTAGCTGACATTAAAGTCTGCCTTAAAACCATACTGAGCAAGGGATTTGATCTTACCCAGTGAATTACCAGTACAGCTTCTGAGGCACACTACATCTACTTTGGAGTTCTCCCACTTACTAATTGGACTTGTCCTTGCAAAAATGCTAATTCAGATTTAGCTGGTTTTAGGATTCTTAATGGCTCAACCCAAAAGCAATGAAAGTCATTGAATATACTCCCCTTGCCTTCAGCACGCTTTTGATCAGGACTTGCGCTGTTACAAATGAAAAGCGCTGCTGGATTTTGCCTGAAAGAACTCTTTTTTAAATGAGGAAAAGTGTATGTGTGTATGCATGTTTTGATGCTTGCTGAGCCATATTTATTCTTTAGTGTCATCTGTAAATGAAAAGAATAAGTGAAAAAGTCAGTTTTTACTGAGACAAACCTAGTTATGGTAGGAACTGGGATATTCTTGGGTGTTTTTTTAAAGTTGGAACAATATGATTGTTAAAACTTGAGATCTGCCACCACAAGGAAGGTAAAGCTTGTTCAGTGGAGAGCTTCATGTCCAAAAGCACGGGCTACCAAGATGATTAAGAGCCTAATGTACGTGTCTCATGAGGGCACTCTGTGGGAGCTGGGCTTGTTGAGCCTGGCAAAGAGGAAGTCTAATAGTAGCCTGCAGAGGACTGAAGAGTAATCACAAAGCTGAAGGAGATGAGCACTCCTTAGTAAAGCTGGATGATGTAACAAAGGATATGGGCTGGGAATTACAGCTTGGGAAGCTCAGGTTGAATGCTAGGGGAAGAAAATTTTGGTAGAAGAGCAGTGCTTCTTTGACTGTGTTACCAAAGAGGCAGATTATGATGTCCAAGGAGGTTTTCAGCCACTTCTGGAGGGGACTGTAGCTGGAAGGCCCTCCTGTGCTCCCTCCTGTCCAACCTGTTTTCTAGCTACACTTCTGAAAATGAACAGATGAAACTTGTGAAAATAAAGGCTGTAGCACCTTCTACCGCCTGTTGCCTATTCTATCTCAGCTTGTGGGAAGGGGCTGGCAACTGCTGGTAGCACTCAATGACATCACTCTAATTTGCTTTACACAAAAAAGTTGGTTTATCTTTGATTATTGAATCCTCCTAGGCTTGTCCAGCAGTAGTATAAATTCTTTCCATATTTTTGCAGCAGAAGCCTCTGCCAAATTTGTTTTAGCTATATAAGCCTAAATCTTCTATACACATTTTCTGAATATTAATATGGCAGGAAGTTAAACAGAAAAAGGAAATTTAAGAATAGTAACCAGTGGGCTGTTAGATATAATCAGTACAGAAAATGCTCTCTATTAGTAAATGCTGCATACATATGTGCAATATTCATATTTTGCATATATAACAGAAATGTGTATGCATATATATATATGTGTGTATAACATATGCACGTGTATATGCACAGGGTTTTGCTTAAGTACAGTATATGAATATAAGTGTAGGATTTAGTATATTTGAAAAGAGAGGGAGAAATATCCTGTGCTGTAGGTAGCAGAGAGAAATTTCACAGATCTGGTATTCTGTTTTATTTTCTTACTTCAATTCAATTGACTTTGCTCTGCCTCAGTCCATTCAATGGAAACTATTAAAAGCACTGCATTTCCTGTATCATTCCCTTCCTCTATCAGTGATGCCTTCTTGCTAGTACAGTTTGCCAGAAGATAACTCATGTTTTGTTTTTGAGAAGGCTTTGGCATTTCTTTCTCTTCTGATGCCAGGAAAAACCAAGACACTATAAAAATATAAAAAATGAAATGAAGTTGCTCCTGTATAGTCACTATCCTGGAGTTAAGTCATAATCATATTGCATGAAAACTTTTCTGTGCTTAAGTGGTATGTTATAAACTTAAGGTAATAATGAAGTTGCAGTAAGTTTTGAAAAATCATATAACGGACTAGGTGAATATCCGATCCTAACTAAAGCTTGCCCCAAGTGCCAGGCCTGCTTCCACTGACCCTGCAGGCAGGCACATCTGGAGGAGCCCAGGGTCAGCACTGCTGGAGGAGCTCTGCCGCTCAGCCCAGCCCTCTCATTGTTTATAATCACCAGTATAACTCTGTAGTAATAAGTTGAAGACATTGCTCGCTATATCTTCTTGTATCTAAGCAGACTAAGTCTAGCCTTTAACCTGTTGGGTTGCTCTGTTGTTAGCTAAACTAGTCAGTTCCTTCTGTGCTTATTTTTCTGCTTCTATAGCTTGGCATTACTTCCCTTCATTCTTTTTCATTTGATATTTCTTTGTTGCCCTACGTTATTTAGGTTGAAAGCCTTAACTTCTAAAGCTTTAAGAAAACCCACAAATCAAACAAAGAACAAAACAAGAACAACTCTGCAGAAGTCTGTTAGCATTGCTACATCCACTCTCACATATTTTCTGCCTATTCTTTAGGAGAGGAACATCCTTTGTGCCTGTGCTTGTGCAGGACTTAGCCTAATGGCCCATAACGTGGTTTCTGAGTGAGGGAGTAGGAGCCCCATCCCAATGGGAGATACTTATAATACTTTCATTTCAGCTGTCTTGTAAAATGAGAGTAGCATTTGCATCCTGATGAATTGTAACATTTTTTATTACTTAAGATGCACATATGGTTTATCATGTAGATGCAATGTTTAATGCAAAACAAAGTGGTGTTGTATTCCTTTAGAACTAGAAATAAAATGAAAGAGTAATTGAAATCCTAATTAACAAAATAGCTTATATTCTTTCTGCTATACAAATTTAAAACACAGCTAATTTGACTGTCTCTTGTCTAGTGGTGACAGAAATCTGAATATTTAATTATCTTTGTGTTCTGAATGGTTTGTGGAACTGCAGGTTAAAGCCAGTGGAGCAAATGGTTGTGACTTACTGGGATTAATTGACTGGGTTTCTGAACCAGCCTTTTGGCTTGTGGAGCTGCCCTCTACCAGCTCTCTCCTCTTCGTCATACTCCCTAGTGCTTTGCAGCCATCAGGTCTATGTGCTCCACCAGGTCTTAAATATTCTTAGATGTTCTGCTGAGTCCTTGCTCTTCAGTGGCAAATAATATGAAATTAGATACTTTATATATATATATGAAGTCATGCATTTTGTAATACTAAATGAGGACTTGTGCTCTAGAAGAAACTAATAAAAGTTTCTTCTACAGTTTGGATTGGGCCTGAACTGTCTTGAGGTTTGCAAATAGGGAGAGGAGGCAATGCTGAGTTCCATCAGCTGCTTTCTGTTTTGGGTTTTTTTTTGGTTTTGGTTTTTTTTTTTTTTTCTTCCTCAAAGTATTCAAAAATTGGTGGAAGTTTCTGTTGTGGCAGTGTTTTAGTTCAGAGTCCTCTGATCAAACATCCGCAGGTTCTCCTTCTGTTGAGGTTTCCCTTCATGTTTGTATGTGCTTTACAATAGATGGTTGAAGTATCAGTTTCTTCCTAGTCCATCATCTCCTCTGAGACTGCCAGAGACAGCAGTTCTCCAATGTGTTGTGGCATTGCTGTTGCACTGGCTCTCAATTGCACAGTGGCAACCCCACCAAATCAGGCCATTCTGATTAGCACTTGGTTAATGAAACAAAAATACCTTTTTTTCATATTTATGCTCTCAGTGTTAGACTCAAAGCAATTATATGGAGATTGAAGGCTGTATATATAAATGTGATGAATTGTTTATTTTTACCAGACTAGCTGTCCAGACTAGCTGCCTTAATTTCTGCTCTATTTGAGGAGAAAATGTCAAATAACTAAATCAGAGAAGAAAACCCACAACCTGATAAAGTGCTATTTTTAGGCTTCCCGAGTATTGTTTGTAATTCTGTATGAGGTGGAGCCATTTGAAACCTTCAGTTTTCATGATTTAGATAACTATCAATGCTATTGTTTTCTTGGAATACAGAGTTATTATATGTTTAAGTAGCTAAAACTGGCCCACCCCCACCATGCTTTATCCAATTAATGAAACAACATTAACCTTACTTTGGTATGGACTTGCAAGCCAGTGAACTCAAGCACTTTCCTGTGTTTTGGTCATTAATCTTTAAGAAAATGTTTCCATTATCAAGGAGAACAGTATTTTGTTTTAATATTTATAGAAACACATCAAGAAATCACTGAAGAACAGAAAATGGAAGGACTTTTAAAAGTCATTGATAGATCCCTTTTCCAACTTTAATGCAGTTTACTAAATATTCCTCCCTCATAAGGTCACATTATGTAGACTAGATCATTATTTTTGAAATCATGACGTCTTTGCCTCTCTTTCCTTAATTTATCTGGAATGTTGTTATAGGGTATCTGTAGGAGATTTGTTAACAATGTCTTAAAGAAAACAATGAACTGCAGACAACACTTTTTTTTATTTGCTTCTATCTAATGAGTTTGAATTTACCTCAGAAGAATTGGTGCAGGCAAATTATCTTCCCAGCAACAGTTTCCCTCTCATCTTGTTTCAATAATCCTTAGAGGAGACAGCTTGGCAACTGAATTGCAGAGCTTACTCTAAACACTTTTAGTGTCTCCTTAAACCAGCAGTAGAGCAAAAGAGATGAAGGTTTATCCTGTAGCCAGAATTTTAAAACAGCACTCTGAAAAACTCAGCCCCTGAGCTTTTCTTTAGGTATCCAGGTACTGTAAATTGCCTTGGAGCTCTCACTGAGTTTAGAAAGGAGACTCTTGAGTGTTATTTTTGAAAATCAGAACTCTTAAAGTCCTGAATAGTTAAGATTTCCTCAGTATATAAATAAATGCTTTAAAACTGGCAAATTCAAATAAAGACAGTATTTATCATCATCGAGTTGCATAACATAAATAAAATACACAGAATAAAAAAATGGTGCAAGGGAAAATATTTGTTTAGAATCAGAGAGAGAAATGTCAGGGTGCAAGATCAAATGGCAAATATTGTAGGATTTGGCTAAGGTGTGTGACATCTAATGCCATCTTACAGTTATATTGATTATTTTATTGCTTCAGCCAAAGAGCAACAGTGTTCTTGCCTGGTTTCTAGCTAAGCAAGCAGACTCAGTCTGAAATGCACTTTCCCTCTTTTTATTTCACCCCTTTGCTTTTGTTGCTTATTCTTTACCCTTGTCTCCTGTGTGACTCAACAAAACAAACCTCAAACCTGTTAATCAGGGAAAGGAAAGCCTGAAATATTACCAAGTTTTGAGATCTTTAAAATCCAAGAAGAATAATTTTATTTTTGGAATGTTCCAAGAGATTTCCATCATCAGATCAAATGCAGTCTAGTTCATTCTTCTCTGCTTGTGTCTGAACACTGCCTCACGTCAGCCCCACCAAGACCTTGAGAGAACTGCCACTTACTGCTGGAGTTAATTATTGCTCATGTATGTGTGGGAACTGTGTCATTGCAATTTTTTGGTTTGCAGTTTCTGCCAGAGCTGCATAGATGGGTACTGAAAAGACCTAGAAATGGCACTGCCCTGGTTTAAAAGTCTTGAGTTGGCCTCATTGTTCCTGTTCGGAGGCCTGCGTGTAATTTGGGAAGTTGCTGGTGTACTCTGCCAGGGTCTGGGTGAGGAAAGGAGGATTCATTTGTCTTGTATTCTCTGAAGTTCCTTGTACTCCCAACCTGGTCTTTCATGGTAAGGAAAACAGCTTTTTCATCTGCTATTGGCAGTCTCTAAAAATAGAAAGGTCTATTCTGCAAGCAAAATTTCTTAAATTTCTTCTCCTTAAGTTTCTTTTGTTGACTCTTCTTTTAGAATTTTGAGATTGAAAATGGACAAAGCCAGAAGGGCTTCATAATAAAAAAAAAACATTCATGTTGATCCACATCTACTTTTATTGTAGATGGGAGCAACTTGAGAGGAACAAATTATCACATCAAAAATCCCTTCCACCAGAAAGGTGGTAAGCTGTAGCTGGAAACACACCTGCATGTATTTGGCCCTGGTTTCTTACAGCAGTAAGTCTTTTACAGAATTCTCATTCTGAAGCTGAGGATCATAATCCTTCCTACGTCAACCAATGAACAAATCTCTCTTCAAGTCTAGTCTGTCACCTTCGGAAATACTTGCCTCCAAGTAGTTTATGCTGTTGCTGGATGTGCCATGAAGTGGGGGAGGGCAGTGAAGAGAGAAGATTAGCCACCTTCTACTGTCTGAAGAAAAGAGCAAAGTCCTATACTGCATGTTAAGGGAAAGAATTGGGATTGTGTAAAAGAGGTCAGAGATGTATTTAATTTTAAAAGGCTTGGGTTGAGAATGGAGAGAGTGTAAAATTTTCCATAATGACAATCAGGTAACCCTGAAGTGTAGTGGTTATGAAATTAATTACACCCCAGAGGGATTAGAGGCATCCACCATTGCCTGTTGCCTTGTAATGCCTCAGGGATTTGAATAACTTAAGATAATTAAAGTTCTTACAGTGGAAATACAGTATGAGCTCAGAGAGTCTGAAGAAGTTTCAGGGTACGGCTTAATAGAACATCTGATCTTCATGTTAACCTGTGCTGTAAACATCCTCTCTCTTTAAGCACATTTCATTGTTACTCCATCCTTAGTGGATGGCACCATAAATGAGTATGTTTCCTGGGACCTGAGTGATTTGTTCAGTACCTTGGGTTACATTAGCATGGTGCTACTGCTGGATCATCTGAAATGCAGATACCCTTGATGAGGAGTCTCATCTCTTCCTTACTAGGTAGTTTTAAACATCATGGAGGTGGGGCTCATAACCACTGTGGTCTTCAGGACAGTAAAGCTGTGTAAGGCATGTATACTGCTTAGGGAGGACAACTTTTGGATAGCTCTAACTTTTGTGAAATTTAGTTGGTACTAAATCAGAAATGTCATTCTCATTTACTTTCTTCTGATGTGGATGCATGTATCAGTGGAGGTCTGCTACTCCCTAAGTATAGACCTGTGGAACATTTTGCAGTCTGCTCTCTTTACCAAAAGTGTTTCCATCAGTTTTCTCTCACCTCTGAGAAAGTGATTCCAAAGAAAATATTCTAATTTCTCACAGTATTAAGAATGCTAAAACCAGGGAACCTTGTCTTCACAATAAAGATGTGGACATTAAGAAATCTGAGTGTTGAGAATTTAAATTTCAGTAGTTATTTTAGGATTAGTCCCCCTAGATATTATGTTCCCTTTTTGTAATTTTGTATAATCTGTTTGAAAATTGGATAAGCTCCTCTTAGACAAAGAAGTTAATGTGGAACACGAGTGCCAATATGAAAAAGATCCGCATTTAAAAATCAGTTTTCTAGATTTTCTTTCCCTAGGTAATTCTTAGACTCTTCTTGAAGGCTTATTTCTTTATCAGGCAAAATAGATGTCTGAAATATGAAAAGAGAAATGCAATTGTCTCAAAGTACAATTTTTCCATACATGAAATTCCATGAAACACTCTTTCTGTTTTTACATTTGCATTGCACCAAAGAACCTAATCCCAACCATCAGCACAACAGAAGTGCAATGTGCACTGGCAGTGACTTAATTTATATGATGTTGTCAGAAAACAATTCTGAAGAGGTATCTTTAGTTACTTTTACTAAGAGGGAAGCGACGTATTACAGACTATGTAGTGGTGCAAGACATACCTTACCTATGTGTTTTTAGTTCCTCAGCTGTGTATTAGTGGTTTAGGGTTTTTGTGGCTTAACCACCATGGATATTGTTTATAGTATTGTGGGGTAATAGCAGGTTTACCAGAGGCATCTATTGCTCAAGGAACAGCGTGGGGATGGGTTGGTCCCCCAAAGGCTATGAGTAAAATGACCATAGAAATTTGGTGTTTTTTATTGGATGTAGCAGTTGGCTTCCTTGGCACTATGTCAAGTGCTGGACTCTGCCTACTAACTGCTGATCAAACCTTATGGGTGACCTCTTTGGTGATGGATGTCTGTTGTGAAGCTGTCATCTTCTCAGAGAGAAATACTGATGATTTTCTTGTAAGGCTGAAGATACACTGCTGGTGTCTGCTGACCTTTGCATAACCTGCTGGGGATGGGGTAGTCATGCTTACTTAGTTACAAGATTTACTTACTACTTACGCTTCAAATGTAGGCTAATTTCCCTGTGAAATCTGTGTAAGAAAGATCCAGGTTTAGATGCTTTTGACTACTGCAAAGTTAACACTACTTAGTTTATTCAGAAATGTTTTGATGTCTAAGTCATTAGTGGATAAATCAAGAATGTGCTTTTAGAGAGATGCATTCTAACCAATGGTGAAATCTGACTAGCTTTTATTTCCTTTTTCCTTGATCATATTAAGTACTCTGACTTGTATATATCCCTAAGTATGACTAAGCTTATGCATGTATATGCTAACCAATATGTTTCTATACTTATTTGTGTTTATTGACTACAATATGGGATATCCATGGTTTTTGCACAGATGTTTGTATCCATTGTTTGTCTTTGGCATGGTGGCACTTCCTTATTTGTGAGTTGGTTGGGTAGATAACAAACTTTTCACTCCTTGAACTGTCAGGAAGAAGGGTATGAGAGGCATAACTTCATAGACAATTGAAGTACACTAGTTGCTACCAAGAGTTAATATTACCTCTTTTTTTTCCTGTTAGTTACTTGTTGGTTGCTGTTAGTACTGAAGAGATGTTGAGATCACTATGATCACTATGGAAGGTGTTTTCTACTTTAAATATGAAGATGCTGTTCCTACTTTGCTTCTTTGCCCTTATAGTGGAGACCACCAAAACATCTGAAACTTAGTACCTATGGAGTATCACGTTTATACCTTTTCATACCTCTTCTTACCCTGCAGCTGAATTAGATGAGATGGAAGTACGAGAGGCTATTTCTGGGCTGTAGGTGATCAGTACAGCTTCTTATGATGGCTCTCTCAAGAATGACTCTACCATGCAAGTAAGCTTCCAGAATAAAAGATACTACATTTTAACTCAAGAACTTCTTTCCTGTACAGTGTAGTGCTATTTGTTCTTAGTGCTTTGGTCTCCCCTGCCCTAGTAAAGTAGTGCCCAGTGTGGTGGGGTGAGCTGTGAGCTTACCAAGCCTTAGCTGCATTTCTAGGGGCAGTGCAGAAAGAGTCTTTGCCACATGCTTATTTACTTCACTTTGAAAGCATCTATGAGTATCCTTGGGAAGTGGTGAAGAAGAGCCAGTGAGTTGTAAAGTTGCTCCTCAGTTTGTCATTCACTACTTACTGTGTCTTCAGGTCCCACCACACTGGGAAGCGTGCAGCACCTGAGGCCCTGGGATGTCTGGCAAGTCAAACCATCAGCCCTTATTGAATCTCTTCATTTGTTTATTACGTGGAACAGTTTAGTGTTTGAAAACACTTAGTTTTCTTTTGCCCTTTCTCTCCCTCCCCTTCCTCTCCCTCACTCTACCCCTCTCCCCTCTTTCTTTTGCTTAATAATTTTTAAACATGTCTTGTTTCTCTTAAGCGGTATCAGGTGCAGTGCTTTCCCATGGGGCAAAGGTTAGCTAGCAGCTTCATCCAGCTCACCTGTAGTTCTTCCTATTCTCCTCGGTGTGAAGATCTGAGAACTCTCAGACTTTTGTTATATACTGGGCAAAGTTGTTTTCCAGTGACCTTCTGACATGGGTACTAGATCCATGTTTACCTAAGATGCTCATGTGTTTGAGTTAATTGGAGGGTGTTTTTGTTTGTTTGTTTGGGGTTTTTGTTTTTATTTATTTTAGTCCCATTTTTTGGATGAGACTGAGGCTAAGAAATCTCATTTCAGAACTATCTACAAAAATGTGCAGTGTTTTTTGTGAGTAGATCAGTTATACTATTCAAATGTTAATGAAATTGTTGATGTTCACTAGGTGCACAAATATTTTATCAGTCCTAATTTGCCACTGAGTGCAGTTTCTTAAGCCTGGGGATCTTTAAAATAAAAATCCAGTGACTAAAAATTGACTCAATCACTTTCAGGCTTTTTGGTCAAGATCATTCTTTGTTCTCCTTAGCCTTCCTGCCATATTTAACTGACCCTGGATTAAAAAAGGGCGCATTGACCTCCAGGCAGCCAGGAATGTTTTCTCAGAAATAGTTACTGAAAGTTCTTCTTACCAGTTACCTACATGAGGCTTGCAAAGATTTCAGTTGTTTTGAACAGTGGAAATCTTACAACTTACAGTCTTGGAGTGCTTAATCAGGTATTTATGGTTATATTTATTTTCTGAATGTTGTATTAAAAAGATGAAGGGCAGCTTTGTTTTCTGCTTTCCTGGGTGGTACATGTATCTCTCTTTTTCCCTGTGGAGAGAAAGGAAGGTGGCCAACCTTCCCATGAAGGCTGGAGAATTGACAATTCTATTTCACATTAAAAAAAAAAGAGAGGTTTGGAAATTTGTTTCCTTTCACATTGTTTCCCCAGAAAATTTAGTTTGAATGTGGCATATTATATCCTTTTAACACACTAGCATACTTAATTTCAAATTTTACCAGTTGCTATTTTTGTATCATATGATCACAAATTGTTATTTTACTTTTTTTTGAACCTGCAGTGACAGTTGGTGCTGTGGTTGTTGCAACAGAAATGTAGAAAAATATAAATAAAAAAAAGGTGTATAAAATTAGGTTTTTGTTTGGAAATGAACAATAAAATGAACTGTGGTGCATTTTAATTTGTAATGGATCTATGCTGAAAGGTTCAAGTGGACATTTGTAGGATTATGCTATCTAAAGTGGTGCTTCTATTTTTTTCTACAGCAAGCAAAGCCCTTTTTATTATGCATCATATTGGAGCTGGATGTAGTAGTGCTCAGGTGCAGCAGATCAGAAATTCTGTTATCAGCGTATTGGAAATCTGTAATGAAAGGAGTAACAAAATGATTAGTCAGAAGAAATGCACCTGTGCTGCTGCAAAACTGTATTACATATACTCAACTCTTTGCATGCTCTTGCTTCTTATTCATCTGCAATTAATGTGTTTATAATTTATGTCTGCCTCAAAGGAGAAGTGGATTTTTCTGGAGGATATTCAAGAGACTGTTGCTTCTGTCCTGGGAAATACATCTAGGAGCCACTTGGTCTGAGAGTATGGCCAGGTGTCAGTGCTGCCCAGTGTGCTTTGCTGCGTGTTCCCCAAAGCAGTGGTGAAGAGCTGTGGGCTTCAGTGCTTTGTCAGCATGGATTGCATCACTTAGGTTATCGCAGGCTTGGTTTGGGATTGCTACTAAGCAGGCACTGCTACAATATTTCAGGCAGAGTTTGCATTTTCTGAGTCCTAGCAATGAATGCAGGAAAAAAGTTTCAAAATTCAGTTAGATATCATAGCCGAATCTTGTTACAAAAGTAGCACTGTGTATGAGTAGTGCTGATTTTATGCCCTTGTCCTTTCCTGTCAATCTCTACCTAGGATTTGACCATATATATAAAAAAAGTAAATATATATATTATTATATATAAGTAGATTGTTATTTTAGTGTTACAACAAGACTACAGCTTTTCCTCTTTTTCTGAGGCAGTGCTAAGCTTCATAAATGCAACTGCAACCATAAAAGGATCTTTATTCAAGTCATGGTAGATCTTTAAACATCCGGTAAATTGGTTGTTTAAATGGGCAGTTGAGAGGACTAAGATTTTATCACAGTGCCAACATAAAGTTCAAATTTAACCTGTATTACTACTTTTCAAACTTGGATGCATAATCAAGAGCTATGTTAAAGGACATAGAATGGTGCCAATGGCAAAGTGTTTCCCCTCCATACAGACATAAATTCCACATGAAGATGGTTGTATTTGTGGTGCTACATCAGAGAGACTGAAAGGACTTAGGAGTGGTTCCTGATGAAGAGCTGAATAGATAATATGGTTTTGTTCTATCCATATTGATGGAAGAATTGAAAGGATGGGCATAAGATTGAACTTTGGCAATTTGCCTACCTACCATATATTATAACTGAGTAAATAAAACAGATTTTGCATGCCAACAATTGGCTGAAAAAAAAACATGTAAACATTTTTGCTATATTAACCATCTTTAATATTTGAGGTCCAAACTTTTAGTTGAAACTTCCTGATTTTCTTGTTCTTGTCCAGGCAATGGAATACTCTTGCAATGACAGCAACACGTTACCCTAAACTGCAAAATATTTATGCAGGCAGAGCTTCCTCCTTCTGTGTAATGTCGTAGGAGCGCTCTTGTTCAAAAAAGTCTGTAGTAATCCCAGATTTTAAGGCAAAGGTGCTTGACATGCTTCTCTGTTTAACACGGCCTGGTAGTAACACTTTGGTGATGAAATGTTGAAGAAAGTGTCTATGATGTTGCAAGACCTGCTGATCTGCATCTAAATTTGTCTTTTGTCTGCTTTGTCGTTGTCTAGAAATGCTGAACTTTTGTAGGGGCTAATCAGCCTCTGTTTATTATCCATTTGGATCCTTTTAACTGGAGTGTTGCTCATTGCCAGAGAGCTAAGTCAGGACACTGCAACAGAGCCTGCTTATATATTGGAGGTGCCTCGCTGTGATGAGCTGAAGTTTGGATCCCATATTGTGAATAGGGTTTAGTGAGAAGGACTCACAGAATTGACAAATGCTGTACACATGAGCTGTACTGTTGACTTCCAGTTGTCCTTTAACCCAAGGCTTTCAGGTTGGTTTGGTTTATGTTGTCTGTGGCAAATTGCATAAAGAAGAGAGTGCTTGCACTAGTGCTTGTTATGGTCACTTGAATGCTGGAAGAAGAGTCATCAATCAGGCTTAAATTTCTGTTGTTGCTGCCTCTGCTACTGACCAGCTGAAACATCTTCAGGAAGGGATTTCACTGTTTTCTGTCTGTTTCCTTAGCTCATTGAGTAAGTGTAAATTGTTGTGAGTTATTCACTATTGAGAACTGGTTTTATATAATGTTAATTGTACTATTTGCTCTTTTACTGATTCACCACAGCATTCATCATTGTGAGAACCAGGCCCTGAGAGGGCATGTTCAGGCATGCTGTGGTTTGCATAGGAATAAGCATGAACATGAATTTACTGCTATTTTACAGAGCTGACCTATTGAATTCAGAAACAGATCTGAGCACAAAAATATGAAGCAAGCGTAGAAGTGGATTTATATTGGAAGTAACATAGTTATGTTCTTAGGAAACAATACAAACCTGCATTTTTGACAGCTGAGCTAGGTACTCCTATATCAGATATAAATTAAACTTTCTGGCATTTAATACTATGTTCAGAACTGTGCTGTACTCTGAATAAATGGCACTGTTATTCTTTGGACTGCAGGAGTTGGCATTTCTAAATCTCAAGTAAGATATGCTCCTAATGACAGAACATGCAATGCTGGCTAAGCTTGGCAGGTTTTCTGCTTGATGGAAAACAGGGTTACCCAGAGCTTTCTAAATATTTGCTAGCTCAGGATCAGCAAACAGCACATGGTGATAACGTGTCCACTGATGGGAATGTACTCTACCATACCAGCTCGTTCTGTGCAGGCATATGTGAGATTGAGTACCCAGCTGTAAGGGGCTGGTGCAGTCCAGTAATGTTGTTTCCAGCCTATCATGAGCCACAAGCCCAGCTGTAATTTTGGTAACTTTTGACACATACAACTCTGATTTTTTGCTTCCTGTGAATGTAGAAGCCAGCAATTTACACTTGCTGGAATGTTCAAAAGAAGAAGACTGCAATTTATGGAATCATAGAGTATCCTGCATTGGAAAGGACCCGTTAGGATCATCAAAGTCTTAACACCTGGCCCTGCACAGGACAACTTCAAAAATCACTCCGTGCGCCTGAGAGTGTTGTCCAAACACTTCTTGAACTCAGACAGGCTGGTGCCGTGACCACTTCCCTGGGGAGCTTGTTCCAGTGCCCAACAACCCTCTGGGTGAAGAACCTTTACCTAATATCCAACCTAAACCTTCCCTGACACAACTTCAGGCCATTCCCTCAGGTCCCGTCACTGGTCACTGGAGAGCAGAGATCAGAGCCTGCCTCTCCTCTTCCCCTCATGAGGAAGTTGTAACTGCAATGAGGTCTCCCTTCAGTCTCCTCCAGACTGAACAGATCAAGTGACCTCAGCTGCTCCTCGTACAGCTTCCCCTCAAGGCCCTTCACCATCTTCTTCGCAGTGCTCCTTTAGACTTAATATCTTTCTTATACTGAGTTGCCCAAAACTGCACACAGGACTCGAAGTGAAGCCACACCAGTGCAGAACAGAGTGGGATAATCCCCTCCCTCGACTGGCTGGCGATGCTGTGCCTGATGCCCCCCAGGACACGGTTGGCCCTCCTGGCTGCCAGGGCACTGCTGACTCAGATTCAACTTGCCATGCACCAGGACCCCCAGGGCCCTTTCCATGGCACTGCTTTCCAGTGTCTCGTTCTCCAGTCTGTACATACACCCAGGGTTGCCCCATCCCAGATGCAGAATCCAGCACTTGTCTTCATTAAAACTTCAAACAGTTGGTGATTGTCCAGCCGTCTGATTCACTAAGGTCTCTCTGCAGGGCCTTCCAGCCTCTGAGAGAGCCCATAGCTCCTCCCAGTTTAGTGTCATCAGCAAACTTACTTAGTATGCCTTTGAGTTCTGCATCCAAGTTTTCTATGAAGATGTTGGCAACAGTTGGCCCTAGAAGGGAGCCTCATGGGACCCTGCTAGTGACCAGTCACCACCTGATATAACCTCATTTTTGCTGTAACGCTTTGTGCCTGACCCATGAGCCAGTTGCTCACCCATCAAATGACATCTTTATCTAACTGTGTGCTGGACATTTTGTGCCGAAGGATATTGTGAGAGACATGTATCAAAAAAAGCTTTGCTGAAATCCCAAAAGATTACATCAACTGGCTTCCCTTTATTTCATTTCAGCATTTCAAATTGAAATTAATTTGATTGGGGAACTGAGGTGCTTGGTCAGCTGCATGTTACTGTTAAAAGCCTAAAATGGGGTTCATAAAAGAACAGACCAGAATGCATAGACTGCACTGTGGTATGGAGGGGGATTCTGCTGCTTTGTGAGTAGTTTGCTTTTTAGAATTGGTTTAATGCCTATTAAAAAGTTGCTCTAAATGAGCATACATTGTCCATTAACATAATTTTTTTTTTACACTGGCTCTGTGCAGCGTGGTTGTTTTTTGTTTTTTTTTTTGGTTGGTTTTGTTTTTTGTTTTTTGTTTTTTTAATACAAACCCCACAGTGAACAGAGCTTGGAAAATGTAGCTCTTAGTACAGAGCTAACAAAGCCTAGAGAAGATTGCTCCAAGTTCCTACTGCACATTTCCCTCCACTTACTGCTTGTGTTCTACATGCAGCAGTTCCACTTTAAATTACAGAAAATAAAAAAAAAAACTGCCCTGGAAAGTTCTAAGACCTTGCTGGAGAGCTTCATGTTAATATACCCTGGGCTTCTGGGAATCTGCTGCTTGTCAGCCTTTGAGTTCCTGATTTTTATATCAGTGCTTGGGCTTAACAGGAGGGGCAGGAGGAGCTCCCTGAAGGCATCTATTTGTGAGAAAAAAAGATATGAAAGAGACTTGAAGAGTTCCTGTTGCTTGAGAAATCTATCTTACTTTTCCAAAGGGCTTGTAACATAAAATTGTAGATGCATCCTCTCTCTCTGAAATTTAATGTGATAGGTAGAAAGGGTGAAAAAAAAGGAGAGTTTCTCTGCTGAGAGTGGTAAAAGGGACATGGGAAGAATGACTTCGCTTTATACACCTCTTTTGCTTTTGTTACTGTATTTTTTTTCCTATTATCTGATTACGCATCCATATAAATTATTTTTGCTTTCCACTAATTTATAGAAAATTTCAGTTTCTTTAACCAAATTTTGTCTGGAATAGGAAAGCAGTCTAGAAATAATTTGAGTGTCTTCTACAGAGAACTGCATATTCATATGTATGATTGTTTTGTCTTGGTGCAAGTGTGTTGCTACAGTATTTGTACAGTAGTCAAATAAAGAAAGAGCAGCACAAAGAAGAAAAGTTGTGCCAGTTATTGCTGGTTTCAAAATGTCAGCCAGGGCTTGCAGCATCAGCCAGAGCATGTTGACTCCATACACTGAGTCCACGGTAACTCTTCTGCTCTTTAGAGGCTCTACGAGGCCTCAGTCCTGTCTGAGGAAGGTGAGGGAGGAGTTTCCTTCTGCAGACTGCCTTTGCACTTGCCCCTGCTGTGCATCCCCATCCCATGGCATATTTATATACTTACAAGAGGGAGTAAGTTGCTTTGGGCATTCTTCTGGAGGTGGGGTTCTGTGTTGCCTTTTTAATTTTTTTTTTTTTTTTATAATCTAAAGGTGATGACTGGGTTGTGTGGAGATTTTTTCCCCCCAACTTCCATAAATATTAACTATCAAATTGCTCAGAAACTTTGAATGTTAAAACATTCCTGATCAGGCTAGACAGGGTGGACAGGATTCAGGTGATTTGGCCAAAGGAATGTGGTAAATGCAGATTATACTGCAGAAATAAAAATATGTAACATAAGGATGTCCTCTGTCACTTGTGGGTTATGTTGAGACTTTCAAAAAGTATTCTTAATTTTTGTGTATTGAGGACAAACTGCTGATGGAACAAGCAGTGAGGTGTGCCATGAAGCATCCTAAATGTTTGGTTCTAAGGACTTCTGTTCCAAGTGAAAATCACTTTTAAGTTAAAGGACCTTATTATTTCCATGCAAGTAAAAAAGATCACATGATGGACATGCTGCATACTCTCTTTGGTATTTCAAAAGCATCCAAGCACTTTTCCAGCACTTCTTGAGATGTTAAGGATTACAAAATCCAGCTTCATATGAAAACTGTTTTCTAAATCTTACTTCAGTGTATAACTGAGACCCTTCAGATGTAATTGTTTATTTATTTATTAATTTATTTTATTGGAGGATGAAATTTTTATTCTGATTCTTATGATATCCACATGAACGTGGAAGGAATTGGTCTGTAGCCTTGCAATGGTCTGTTTAAATATCCTTGCATTAGGCTGAGTTACTCTGTTTTAATCTTTCCTGCTGGAGCTGCTGCACTTGGTATACATAATTAAACAGTCCTTAAGCAAGAGACAAGCTTAGGCCCCGGTGCATGAACAGGTTAACCCTTGGCAAGTTGAGCTGTCCTCATTTTAGCTGTCTGCAGTGGTTATTTGCTTAGTAGTGTCACAAAACTGTAAGATATAAGTAAGTATTTTATTTTATCTTTCAGATGGCCATTTAATTTTATGCCACTGGGTTGATAGAGAAGCTGTGTTACATGATGCTGTAATAGTCTGCTGTTCTTGATTGCTCTGTTAAAATAATGAGGGAGGATAAACCAACTGCTGTAAGGTTTGTAAGCTGCTAAACTGGCATTTAATTTTATGCAAGATTGTCTAGAGAGATGTTGCACTACAGTAACAGCCTAATATGCCTTATGAATTGAGAAGTGGTGCTGTTTAAAGGTGTCTGCAGAAGTAAAAGGAAATGAAGAGGTTTATAGCAAATGTCTGTCTGACTGACAGCTTGAATGTTGGTGGTAGGAATTGCTATTAACTCTGACAAAGAGGAGTGTTGTAACCTCGTAAGTGGAGGCTTCCCTCAGGTGTAAATTAGTTATGTCAGAAAAATGGAGCATATGCAAGAACTTCAGAAACCATTTGAATAAACTGAAGATATCCCATTAAGGCTGAAACTATTCTTTAAAATAATACTTAAATCACAAAGTAAATAAATTGTACATTTCAGTTTTCCTATGTCTTTATTGGTTTAATGTAGTGTCATCTGAGTGAGCAGCAGCAGTGATCTTTGAAACACTGTGGGTCAGATTGAGACACATAAAGGGAGGTTACGGTTTTTGCTGTCCTCTGTACAACCTCTCTGCTTACATCAGGAATGAATTTGGCCTTCTGCCTCTTTTCCCATTGCAGCCTGTACTTCCGTGCTGTACTATCAGTGAGTAATTACAGCAAGAGCACTGCTCTATTGATTTTAAATCCATCATGAAAGAAGCTTTTTTGAAAGGTTTTGTTGCAGACTCATTTTAAAGCCTTTTTTTGTTGTTATTTTTTGTCTGTGTTGAGCCTACAGTTGCTGTGCTGGTGGGTACAGGCTGGTCTCAGACAGCCAGATCTCTCTGCTGAGCTGCACTGAGAGCAGGGACTTCAAAGCTTTCTCTCATCTGATGAAGCCACATGTAGACTGAGAAGGCAAATGCAAGGCAGGGGTAAGAAAGATCCCAAAACTCCTCAGCTTTGTATATGCTGGGCCAAACTCAGCGTGGCACAGGCTTTGCCTTTGGCCATCTCAAAGGTTTCAGGAATGGTCTCAGTCTTTGTCAGGTGTTTATGACTGCTGTCACATGCCTTGGTTGCCCTTCTGGAGGTAGAATTCTGGTTTTCTCTTCCCCACCATGCTTCATATGGAAGAATGGATGTCACCATTTAGCACTTAGGGAGTGGGGAGCAGCTGTGCAGCCTTTTTGGATACAGATGACTGATGTCTGTAGGGACTGCAGGAGGCCAAGCCTACATGTGTGTTGCTGGTTCAGAGTCATTGCGCTGTAAGCCAGTGTGAAGTTCAGCTGGTGCAAGGACGTGTTTTCACCATCTTTGTTTGCAATGTGTTCTTGCACCTGGAATACAACAGGAAGGTGTTTAGCACTGAACCACAGCTTTGTGCATGAGCATCTTCTGTCAACCAGTGTCAAGTTGTCAGTGTTTCTGTATACATCTTCGTTGTTTATTCCATGAAGGTGGGGCACGTGCAATGCTATGTAAGCAATGAAATTACTAGGAGAATATTCCTTACCACTTGATTGGGGTCCTTCTGTTCTGCTCATAAACTATCCTTTTACTCTGGAAAGATCACAGATCAGCTCACTGTTCAGTTTGAGTCCAACCCTTGTCCATTCCTTTGCTGTTTCTTCATTGGAGTTCCCCTTACCTGCAGAAAACAGTGATGAAGAAATCCACAAAACTAGTGGTTCCAATATTTGCACAAGCCTGAACCTCTTTGCCTTCATTTTAAACTAATATGAAATGTAAAAGCTAAATAATAGCTACTGAGTAATAACAAAGTGGTTTCCATTTAGCCGTAGAGTAGAAGAGGTGTATGCTAAGTGTGGGGTAATAAATGGTAAGTGTTTATTCTTCTCAGGAATGTCTGCTAAGTGCAACACAGGTCATCTCTGTTTCATTACCTTGAGTTTTCTCACTTTTCAAAAGGTGGGTTTTTTTCAGCTTTCCTGATGTGGATTGAAATACTGATTTACCAGAAGCTCATGAACAATATGATTTTATGGCTATTTTTTCATACAAAATAACTATTGATTTGTAAGGATATGCAGTTCTATGTAACTGTTGTTTAATTTTCATATCTAGAATGCTATATTTAGAATTTATAGTGGCTTTATCTGTTGCTGTCCTGAGGGACAATTGGGCAAAGGCCTCAGTGTACTGCAGATTGTTACGCTAAATGCAGCAAGGGTGGGAGGAAACCTGAGGTAAAAGTGAGGCTGTTCCTTTTTTTTAGTTGCATTTTTTCAGTTTAAACCCATCATCTGTTGTGGGGTTTTTTAAGTTGGAAAAAATTACACAGTGAAAAGAAGGTGATGTTTTTAATTAAGCTATTCTGCTGAATATTTAGCTAGTATCTAGAAACAGTCTCATCTACTGTGTCATCATTACCTGTAAATTAGTATGCTGAGAATGGGTTGTCAGTAACTCAGATGTGGAGTTAGTGGAAGCAGTAATTCCATTCCTAGCAAAACATAAGACATAATGAGATGCAATTTCAAGCTCATATTTAAATGCCCTCTTTTTTTGTTATGTCCTCTCAAACACACAAATAAAAACAGTTAAAATTAAAAATAAAGGTTGAAGGAAAAAAAGAAAAGTAAAAACTTAAGCGGTCTTGTAAACATCTACTTTTGGACAAGATAACAGGGTAGTCTACTTCTGCAAGTACAGCAGTTTGAAATCAATTTATATGGAAGATGTTTTGCCAGGATATACCAGTTCTGTGATGATTTATAGCAAGAAAAACATTATTTTCTCCCTTGCCTTCCTTTTTGGGGCTGGGGGCCTTGGATGACTACATGAAGCAGTATGAGCTATTAATTTTTCAAAATTCTGAAATGGAAAATGTAGCTTAGGTATGTTTTCACTCCTCGTCGTGCAGTGAAGCATTTGGAGGCAGATCCTTTAGTGCTTTGAGTTGACAGAGCAGTTCCAGAGTCGATCAGTGGTTGCACTGAGGAGTTAATAGATAATTTGGATTAATTTGCATTTGTTGGTTCATGGTATGGCAGAGAGATGAGTAGGCATTAATCCTAAGAGCAGATGACTGTAAATGAGTAATATAACTTCTGTGGAACACAGAGCAGGTTGAAACACTCTGCTTTCCTCTCAAGTATTTTATGGAAGACGCATTTACTGGATTTTCATAAGATTGGCAGTCCTTACCTTAAAGCAATTAAACAATGAGATTAGAGTTATAGAAAATTGTAACGAATCACAGTGAAATATATCTGCAGATCACTTGGGTATGGATTCTCTTGTTGTTTCAAACCCTACCCTTCCTGATTTTTAAAATACATAGAAAATTAGAGCATTCTCTATTAGTCTGAGTATAAGGAATTAAATAACTGCATTAAAGGAGACAGTAGGACAGGTTTTCTGAGAGGCACAAGTTCCAAGATCTGTGCTACTCTGGTAATAGTCTCATGTTTATGTTATATTTGAAAATTTTCTAGCTTATTTCAAATTGCTCTAAGCAGCAGGACTCTGTACTACTCCTCTAGTAGACTGCTGGAATATTAGTGTTAGCAAACATTTCAACTCAGCTGTCTTCCAGCTCATCTTCTTAACTTCAGTAAACAGTTTCATTCCCTTTATTGATATGATTCTGACAGGCCTGTGATTTCCATAACGAAGAAGGATAAATAGATTGCAATTCTTGTGGTGCACGGAAGTCCGGTGCTGTTACAAGAAACTCTAGAGCAAGGATGGGGAACCTGTGATGGAAACCTGTCTGCCCTTAGCCGCCTGAACACTTTTGTTCCGTTTTCTGTACTCTCTGTTTGCTGCATGGCATTAACCTTGGTTACTGCACAGGTGGCCACTGAACATGTGGGCACACTAATATTTATGAGCTGGACCAGGCTTTCTGTGAAAGGGGATACTGAGGCAACTGTAGTGTCCTGGGACAGCAAGTGAGGGATGTTGTCCTCTTCTCCCCCTCCCACAAAAGAGAAGGCTTTGCAAGCCCAACTAAAGATGACTGTGAAAGAGGAAGGAAGGTGTAGGTCTTGATTTCACTACCAAACACTTGAGATTGATCCACCAGTTGGAGGTGAAAATATGAGGCCTTCTGACTTATCCCCTGCCACTGGACAAGAGAAGGGGAATGTGCTGGGAGGCATAAAGTGTTGGCGAGAGTGAGAGCGTGCTGTGTGTTAGTGTGTGCTAACCTGAATGCACGCTGCTTGTGAGTTACCACTGAGCCAACTTGGATCTGGAAGCTGTGGATCAGCATCTCTCTAGACACATACTAATTGTGCACCCACCAAAGATGGTTGAAAATCTAGTTTGGGTTTTGTGAAGGCCATGCCTCACCTAGGGATACTGAGGTACCCCAAGATGTGTGAGATTAGGACGGAGTTTGCAGTGATGAATGGGCTTCATCAGGCACGTGTCTTCTAGTTGAAGGTGGTGGGTTCTTTAGCATCAGCTGTACTGTAGATTGCCAGCATTACTGTGTTACTGGATTGTGACAAATGGGTTTTGGAATGGAAGCTAGATGGAAAGAAAAAAAATTTGGTATTATTTATAAAGCCTATTTACAAGATGTAAATTCTCTGTCCTCTTTCTGCCAGTGATATTAGTGTTGATGAATTCTTATTTAGAGAAACACAGATCTTATTATATCAAGGAGTAAATATGCAGGGTGATATATGGGGATTAGCTGTGTAAGTCATCATCTTTGACGTGCTGTCTTTACTGCTGGTAGTCCTTCTCAGCAAATAATCTTTTCTATATTTAAATAATTTTAGCTGAAGACCTCTTCTAATGATTTTTACGAAAGTCAGAATAGACCTGGTTTTATGGAAGAGGTGTTTGATAATTTTGAGTATATATTGTATGTTTCTAAAACAGCAACTGTGATGGTATTATTGCATCTCATTTCTCTGGAGTGGTGACAAAGATAATAAAAGACTAAATCAGATAATGATTTTTATACAGCAAATGTCTGCTGCTAAACAGCCCGCTGACAAAATTACATGGTCTTTTAAAACCTTTTAGCACATGTAAAGCCTCTGGGATTTAACTGATTTGTATGGAACTGAATCCTTCCCAGAAGTTTCCCCTGTACAACCATGCTTCATTTCCAGAAGGTAATTAAACCCTTGGAGATGAGCTGAGTAGTAGGAGCTTTGTGCTGCAGAAAATCCTGGGGGTGGGACTACCTGTCAAATGATGATAGTACTCCCCTTAATGAGCTTCCTACTGCCAGCGTTGGTGTGTCCTTGATAAGTTTTATTTGTAGTGTTCCTTGCATCCAACGATGCTCTAGAGGGGACTTGCTAACAAGAAGGTATTCAGTTCTGCCACTGAAATGACAGAAAGACCAGGATGATTTTCCTCTTCTTGCTAGAGTTCAGCTTTGCTGACTAAAGTTAAATCACTCTGCGAAGGATGAATCATTGGTGGCTAATAAAAATAATTTCTCCAGAGAAAATTTTTGGCCTCTGAAATAGGCAAGTTGTGGCAGGATTTCCCTGAGGGAAGGCAGTCCTTCCCAAGCACAGGGCTTTACCTTACTTTCAGTTACCCAAGCTTGAACACTTTGACTTTGCCTGTGCATCTAACAAGTTTCAGAGTAAAAATATTCCTAGTTAAATGTCAAAAAATTAAAGGTATTTGTCATCACTCTGTCACTGTCTGCTAGGGTCTAGCCTAACCCACAAAGAAGTGGGCTTCCTGGGGCTTTCGTTTTGCCCCTCTGCAAGCACTGCTGTGTCCTGGTTCTCTGGTAGAAAACTGCATTTTGGTTGGGGGGTGTAGTGTTCTTGGGGAGCCCTATTTTGATGTTTGGGCTGCGTGGGGGGGGGGGGGGGGGGGGGGGGGGGGGGGGGGGGGGGGGGGGGGGGGGGGGGGGGGGG